>OX388220.1:11325726-12046726 GCA_947578815.1 Epinotia ramella | reverse complement strand
TTCCCTTTCGCTCAAAGGACGTTATTTATCAAATACATTAGATATGTATAAATAAAACACGTCGCATCGACATAAGATTTCTCCTTGAGCTTAGGATCGACTGACTCGCGAGCAACTACTGTTCACGCGAAACCCTTCTCCACGTCAGTCCTCCAGGGCCTCGCTGGAGTATTTGCTACTACCACCAAGATCTGCACCGACGGAGGCTCCAGGCGGGCTCACGCCCAGACCCTTCTGCGCTCTCCGCCGCGCACGTCCTACTCGTTACAGCTTAATGATATTCGACAAGCGAACATCTCAAGTGCCCGTAACGGTGGTGTATAGGCAAAACGCTTCAGCGCCATCCATTTTCAGGGCTGGTTGCTTCGGCAGGTGAGTCGTTGCACACTCCTTAGCGGATTCCGACTTCCATGGCCACCGTCCTGCTGTCATGAGCGACCAATGCATGTGTGGCTCGTTTTGTCGCAAAGTCGATGGAGAGCCGGGGTTGGAAGGTCCAAATGGAGCTAACATACGCACATCGGTGGGCCTTCGGAAGCCGGACATCATAGCCGTGAAGGGTGGTGTGGGGGTTATTGTGGATGCGCAAGTTGTTTCGGGCCGCATTCCTCTTAACGATGCTCGTTATGAGAAACGTAAAAAGTACGGAAACCATGTTGTTGTTGTTGTTCAAATGTTATTATTCTATTTCTAATTACTTAAATGATGACTTCAATTGATTTTTGAAGTGAAAACTTCTTTAGCGGCGCTGAGCACTTTTTGGGATGGGGAAAAATTGTTAAATACGAGACAGATTTTTGTGACGTCTGATGTGAAGGAGGTCACTTTTTGCTGCTAGCTGATTCAACTTCATTCAAAACTGAACGCTATTCGTAAGAGTATAAAGCCGATAAACACTTTTTGCAATAGCATGTTCTGCAAATAAATTTGTAATAATACCAACGCGTCCTTCACCGTTTTGCTATTGAGAAAATTCGAATAGTTCGAATTTGGGCGTTATATATTGGGCGAGCCGGCGGCCCGTGGCACCCAACGCGCCCGCGGCCCGTCCGCCTAAATAATTGATAATTGTTTATAAATTTGCGTCAAATTCATTTTTAGGGTGACACCGTAAGATGTCACGTGACCTGATCGAAAAACTGTTACAATGTTATTGAGTTTTCACTTCTGCCCGCACTCCCGGTGTGCAACCCGGTCTTTTTGATATAAAGTAATGTAATGAAGTATTTAATTTTTAATTTTTAATTATTTTGTATTCGACAATTTAGGTCATTAAATAAAGAACTTTAATTTCTTTATTCGGACGACATGATGCACATTTGTTAGTAGTTTTCTTATTCTAAAGGTGTTAGTAAAATATATGTAACTGTATGTAATTAAATATAATAATATAATGTTTTTGTACGCCAACTGGCAAAACATAGTGGTTCGCAATAATTATTTAACATCTCTGTATCTCTCTCATAGGTATGTGTTTAACAAATAAAGCACTTTGAACTTTGAGCTTGTTGACATAAATTATTGAATTTTGTATTATATTTTGTTAATGTATATAAATAAAACTTAATTTTTTTTTTAAGTTTTTATCATTTAATTCACCATTATAAACACTATACAACCGAGTAATGCGAGTGAAATTGACATCCGTATCCGCATCGCCGAGGAGTCTTGTTGCCTCATCAGCGAAACACTCTGTAAATAGATTTTTTTAATGTAGTACGCCGTGCAGTAAATAAATAGTAATATGCATAGCTGAGAACTTATAGTAAAATTATACGTAGTAGTAGCTTATGGCCGCAAACTCGGCGCGAAATTACAATCAAGATAATATCTAAAATAAAGGTATAGATAAGTAATCCGATAGTAAGTTAAAACAGCACCGTTTCTTCCCGTGTTGTCGTAGGAGTCTACTGGGAATTAATGGGGTTGATGTATATTGTGAGCAATGCTCTAGCACAGTCATATCACAATTTCTCCACATTTAGACCTACAATTTCTAGAACTGGCTCTCAAAAGTAAATTTACACACCTTTAATTTTCTGCCTACTCATTTTGGGCTAGAGCCTAGGCTCGAGTCGGGTGGGTTTCACCGAACTGTCTGTAAGCGTAAGCGGTGTTCGTTATAATATTCAGAGCAATGACGCGTAGTTGCAGTGTCCACGAGGCAACCGGATGGCTCACGGTATTAGAGCTCCCGAAGTATTGTGGAACCGCCCTGTGCAACCCGTACTGAGCCAACTTGGACTGGGGCGGAAACAGAATAAAAAAAATGTTTTTGAAGTGAAAACTTCTTTAGCGGCGCTGAGCACTTTTTGGGATGGGGAAAAATTGTTAAATACGCGACAGAGTTTTGTGAAGTCAGATGTGAAGGAGGTCACTTTTTGCTGCTAGCCGATTTGACTTCACTCAAAACTGAACGCTATTCTTAAGAGTATAAAGCCGTTAAACACTTTTTGCAATAGCATATTCTGCAAATAAATTTGTAATAATACCAACGCGTCCTTCACCGTTTTGCTATTGAGAAAATTCGAATAGTTCGAATTTGGGCGTTATTCCTAAAGAGATAAATCTTAGAAAAATATTTACCAACGGCAAAAACAAATTGATATTTTGGTCGCCTGCTGGTCTGCGTCGGTCTGCTGTTCTTGCAAATTCGAATAGTTCGAATTTAGACGTTATTCCTAAAGGGATAAAGCTTTGAAAAATATTTGGCAATGGCAAAAACAAATTGGTATGGTGTTTGCCGCCGCCCATCGGCGCGCCGACGGGCCCGTCCGCCTAAGTAATTGATAATTGTTTATAAATTTGCGTCAAATTCATTTTTAGGGTGACACCGTAAGATATCACGTGACCTGATCGAAAAACTGTTACAATGTTATTGAGTTTTCACTTCTGCCGGCACTCCCGGAGTGCAACCCGGTCTTTTTTTTTTGTCGCGACGCAGCCTATTGAAACAGTGGCGGTTGCCTGAAATTATGTACGCTGTTTATATATTGAAATGCTGGTGCAATCCAATACCTTTTTTTTCACCCCCCCTCCAATTTCCGCTTCAGTCCAAGTTGGCTCAGTTTGGGATGCACAGGGCGGTTCCACGACGCTTCGGGGGTTTACCATTGAATTGCCGACAAACATTTAATAGAATATTATTTCAAAGACAACGTTTCAAGTATTTTCATTTCATCGACAAGTCATTGCGTCGAAGACTCGATACTAGGTAATTTGAATCGAGGTCTTTTAATTGGTAGTTGACTTATTTCAATAACATTCATGTCATGGCTTTTCATTTCGGGTTTTTTTTCAATTATAATTTTTTTACATGTAATAATATTTATTCCGCATAAAATTATTTTGGATCTGGATCTGAATCCCTAACGTTTTTTAACCTAATTTTGCCTTGCAGCGAGTCGACGCCGCCCCGCTGCGCGGGGCGTCTATTTCTGGTCTGAGGGACACAAGTGAACCCTAACCTAACCGACTTAAAACAGAGTTCGCTTATGACAAGCCATTTTTGTCCGCCCTGATATTTTTATGTAATAAACGAATTACACCAATGATTCTTAGTTTTATTATGCATAAATATTATACATACTTGTATGTCACACAATTAACTTTTTAAATGTGCAGTAGGATATATAAAATTGTATTAAAGTAATACGTCGAAGAAATGAATTGCAATGTTTTGTAGTTGTACCAATTAAGATAATTTGAAACAAATCAGCGATTAAGTAATATTCGTTGAATAGTATTTCTACGTAGTAAGATAAATTGAAATAAATAGTAGTTGAAATGAAATAACGCCAAACAATATTACTAGTACTGATGTTTCGATGAATCGTTGTCGATGAAATAATATTCGATGAAAAGGTTGTCGACAAAACAAGGGTACACCCGCTTCGGGAGCTAAAATACCGCGAGCCATCCGGTTGCCTTTCGGACACTGAAACTACGCGTCATTGCTTTAACTATAATCTGAATGTACGGAAAATATCAGAACTTTGACAAGTTTCTATGTAATGACAGCTGCTGGCCACATTGGCGCAACCCGACCTACGTGTGTGTGTCACGCAAGCAGACACAGGGCTCACGCACACAAACACAGACAGATCAGTATATATAGACACAGTTTGTTACCACAGTGTCCGGGTACTGGTTGAACATGGGCCGGGCCGCGGCCACGCACACGCCGCGCGCCGAGCACGCGCCGACGGCGTTGCGCGTCACGCACGCGCCGCCGCCGGCCCACGCGCGGATCATCGTCGGCGTGCACTCCGCGCACAGCTTTATGGTCAGGTTCGCTGGAACGAACAAGCTTGTTACTCGTCATTTCGATCAGGAAATGTAGCATCTTGTTAATAGATGAGAGGTTTGAGCAGAAATAATAAGCGAAAAGCGATTTTATACATTTTGTAAAAGGTCCGACATTTGAAATGCATGGAATGCACATTTTTAGCAGATTGGGTAGCACGAGGCTAAGATAGCAGTAATATGTCGATACTCACGGCCCTCGTAGTCGTCCCGGAGCCACTGCAGGGGGCCGAGCTCGCGGCGCGCGCGCGCGGCCAGCTCGGCCGCCACGCAGCGCGCCGGCGCGCCCGGCAGCACGCAGCACGCGCCGCACATGCGCGTCTCCTGCAGCCGCCCGCCCTGCCCCGTGCATAACAACTGTCTACACTCGACTACAGACAGGGTAACTGCAGGCGGCCGAGCTCGCGGCGCGCGCGCGAAGCCAGCTCGGCCGCCACGCAGCGCGCCGGCGCGCCCGGCAGCACGCAGCACGCGCCGCACATGCGCGTCTCCTGCAGCCGCCCGCCCTGCCCCGTGCATAACAACTGTCTACACTCGACTACAGACAGGGTAACTGCAGGCGGCCGAGCTCGCGGCGCGCGCGCGAAGCCAGCTCGGCCGCCACGCAGCGCGCCGGCGCGCCCGGCAGCACGAAGCACGCGCCGCACATGCGCGTCTCCTGCAGCCGCCCGCCCTGCCCCGTGCATAACAACTGTCTACACTCGACTACAGACAGGGTAACTGCAGGCGGCCGAGCTCGCGGCGCGCGCGCGAAGCCAGCTCGGCCACCACGCAGCGCGCCGGCGCGCCCGGCAGCACGCAGCACGCGCCGCACATGCGCGTCTCCTGCAGCCGCCCGCCCTGCCCCGTGCATAACAACTGTCTACACTCGACTACAGACAGGGTAACTGCAGGCGGCCGAGCTCGCGGCGCGCGCGCGAAGCCAGCTTGGCCGCCACGCAGCGCGCCGGCGCGCCCGGCAGCACGCAGCACGCGCCGCACATGCGCGTCTCCTGCAGCCGCCCGCCCTGCCCCGTGCATAACAACTGTCTACACTCGACTACAGACAGGGTAACTGCAGGCGGCTGAGCTCGCGGCGCGCGCGCGAAGCCAGCACGGCCGCCACGCAGCGCGCCGGCGCGCCCGGCAGCACGCAGCACGCGCCGCACATGCGCGTCTCCTGCAGCCGCCCGCCCTGCCCCGTGCATAACAACTGTCTACACTCGACTACAGACAGGGTAACTGCAGGCGGCCGAGCTCGCGGCGCGCGCGCGAAGCCAACTCGGCCGCCACGCAGCGCGCCGGCGCGCCCGGCAGCACGCAGCACGCGCCGCACATGCGCGTCTCCTGCAGCCGCCCGCCCTGCCCCGTGCATAACAACTGTCTACACTCGACTACAGACAGGGTAACTGCAGGCGGCCGAGCTAGCGGCGCGCGCGCGAAGCCAGCTCGGCCGCCACGCAGCGCGCCGGCGCGTCCGGCAGCACGCAGCACGCGCCGCACATGCGCGTCTCCTGCAGCCGCCCGCCCTGCCCCGTGCATAACAACTGTCTACACTCGACTACAGACAGGGTAACTGCAGGCGGCCGAGCTCGCGGCGCGCGCGCGAAGCCAGCTCGGCCGCCACGCAGCGCGCCGGCGCGCCCGGCAGCACGCAGCACGCGCCGCACATGCGCGTCTCCTACAGCCGCCCGCCCTGCCCCGTGCATAACAACTGTCTACACTCGACTACAGACAGGGTAACTGCAGGCGGCCGAGCTCATGGCGCGCCCGGCAGCACGCAGCACGCGCCGCACATGCGCGTCTCCTGCAGCCGCCCGCCCTGCCCCGTGCATAACAACTGTCTACACTCGACCACAGACAGGGTAACTGCAGGCGGCCGAGCTCGCGGCGCACCTGGCAGCACGCAGCAAGTGCCGCACATGCGCGTCTCCTGCAGCCGCCCGCCCTGCCCCGTGCATAACAACTGTCTACACTCGACTACAGACAGGGTAACTGCAGGCGGCCGAGCTCGCGGCGCGCCCGGCAGCACGCAGCAAGTGCCGCACATGCGCGTCTCCTGCAGCCGCCCGCCCTGCCCCGTGCATAACAACTGTCTACACTCGACTATACAGACAGGGAAACTGCAGGCGGCCGAGCTCGCGGCCGTTGCATGTTGCAGGTTTTATTACGATTTGTATTAATTCCATCTAAAATGTATTTGTTTCCTCGCAAATGTGATGAAAAACATTGTGTATAACACGGGCGTAAGAATATTGCAAACACGAGTTATCAAAAGCCCTTCGGCGTCGGGCATCTGATAAAATCTTGTTCGCAATATTCCACTTACGCCCCTCGTTAAACAATGTACTATATTAATCATGTATAATACGATTAAGAAATAGTTATTTGTTTAACAAGAGAGCAAAGTTTGTTTTTGCTGCGAGTGCTGAGTTTGAGTCCTGAGGAAGCGAAAGATTCTAAAATTGAATCACGAGCGTAGCGAGTGATTCAAGGATTGAATCTTGAGCGCAGCGAAGGACTCAAAAGCACGAGATACTAATACTTTGCTCTCGAGTAACACATACAACTTTTCACCTCAGCAGTGAGAACATATTCACATTAAAAAATATATCATAGTATCACGTACCTATTCGTCTCAAGATTATTCAGGAAGACAACTTAATTAGGCGTTCGTTACTGCTTGTTTTAACTCCTCAGCGCCGGCCGCGCCGTTAGTCAATACTAGAAAGGCGAGACAAGGCGCGAGAAACCAAAGGATATTTCAGTATCTATATGAGTATCGCGTGAAACTAACACATCACTAAAAACTAACCGTATTATTGTAAAAATTCACAGATTTTACTAATATCTTCGTGATATTTTTGAAATATGTATCATTTAATCATAAGGGCACACATTAGCATATTACGTGTATCTCGCGTGCACACCAAAAACTAGCCGTACTGTTGTTAAAATACTGCCTTCGTCAGTGACTTCACTATATTTCCTGTTAGATAGAAAATTGATTTATCCTAGTAGTATTTATATTTAAAACCAATATCAATAACCAGGGGTCGGATTTTTCATCGCATGGTGAGATGAAAGAAAACTGTGGAGTCGATATTAAAGCTAAATTTTTATTCATATTCATACTCATACTCATCAATTTTCTTAGTCCCGTAATACTTTTGTCCCTTGTGCAGGTTGACAGATCGAAAATGTTAATCGAAAATTAATCTTACTGAATGTAATTAAAATTATTTGTGTAGTATGATTTGGGAAGTGTAAGCCTTTTGCTTGGTAAAGGGTTACATTTACCCTGTAACTATATCAAATTAGTTAATCTTTTGTTTGGTTCAGACTACTTTGTTGCGGTAAACGTACTAGCAGCAAAAGGCTTACACTTCCCAAATCATACTACACAAATAATTTTAATTACATTCAGAAAGATTAATTTTCGATTAACATTTTCGATCTGTCAACCTGCACAAGGGACAAAAGTATTACGGGACTAAGAAAATTGATGAGTATGAGTATGAATAAAAATTTAGCTTTAATATCGACTCCTCAGTTTTCTTTCATCTCACCATGCGATGAAAAATCCGACCCCTGTCAATAACGCAAGAATGAAGAATAATATACCTAATCAAATCTGAAACAAACTAACCGCGCGCAATTTTTTAAAAGGGGCGGGGCGCCGCGCTTGCGTTCGGAAACTGCATCTGTGGTATACGAACATAAAATTTAAGATTGTTTAAACTAGAATTATTAATTAGATAGCGTAATAAAATTCATGTTTACCTATTTATTATTAAAAAGGAGCTTATTCTGAGATCTTTTATTTAAATATTCTTCAATTGAAAATTCCGTTGAATAATTATTTTGGTAATTTAAACTTGTTAATTTGATAGTTTTCGAACGTGTTACTTGTTTCGCGGTAATCTGTGGTTTCGCGCTTTTGTGGGGGTCTACTTTGAAATTCGATGGTCGAACTATGAATCGACCTATGTCTGCCATTTTTTTCGTAATGGAATGAAAGGGACAGCGCTAATAAAGTTCAAATATTCTGAACTTGTAATAGACCCCATACGACGAACTGTCAGTGCTCGGCATCAAAATTAAAAAGCTACTTTGTCTCACGGAGTGAGCAACATCACATTTTGCACACTGTTTTCACGCAGCAAAATATGCTTGTTCGAGCTGCTGAGGTGAAAAAGTTTATTGCCGAGTTTTATCTATCAAAAACCTTATGACAGAACTTAAGGACCGACTAGGTATACACGACCGTAATGTTAAGGCAATAAACTCATGTATACTTATTTTTGTACCTTTAGTCGTATCGATCTCTTTGTAAAGAGGCGGCGCGGCAACGCGCTTGTGACTCTTCTGGAATCGCAAGCGTCCATAGGCTACGGTTTTCAATTGCCATACGGAGGACCGTTTGCTTGTTGCGCTTGCCAGAGCGGTTACACACGGAAACTAAGTAAATTGCATCGATACTAACGCGCGTTTCACGAACGCGCATCTGTAGCATGACACTAGCCATATACCACCTGTGTCGATACTGAATTACGATTGTATGGCTACGTTCACACGGCGCAAATTTTCTCGTATACCGTATACGAGATTTTATCGAATATCGTAGTGACAACCAAATTTGTATGGAAACTTTGAAAATCGTTCACACGGCGTCTATGCGGGAAAATCTCGTATTCGAGACATATTTTTTGCGTGCCGTATACCGTAGGGTCTTGCCACCGGGATGCGAGATTCTCGAAACGATTTTATCGAATGCGACGCTCAGTGGCGCTTGTGTTTACGTTGTTTCGTTCACAAGGGCAAACTGGTTTCTCGTAGGTACACCAAGGGCGGCAATGTATACGGGAAGACCGCATACGTGAAAACATCGAATGGACCTCGCGCCGTGTGAACGGCCGTCTCGTATACGGTAAAATCATATGCGAGAAAATATCGAATCGAATAGTCGCCGTGTGAACCTAGCCTATCGCTTCAAAAAGTCATCGTGTGCACCCGCTCTTGACACTCTTCCAGTCTGTACTTCCCTCTCGTTGACCTAACTATTAACGTCCTCATGCCAAAATCAATTATCTCTCCTGAACCCGAAGGCTGTTCTAAGGGCTGGGCCCGAAGTCGAGGCAAGTAAAGCGGTGATACTCTTGAAACTATCAAGCGAGAGTTAGCTCTAGTTCTAGGTAGGCTGGCCGTCTGACAGCCGTAAGCCATCAGGTCTGGCCAACTACAGTGTATAAGTCAATGAGCGCACCATGCCCTGGGGCGTGCACTGGCACTCCCGCAGCCCCTGCGCGGCGCACTCGGCGGCGTGGCAGCTGCCGTCGCCAAGGCAGCGCCCGCCGAGCCCGCAGTGGCACGACGGCTCCGGACACGAGCACTCCTGCCCCAGTCGAGTGCAGTCCTGAAATAGTCATTACCATCGATACAAACGCGTCACTCACGGTATTAACATTTAGTGCCGTTCGACTCGTTTCGAATCGATTCGCGATTTATAATCATGCGCGCAGTTTATTGATACTGTGTGTCAATAGTAGTTTATGCAACTGATACATAATCAGAGGCCTTAAAAGACGAGTGTGGTTTTATGAAACGAGCGCCAGCGAGTTTCATAATAGGATCACACGAGTGTTTTAAGGCTAAATTATGTACAGTTGCATACACTACTTTATCTACACACATATCATAAGTACTCTAAGATCGTTCAGAAGCCGTAGGAAAATGACCTGCATTGCTACTATAGTGCTACCTGTAAAATATATTTGTTGCAATCGTGGCTGCATTTACGATATCCGACGGAGTGTGCATATCGTTCTCGGAGTCACTACTACTCATATTTTCAACTAAAATGTGAATTACAAACAACTTTTCACAATTCTACTTTCGTAACAGCAAAAACCAACAAAGAAATGACAAAAGTAATGGCGGCAATTTGATCCTACGTCAAGACGAATGTTTTTTTAAATCATAGACAAACGAATGATGTCCCTATTCTCATGTCACTCTTGAACAAATTTCGTGCGGTTTATATTAAAAAACATACTGAATTGACGTTTCGCATCGATAACTGTTTTAATATCTATGGATACTAGAATAGAGACCCACTTGAGTTTTGACAGCTGTTCCAAATTTAAACTCATAACCTTACAAAAATCTGTACTGTAATACCATTACAGTACAGATTTTACCTACTACCACAGACAAGAAAGTTTTCATAGTAAAATTGGTTGTAATAATGCTGGTCATTTCCTGCGGTTTCTGAACGCATTTTAGAGCACTAATGATATGTGCGTAGATAAAGTTCTGTTTGTTCGACTGCTGTTTACCGGTCTGAAAGGACTGTACGAGTATAATAAATTGATTGTAGGCTTTTTATGTACCGCTTCCACCAGGAAATTATCTGTGACATCCATTTAATAGTACATTACTACACAGGCCGGGAAGTAAGGGGTCACGGGCCGAGTAGGCTGGCAACCCCTTTTCACGGTGAGGTATGTATCTGGGGGCACTGCAGTGCCCCTGCCAAGTCGATCAAAACAGCGGCACGGCCGTAGGTACCATCCTTTACTTGAAGCAGTTGAGGCCATTTTCGACGCCCCAATAACTTCGTTGTGGATAAAACTAGAAGCCTGAATTTTCAGTCGATGTCGAGTACGAAACTTATAAAAAAGTAGAAACTGGCATATAAAAGACGGCACAGGTTGTATGTAGGTAGCCAATTCAAATGTATTTTTCTTTTGCAAACGCGACAATTTTGTATTTATCTCAAATAGGTTGCGTTTTTCGGGGGAAAAAAAACTTGCGATTCTGTTAAAAAAAAAACGGCGGCATTAACATTTTCACGTTGTGCAACGATATATATAAAGCTTGATTTCAATTTAGTATTTTTGATTCCCCATTTTTGAGAATAGCACTATATTAGCCTCAGCCGGAATGGCAATTGCAGGCTTTGTATTATAATTAAACGGACTCGCAAGATCGTCCGTTTAAACAAATACTTAGCCTGCAATCGCCTCCTTCCCGGCCACGGCAATAATGTACTAGTTCTCAAACAGGCAAAGAAATGTCGTCATTACATGCGTTATAACAGGCTTCAGTGTCACGTTTCGGGCGGGACAAGTCGAGATAACTGTAGAGGAATTGCATAGAAAATTTAAGGCCTAGGCCGGGAAGTATTTTTTTTGAAGTGAAAACTTCTTTAGCGGCACTGAGCACTTTTTGGAATGGGGAAAATTGCTAAATACGCGACGGATTTTTGTGACGTCAGATGTAAAGGAGGTCACAAACTTTTATATTTTGCTACTAGCCGATTCGACTTCATTCAAAACTGAACGCTATTCGTAAGAGTATAAAGCCGTTAAACACTTTTTGCAATCAGCATATTCTGCAAATAAATTTGTAATTTTGTTCACGCCTCCTTCACCGTTTTGCTATTGAGCAAATTCGAATAGTTCGAATTTGGACGTTATTCCTAAAGAGACAAAGCTTTGAAAAATATTTACCAACGGCAAAAACAAATTGATATTTTGTTCACCGCCGCAGTCCGCTGTTCTTGCAAATTCGAATATTTCGAATTTGGACGTTATTCCTAAAGAGATAAAGCTTTGAAAAATATTTGGCAATGGCAAAAACAAATTGGTATTTTGTGCGTCGCCGGCGGCGGCCGGAATTTGGTATAGAGATAGTTTGAGTCCTGGGGAAGTACATAGGATAGTTTTTATCCGGAAATTCACCCCCCAAGGGAATGAAGTGGGGGGGTGAAAGTTTGTATGGAGCTACGATTACGATATAAACGAGTTCCACGCGGACGGAGTCGGGGGCAGAAGCTAGTAATTGATAATTGTTTATAAATTTGCGCCAAATTCATTTTTAGGGTGACACCGTAAGATGTCACGTGACCTGATCGAAAAACTGTTACAATGTTATTGAGTGTTCACTTCTGCCGGCACTCCCGGAGTGCAACCCGGTCTTTTTTTAATTTATTTGTTGCACAGCATCACGGTCTTCAGCCATGAAAATTTAAGTTTGTTTTGTTGTAGTTTTATGTATTTATTTCATTGCATGTTTGAGAAAAGCACTATCCCATTAAAAACATTCCATGTAAAAAAGAGGCCAAGTCTCGAAACTCTTCCACCGTAAAAAGTTGAGAGATATTTCGTAGAGCCAAGTCTCAGGCATTCTTATTAATCTTTATTTTCTGGCTAAATAAAACTCCGCAATTTGGCAATCAGAACTTTACTGTATTTATGGATTTTTGCATACCTAAAACTATGTAGTAACTATTGTCTGATTGCCAAGTCACAAAATTTTATTTAGCTAGCAAATAAACAATAATAAGAATGCCTGAGACTTAGTACTACGAGACTTTTGATGATCGGTGAGTCAGTCAGTGAGTGACAAAATTGAGAAACTTTGACTAGTTATAAATATTAAACCACTGGTTCAAATTGAATGAAATAAAAGGAAGCTCTGGTGTAAATTTCAAGTTTCTAGTCCCAGTAGTTTCGGCTGTGCGGTGATGAATCAGCCAGGAAGTCTTCTTTTATATATATAGATTAAGAATGTTTATTCCAAACAACAATTAAAATTAGTTTTTCGATACAACCACTTCAAAAGCGCCTTCAGAAAATGGTCCACACACAAACCTGTCAACACTTCCCGCCGAAATGGTCCATATACAAACGCTTTTAAAATGGGTTCTATAGGATCTGACTGATTTAGAAAATATTTAAGTTTTTGGCTTTTACCTTATTTCCTCGTATTCGAAATGAAAAGTAGAGTGTTTAATTCGGGCAAAGCCACCCATTTCAGCCTCGAACTATTGGCGCTCTCACTTCGTTCGAGCGCCAAAATATCTCGTCAGGAATGGGTGGCTTTCAACCCTCGGTTAACAATCTACTATTTTAGGGTGACACCGTAAGATGTCACGTGACCTGATCGAAAAACTGTTACAATGTTATTGAGTTTTCACTTCTGCCGGCACTCCCGGAGTGCAACCCGGTCTTTTTTTATATGTACTTTCCAGGCGGCCTGCAATGTTTTTAATTTTGATCTGACCATAAACTATACACTACCTTTCCCATATGTATGTAGCGAGCAATGTTCACTTTGCGGGCCATTTTTGAGAATAGTACATTACTGAAGCCTGTCGATTCTTTGGGCAGTGAAATGATAGGTACACATCAAGTCGCCTAATGTTGATACTTCTGCACATCACCATGCAAGATGCAGTCTCCCATGTCATCTGATGTATGTTGAATTTGAAATGACCTGTACAAGGTAAATAAAACCCTAACCCGGTAAGGAAAGTAATTTGGACCTTTTACTCATTTTCAATAAAGGTTTGTATACATCTCATCAAGATTAAAACATTTTATAATTATTAAATGTAACATAAATATTTTTGCATCTTTAAATAACTCCACGCTTACCGACATTAAAAAGGTCAAAGTATTGCTGGGTACTCACGGGTAGTAAGGCTTTATTTTACTTTTTCCGCTAATTTAGCAGGCTTTAAAATTCATATATGTATATCTTCTTAAATTAACTTTTTAAACGGTGCGTTCCAAATTTGCACAAAGTGAAAAGTTTAGAATAATGATTTATTATTTTTTTTAATTTATTTATTTGTATTGTATCCTTATAAGTCAGTCTATTTATTAATATTTCATACGTAATTAAGAAATAATAAGTATTAACAATTTCATTTTATCAAAATTATAATAATAAATTATTGGCATAACAACATAAGTTTCAGAACGCAGGATAATTATGTACCTCTCATTTTGTATAGCAAAAAGTTGGATCTCGCGATTGACCGTCACGTTCCAAATTCAAAAACTCTTTCCACGCTAGCGGATATAATGGACTATTGGGCGCAGATTTTATGCGATAAAGCAAGCCTTTCCGAGCCGGTGAGGTGAAAAAGTACATTATTGCCGTGGCCGGGAAGGAGGCAATTGCAGGCTGAGTATTTGTTTAAACGGACGAGCTTGCGAGTCCGTTTAGTTATAATACGAAGCCTGAAATTGCCATTCCGGCTGAGGCTAATATAGTGTTTTTCTCAAAAATGGGGGAATAAAAAACACTAAATTTATATAAACTTAAAATATCGTTGCACAACGTGAAAATATTTACGATTTCCCGCCGTTTTTTTTAAACAGAATCGCGAACAGAAACTGCTACGGGAAGCGTAGCACAGATCTGAGGCGACACGCGACTGGATTTATTCGCATTATATTATGGTGCTAGTGTAACTACAATAACGCACAACGCAAGTTCAAAATGGTGAAAGCAGCCAAATGCCAGAAGTGCACAAAAGTATTAGGGAAGAAACTCCCTGGAATACAATGCAGCAAATGCAGCAAATGGCTACATTGTAATGGTACCTGCACCTCGCTCACACCGGAACAACTCAGTGCGCTATCCACGACGGATTCTATTGACTGGAAATGCCGCACGTGCTCAGCCGGCGGAAAGCCGAAACGCCTATCCGTAATACTCCCGGACCCGGAGCCGGTAGAGGACGAAGAATCAGAGGCCGAGGTGACCAACGAAATACAGAGCGAGCATGAGAAAAAAATACTACTCGATATACGTAAAGAGGTGCGGGAACTAAGGCAGTCCGTTAAGGACATTATCAAGGAAGAGCTGCAAGATACCCTGCGGTTTTACTCGGAAAAAATCGACGATTACGAGGTAAGAATGAAAGACCAAGAAACCAAATTAATGATAATGGAAAAAAAGGTTAAACACCTGACAGACTCGAACAAGAACTTAGAACTTAAACACGAGGCATTAAATCAAAAACTCAGCAAGTTAGAACAAGTTCAAATTAGCAACGTGGTCGAAATCTGTGGCATAAACGAAGAAAAGGACGAGAATGTTAAGCAAATAGTGTCTACTGTGTGTCAATTACTAGAGCAAAATAAAGAAGACATTATAAAAGCGCATAGAAAAAAAATACCAACACGGACAGGAACGGCGCAGGCAGCCCGAATCGCCAATGAGGCACCGATTAGCGTCACCCTCCGAGATGGATGTCAAGAACCGTGGCTGCAGGCGGCGAAGAACGCGAACATAACTACTAGCATCTTAAAAAAAGCCAGCAGTACACAGACAGCCGCCGAACCCAACAACATAAACAAACCAGGCCCGTCGGCGGAGAGGGTGGACGGCGCCGCCACAGGTGATCTTGGCACGGGCAAAAGAATATACATAAGAGCCGCGTTGACCCCCAGTACGGCGTACCTGCTGTGGAAAGCTAAAAGCGAACTAAAGTCGCTATGTAGACACGTATGGTGCAAAGATGGACGTATCATGGCACGAAAAGAGGATCACGCCAGGAAAATATACTACGTGCACACAGTGAAGGACATTGAGGACATTAAATCGTCACTACGCAGAGAGCCCGAGGGCTGACGATGGCAGCTATGAGAGATGTAGCATCATACATAACATGGTACTGACATCTAGAGTAACTTAACTTTATACACAAATTAAATGGAAAGCGGAATCTATGAAGCTAGCTACAACAAATGGAGCGAATTCACATGCGACATGACCCGAAGCCATAACAAGTTACTACTTCTACATGTAAACATCAGATCACTAATCAAGAACTATGCCCTACTTGAATATCAAATCAAGACAAGCCCTGTGACCATTCACATTATAGTTATAATATAACGGAAGCCAATGTGAATGACCAGATTAAGAACCTATTTCACATAAATAATTATACAATGAACACAGAACTACGAAAAGAAAGAAAAGGCGGTGGTATATTAGTTTATTCTCACAAAAGTGTCACGTTCATGCATAACAAAGCAAATACAGTGTCCTTCGAATGCTTATGTGGTAAAGTGTCTATGCCTTGCGGCTATACAACCTATATGTGTGCCATTTATCGCCCCCCAAGTTTAAACCCAGGTGACTTTGTAGGTGAGTTAGCCAGACTATTATCTAAGTACGCAATGAACGATTGTTTATTGTTGTGTGGTGACATGAACATAGACATTAGTGTGCAAACACAACTGACCAGTTCATACCAAGAAACTCTTGCAGATATGGGTCTCCACTGTTGCATCACGCAGTACACTAGGGTTGAATCGTCAGCAAGAGGCACATCTAAGTCGTGCCTAGACCATATTTACTTCAGGGATGTGTCCAGCGGAGACGGCAGGTCACACCCCCACTATGTAAGCTCAGCTGTGGTGCGTGATGCAATTGTGGACCACTTCATAACTGGGCTCTCCTTAACTGGCCTATCGACCAAGCAGTGTACTGTGTATAACAAACTAGATAATGAGAAAGTGCAACAGGAGCTCGCCGGGATAGACTGGGAGCCGGCGCTAAGAATGAGTGAACCAAACTGTATATACAATTTCATACACATTAAATTCAACGACATAAATGAAAAATGCTCCTCGCAAAAATCATGTAATAGTGATACTAAGAAAAATTGTAACTGGATAGGCCATAAACTCATAGAAATGTCACATACAAAAAACTAATTACTGCAAATTCATCTGAAGGATACTAATAACAAACAGAATGAGCTACTGTATAAAATCTATAGAAATAAAACCAATAAATTAATGAATAAAGCAAAGAATAACTATACTAAGAATGAAATATGCAGTAATTTTAAAAACCCTAAAAAGCTGTGGCAAATTATAAACAACTTAACAGGCAGGATTGTGAAGGCAGTTGATGAGGTATTGCTGAAGTCATTCAAGATGAAAGCAGTTGCATTATGCAACAAATTCTTCAAAGATTTTGAAAAAAATGTAACACAAATATTAAATTCATGTGATACTCCGTTGCTTGATCAAAACACATATGTAAACACTCCAAGTGTAACACTTAAAATAAACAAAATAAAAAATGAAACCATGTGTAAAATAATAAATAATCTTAATGATAAAAAAAGTGCGGGATACGATAAAATCAGAGCCAGAGACTTAAAATATATAAGTAAAACAATATCACCTGTCCTTACCCATTTAGTTAATCAGTGCATAGACAGCTCCACATATCCAGACAAATTAAAAATTGGTCTAATTAGGCCAATACATAAAAAAGGCTCTTACACTGATACTAATAACTATAGACCTATCACAATATTACCAGTAATAGACAAAATTATAGAAAAATATCTCGGCAAAACGGTAAATGATTTTCTCTCAGGCAACGGAGTAATACATGGAAAACAGTTTGGATTTCAAAAGGGAAAAAACACCGTCCAGCTCCTATCACAATTTACAGATGAGATAAATATGCACCTGAATAGCAAAAAGCATGTGTTAGTAATCATGATTGACTTCAGCAAAGCATTTGATACCCTAAATCATATTAAATTATATGATAAACTACAGCAAAATGGTATACAACTGGATAAAAAATTACCACACAAATAGATACAACACAGTGAGCATTGCAGGCGAGCAAAGTGAGCTGCTTATGACCTTGCATGGCACAGCTCAAGGCTCAATAATCGGTCCAACTGAGTATCTAATCTATGTCAACGATATGTACAACATATTCAGGGAGGCATCTGTGTACCAGTTTGCTGACGATACTTGCCTAGTAACAGATGACAGTGACATAACGAAGGCTGAAGGCAGAATGCAGCGCGAATTTGATACATTATGCAGGTGGTCACATGATATGGGTCTATCCATCAACTACCAAAAAACTAAACTAATGCACATCCACTCATCCCATAATAAAACTAACATAGTACCGAAAATAATTGCCCACAAGCACCCCTGCTTGCATGACACAAATTCGTGCTGCGTTTGCGAGACCTTAGATTTAGTAAAACAACATACATATCTTGGTTTAATTATAGATAACAAATTTAACTGGAGCCCACACATTGACCATCTATGTAAAAAATTAAGAGCCATACTCAGTAACCTAAACATACTTAAAAATAAAATGCCATATAGCACACTTCGCTTAATATACCTGGCCATGGCTGACTCAGTGGTAAATTATGGCATATCTAGCTATGGAAGAACATACAACACACACCTACAGCGTATATACAATCTACAATTAAGGCTGATAAAAACAATTGTACCACTAAAAATTAAATATAAGCACAAAAGCAACTATGATAACCTATTCCAATACTGTAGAGTACTTAATGTATATGACAAAGTTAAAATGGCAATGATTATAGAGTATAGACAACACCTAGGAGAACTGAATAGGTATAGCAGACCACAGAGCCTTCGGACACTGTCAACCAGTAAAGCCTTTACAATACCAAACAGCAACAACTTTTATGGGCGAAGGGTCTGGTCCAGCTATGTGCCTGCTGTCCTAAACAGTCTACCGACAAATAGCATAGAAAATGTAATTAACAGTATAGGGGATAAACCGCATAAAGCCAAATGTGTAATTAAGAAAGCCATACTCAGTGTTAAGAAAAATCTTAAATCTTAATTAATTAATTAATTAACTAACATAATATAAATGTCAAATCTATGATATATATTAAACTAAACTTAGCTAATAATCTTTAAATGTTAAGATTGTGCTAAGTCATGAAACATAAAAAAAAAAAATGTGATTTATTGAAATAAACAAGTTAAATTTTTTTTTTATTTTTTTTTGAGTGTATTTTTCCACCAAAAAAACGCAAACTATTTGAGACACATACAAACACGTCGTGTTTGCAAACGAAAAATACGAGTTGAATTGGCTGAATACGAGCTGTGCCGTCTTTTATATGTATACCAGTTTCTACTTTTTAACCCCCGACGCAAAGAGAGGGGTGTTATAAGTTTAACGTGTCTGTGTATCTGTGTATCTGTCTGTGGTACCGTAGCCCCCAAACGGATGGACCGATTAGAATGCGGTTTTTTTATTTCATAGACAATTTTATCCCGAGTGTTCTTATTAAAAAATTTGGTACTCGACAAATAAAGGAATTTATATACAACATTCCAGGCGGCCTGCAATGTTTTTTTATTTTTTAATTTAGATCTGACCTTAAACTATACACTTTTTTACCTTCCAATATGTAGCTAGTTATGTTCACTTTGCGGGCCATTTTAGAGAAATAGTACATTATTGCCGTGCAAATCAGTCCGCCCTTTTGAAATAACTTCTAACATTATTTAAACACATTAACGCATATAAATATATAATTTGGTACGAGAAGTTATAAAAAAATATTGAAAATAAGTGATTCAAACATTGATATGACACCACCAGACATTCGTGCTAGAGCAGCAATTGCCAATGACTGTGTTATTCCAGAAAAATCTAAAAACCAATATAATGCCGTCTATGTAAAATTTATCGAGTGGAAAACCTTACATAACGCAAAGTCTTTTTCAGAGACTGTTTTGATGGCCTATTTTCAAGAGCTGTCTGAAACCTATCGGCCATCCACATTATGGTCAAAATATTCTATGTTGAAAGCTGTTATAAAGTTAAAACATGACATAGATATAAAAACTTACACCAGATTGACTGCTTTCTTAAAAAGGCAAAGTGCAGGATTTCAGAGTAAAAAATCGAAGGTAATAACAGCTGAACAAATTGAGACGTTTATTAATGAAGCTCCAGATCAGCAACATCTAGCTACAAAGGTATAAACTTAAATATAAATCTAATAAAATATGTACACAATTTAAGTAAATTAACTCTAAAAATAAAGTAGGAAGTTAAATAAAATAGAATGAAATAAACAATTGTCTTACAATATGTAATAAATATGTAACTTTGTTCATAGGTTGCTCTTATATTTGGAGTCTGTGGCGCATGCAGACGCGAAGAGCTCACAAATGTATCAGTAAAAGATATAGAAACACATGGGGACATACTTGTCAAAATACCAAATACAAAAAATAAAATTCCCAGGTCCTTCACTATTGACGGCCCATTTGCAGAAATAGTCAAGAAATATCAGTCTGCGGTCTTCTAAGGGCAAAAGTGACCGTTTCTTTCAGAATTTTCAAAGAGGAAGGTGCACTGCCCAGCTAATAGGCTTAAACAAGTTTGGGAATATGCCGAGAGATATCGCTCAGTACTTAAATTTGCCTGATGCAAATCTTTACACCGGACATGCATTTAGGAGAACCTCTGCTACATTACTTGCCGACTCAGGAGCAGACATAACAACTTTGAAGAGGCATGGAGGTTGGCGGTCAAGTAATGTAGCAGAAGGATACATAGAAAACTCCATTGATAACAAATTTAAAATTGGAAAACAAATTGCAAAATCAATTAATGTAAAGTCGCAAGAGTCCACAGAATTTTCGTCATCCACATTCCAATCTGGTCTTAATGTACCTGTTAATACTGAACCTCAACCAGGACCGTCACATGCTAACAACACTTTGGTTACACCCAGCCCTGTTAACCAACCAGGACCGTCACGTGCCAACAACACTTGGATTACACATAGCCCCTCTAACTTTGACCCACAAGAATTATCACAACAGCAGGAACCTGAAAATACACCATGCCTGACTAGTCAGACACTTAATTTACATGGAAGAACTCACAACATAACTATGAACTGCACTAATTGTACCATTAACTATAATTATTACTGAAAATAAAATATTTCTGATATCTGTGGGGATTGTGCATGTAGGTTTTATGTGTTGGCGGGCAATTGAGACTGGCACATTAACAAATGAATAAATATTGTCTGTCAGCTATCAACCGGCCTTTCAATCATCACATTGGCGACGAGTCGATAAATTTATTTAATTATTTTGGTGAAACCGTGCATATTTGAGTGTTAAACATGCCTATCGGAAAGCTGGAAGCTTTTGATCCGGCATCCAAACAGTGGCCGGCGTACATCCGCCGAGTAAAACAGTATATTTTGTTTAACGAAGTGAAGACTGAACTAGAAGTGCCTTTGTTAATAACGGTTGTCGGGGACGTCACGTATGCGCTTATGTGCGATCTGTGCTCACCGGATCTTCCCGAAGACAAAACGTTTGAGCAACTCATAGAATTGGTTTCCGGCCATTTGGAACCTCAACGATCTGAGATCGCCGAGCGACACGTTTTTAGGATGCGTCGGCAGCCCGTCGGCGAGCCGCTCGCCGAATACTTGCAGAGTCTAAAGCAACTAGCTAGCACTTGCAGCTTTCGGGCGACTCTCGAAGAGAATCTGCGGAACCAATTCGTGTCGGGGTTGGCAAATGAAGCCATGCGCTCGCGGATATTTGCCGAAAAAAACATTCAATATAAGGAGGCGGTGAAGCTGGCCTTCGCACTCGAGGCTGCGGAGAAGCACGCGGAGGTGAGCGGCGCGGCGTCGGCGTCGGCGAGCACCTCTGGCGGCTGCGGCGGCAGCGGTGGCGGTGCAAGCGAGGAGCTGCATCACGCGAGTGCGCGGCGCGGGGGGTGCGGCGGAGGGCGCGGGCCCGGGCCTGGAGGCGCGGCGGCACTGCGCGGGTTTGCGACCAGATCCCGCTAAACTGGAGGCCATTTTTGACGCTCCGAGGCCCGAGGATGTCTCGCAACTTAAGAGTTTTCTTGGGATGTTGAATTATTACGGGAAGTTTATTCCTAATCTGAGTAGGTACGTTGCTACATCCGTTGCATGCTTTGTTAAGAACCGGAGTTGAATGGAAATGGAACAGGCCTTTGTAGAGGCGAAACGGGCTCTGGTTGACAAACGCGTACTAGCCCATTTTGAGGAGGGGCGTGAACTCGACAATGGCCCGCCTTTCTTTTCACATGAATTTAAGAACTTTTGTGAGGTTAGCTTTGTGAAACACGTAACGTCAGCACCGTACAGGCCACAGGGAAATGGTGCCGCGGAGAACGCGGTGAAAACTATTAAAAAAGCTATAAAAAGGGCTCATCATGAGGGCGTGGAAGTATTGACAGCTCTCAGTAAATTCCTTTTTCAGTACCGCAATTGCGAATACTCGACGACTGGCGTGTCCCCGGCCATGGCGCTGATGAAACGGCGGCTGCGCGGGCGGCTGGACGCGCTGCGGCCAGATCGCGCAGCCAGCGTGCGGGCCAGCCAGGAGCGTCAGGTAGCGGCCGCCGGGGGTACCCCGCGCTTCGTAAACGTAGGAGATGTCGTTCTCGCACGCGATTATAGCTTAAGAGGGGAGAAATGGTCGGAAGGGAAGGTCACGTCTCAGACCGGTCCGGTTTCCTTTAAAGTGGATATAGGTCAAGGGAACGAATGGCGTAGACACCTAGACCAAATCATACCGGTCAAAAGTAATAGATTTTCACTGTCGCGGGCAAGTATACGGCTGCCGGATAAACGGGTCAGCGCTCGATCTAGGTCAGCCGAGTGGGGTGCTGACGAGGTGTTTGAGGACGCGTTGGACGGTGAGATAAAAACGTCGCCAGAGGAGCGACCTCCACTCGAGCACTCGCCGGCGGGCGCGGCAGTCGCAGAGCCGCCGATAGATGCTCCGGCGGCGCCTCCGCCCAACGCGTCTGCCCGTGCGTTGCGCGCTTGGAATCGGGCTCGGAGAGCAATCGTGTAAGCCATTGATGTTTTACCTATACCAGAAGTTGAGTTTGTTGTTAATGGTAAGGTAAGCTTATGAGGGAGAGATGTGGGGATTGTGCATGTAAGTTTTATGTGTTGGCGGGCAATTGAGACTGGCACATTAACAAATGAATAAATATTGTCTGTCAGCTATCAACCGGCCTTTCAATCATCACAATATCAACCTTGTTTTAATACAAATATATTTTTTTTTAATTCTCATTTAATCACAAAAGCAAGTAATTCATCTTAGACCTCATTTGATATAGTTCTCTTTTCGTAATGTTAAACATAATCATCATTTCTTCTAAGCATGGTCATCAACGTGGCACTTGAGCAGCAGTTGTAGGTACATAGTAATTGACTGGTTGACTTCCTAGGAGCCGCTTTGAGTGAATATTATCCTTCCGCCAATTTGTTAGGGACCTGCAAAATGTTAATAATTTAGTAACATTTATAGATTTCACCAGCTTCTTGTTCAAAAAATAACCTTAAACATAACTAATAATGTGATTTAATGTTTCTTTTACCTCTAATTATCCTTGATAGTCGTCAAATATTCAAACAATTCATGATATTTTAGTTGTAAACGTGTCCTTGGTCACATGTCATAGATCACAAATTTGGCACTAAAACTCTTGTTGCATGATCTGTTTCTGTTTGTTGATACTGTAATGTCTTGTACTTCTGTTTTGATAATGTTAAAGGTTCTAATTAATGTCGTTTCAGTATTATAATTATCTGCATTGGGCTGTGGCAAGCTAAATTATCCTTATGAATACTGTCAGTGTCAACTGCCAAGTGTCAATTTAGTTTCTCAACTCGAGGCCGATGGCGCTGATTCCAATAGTATGTTCTCACTGTCAGTGTCATTTGTAAAGTATGGGTTCGTTCAAAAATAACTTCGAAGCAAGCATATTTTATCGCAATGATATATTAATTTATTATTTTTTCGCAATTGTATTAAAAAACGTCGTTTACAACACGTGTGAAATGTCTTTTACCACTCGTACCGAGTCTTGCCACTCGCTTTCAGCTCGTGGCAAGATACCTCGGTACTAGTGGTAAAAAGACATTCTTTTCACACTAGTTGTAAAATGTACTATTTTAATTTAGATCTGACCTTAAACCATACATTGATAACAGAGACAGTTGCAAACCCCATTTTAGGAACCAGAAAATACTGACTCTAACTAGTTTATATATTCTGGAAGTTTGTAAGTTCGTTCGAAACTATCCCCAATACTATAAGAAACGCGAAGACGTACCCACAACTCATAATCTCCGATACAGAGAAAGACTCATGTTGCCCTCATCAAACCTAAAAATGCATTCTGATGCAACCTACTAAAGTATATAATAAATTGCCCGATACTATAAAATCCGAGAAAAAACACACCACATTCATAAAATGATTAAGAGAATTCCTTATTCATAAAAGTTATAAATTATAAAAAGCAAAACTTTACATAAGTATGTAAGTCGTCTTCTCTTCACTAATGTTGCGGTGCCCAACAGGGTCCACAATAAAGTTTTATTCTCATCACTTAGCAACTAAAACTTAAGTTTACTTAAAACCCTGTAAACTAACATTGTGGAATGCAATAAATGATTGAGTATTGAGTATTGAGCATACACTTGTTCACTGCGGGCCATTTTTGAGAAAAATAAAATATTACTCGAATGCTATATGCCCTATGCCCGTGTCCGCCAACGTGTCAAGTCCTTCCACGTAGTATCTACTGCTGACTAAAATGGGCTGGTGAGTGTTTGCCTCCTACGTGAAAGTTCATGAGATCCACGCGGACAGGTATCGTCGAATGAGGTAAAGGGCTAAGAATGGCCAGCTTAGTGTACCTATAGGTGTTTTGTACTAAGATGGACTGGTACTAACTATGCCAAATTCCGTGAGATTGGTGTGATGGCAGTTCCGCGTACAGCACGGGCCCTGCGAAGGGTGGCAGGTCGACGTCGGGGCCACCGCACATCCGCCTTTGTGAAGTGTTCTGCGTGGAAGACATTACTCAGACTAGAATATTGAATACTAAAAATCATTGTTGCAAATCCAAAATGAGTTGGATTAGTTGAAAGCACACAATGACAGGCTGAAACTGATGTTAGTTCAATGGGGTAACCGCAGTACGCGACACCGCTGGTGCGCGGACGGAATAGTATATTGTATTACTAGGGAGCAAAATGGTATATTGTAACGAGGGTGACTGATTGAATCCAGAACAAAGGGAAGGATTCTAACGTGGACTCCTGAGCGTAGTGAGGGATTCTAGCAGCGTCGCCCGAGGTATTCAAAATTTTTGTTAGCGACGACGGAAAAGATGTTATCTGCGATATGTAATACCTAAGTAAAGTTAAGAGAATGTATATAAATAGATAGAAAAAACCATTTAATTCATAACGTGTGATAATAAAAGTACAATTGTTCGTCGTTTCATTGTTTAGGACAGTTTTAATATCGCTCCTAAGGAGTGCCCCTATGTATGAACTCGTTATAGGATAAATAAATTGGTAAATAAACGTAGTCTGAGTCATACATAGCGGGAAATAGTAGAGAAGTGTATAAATAAAGATTTGCGGGGCGAGGGGGGTCGATGCGGAGCCGGGATGGCGAGGTGTTCAAATAGGCGCGTGTATAAAGGGCGTAAAATGATATGATATGATAAAATCATTCCCAACTTAGCAGCCGCCAAGTGAACATCTCCGCCTAAGAAGCCTACCGAACTCGCATCGCTCCCACCTCTCCAGCCAGTATTCCTGCATTCATCGTGTTTGACTTCATCATCCCGACGAGACCTATAAATTAACAACGAACAAGATACAGTCCACTAATTCAACGAAACAAATCCTGTTGACAAGTCACCGAAAATTTTGTTAGCACGTAATACACTCTTCTTTTCACTCCTTCCATGATAATTAAAAGCGGCCAAGTGCGTGTCGGACTACGCACAACGAGGGTTCCGAGCCTATTAAAAAGGTCGTATCGTTACTGAAATCTTATGGCACTTACGTCCTTTTCTTTAAGGAAGGCAGTTTTTTAGGCATATCTCAGAAACCTTTGAAACGATCTTGTTCAAAACAATTTTTGCTGAAAGAATTTAATAAGCCCTGTGAGTATGATTTTTTTCATATTTAAAAAATACACGGTTCAAAAAATAGGACACTATTTTAGTGACTTTCGAGGCGATTATCTCCGACTCTATTCACTTAATCAAAAAAATTGCTGAGAACCTTATATTTATTTTGAAAGGCCTATCGATTAATGTGCCACACGTGGGCTTGCAATGAAAAAACATTTTTTGACTTTCAGTTTTATGTATGGAGTGCACCCTAAACTCGCCAAGGCTCGCATCGCAACTCACGCCACTCGCGTTTTAAGACCCTACTTAAACAACAGTTGCATAAAATACTATAAATCTATCGGTAGGTATTTATTTACTTACTGTTACGGCGAGAAAACTGTGACTAGGCGCCTAAGTAGGTAGGTATTTATTTGAATGTCGTTGTTCATGTTGACTCTAACTTTAAGTGTTGAATATAATACTCCAAAGAGTCCAAAGATTAGAAGGCTGCTTATATTTCGGATAGCTTGAAATAGTTATTTGTGCAACAAGAGTGCAAAGTTTGTGTTTGCTGCGAGTGCTAATTTTGAGTCCTGAGGAAGTGAAAGATTCTAAAGTTTGAATCTTGAGCGCAGCGGAGGACTCAAAAGCACGAGATGCAAATACTTTGCTCTCGAGTAACACATACAACTTTTCACCTCAGCAGTGAGAACATATTCACATTAAAATATATATAATAGTATCACGTACCTATTCGTCTCAAGATTATTCAGGAAGAAAACTTAATTGGGCGTTCGTTTCTGCTTGTTTTAACTCCTCAGCGCCGCCCGCGCCGTTAGTCAATACTAGAAAGACGAGACAAGGCGCGAGAAACCAAAGGATATTTCAGTATCACAGAACTATATCAAGATAGAAGGAAAGAGTGTATGTACTTCGCGTGGCAAAAGTAAGTCCGATGGACTTCCTTGCTCGCCGCGAACTTTAGTCCGCTCCCGACCTCGGAACAGTCGGAACGCGTGCGACGTCAGCCCCCCTATTCTGTAACTTGTTTTAAGCTCACCTCAACGCTCACCCACAAGTATATCTTGACACCGCTATGCGTACTAACTAAGCGTTGGTAGAGTTCTAGTTTCGTGACGGGTGACCGGCGGGGTGAGCCGTATTAGCGCTTAGCGAATAACACCCCAGGTTATAATCACAAAATGACTCGTTGTTCGATACTGAGCTGTTCAAACACCACCAAAAAAGGTGAAGCTGTTAATCGTGGTATTTCCTATCATAGGTAAGTACTATCTGTCCTAAAATACCTGTTATTAATTAAAAAAACAATTTATTTATTGCTCTGTATTATTTTCATCAAAATAGATTATGTCCAACTCTAGTTTTCCATTGCGGCTTTAGTTTGACGAGACACACTTGACGTGCGTTCAAAACCAGCGATGTATAAATAGGCTATTCAAATTGTCGAGTCGCTTCATGGTCGATTTATTCATTTTTCTGTCACTAGTGCTGTACCAGTGTGCTGTACACTGATTTTCTTACTCGGTTAAATCGATTATAAAAGCAGAGAAATGAAAATTCCGTTACACGAATAAAGTTAAAGGTATGTACTTACTTCTTTTCACAACGAAGACGAACTATACCATCCAATGCTGACTTCGCCATGCATACAACCTCCCGCTTCTAATGTTGATAGCCGACTGTTTTCGTTTATGACTGACGGCGACAGGAGCGCGGTGCGGCGCGGCGGGGCGGGGTGGCGGTGCATAGCATCGGTGTGAATCGGTGTGCCGTGTTCTAATCGGGCCTTTACACATAAAGTTCGGACCGCGGGAAACGCCTTGCGCCATTGCCACCCTCGTTCCGAAGCGAGCAGGAACGTAAGCAATCCCTTCAGAAATTTGTTCAAGATGCTTAGTGAACATACTAAGTCTCGACGAGTTCTTTCCTTCTAAAAATACTGTAAAAAAAACTAAGACTTTTTTAAGACTATTTTTCATTTCTCTGTCGGTTCTTATCGATATTTTGAATCGATACAAAATTATTACAACTGCCGCGTGCTAGTCGATGTTGACGAATCGATTTCGCGCGGATTATGTTTCTCGTCACTAAATTACGCTTGTGACGTCAAATTACCTACGCAAAATGTTACACGCTCGGCTCCCATACTAATCGGCGCGCACTTTCCTTCTGTCTTGATATAGTTCTGTGTTCAGTATCTATACGAGTGTCACGTGACACTAACACATCACAAACTAACCGTATTATTGTTAAAATCACCGATTTTACTAATATCTTCGAGATATTTTAGAAATATTTATCATTATCACAAGGGCACACATTAGCATATTACGTGTATCTCGCGTTCACACTAAAAACTAGCCGTACTGTTGTTAAAACACTGCCTTCGTCACGTCACTTATTTCCTAGTTAGATAGAGAATTGATTTATAGTAGTAGTAGTTTTTATATTTAAAACCAATATCGATAACGCAAGAATGAAGAATAATATACCTAATAAAATCTGAAACAAATTAACAGCGCGCATTTTTTTAAAGGGGCGGGGTGCCGCGCTTGCGTTCAGAAACTGCATCTGTGGTACCTATACGTTCATATAATTTAAGATTTTTAAACTAGAATTATTTATTAATTAGCTAGCGTAATGAAATTCATTCATACCTATTTATTATGAAAAACGGAGTTTATTCTGAGATGTTTTATTGAGAATATTCTTCAATTAAAAATTCCTTTGTGTAATTATTTTGGTAATTTAAACGATCCAGTACACATTCGTCACTAGCACAAAAACGCCATTACATGGTTTCAGTTCACTTTCGGCACTAGTGAGGAATATGTACTTCAAAACATTTTTTGTGCGTTTTGGTCACTGCTGACCAAAACGAACTAAGCTTAAGTTGGGTAATAGTTTCGTCAGCTGTATAAGACAGTCTCATTTTAATGCTTTTTTAACAAAATTATTTAAAAGAAGTCTGGAACTTCTTGTTTTCTTTCTTACTGCATTTTACAGAACAATTTATATTTTGCAATGAGATTATTTCTTTCGTGTTAATGTCAGCCAAATCTTGTAAAAATGAAATTCGTATGATGATGTGCGATCAATGAAATAATGTTATTACTACGTACATACAACGGAACGAAGATATGTGAAATGTTATTGTGTGTGGTACCTGACCTAGCAAGACCTACACCAGGATGTTACCAATAGATACCTAAGCGTCATTTCGCATCAAAATAAAATAGTCAGATAGGCCTGGAAAGGCTTCTCACAGACTGGCCCGGCCTGGCCGCGGCAGTCAATAGTAAACTTGTCATTTGCTGTCAAATTTACTGCTGACCGCCACCGCAGGCCACGCCAGTGTGATTTAGGCCTAATGGGCACACAGAAGGACGGACAGACAGACAGACAGACATGACGAATGTGTACTTACCGTTTTTTGTAATTTTACGAGCAGACGGATCATCTGATGGTAAGCGATTACCGCCGCCCATGGACACTTGCAACACCAGAGGTGTTGTGAGTGCGTTGCCGGCCTTTAAGATGGGAGTACGCTCTTTTCTTGAAGGTTTGAAGGTCGTATCGGTCCGGAAATACCGCAGGCGACAATCCATTCCACAGTTTAGCTGTGCGAGGCAGGAAGTTTCTGGAGAAGCGCACAGTTGAGGACTGCCAACCATCTAAGTGGTGAGGATGGTAATGTTGTCGCGTTGGACGATGGCGAAAAGAAGCGGCAGGGATTAATCCGAACAATTCCTCGGAGCACTCCCCGTTATACATGCGATAGAAAATGCAGAGAGAGGCCACATCTCTACGCAGCGCCAAGGGGTCAAGCCGATCCGAAATATGCTCGCTGTCGACAATTCGAGTTGCTCGTCGTTGGCTACGGAACCCTAAAAATGAGCTTTGTTTTAATGCGTATTCAATGAAACACCTGTATTTATACAATGAAACAGGAGTAATCAACAGTGAGTTGTTTGCTTTTAATCAAATTTTATATAGTGATTATTATGGATAATTTTATATCAATTCATTTAGTAATTTTCTACATCGCTGTGTCATTGTTGCACACACACTGTTTCATTGTATGCTTTTTCATT
Organism: Epinotia ramella; assembly: GCA_947578815.1. NCBI lineage: Eukaryota > Metazoa > Arthropoda > Insecta > Lepidoptera > Tortricidae > Epinotia > Epinotia ramella. The sequence continues at coordinate 12,016,736 of OX388220.1, read as the reverse complement.
GCGAACAAACTGGGGTTTTTTTGATTAAAAATGAAAAATTGCACAAATAAGTGACCAATTTATATCAATATACAGCTCCATAGATGCTTTGGGATTTACAGAAAGCAATGAGACACTAAATACTGTTACGACGGCGGGGTCAATAACAGTTTTGTTGGCATAGTGACTCGCCGTCAAGGTGTTTCTAAATTCGCTGTGTCGACTAAGACATCTGTAGCCCAGCGGTACAAACGGCGGTCGAAGAGCCGATGTGCCCGGGTTCGAGTCCAGCGACCGACATGCACTTTTTGTATGTTTTTAATTAATGGTGAGTACATTTTCAAAACGCCGAGTAGCATGGAATGTTCTAGAAAGGGTAAGCGAATAGAACATTCGATGCTTAAGGAAATCTATAGACGAATGTATGGGCTTGGAATATTCGAGAAACGTGGACGTAGCACGTTTATCTGGAAAAGCCCATGCTACTCAAAACAAGTGAGTAATGAAATGAAGATCGAAATTAAGGACTAGAATCTTCGGTAAGGGGTATATAAGGGGACCACGTTCGCAGTACTAGTCAGTTTTGGAAGGCAGTCTTGAAGTGAGTTCTTGAAGAGGAGACTTGGAGTCAGTCCTGAGAGGAGTCAGGGTTGAGTGGAGTCTTCAGAGTGGAGTTCTCAGGATGGGATACTAAGGGAGTAGTATCGGGTGAGAACTGGTTGAAGAAGTACAGTGGAAAGTTGTGATTAGTGAAGTGGTCTAGTGCGTAACAGTAAAGTGTAGCTGTGCCAGTACTAGTAGGCGCGAACTCAGTCACTTGTGTGAGTTAATTGAGTTGTCAGCGTTAGTACATGTGGACTCAGAGGACTTTACCCTGTGTAAATCGCAGAATAAATGTATTGTCGTGTTAAAAAGGTGTTTAACTCTATCCTACCCCCCCACGCTCGTAACAATACGTAATCAAATTCTTTAATGTGTCAAAAAATCGCTCTTTGCCCGTGGTACAGTTGGCTTGGTCCGGTTGACCGGACTATGGTAATTTTTTTTAACAATGTTACAGTTGACTGGACCATTTCTTTTTCTGTTAACCGTGGTACAGTTAACCGGACCAAAGTAAATTTTTTTGTAACTATAGTACTGTAATAAAATTGTAGACGCAATGTACAGTTAAAATGAAAAGTGTTAATGACTATTTTTTACACAAAATCAGTTAATATTAACAACTTTTTTTATAATACTCTTTGGTGTACCCGGCGAAATTCTCTTGTTTTATCAGTTTGTCAACAATTTTATGAAATTTTATTTCTGATAGATCCTATGGTACTTAATAAGAAAATACTACGCCAGGTATGCTCAGTTACAGTCACGTGGTTGTAGCAACCTAGGTCATCAGACTTTGATTGGTAGGTTCTGATTCAACCTACCAATTAAAGTCTGATGACCTAGGCCTGAGACGTTCTTATACCATGATAGATCCATTATATATGAGGAGTGTCTTTTCAAAAGGGCTTATTTCTCTATGAAACTCATACATAAATAAGCCCTTTTGAAAAGACGCTCCTCATATTGGAAATTGGGCGAAACAAACATGGGCCAAGTGACGGCATCTCGCGATCGACCTCTTCTCACACGGGGTCCCGTTAAATCAGGGCCCCGTGTTGATTGCATTTTTAGTGGATGCAGCAATTCACCATCATTAGAAATACCAGCTTGAAGGTACGAGTAACCATAACTTATTACTATTGCTGTATAACCATAACTTTCCTAGTAACCTTTCCCGTATTTTAGAACTTCTTCCTTTTCTTATGACAAATAATCAAAGTGTCACTTGAACTAAGAGGTGATATAGGTAGTACAATTAAATGAAAAAGTGTTCAATCTTCTATTTATTATGACTGTACCAAGGAAAAGTTACTTTTCGATAGTTCGGTTAGGTGTACCAGATAAAAAAGCATTTCTTCCATGGTCCGGTCAACCGTATCAAGGAACAAAAAAAATATTCCGTAGTCCAGTCAACAGTACCAAGGAAGATATGTTTTTCTGTAGTCCGGTCAACAGTACCAAGGAAAAAAAGTTTTACCCTCTGTCCGGTTAACTGAACTAGCTAACTGTACCACGGGCAAAGAGCGCAAAAAATCACCAAATATTATTATATTTTTTAACTTTTTTGTGGAAAATGTAGAAAAGATATTGTTGAAAATGTAGAATTTTTTTTGTGGTGACTTTTTCTTCCACTCGTCGCGTCCACAAACAGAGCGTGGAAGAGGGTTTTCTGAGTAGGTCATAATGAGCTATACATGGACTATCTAGCAACATCGGGTTTTGGAGATATTGAGTGTGTTCGGGCCGACCGTCTGCCCGCCCCTTAAACTCCTCACGTGTGTACCATCTTGAGTCTGTGGTTTTGACAGTGACAGTTCCTGTCAAGGCGGACGAAAAAAAGATAACCTCGTTGTTGCGGACCCGAAAGGGAACGAGTGTTTTTGGATAATTTGGAAACGCATTTTCCTTGTTTTGTGTAATATCGCTCGCTTTGAAGACACACGGGTGTCCGAGTGTTTTGTGTGGATATTTCGGTGACATCGGGAGAGTTGGTGATTTGACGCCGCGGATTGTTGGCGATACTGCCCCGGAACACCACGGCTGCTTCTTCAGCCCGGAGACCTTCTTGATTGAACTTGACTTGACCTGACAGTTGACTGAACCTTGACAGATACCAACCGGAGTTGAAGCGAACATCGCGCCTCCCGGAATCAGGTGAGTTGAACAAGTTTTGTAGCCAATCCACTGGCTTATATGACCCGCGAAACGCGTGGCAGTTCACTCCACTCGAACTAGGCGAGGAGTTGAACAATTTTTGGTAGCAGAGCGTGGTTACTCACAAAGAAAAAACGCGAATTTTGATAGTTTTTTCCTTTTGGGTAAAAAAGGGCATTTTGAGGTTATTTGTTAAAACCAAATTTAGCTACAAGTATTTAAAACCTCTATTTTGTGGCACTGCAAGTGTTTTGTACTGTAGATTTCACGAAATTATTGTACTTGCAGTGCAAATTAGTGAGATTACAACCTCCGGAAGGTGATTGATTGTAATTTGGAAAGCCTTTCATAGCTTGTTGTTTGGTAATAAGGCATTTGTTTTATTCAGTTTGCTATAAGCGGCCAAGGTTGCTAAAAATATAAGCTAAAATATAAGGTTACCATAAATATTAGTTGTAAGCTAGATTATTGTACAAGTGATGTAACTAGCCAATTATAGATTATAATTTGAGCTTCCACTGCGTTTTGAGAATCTATATTGGTTGTTATTGTAAGGCATTTCTGTAATTGAGTTGATATTTGGTTTTGATTCACTAGGGTGACCAAGAGATTGGAATTTCCACATTAATTAAATTAATTTTAATTTTCTCTGGTATTGTTGGAAATTAATTTAAAATGGGATCTACACCTAAGGCTAAGATCCAGTCTGCACTGCGTTGGTTTTCATCTGCAGCAGCTTTGGTTGACAGAAATGACCGGGAGGAGGCTTTGTTGGCCCGGTACGAGGAGGTGTCAGACCGTCTTAAGGCTGTGGAGTTCCAGGTTGAACTCTACCTAGCGGAGCCCGGCCGGACGACCCCGGAGACCGAGCAGGTGGAGCGGGACTTTGAGCAATGTATGGATTTTGGGGACAGGATTGTCGAGAGGGCTTCTAAGATACTGCGGGTTCGGAATGGTGCGGCCCGGGACGTTCCGAAACACGCAGTTATCTATAACCCAGGGTTGGCAGCGCGCTTGCCAGCCATACAGATGCCGGTCTTCCGAGGAGACCTGGACGAGTGGACCAGCTTCATCGACCTCTTTGATAGCTTGGTGCATGCCCGGACGGACCTGCCAGCGGCGTTGAAGTTGGCGCAGCTGATGTCTGCTCTCGTCGGGGAGCCGCGCGACTTGATCGCGCATTTGTCGGTCACCGACGACAATTATGAAATCGCGCGCACGTTGCTGAGGGACCGATACCAGAACGTGCGGCGACTTGCGGATACTCTTATGACTAAGATCTGGAATATCCCTCGGATCGCTCAGGCTTCAGACATCCGGCTGAAAATGCTGAATCCTGTTTTGACAGCGACCAAAGGGTTAGAGAACCTTGGTTTGCCGGTGGACCAGTGGTCCTACATACTGTTGAATTTTTTGTTGAACCGGCTGCCGGCTGATGTACGGGCCAGGTTTGAGCACCGGTATGGTGGTGAAAGTGCTCAGCATCTGCCGACCTTCACCAATCTTATCGACCAATTGGAACTTGAGTGTCGACGGGCCGACACCTCGGATCTACCTCCACCCCCGAGGCCTCCTGGGGCCCAGCGGGCCCAGGGGAGAGTTGCACCTCAAAGGGGAGGGTGGGGCAAATCGGCCCCACAACCAGCGGGTCCTCACCAATATAATACCAGTGCATTGGACCCTGAAGTCTGCCTATGCTGCAAGAACCCTGGCCATCGGGTGCCAGCGTGTCCGAAGTTTCTTGCGCAGCGGGTTGTGGGACGCCGCAACATTGCTAAGCAGCGGCAATGGTGCTTTGTTTGCTTGGGCCCACATTTTGTGCGAGATTGTGCCCACCCGCAGGCGTGTAAGTCCTGTGGTGGGAAGCACCACCCCATTTTATGCATGAACCGCAGTGGGGATACACCTCCCCCCCCCCCCTGCGCAGGGGTCATGCTCCCCTGTTCGGAGTCAGCAGCGGGCTGACCAGGGGCCCATGGCCGAGGAGAAGTGGGGACGTCGGGTAACACCCCCCTCCCCCCCCCTCCAAAACTACGCGACTACTTCGCGCGCACCCGTGCCCCAACGGGGGGTCCTTACGGGCGGGTGCCCGCAAACGCCTCCACCCCGGCAGGCGCCACGGATGTCGCCGCCGCTTGTGGAGCGACCCCGCTGGGGGTCGGGACCTCCGGTGTACGGCCGGAGTAGGACATACCAGGGGCCGCAGGCGGCACGCATGGCGCGACGGCAGTACCAGCCGGAGTGGGACCCGCTCGAGCGGTACGAGCGGCCCGCCCATGCGGAACAGGATGCAACGCGTTATCCCTGCTAGGGATACGCCGCCCACGCACCAGCCACCGCCACGCCCTTGGAGACCGTGTTATTGCCCACGGCTTCGGTTTGTGTTTGGGGCCCTGGCGGAGGATCAGCCTGCGTGCGCTCTCTCCTTGACACGGGAGCGCAAGGCTGCATGGTATCCAGTAGGTTGGTGCGACAGTTGGGCTTGGTTGTGAAACCCCACCCGGAAAGTATACGTGGGGTAGGCAATGTGACAGTGTCAAACCTGGTAGGGCAGACCTTACTCACCTTTGGACCGGGTCCCACTTCACGCGCGAGGATTAATGCTCCCGCGTTAGTATTGGATGAAGTGGTGGGGAGACTCCCCCAGGTGAAGCTGCCTCCAGAGGTTCGGAGTTTGACAGCTGGATTAGTTCTGGCGGATGCTGGATTTGACAGACCTGGTCCGATTGACGTGTTGCTGGGTGCAGACGTTCTTGGGCGGGTGCTGTTGAGCGGCAACCGTACCTTACAGCCTGGCGGACTGGTTACACTGGAAACGGTGTTTGGCTATGCTGTAATGGGTTTGGTTTTAGCGGCTCCACCGCCTCCTACTGAGGAGGGCTGTCTGGTTGGAACTGCTCTTTCAGAAGCCGTGCAACGGTTCTGGGAGATTGAGGAACCACCTCCGCGTCGCGTATGAGCCCCGAGCAGGAAGAGTGCGAACGGTTTTACCAAAATAATACTGGGCGCCTCTGCTCTGGTCGGTTCATAACACGACTTCCTCTGCTCATCCACCGACCTCCTCTTGGAGCGTCACGTGAGATGGCTGAGAAGCGGCTGGTTTCGATGGAACGCCGAATGAGAAGAGATGCGCTCTTCCGGCAGAAGTATGTGGACTTCATGAGGGAGTACGAGGGTTTGGGACACATGTCGGTGGCTCGGACGGACTGGAGTACAGTGGAGCACTGCTTCCTGCCGCACCACGCGGTCCTAAAATCCCCGGAGTCCAAGATTCGTGTGGTCTTTGATGGGTCCGCGTCCACCTCGACTGGGGTGTCATTGAACCAGTGTTTGCATGCAGGTCCTAAGCTGCACAAGGATATCACGGATATCCTCACAAATTTTAGGAAACATCAGGTGGTGTTCGTCGCCGACATCCGGATGATGTTTCGGCAGACAGTGATCCATCCTGATGATCGTCGGTATCAGCTGATCTTGTGGCGTGAGAGCCCTGATGAACCGATGTTGGTGTACGAGCTGAATACGAATACATACGGCTTGAAGAGCAGTCCGTACATTTCAATTCGAACTTTGTTAGAATTGGCGTCTCGAGAGAGACTGAGGTTCCCTCGAGCGTCCGCCATTTTGGAACGGGACTTATTTGTCGATGACGTGTGCACCGGGGCAAACAGTGTCGAAGAGGCTTTGGTTTTGCGGGATGAGCTGGTGGAACTCTTGCGGACGGGTGGATATGAATTGCGCAAATGGATGTCCAACTCACCGGCCGTGGTGGCCGGCCTCCCCGAGGATCACCAGCAGGATCCGCACCTGTTCGAAAATGTTGAGAGCCCGCACATGTTATCAGTCCTAGGCGTGCAATATCGACCAGTCCAAGATGTGTTCACCTATCGGGTGGAACTGGATTCCCCGAGGGTCTGGACGAAGCGGCTTGTGCTGTCCACGGTGGCCAGGACGTACGATCCGAATGGATGGATCGCGCCGGTCATCTTCACGGCGAAGGCATTTATGCAGCGCCTGTGGATGGTCCAACTGGGTTGGGATGATCCACTATCCGGAAATTTGTTGAGCGATTGGGAGGTTTTCTTCTCCACGCTCCCGGAGATAAATCAGGTCGAACTGCCGCGTAAGCTGTTGCCGGCAGGGAAATGCCGAGTAACCCTACACGGGTTTTGCGACGCCTCCGAGCGAGGGTATGCAGCTGCCGTTTACTTGCGGACGGTCAGCTCCGCCGGATCGGTCGATTTGCACTTGGTAATGGCGAAGAGCAAGGTGGCTCCCCTTCGCACGCGTTTGACAATCCCAAAAATGGAATTATCTGGAGCGGCTCTTCTTGTACGCCTACTGAACCACGTGGCCTCTACCTTGAAGGACACCGTGAACCTTGAGGAGAGTGTCTACGCATGGACTGATAGCCAAATTGTATTGTGTTGGCTGCAGTCGTCATTCCATACTTTGGAGGTCTTTGTGGCCAACCGGGTCTCGCAAATCCAGAATTCGGAGACTGCCTTGGTTTGGAGACACGTGCCAGGTGAACTGAACCCAGCGGACGTGGCGTCCAGGGGTTGCACGGCACCTGAGCTTGTTGCCCACTCACTGTGGTGGAGACCAGATTGGTTGTTGGAACCGGAGACACTCTGGCCTGCCAGTTGTGTGATTGGGACCCCATCCTCTGGCTTGGGTGTCCACCTTGTCGAGACCGCTCCAGTGTCAGACACTGCTTGGTTGCTAGAACGGTATAGCTCTCTGGACAAGCTTGTTGGAGTGACCGCCTGGGTCAAGCGATTTATACACAATTGTCGCCACCCTGACAACCGGTCACGCGTTAGAGTTCTCGCCACAGAAGAGCGGAATGCCGCCCTACATCATTGGATTAGGGTTGTGCAGGAAGAACACTTTGCGGACGTATTGAAGCCCCTGCGGCAGGGACGTCCTAAGCTACCGAAGGCGATAGCACGCCTCAACCCGTTCATTGACGAGTCGGGTACACTCCGGGTTGGAGGACGGCTCCGCAACGCTAGCTTGCCGTACTCGGTGCGCCACCCCATTTTGCTGCCTAAGAAGGGGCATCTGGTGGAATTGTTGGTGATTGACCGCCACATAAAGAACTCGCATGCCAGCTGCAATGCACTCTTGGGCATTTTGCAGCGAGACTCCACTCGACCTAGGCGAGGAGTTGAACAGAGTGCGTTCATCTCTGGCTATCAACGTGTTTCACTGTGCACCAAAGTAGCATAGCATCCGGCGAAAACGCATTCATTGATGTTCACTATTGCCCTTTTCAACGCAGGCGAAGTGTAATTACTGTTCAATTCAAAATAGCTCATGTTTTTTAAATCGAAAGCACAACATGCAGGACAATATATTATACTTTGAATTGGTAGTAAACAGACTTATTGACAAATGTCATTAAATATAAAAAAGTAAATATAATTGGCTAGGTACATACTCATAGCAAAGAGGAATTGATGCTTTGAAACCATTATTAAAACTTTCCTCCGCAGGCTCGTACTGTGGGTACCTACTAAAGCGACTTATTTACTTATAATGATAAATACAAACTTATATTATATACACAGAGAAAGCATCCATAACATAAGAAATAGTTATTCCCCCACGAAAGAAAACAATAAGTTCTAGACTTATCTTAAATAATTTTGTTAAAAAAGCATTAAAATGAGACTGTCTTATACAGCTGACGAAACTATTACCCAATAATTATTAATTTGATAGTTTCCAAACGTGTATGTTTCGCGCTTTTTTGGGGGTCTACTTTGAAATTCGATGGTCGAACTATGGATCTACTAAGTCTGCCATTTTCTTTTTTCGTAATAGAATGCGCTGTCCCGCTAATAAAGTTCAAATATTCTGAACTTGTGTTAGACCCCATACGACGAAATGTCAGTGCTCCGCATCAAAATTAAAAAGCTACTTTGTCTCACGGAGTGAGCAAAATCGTATTTTGCACACTGTTTTCACGCAGCAAAATATGCTTGTTCGAGCTGCTGAGGTGAAATAGTTATTTGTTCAACAAGAGAGCAAAGTAGATTTTTGCTGCGAGTGTTGATGTTGAGTCCCGAGCAAGAGAAAGATTCTATAATTGAATCACGAGCGTAGCGAGTGATTCAAAATTAGAATCTTGAGCGTAGCGAGGTACTCAAAGGCACGAGATGCTAATTTCTTTGCTCTCGTGTGATACATACAACTTTTCACCTCAGTGGCGAGAACATATAACACGCAGGAATAAAACGCCACATAAAAGCAAGTAAATCATTTTTATGTAAAAAAATTAAACAACAAATACCTACATATGAAATAACAAATATTAACTGCAATTACTCTTTCCCATGACATTAACTTTACATGACGTTAAGAAAAAGTTAAGTCCGTTTGTTTATGCATTTTGCTGATACAAACTTGTCCAATGTCCAAGATGTACTTACTTATAAAGAAAAAAATTATAAATGAAAAGTAAAATTACTACAATTGCTTAAGTTGAAAGTTACGGTTTTGTTGGGAAGTGTAATTGTAGTGCTCTCAACTTGAGTAGTTGTAGCGGTTTCGATTTCGTTGAGAGTTCTTTGGACAGAAGTTTGCGATTGAGATGTCACTGTAAATGTCGGTGACTGACGGCGGGTTCCAACATAATCCGCTTCTTTTGTTGTACCTAGACGTGGTTCTGACCAAGGGTCTGAGTGCTTTAAATTTTTGTTGTCCACAATGCGTTGAGTTGGTGATTGAGATGACACTGTAATTGTCGGCGGCTGACTGCGGGTTCCGACGTAATCCGCTTCTTTTGATGTACCTGGACGTGGATCTGACCAAGGGTCTGAGTTTTTTATGTTTATGTTGTTTACAATACGTTTGCAGATTTTTGACTTATTTGCTATCGAGTCCTCAATGTATCCCTCTGCTACGGTATTTGATTTCCACCCGCCATGTCTTTAATGTGGTCAGGTCAGCTCCACCATCTGCCAAGAGCGTGGCCGACGTTCGTCTGAAGCAATGGCCAGTGAATAGCTGCGGGTCTTGCAATTTTACATATGTGGCTATTTCACGTGGGGCCCCACCTATTTTATTAACACCCATAGGCTGCCGCGAACACTTTCCATTTCGATACTGTAGAAAAAATCGTTCGGTTTTCGTGTTTGCAGGTCGTAATTTTCGGTATTCTTCTACCATATGAGCGTATTCCTCACGAATCACAAAAGACCTGTCAATATTTGTTTTTGTGTTTGGTAGATTAAAATCAAGTTTTCCGAGTGTTTTTTGATGACATTCAGAGTAATGTTTAGTAGTTCAGTAGTCTGGCATACTCCGTTAATTCCCATAATGAGGATAACCTGAAACATTAATTTTATGTGTGAATATCCTAAATCCTTACTAATATTATAAATGCGAAAGTGTGTGTGTGTGTGTTTGTATGTTTGTCCTTCTTTCACGTCGCAACGGAGCGTCGTATTGATGTGATTTTTTGTATGGAGATAGTTTAGAAGCTGGAGACTGACATACGCTACTTTTTCCAGCGGGAAAACATCTAATTCCCACGGGAAAATTCAATATTTTACATTTTCCTATAACCACGCGAGCAAAGTCGCGGGCATCAGCTAGTTTTACTATAAAATTATCACAAACATGTTAACAATACAATCATTCGTGGTACTGCACGGAAAATGGGACCACTGTGTCAATTTTAAGGACAACCCGCACAATGGGCCCTTTTCCCGTGCCGCGCCACAATGGTAGCATAAATAATTGTATTTTCAATTCATTCATACATATCCTCACGCCCATATTCCTAAGAGTCGAAAGCAGCAGATGCACATGAAATATAAAATGAGATTAATATTGCCAAAATGCTACACCTTGGTGGCAACCGCATGCAACTCAATCAAAGCTCTGGCCTATTAATCGTAACATACGTAACGTAGGTACCTAAATATGTGCACTTATATACAACATTTACAGCAGACATATTATATACACAATACTTACTTTTGTAGCGAGGAAATTATAATCGGGAGCTTCGTTTAAAAACTTCTCAATGTTGGAAGCCGTTAAAACTTTGGATTTCTTGGACTTGTGGCCCACTGACAACCGTTTTAGAAATCCAACTAGTTTTTTGTACGTTTCAATATGTATATTGTGTTTCGTCTTCAGCGTCGCTTTGAGCATCGAATAGATGCTCCACATGGTTGTCGGTTGTTTGTTATGGGATAACTCGATTAAGTACGACAGAAGTACTGTTTCCGAGATGTTGGTTGCTCCTTTATCCGATCGCCATTTATTGAACATTTCGTATGTCTTTAAATACTTCTCTCGAGACTTTTCGGGCAGAAAACACAGTTCAGCCTCTTTGACGGCATCTCTCAACTCTTGAGGAGTTAAAACATCGGCTTCGTCACTTGATTCACTCATATTTAGTACAATAGTTAGTTTAAGTTGTGGGTGGTTTATGAAAAATATTATAAAAGACATAAATATTATTGATAAAGATAAAAATAATTTAATTTCAAAGAATAGTTTATAAAAATAATAATTTTGGAATGTTTTGTTTTACCTCCAAGAAAACGTAATACGATTAAGAATAACATTTAAAAAGTTCAATCGCGCTAACTTTTTAAAGAATATAAAGTGCGTTCTGAAACTGTATATAAATTTATATTCGTCCACCATATAAAATAACTAAAGACTTATAATAATAAATGTTCGCAATAAATATCGCATTTCTTCATTGTATTTTTAGAATAATGAAATACTTATATGATAAACATAATATTAGAGTTAATATAGGTTTCATATTTTTATACGAGTTTAACACGAGTTCGAATTTTAGTTTGTTTCGGAAGGAGTTTTTCGATCCCGCTTTTTGGGGCCTACTACGAAGTTTCGAAGTCGAATGAAAAATCGACAAATTTTATCTCTCTCTTTTTTCGTAACGGAGTGAAAGTGACAGAGAGAATGAAGTTTAAATGTTCTAAGTTTGTATTACACCCCGCAGTTTGAAAAAATGACCTGCGACTAACCTACGATATGAAAAATTAAAAAGTTAGTTTTTTTCACGCTCGCAGCAAAATTGCATTTTCCTCACTGGTTTCAAGCAGCAAAACCGCCATGTTCGAGCCGCTGGGGTGAAATAGTTATTTGACCTTGGAGCGTGTTTAAGTAGCTTTTGAGACTTGACAGCTAACCAAACGTGAAACACTCATAATACAACATTTTCACAGATGATGTATTTTTGTTGCCGCTATAACAACAAATACTTAAAAACAGAATAAATAGTAGATTACTGCAGAGGCCGTGAAGTAAGGGATTGCTAGCAATCCCTTTTCCGGCCGAGGATTGTATAGTACTTTTCTCAAACGATGTGAGGAAATCCATATCCATACTAATATTATAAATGCGAAAGTGTATGTGTGTGTTTGTTTGTTTGTCCGTCTTTCACGGCAAAACGGAGCGACGAATTGACGTGATTTTTTAAGTGGAGATAGTTAAAGGAATGGAGAGTAACATACGATAGTTTTTATTTATTTATTTATTTATGCTTAAGGAGTACCAACAGCTGCAAAAACATAATATAAGTCTTACATAGTAATACAAAGCCAATTAAAGGAACTCACAGATAGATCCCCGTAATCATCCCCTAAGGGGTGAAATGGGGGGGTAAAAGTTTGTATGGAGCTGCGATATAAACGAGTTCCACCCGGACGGAGTCGCGGGCAGAAGCTAGTATTAAAATTAAAATAAATACAAGGTAATCAATAAAATTATAGGTAATTTGTGCCTTTTTTATTTTGTAAACATGCCATTTGAAGTATTTGCACAAGCCGTTCGAGCACCATGTTTAACCGCACATAAGTATAATAACGGGTAGTCCGCGATACGTGACAGTGCACACTATTATTTAAGTATTAATAATAGGGATGATGTAGGGGTTTTGAATTTTGAATTTTTGATGACTAAGATTTTTTTATGATGTCCATTCGAACCAGTTTTTGGAGAGGAACAAATGTGTGTATGCGAGCAACTACAATGAAAGTACATAAATACCCAAAAAATTGAGACAAAGATTGACGTCGCTGGCGGCAGCGCAAAACGCTGCTTACTGATAGACACACAAGTATGACGTCACAACTGACGACCGCTTTAGCCTAGTTGGTAGTGATCCTGCTTACGAAGCAAGGGGTCCTGGGTTCGAATCCCGGTAAGGGCATTTATTTGTGTGATGAGCACGAATATTTGTTCCTGAGTCATGGTTGTTTTCTATGTATTTAAGTATTTATTTATCTATATAATTATGTTTATCGTCGTCTAGTACCCATAGTACAAGCTTTGCTTAGTTACTAGTACAAAGTAGTTGTATCGTTGTATGGAAAATCCGGTAAATTGTTGCTTCGGTCGCGAAATACTGCGTTCAAGTACAGTCGACTACAATGAGATCGATACAGCCAAAGTTACAAAAATATGTATACACGACCTTAATAATAAGGCAATACAGTCGTGTATACATATTTTTGTAACTTTGTCCGTATCGATCTTATAGGATTCTTGTCCCTATCTAGTTATCAGAAGGTTTGGAAGTGAAACACTTATTAGTATTACAAGAATAGACCGGTGTGAAGTTAGCGGCCAAAGTTAGCGGCCGATGATAACCCGACCAAATTAAGAAGTTATGTATATTTTCAACAGGAATACTGTCAAAACAAGCAGAACCGCAAAATATCTTCTTTCTTATTAGAAAACAACAAAAAACAAACAATTCTAAAGATTAAAAAAAGATAATAACTAGAAATGCACTTTGGCCGCTAACTTCACAACTTATCAGCCTAAGTGTTTTTTTGATATATTTTTCATAATTTCTGCACCTTAGACAACAAGCAATGAGCTATCAAATAACACTATTTCTAGGGTGATACTCGACTGCATATAAAAGAAACAGAGGCGACCACGTAGAAACATCAGCTTTCCATGAACAAGTGCATTAAATCAAGATTTTCTGCATCTTAGACGGCAAGCGAGTAAACCACACCCAATGTATCGTGCAGTGCATTACATAAGCTAAAAACTGACATTAATTTTAGAGTGATACTCGACTGCATATAAGAGTAACAGAGGCTACCAAGTAGAAACATCAGCTTTCTACGAAAAAGTGCATTCATTTATGATTTACTGCATCTTAGACGGCAAGCGAGTGAACCACACCCAATGTATCGTGCAGTGCATTACATTAGCTATCAACTGACACTTATTCTAGAGTGATACTCGACTGCATATAAGAGTAACAGAGGCTACCAAGTAGAAACATCAGCTTTCTACGAAAAAGTGCATTCATTTATGATTTACTGCATCTTAGACGGCAAGCGAGTGAACCACACCCAATGTATCGTGCAGTGCATTACATTAGCTATCAACTGACACTTATTCTAGAGTGATACTCGACTGCATATAAGAGTAACAGAGGCGACCAAGTAGAAACATCAGCTTTCTACGAAAAAGTGCATTAATTGAAGATTTACTGCATCTTAGACGGCAAGCGAGTAAACCACACCCTATGTATCGTGCAGTGCATTACACTAGCTACAAAACAAAACTATTTATAGAGTGATACTCGACTGCATATACCAGTAACAGAGGCGACCAAGTAGAAACATCAGCTTTCTACGAAAAAATGCATTCATTCAAAATGTACTGCATCTTAGACGGCAAGCGAGTAAACCACACCCTATGTATCATGCAGTGCATTACATTAGCTGTGAAATGACACTAATTCTAGAGTGATGCTCGTCTGCCTATAAGAGTAACAGAGGCGACCAAGTAGAAACATCAGCTTTTTACGAAAAAGTGCATTCATTCATGATTTACTGCATCTTAGACGGCAAGCGAGTTAACAACACCCAATGTATCGTGCAGTGCATTACATTAGCTATCAACTGACATTTATTCTAGAGTGATACTCGACTGCATATAAGAGTAACAGAGGCTACCAAGTAGAAACATCAGCTTTCTAAGAAAAAGTGCATTCATTCAAAATTTACTGCATCTTAGACGGCAAGCGAGTAAACCACACCCAATGTATCGTGCAGTGCATTACATAAGCTATCAACTGACACTTATTCTAGAGTGATACTCGACTGCATATAAGAGTAACAGAGGCTACCAAGTAGAAACATCAGCTTTCTAAGAAAAAGTGCATTCATTCAAAATTTACTGCATCTTAGACGGCAAGCGAGTAAACCACACCCAATGTATCGTGATGCTCGTCTGCCTATAAGAGTAACAGAGGCGACCAAGTAGAAACATCAGCATTTTACGAAAAAGTGCATTCATTCATGATTTACTGCATCTTAGACGGCAAGCGAGTAAACTACACCCAATGTATCGTGCAGTGCATTACATTAGCTATCAACTGACATTTATTCTAGAGTGATACTCGACTGCATATAAGAGTAACAGAGGCTACCAAGTAGAAACATCAGCTTTCTAAGAAAAAGTGCATTCATTCAAAATTTACTGCATCTTAGACGGCAAGCGAGTAAACCACACCCAATGTATCGTGCAGTGCATTACATAAGCTATCAACTGACACTTATTCTAGAGTGATACTCGACTGCATATAAGAGTAACAGAGGCTACCAAGTAGAAACATCAGCTTTCTAAGAAAAAGTGCATTCATTCAAAATTTACTGCATCTTAGACGGCAAGCGAGTAAACCACACCCAATGTATCGTGCAGTGCATTACATTAGCTATCAAGTGACACTTATTCTAGAGTGATACTCGACTGCATATAAGAGTAACAGAGGCTACCAAGTAGAAACATCAGCTTTCTACGAAAAAGTGCATTCATTCAAGATTTACTGCATCTTAGACGGCAAGCGAGTAAACCACACCCTATGTATCGTGCAGTGCATTACACTAGCTACAAAACAAAACTATTTATAGAGTGATACTCGACTGCATATACCAGTAACAGAGGCGACCAAGTAGAAACATCAGCTTTCTACAAAAAAGTGCATTCAATCAAGATTTACTGCATCTTAGACGGCAAGCGAGTAAACCACACCCAATGTATCGTGCAGTGCATTACATTGCCTATCAACTGACACTTATTTTAGAGTGATACTCGACTGCATATAAGAGTAACAGAGGAGACCAAGTAGAAACATCAGCTTTCTACGAAAAAGTGCATTCATTTATGATTTACTGCATCTTAGACGGCAAGCGAGTAAACTACACCCAATGTATCGTGCAGTGCTTTACATTAGCTATCAATTGACACTTATTCTAGAGTGATACTTGACTGCATATAAGAGTAACAGAGGCGACCAAGTAGAAACATCAGCTTTCTACGAAAAAGTGCATTCATTCAAGATTTACTGCATCTTAGACGGCAAGCGAGTAAACCACACCCAATGTATCGTGCAGTGCATTACATTAGCTATCAACTGACACTTATTCTAGAGTGATACTCGACTGCATATAAGAGTAACAGAGGCTACCAAGTAGAAACATCAGCTTTCTACGAAAAAGTGCATTCATTAAAGATTTACTGCATCTTAGACGGCAAGCGAGTAAACCACACCCTATGTATCGTGCAGTGCATTACACTAGCTACAAAACAAAACTATTAATAGAGTGATACTCGACTGCATATACCAGTAACAGAGGCGACCAAGTAGAAACATCAGCTTTCGACGAAAAAATGCATTCATTCAAAATTTACTGCATCTTAGACGGCAAGCGAGTAAACCACACCCTATGTATCGTGCAGTGCATTACATTAGCTGTGAAATGACACTAATTCTAGAGTGATGCTCGTCTGCCTATAAGAGTAACAGAGGCGACCAAGTAGAAACATCAGCTTTTTACGAAAAAGTGCATTCATTCATGATTTACTGCATCTTAGACGGCAAGCGAGTTAACAACACCCAATGTATCGTGCAGTGCATTACATTAGCTATAAACTAAAACTTAATCTAGAGTGATACTCGACTGCATATAAGAGTAACAGAGGCTACCAAGTAGAAACATCAGCTTTCTACGAAAAAGTGCATTCATTCATAATTTACTGCATCTTAGACGGAAAGCGAGTGAACCACTAGCAATGTATCGTGCAGTGCATTACATTAGCTATCAACTGACACTTATTCTAGAGTGATACTGGACTGCATATAAGAGTAACAGAGGCTACCAAGTAGAAACATCAGCTTTCTACGAAAAAGTGCATTCATTAAAGATTTACTGCATCTTAGACGGCAAGCGAATAAACCACACCCTATGTTTCGTGCAGTGCATTACACTAGCTACAAAACAAAACTATTTATAGAGTGATACTCGACTGCATATATCAGTAACAGAGGCGACCAAGTAGAAACATCAGCTTTCTACGAAAAAATGCATTCATTCAAAATTTACTGCATCTTAGACGGCAAGCGAGTAAACCACACCCTATGTATCATGCAGTGCATTACATTAGCTGTGAAATGACACTAATTGTAGAGTGATGCTCATCTGCCTATAAGAGTAACAGAGGCGACCAAGTTGAAACATCAGCTTTTTACGAAAAAGTGCATTCATTCATGATTTACTGCATCTTAGACGGCAAGCGAGTTAACAACACCCAATGTATCGTGCAGTGCATTACATTAGCTATAAACTAAAACTTAATCTAGAGTGATACTCGACTGCATATAAGAGTAACAGAGGCTACCAAGTAGAAACATCAGCTTTCTACGAAAAAGTGCATTCATTCATAATTTACTGCATCTTAGACGGAAAGCGAGTGAACCACTAGCAATGTATCGTGCAGTGCATTACATTAGCTATCAACTGACACTTATTCTAGAGTGATACTCGACTGCATATAAGAGTAACAGAGGCTACCAAGTAGAAACATCAGCTTTCTACGAAAAAGTGCATTCATTCAAGATTTACTGCATCTTAGACGGCAAGCGAGTAAACCACACCCTATGTATCGTGCAGTGCATTACACTAGCTACAAAACAAAACTATTTATAGAGTGATACTCGACTGCATATACCAGTAACAGAGGCGACCAAGTAGAAACATCAGCTTTCTACAAAAAAGTGCATTCAATCAAGATTTACTGCATCTTAGACGGCAAGCGAGTAAACCACACCCAATGTATCGTGCAGTGCATTACATTGCCTATCAACTGACACTTATTTTAGAGTGATACTCGACTGCATATAAGAGTAACAGAGGAGACCAAGTAGAAACATCAGCTTTCTACGAAAAAGTGCATTCATTTATGATTTACTGCATCTTAGACGGCAAGCGAGTAAACTACACCCAATGTATCGTGCAGTGCTTTACATTAGCTATCAATTGACACTTATTCTAGAGTGATACTTGACTGCATATAAGAGTAACAGAGGCGACCAAGTAGAAACATCAGCTTTCTACGAAAAAGTGCATTCATTCAAGATTTACTGCATCTTAGACGGCAAGCGAGTAAACCACACCCAATGTATCGTGCAGTGCATTACATTAGCTATCAACTGACACTTATTCTAGAGTGATACTCGACTGCATATAAGAGTAACAGAGGCTACCAAGTAGAAACATCAGCTTTCTACGAAAAAGTGCATTCATTAAAGATTTACTGCATCTTAGACGGCAAGCGAGTAAACCACACCCTATGTATCGTGCAGTGCATTACACTAGCTACAAAACAAAACTATTAATAGAGTGATACTCGACTGCATATACCAGTAACAGAGGCGACCAAGTAGAAACATCAGCTTTCGACGAAAAAATGCATTCATTCAAAATTTACTGCATCTTAGACGGCAAGCGAGTAAACCACACCCTATGTATCGTGCAGTGCATTACATTAGCTGTGAAATGACACTAATTCTAGAGTGATGCTCGTCTGCCTATAAGAGTAACAGAGGCGACCAAGTAGAAACATCAGCTTTTTACGAAAAAGTGCATTCATTCATGATTTACTGCATCTTAGACGGCAAGCGAGTTAACAACACCCAATGTATCGTGCAGTGCATTACATTAGCTATAAACTAAAACTTAATCTAGAGTGATACTCGACTGCATATAAGAGTAACAGAGGCTACCAAGTAGAAACATCAGCTTTCTACGAAAAAGTGCATTCATTCATAATTTACTGCATCTTAGACGGAAAGCGAGTGAACCACTAGCAATGTATCGTGCAGTGCATTACATTAGCTATCAACTGACACTTATTCTAGAGTGATACTCGACTGCATATAAGAGTAACAGAGGCTACCAAGTAGAAACATCAGCTTTCTACGAAAAAGTGCATTCATTAAAGATTTACTGCATCTTAGACGGCAAGCGAATAAACCACACCCTATGTTTCGTGCAGTGCATTACACTAGCTACAAAACAAAACTATTTATAGAGTGATACTCGACTGCATATATCAGTAACAGAGGCGACCAAGTAGAAACATCAGCTTTCTACGAAAAAATGCATTCATTCAAAATTTACTGCATCTTAGACGGCAAGCGAGTAAACCACACCCTATGTATCATGCAGTGCATTACATTAGCTGTGAAATGACACTAATTGTAGAGTGATGCTCATCTGCCTATAAGAGTAACAGAGGCGACCAAGTTGAAACATCAGCTTTTTACGAAAAAGTGCATTCATTCATGATTTACTGCATCTTAGACGGCAAGCGAGTTAACAACACCCAATGTATCGTGCAGTGCATTACATTAGCTATCAACTGACACTTATTCTAGAGTGATACTCGACTGCATATAAGAGTAACAGAGGCTACCAAGTAGAAACATCAGCTTTCTACGAAAAAGTGCATTCATTTATAATTTACTGCATCTTAGACGGAAAGCGAGTGAACCACACGCAATGTATCGTGCAGTGCATTACATTAGCTATCAACTGACACTTATTCTAGAGTGATACTCGACTGCATATAAGAGTAACAGAGGCTACCAAGTAGAAACATCAGCTTTCTAAGAAAAAGTGCATTCATTCAAAATTTACTGCATCTTAGACGGCAAGCGAGTAAACCACACCCAATGTATCGTGCAGTGCATTACATAAGCTATCAACTGACACTTATTCTAGAGTGATACTCGACTGCATATAAGAGTAACAGAGGCTACCAAGTAGAAACATCAGCTTTCTACGAAAAAGTGCATTCATTTATAATTTACTGCATCTTAGACGGAAAGCGAGTGAACCACACGCAATGTATCGTGCAGTGCATTACATTAGCTATCAACTGACACTTATTCTAGAGTGATACTCGACTGCATATAAGAGTAACAGAGGCTACCAAGTAGAAACATCAGCTTTCTAAGAAAAAGTGCATTCATTCAAAATTTACTGCATCTTAGACGGCAAGCGAGTAAACCACACCCAATGTATCGTGCTGTGCATTACATAAGCTATCAACTGACACTTATTCTAGAGTGATACTCGACTGCATATAAGAGTAACAGAGGCTACCAAGTAGAAACATCAGCTTTCTAAGAAAAAGTGCATTCATTCAAAATTTACTGCATCTTAGACGGCAAGCGAGTAAACCACACCCAATGTATCGTGCAGTGCATTACATTAGCTATCAAGTGACACTTAGTCTAGAGTGATACTCGACTGCATATAAGAGTAATAGAGGCTACCAAGTAGAAACATCAGCTTTCTACGAAAAAGTGCTTTCATTCAAGATTTACTGCATCTTAGACGGCAAGCGAGTAAACCACACCCTATGTATCGTGCAGTGCATTACACTAGCTACAAAACAAAACTATTTATAGAGTGATACTCGACTGCATATACCAGTAACAGAGGCGACCAAGTAGAAACATCAGCTTTCTACAAAAAAGTGCATTCAATCAAGATTTACTGCATCTTAGACGGCAAGCGAGTAAACCACACCCAATGTATCGTGCAGTGCATTACATTGCCTATCAACTGACACTTATTTTAGAGTGATACTCGACTGCATATAAGAGTAACAGAGGCTACCAAGTAGAAACATCAGCTTTCTACGAAAAAGTGCATTCATTTAAAATTTACTGCATCTTAGACGGCAAGCGAGTGAACTACACCCAATGTATCGTGCAGTGCATTACATAAGCTATCAATTGACACTTATTCTAGAGTGATACTTGACTGCATATAAGAGTTACAGAGGCTACCAAGTAGAAACATCAGCTTTCTACAAAAAAGTGCATTCATTAAAGATTTACTGCATCTCAGACGGCAAGCGAGTAAACCACACCCTATGTATCGTGCAGTGCTTTCCACTAGCTACAAAACAAAACTATTTATAGAGTGATACTCGACTGCATATACCAGTAACAGAGGCGACCAATTAGAAACATCAGCTTTCTACGAAAAAGTGCATTCATTCATGATTTACTGCATCTTAGACGGCAAGCGAGTTAACGACACCCAATGTATCGTGCAGTGCATTACATTAACTATAAACTGACATTTATTCTAGAGTGATACTTGACTGCATATAAGAGTAACAGAGGCTACCAAGTAGAAACATCAGCTTTCTACGAAAAAGTGCATTAATTCATAATTTACTGCATCTGAGACGGCAAGCGAGTGAACCACACCCAATGTATCGTGCAGTGCATTACATTAGCTATCAACTGACTTATATTCTAGAGTGATACTCGACTGCATATAAGAGTAACAGAGGCTACCAAGTAGAAACATCAGCTTTCTAAGAAAAAGTGCATTCATTCAAAATTTACTGCATCTTAGACGGCAAGCGAGTACACCACACCCAATGTATCGTGCAGTGCATTACATAAGCTATCAACTGCTACTTATTCTAGAGTGATACTCGACTGCATATAAGAGTAACAGAGGCTACCAAGTAGAAACATCAGCTTTCTAAGAAAAAGTGCATTCATTCAAAATTTACTCCATCTTAGACGGCAAGCGAGTGAACTACACCCAATGTATCGTGCAGTGCATTACATTAGCTATCAACTGACATTTATTCTAGAGTGATACTCGACTGCATATAAGAGTAACAGAGGCTACCAAGTAGAAACATCAGCTTTCTACGAAAAAGTGCATTAATTCATAATTTACTGCATCTGAGACGGCAAGCGAGTGAACCACACCCAATGTATCGTGCAGTGCATTACATTAGCTATCAACTGACTTATATTCTAGAGTGATGCTCGACTGCATATAAGAGTAACAGAGGCTACCAAGTAGAAACATCAGCTTTCTAAGAAAAAGTGCATTCATTCAAAATTTACTGCATCTTAGACGGCAAGCGACTAAACCACACCCAATGTATCGTGCAGTGTTTTACATTAGCTATCAACTGACACTTATTCTAGAGTGATACTCGTCTGCATATAAGAGTAACAGAGGCGACCAAGTAGAAACATCAGCTTTCTAAGAAAAAGTGCATTCATTCAAAATTTACTCCATCTTAGACGGCAAGCGAGTGAACTACACCCGCTGTATCGTGCAGTGCATTACATTAGCTATAAACTGACATTAATTCTAGAGTGATACTTGACTGCATATAAGAGTAAAAGAGGCAATCAGATAGAAACATCAGTTTTCTATGATCTAGTGCATTCATTCAAGATTTGCTGCATCTTAGACGGCAAGCGAGTGAACCACACCCAATGTATCGTGCAGTGCATTACATTAGCTATCAACTGACACTTACTCTAGTGTGATACTCGACTGCATATAAGAGTAACAGAGGCTACCAAGTAGAAACATCAGCTTTCTACGAAAAAGTGCATTCATTCAAGATTTACTGCATCTAAGACGGCAAGCGAGTAAATCACACCCGCTGTATCGTGCAGTGCATTACTTGTACCCATAGTACAAGCTTTGCTTAGTTTGGGACTAGGTCGATTAGTGTAAGATTGTTTCCAAATATTTATATTTATATTTAAAGTCAACGTTTGTTGGCATGTCGGCAAGTGAAGTATATTTATCAGAGGTCTAGTTTCGTTAGGCGTGACGGGTGAGGTGAGTCGCATTAGTGCGTTCCGAATATCAACCCTGCACGGCTAGCACGACTTACAGCGATTCGCGCGAGAAGAGACAAATCGGCGCGACTAGGTGCTTTATCGCTCATTAATAGCATGACTTGGCGCGAGATACAAGGCGAAACGACTTGGACTCTCCTTCAAACGTCATGAGTCGAAATGACAGCAACTCGCGACTTTACATCAATTTGAGAGATATTTGTCTTCGAGCTATTGAGCCTGCGAGTAAGTGGCGAGACGACATTGGCTTGCAACTTTGTGCATTATTTTCGAAAGAAAACGAAACGTTATTTAAAATAACACCTTATTAAACGTTCTACGACCATTTTTCTGTGTTATAGTCACCAATATAAACACATATACCTACGATACGATTAGCGGTTTTCAGAATGGCATTGTTTGTCATTATGAACGAGGAAAGGCGCGCACGGCGCATCCAAAGGACGAGGATAAGGGACTCGGCCAACCCCTTCGAGCTCTCGGACCAAGAGTTCCTCGGATCATTATAAATTGACAAAGCATTAATCAGCTTTGATAACATAAAAACATTCAAAATCGTATTGCGAGCTTGCTCGAATACTTGCCGTCAATATCAGCTGTTTTCAATTTGGCGGCCATTTTTCTCCTTAAAATGGAGATAAAATAGGTTTAAAGAAGGGTCCACCGTTCGCTAAGTTTGCGAGTCGTTAAAATGGGCTTGACGGACCGATCTGCGTTAACTGACGTTTATGAATCACATTTTTGCGAAACAGTGCTATAGGCCCGCTATAGCACTGTTTTAACTTTTTATGAATAAGACCGGTAGTGTCTAATTAAAATCTAAAATCAACAATCAGATTTCTATCTATTTTTATTACAGTCCAACAAGAAAGTGAAGGAATTAAAAAGTCCTCCATTTCAAATCAATCTAAGAAAACGGTACACTATTTCAGCCAATTTTAAAACTAGTTAAGGTGACTTGGGGTAATTGCGAAATTGGGTATATTCCGAAAGTTAATGAAAACTACCAAACGCCGCGATATTTTCTTACTGGTAACATTACTTTAGACGCCATTGTTATCGGCTTTGACGCTCCAATCGCAGTTCGTCGCTGCTAGCATAAGTGTGTGAGTAACGTGCCGTCTCAACAGACCAGTGATTTTCGCTCCTTTTTAGGTGATTCGTAATAGCCCCAACACTCTTTTCTCGGAACCCAGGTAAGTAATTAAAATAATTGATTTTTAGTATTACACGTGGACTTCGTGTTCCCCTCAATCAACAGATTGAGGGGAACACGAAGTCCACGTGTTGTTTTTAATTTTATTTCGGAAATACCCCTCTGGGTTTATTACGATACACATATTCATTCGCAATAATCCCACCTAACATTTTCATAGAAATGGCCAGCGGTCCTCATCCTCAACCTAGGTGTTAAGGATAAAGAAATATTTAAATAGGTATGTGAGAGGTCCATATTTTGTTGCAATATTCAATCGTATGTATTAATCCATTACTTAATTACTTACTAATATTATAAATGCGAAAGTGTGTCTGTCTGTTACCTCCTCGCGCTTAAACGGCTGAATCGATTATGTTTAAATTTGGTATATAGGTAGTTTTAATCCCGAAAAAGGACATAGGATAGTTTTTATACCAGAAATCAACCTTTAAGAGGGTTAAAGTTTGTATGGGTAATTGGGGAATCAACAACCGATGAAACGATTTAGTTGAAATTTGGTATTCGGGGAGGGGTTCTTTGTATGGGGAATCACTAACCGCTGAATCGATTTAGTTCGAAAGTTTGTATAGAGATAGTTTGACTCGCGGGAAACGACAGAATAGTTTTACCTGAGAAACCATTCTTATACAGTGTAAAAAGGGAGGGGGGACGAACCGATTTAGTTGAAATTTGGTTTAGAGACAGTTTGGGTAACTGAAAAAGGGCAGTCGTTTTTATTCCAGTTTTTTTTTTTTTTTTTATGATATAGGAGGCAAACGAGCAGACGGATCACCTGATGGTAAGCGATTACCGCCGCCCATGGACACTTGCAACACCAGAGGTGTTGTGAGTGCGTTGCCAGCCTTTAAGATGGGAGCACGCTCTTTTCTTGAAGGTTTGAAGGTCGTATCGGTCCGGAAATACCGCAGCAATAAATTTTGCTTAAGGCGCCGTAGGTTCAGCGAAGTTAAGCGAACAGACTTTTTTAAACAATATAATGCGTCTGTTTATAATAATATGGTTTCATAAAAATATAAATAGTAATCTTGAGGCTTTTCTGCAGGGAAATCAGTGCTTCGAAACATGATAAAGCAAATTTCGCTCAATAGAAAAAAATCACGAACATAGGTCTAAAACACACAAAAATACAATTAAAATATTCGTAACAAATTATGCACAAAAGCTATAAATATTAAAATTTCTTCTAAAAATCGGCAATATCATTTTTGAGGGAAATCAGTGTTTACATTTTTATTTATTAAAACGGCCAAAAAATTAAAATTAAAAAACATGATACCCGCGCTTCCGAGCACGCACTTCCATCTCGCTCACGCTTATGCTCAGTGAGAGGGAGAGAAGACCATGAACCTACGGTGCCTTAAAAGTGTTGAAAATGGGGGTGGAAGTTTGTATGGGTAGTCAAAATAACCGCTGAGCCAATTTAGATGAAATTTGGTATAGATATAATTTCACCAGTTTATAACCGCTGATTATTACTGATTCCAAGCAGACGAAGTCGCGGGCAAAAACTATTGCAAGGCCAACAAATTTCACCTAAATCGGTTCAGTGGTTGACGTGAAAACGTGTTGTTAAGACAGACTATACTACTACTTTGGGATTTGTAATATTGGAGGGGCCGGTGAACTTCAAGGGATAGCGAGGATAGGAAAGGGTAAAATAAGTAACCCCTATTACATAGGCGAATGCGCGATAGTATATAACCTCTATATAGTATGTAGCCTCTGTTACTCTTATATGCAGTCGAGTATCACTCTAGAATAAGTGTCAGTTTATAGCTAATGTAATGCACTGCACGATACTTTGGGTGTGGTTCACTCGCTTGCCGTCTAAGATGCAGCAAATCTTGAATGATTGCACTAGATCATAGAAAACTGATGTTTCTATCTGATTGCCTCTTTTACTCTTATATGCAGTCGAGTATCACTCTAGCATTAATGTCAGTTTATAGTTAATGTAATGCACTGCACGCAACACTGGGTGTGGTTCACTCGCTTGCCGTCTAAGATGCAGTTAATCATAAATAAATGCACTTTTTCGTAGAAAGCTGATGTTTCTACTTGGTCGCCTCTGGTACTCTTATATGCAGTCGAGTATCACTCTAGAATAAGTGTCACTTGATAGCTAATGTAATGCACTGCACGATACATTGAGTGTGGTTTACTCGCTTGCCGTCTAAGATGCAGTAAATTTTGAATGAATGCACTTTTTCTTAGAAAGCTGATGTTTCTACTTGGTAGCCTCTGTTACTCTTATATGCAGTCGAGTATCACTCTAGAATAAGTGTCAGTTGATAGCTTATGTAATGCACTGCACGATACATTGGGTGTGGTTTACTCGCTTGCCGTCTAAGATGCAGTAAATTTTGAATGAATGCACTTTTTCTTAGAAAGCTGATGTTTCTACTTGTTAGCCTCTGTTACTCTTATATGCAGTCGAGTATCACTCTAGAATAAAAGTCAGTTGATAGCTAATGTAATGCACTGCACAATACATTGGGTGTGGTTCACTCGCTTTCCGTCTAAGATGCAGTAAATTATGACTGAATGCACTTTTTCGTAGAAAGCTGATGTTTCTACTTGGTAGCCTCTGTTACTCTTATATGCAGTCGAGTATCACTCTAGATTAAGTTTTAGTTTATAGCTAATGTAATGCACTGCACGAAACATTGGGTGTGGTTTACTCGCTTGCCGTCTAAAATGCAGCAAATCTTGAATGAATGCACTAGATCATAGAAAACTGATGTTTCTATCTGATTGCCTCTTTTACTCTTATATGCAGTCGAGCATCACTCTAGAATTAATGTCAGTTTATAGTTAATGTAATGCACTGCACGCAACACTGGGTGTGGTTCACTCGCTTGCCGTCTAAGATGCAGTTAATCATAAATAAATGCACTTTTTCGTAGAAAGCTGATGTTTCTACTTGGTCGCCTCTGGTACTCTTATATGCAGTCGAGTATCACTCTAGAATAAGAGTCACTTGATAGCTAATGTAATGCACTGCACGATACATTGAGTGTGGTTTACTCGCTTGCCGTCTAAGATGCAGTAAATTTTGAATGAATGCACTTTTTCTTAGAAAGCTGATGTTTCTACTTGGTAGCCTCTGTTACTCTTATATGCAGTCGAGTATCACTCTAGAATAAGTGTCAGTTGATAGCTTATGTAATGCACTGCACGATACATTGGGTGTGGTTTACTCGCTTGCCGTCTAAGATGCAGTAAATTTTGAATGAATGCACTTTTTCTTAGAAAGCTGATGTTTCTACTTGTTAGCCTCTGTTACTCTTATATGCAGTCGAGTATCACTCTAGATTAAGTTTTAGTTTATAGCTAATGTAATGCACTGCACGAAACATTGGGTGTGGTTTACTCGATTGCCGTCTAAAATGCAGCAAATCTTGAATGAATGCACTAGATCATAGAAAACTGATGTTTCTATCTGATTGCCTCTTTTACTCTTATATGCAGTCGAGCATCACTCTAGAATTAATGTCAGTTGATAGCTTATGTAATGCACTGCACGATACATTGGGTGTGGTTCACTCGCTTTCCGTCTAAGATGCAGTAAATTATGAATGAATGCACTTTTTCGTAGAAAGCTGATGTTTCTACTTGGTAGCCTCTGTTACTCTTATATGCAGTCGAGTATCACTCTAGATTAAGTTTTAGTTTATAGCTAATGTAATGCACTGCACGAAACATTGGGTGTGGTTTACTCGCTTGCCGTCTAAAATGCAGCAAATCTTGAATGAATGCACTAGATCATAGAAAACTGATGTTTCTATCTGATTGCCTCTTTTACTCTTATATGCAGTCGAGCATCACTCTAGAATTAATGTCAGTTGATAGCTTATGTAATGCACTGCACGATACATTGGGTGTGGTTTACTCGCTTGCCGTCTAAGATGCAGTAAATTTTGAATGAATGCACTTTTTCTTAGAAAGCTGATGTTTCTACTTGGTAGCCTCTGTTACTCTTATATGCAGTCGAGTATCACTCTAGAATAAGTGTCAGTTGATAGCTTATGTAATGCACTGCACGATACATTGGGTGTGGTTTACTCGCTTGCCGTCTAAGATGCAGTAAATTTTGAATGAATGCACTTTTTCTTAGAAAGCTGATGTTTCTACTTGTTAGCCTCTGTTACTCTTATATGCAGTCGAGTATCACTCTACAATAAAAATCAGTTGATAGCTAATGTAATGCACTGCACAATACATTGGGTGTGGTTCACTCGCTTTCCGTCTAAGATGCAGTAAATTATGACTGAATGCACTTTTTCGTAGAAAGCTGATGTTTCTACTTGGTAGCCTCTGTTACTCTTATATGCAGTCGAGTATCACTCTAGATTAAGTTTTAGTTTATAGCTAATGTAATGCACTGCACGAAACATTGGGTGTGGTTTACTCGCTTGCCGTCTAAAATGCAGCAAATCTTGAATGAATGCACTAGATCATAGAAAACTGATGTTTCTATCTGATTGCCTCTTTTACTCTTATATGCAGTCGAGCATCACTCTAGAATTAATGTCAGTTGATAGCTTATGTAATGCACTGCACGATACATTGGGTGTGGTTTACTCGCTTGCCGTCTAAGATGCAGTAAATTTTGAATGAATGCACTTTTTCTTAGAAAGCTGATGCTTCTACTTGTTAGCCTCTGTTACTCTTATATGCAGTCGAGTATCACTCTAGAATAAAAATCAGTTGATAGCTAATGTAATGCACTGCACAATACATTGGGTGTGGTTCACTCGCTTTCCGTCTAAGATGCAGTAAATTATGAATGAATGCACTTTATCGTAGAAAGCTGATGTTTCTACTTGGTAGCCTCTGTTACTCTTATATGCAGTCGAGTATCACTCTAGAATAAGTGTCAATTTATAGCTAATGTAATGCACTGCACGAAACATTGGGTGTGGTTCACTCGCTTGCCGTCTAAGATGCAGCAAATCTTGAATGAATGCACTAGATCATAGAAAACTGATGTTTCTATCTGATTGCCTCTTTTACTCTTATATGCAGTCGAGTATCACTCTAGAATTAATGTCAGTTTATAGCTAATGTAATGCACTGCACGATTCAGCGGGTGTGATTTACTCGCTTGCCGTCTAAGATGCAGTAAATCTTGAATTAATGCACTTTTTCGTAGAAAGCTGATGTTTCTACTTGGTCGCCTCTGTTACTGGTATATGCAGTCGAGTATCACTCTATAAATAGTTTTGTTTTGTAGCTAGTGGAATGCACTGCACGATACATAGAGTGTGGTTTACTCGCTTGCCGTCTAAGATGCAGTAAATCTTTAATGAATGCACTTTTTTGTAGAAAGCTGATGTTTCTACTTGGTAGCCTCTGTTACTCTTAGATGCAGTCGAGTATCACTCTAGATTAAATGTCAGTTGATAGCTAATGTAATGCACTGCACGATACTTTGGGTGTGGTTTACTCGCTTGCCGTCTAAGATGCACTAAATCTTGATTGAATGCACTTTTTCGTAGAAAGCTGATGTTTCTACTTGGTAGCCTCTGTTACTCTTATATGCAGTCGAGTATCACTCTAGAATAAATGTCAGTTGATAGCTAATGTAATGCACTGCACGATACATTGGGTGTAGTTCACTCGCTTGCCGTCTAAGATGGAGTAAATTTTGAATGAATGCACTTTTTCTTAGAAAGCTGATGTTTGTACTTGGTAGCCTCTGTTACTCTTATATGCAGTCGAGTATCACTCTTTAAATAGTTTTGTTTTGTAGCTAGTGTCATGCAGTGCACGATACATAGGGTGTGGTTTACTCGCTTGCCGTCTAAGATGCAGTAAATCTTTAATGAATGCACTTTTTCGTAGAAAGCTGATGTTTCTACTTGGAAGCCTCTGTTACTCTTATATGCAGTCGAGTATCATTCTAGAATAAGTGTCAGTTGATAGCTTATGTAATGCACTGCACGATACATTGGGCGCGGTTTACTCGCTTGCCGTCTAAGATGCAGTAATTTATGAATGAATGCACTTTTTCGTAGAAAGCTGATGTTTCTACTTGGTAGCCTCTGTTACTCTTATATGCAGTCGAGTATCACTCTAGAATAAGTGTCAGTTTATAGCTAATGTAATGCACTGCACGAAACATTGGGTGTGGTTCACTCGCTTGCCGTCTAAGATGCAGCAAATCTTGAATGAATGCACTAGATCATAGAAAACTGATGTTTCTATCTGATTGCCTCTTTTACTCTTATATGCAGTCGAGTATCACTCTAGAATAAGTGTCAGTTTATAGCTAATGTAATGCACTGCACGATTCAGCGGGTGTGATTTACTCGCTTGCCGTCTAAGATGCAGTAAATCTTGAATTAATGCACTTTTTCGTAGAAAGCTGATGTTTCTACTTGGTCGCCTCTGTTACTGGTATATGCAGTCGAGTATCACTCTATAAATAGTTTTGTTTTGTAGCTAGTGGAATGCACTGCACGACACATAGGGTGTGGTTTACTCGCTTGCCGTCTAAGATGCAGTAAATCTTTAATGAATGCACTTTTTTGTAGAAAGCTGATGTTTCTACTTGGTAGCCTCTGTTACTCTTATATGCAGTCGAGTATCACTCTAGATTAAATGTCAGTTGATAGCCAATGTAATGCACTGCACGATACTTTGGGTGTGGTTTACTCGCTTGCCGTCTAAGATGCACTAAATCTTGATTGAATGCACTTTTTCGTAGAAAGCTGATGTTTCTACTTGGTCGCCTCTGTTACTGGTATATGCAGTCGAGTATCACTCTATAAATAGTTTTGTTTTGTAGCTAGTGTAATGCACTGCACGATACATAGGGTGTGGTTAACTCGCTTGCCGTCTAAGATGCAGTAAATCTTTAATGAATGCACGTTTTCGTAGAAAGCTGATGTTTCTACTTGGTAGCCTCTGTTACTCTTATATGCAGTCGAGTATCACTCTAGAATAAGTGTCAGTTGATAGCGAATGTAATGCACTGCACGATACATTGGGTGTGGTTCACTCGCTTGCCGTCTAAGATGCAGTAAATTTTGAATGAATGCACTTTTTCTTAGAAAGCTCATGTTTCTACTTGGTAGCCTCTGTTACTCTTATATGCAGTCGAGTATCATTCTAGAATAAAAATCAGTTGATAGCTAATGTAATGCACTGCACGATAAATTGGGTGTGGTTCACTCGCTTGCCGTCTAAGATGCAGTAAATCATGAATGTATGCACTTTTTCGTAGAAAGCTGATGTTTCTACTTGGTAGCCTCTGTTACTCTTATATGCAGTCGAGTCTCACTCTAGAATAAGTGTCAATTTATAGCTAATGTAATGCACTGCACGATACATTAGGTGTGGTTCACTCGCTTGCCGTCTAAGATGCAGTAAATTTTGAATGAATGCACTTTTTCGTAGAAAGCTGATGTTTCTACTTGGTCGCCTTTGTTACTGATATATGCAGTCGAGTATCACTCTATAAATAGTTTTGTTTTGTAGCTATTGTAATGCACTGCACGATACATTGGGTGTGGGTCACTCCCTTGCCGTCTAAGATGCAGTTAATCATAAATGTATGCACTTTTTAGTAAAAAGCTGATGTTTCTACTTGGTCGCCTCTATACTCTTATATGCAGTCGAGTATCAGTCTAGAATAAGTGTCAGTTGATAGCTAATGTAATGCACTGCACGATACACTGGGTGTGGTTCACTCGCTTGCCGTCTAAGATGCAGTTAATCATAAATAAATGCACTTTTTCGTAGAAAGCTGATGTTTCTACTTGGTCGCCTCTGTTACTCTTATATGCAGTCGAGTATCACTCTAGAATTCATGTCAGTTTATAGTTTATGTAATGCACTGCACGATACAATGAGTGTGTTTTACTCGCTTGCCGTCTGAGATGCAGTAAATCATAAATGAATGCACTTTTTCGTAGAAAGCTGATGTTTCTACTTGGTCGCCTCTGTTACTCTTATATGCAGTCGAGTATCACTCTATAAATAGTTTTGTTTTGTAGCTAGTGGAATGCACTGCACGATACATAGGGTGTGGTTTACTCGCTTGCCGTCTAAGATGCAGTAAATCTTTAATGAATGCACTTTTTTGTAGAAAGCTGATGTTTCTACTTGGTAGCCTCTGTTACTCTTATATGCAGTCGAGTATCACTCTAGAATAAATGTCAGTTGATAGCTAATGTAATGCACTGCACGATACATTGGGTGTGGTTCACTCGCTTGCCGTCTAAGATGCAGATCATTTTGAATGAATGCACTTTTTCTTAGAAAGCTGATGTTTCTACTTGGTAGCCTCTGTTACTCTTATATGCAGTCGAGTATCACTCTAGAATAAATGTCAGTTGATAGCTAATGTAATGCACTGCACGATACATTGGGTGTGGTTTACTCGCTTGCCGTCTAAGATGCAGTAAATCATGAATGAATGCACTTTTTCGTAGAAAGCTGATGTTTCTACTTGGTCGCCTCTGTTACTGCTATATGCAGTCGAGTATCACTCTATAAATAGTTTTGTTTTGTAGCTAGTGTAATGCACTGCGCGATACATAGGGTGGGGTTTACTCGCTTGCCGTCTAAGATGCAGTAAATCTTTAATGAATGCACTTTTTCGTAGAAAGCTGATGTTTCTACTTGGTAGCCTCTGTTACTCTTATATGCAGTCGAGTATCACTCTAAAATAAGTGTCAGTTGATAGCTAATGTAATGCACTGCACGATACATTGGGTGTGGTTCACTCGCTTGCCGTCTAAGATGCAGATCATTGTGAATGAATGCACTTTTTCTTAGAAAGCTGATGTTTCTACTTGGTAGCCTCTGTTACTCTTATATGCAGTC
Source organism: Epinotia ramella (assembly GCA_947578815.1). NCBI lineage: Eukaryota > Metazoa > Arthropoda > Insecta > Lepidoptera > Tortricidae > Epinotia > Epinotia ramella. Next base: position 11,983,935 of record OX388220.1, on the reverse strand, counting down.
GAGTATCACTCTGAAATAAGTGTCAGTTGATAGCTAATGTAATGCACTGCACGATACATTGGGTGTGGTTTACTCGCTTGCCGTCTAAGATGCAGTAAATCATGAATGAATGCACTTTTTCGTAAAACGCTGATGTTTCTACTTGGTCGCCTCTATTACTCTTATAGGCAGACGAGTATCACTCTAGAATTAGTGTCATTTGATAGCCAATGTAATGCACTGTACGATACATTGGGTGTGGTTTACTCGCTTGCCGTCTAAGATGCAGTAAATCTTGATTGAATGCACTTTTTCGTAGAAAGCTGATGTTTCTACTTGGTCGCCTCTGTTACTGGTATATGCAGTCGAGTATCACTCTTTAAATAGTTTTGTTTTGTAGCTAGTGTCATGCAGTGCACGATACATAGGGTGTAGTTTACTCGCTTGCCGTCTAAGATGCAGTAAATCTTTAATGAATGCACTTTTTCGTAGAAAGCTGACGTTTCTACTTGGAAGCCTCTGTTACTCTTATGTGCAGTCGAGTATCATTCTTGAATAAGTGTCAGTTGATAGCTAATGTAATGCACTGCACGATACATTGGGTGCGGTTTACTCGCTTGCCGTCTAAGATGCAGTAAATCTTTAATGAATGCACTTTTTCGTAGAAAGCTGATGTTTCTACTTGGTAGCCTCTGTTACTCTTATATGCAGTCGAGTATCACTCTAGAATAAGTGTCAATTTATAGCTAATGTAATGCACTGCACGAAACATTGGGTGTGGTTCACTCGCTTGCCGTCTAAGATGCAGCAAATCTTGAATGAATGCACTAGATCATAGAAAACTGATGTTTCTATCTGATTGCCTCTTTTACTCTTATATGCAGTGGAGTATCACTCTAGAATTAATGTCAGTTTATAGCTAGTGTAATGCACTGCACGATTCAGCGGGTGTGATTTACTCGCTTGCCGTCTAAGATGCAGTATATCTTGAATTAATGCACTTTTTCGTAGAAAGCTGATGTTTCTACTTGGTCGCCTCTGTTACTGGTATATGCAGTCGAGTATCACTCTATAAATAGTTTTGTTTTGTAGCTTGTAGAATGCACTGCACGATACACAGGGTGTGGTTTACTCGCTTGCCGTCTAAGATGCAGTAAATCTTTAATGAATGCATTTTTTTGTAGAAAGCTGATGTTTCTACTTGGTAGCCTCTGTTACTCTTATATGCAGTCGAGTATCACTCTAGAATAAATGTCAGTTGATAGCTAATGTAATGCACTGCACGATACATTGGGTGTGGTTCACTCGCTTGTCGTCTAAGATGCAGTAATTTATGAATGAATGCACTTTTTCGTAGAAAGCTGATGTTTCTACTTGGTAGTCTCTGTTACTCTTATATGCAGTCGAGTATCACTCTAGAATAAGTGTCAGTTTATAGCTAATGTAATGCACTGCACGATAAATTGGGTGTGGTTCACTCGCTTGCCGTCTAAGATGCAGTAAATCATGAATGTATGCACTTTTTCGTAGAAAGCTGATGTTTCTACTTGGTAGCCTCTGTTACTCTTATATGCAGTCGAGTCTCACTCTAGAATAAGTGTCAATTTATAGCTAATGTAATGCACTGCACGATACATTAGGTGTGGTTCACTCGCTTGCCGTCTAAGATGCAGTAAATTTTGAATGAATGCACTTTTTCGTAGAAAGCTGATGTTTCTACTTGGTCGCCTGTGTTACTGGTATATGCAGTCGAGTATCACTCTATAAATAGTTTTGTTTTGTAGCTATTGTAATGCACTGCACGATACATTGGGTGTGGGTCACTCGCTTGCCGTCTAAGATGCAGTTAATCATAAATGTATGCACTTTTTAGTAAAAAGCTGATGTTTCTACTTGGTCGCCTCTATACTCTTATATGCAGTCGAGTATCAGTCTAGAATAAGTGTCAGTTGATAGCAAATGTAATGCACTGCACGATACACTGGGTGTGGTTCACTCGCTTGCCGTCTAAGATGCAGTTAATCATAAATAAATGCACTTTTTCGTAGAAAGCTGATGTTTCTACTTGGTCGCCTCTGTTACTCTTATATGCAGTCGAGTATCACTCTAGAATTCATGTCAGTTTATAGTTTATGTAATGCACTGCACGATACAATGAGTGTGGTTTACTCGCTTGCCGTCTAAGATGCAGTAAATCATAAATGAATGCACTTTTTCGTAGAAAGCTGATGTTTCTACTTGGTCGCCTCTGTTACTCTTATATGCAGTCGAGTATCACTCTATAAATAGTTTTGTTTTGTAGCTAGTGTAATGCACTGCACGATACATAGGGTGTGGTTTACTCGCTTGCCGTCTAAGATGCAGTAAATCTTTAATGAATGCACTTTTTCGTAGAAAGCTGATGTTTCTACTTGGTAGCCTCTGTTACTCTTATATGCAGTCGAGTATCACTCTAGAATAAGTGTCAGTTGATAGCTAATGTAATGCACTGCACGACACATAGGGTGTGGTTTACTCGCTTGCCGTCTAAGATGCAGTAAATTTTGAATGAATGCATTTTTTCGTAGAAAGCTGATGTTTCTACTTGGTCGCCTCTGTTACTGGTATATGCAGTCGAGTATCACTCTATAAATAGTTTTGTTTTGTAGCTAATGTAATGCACTGCACGATACATAGGGTGTGGTTTACTCGCTTGCCGTCTAAGATGCAGTAAATCTTTAATGAATGCACTTTTTCGTAGAAAGCTGATGTTTGTACTTGGTAGCCTCTGTTACTCTTACAGGCAGTCGAGTATCACTCTAGAATAAGTGTCAGTTTATAGCTAATGTAATGCACTGCACGATACATTGGGTGTCGTTAACTCGCTTGCCGTCTAAGATGCAGTAATTCATGAATGAATGCACTTTTTAGTAAAAAGCTGATGTTTCTACTTGGTCGCCTCTATACTCTTATATGCAGTCGAGTATCAGTCTAGAATAAGTGTCAGTTGATAGCTAATGTAATGCACTGCACGATACACTGGGTGTGGTTCACTCGCTTGCCGTCTAAGATGCAGTTAATCATAAATAAATGCACTTTTTCGTAGAAAGCTGATGTTTCTACTTGGTCGCCTCTGTTACTCTTATATGCAGTCGAGTATCACTCTAGAATTCATGTCAGTTTATAGTTTATGTAATGCACTGCACGATACAATGAGTGTTGTTTACTCGCTTGCCGTCTAAGATGCAGTAAATCATAAATGAATGCACTTTTTCGTAGAAAGCTGATGTTTCTACTTGGTCGCCTCTGTTACTCTTATATGCAGTCGAGTATCACTCTAAAATTAATGTCAGTTTTTAGCTTATGTAATGCACTGCACGATACATTGGGTGTGGTTTACTCGCTTGCCGTCTAAGATTCAGAAAATCTTGATTTAATGCACTTGTTCATGGAAAGCTGATGTTTCTACGTGGTCGCCTCTGTTTCTTTTATATGCAGTCGAGTATCACCCTAGAAATAGTGTTATTTGATAGCTCATTGCTTGTTGTCTAAGGTGCAGAAATTATGAAAAATATATCAAAAAAACACTTAGGCTGATAAGTTGTGAAGTTAGCGGCCAAAGTGCATTTCTAGTTATTATCGTTTTTTAATCTTTAGAATTGTTTGTTTTTTGTTGTTTTCTAATAAGAAAGAAGATATTTTGCGGTTCTGCTTGTTTTGACAGTATTCCTGTTGAAAATATACATAACTTCTTAATTTGGTCGGGTTATCATCGGCCGCTAACTTTGGCCGCTAACTTCACACCGGTCAAGAACCGAATGAATTTTATTTCTTTTTTTTTTTTTTTTTTGAACCGGCTCTCTTGCAGCAGCCTGAAGGGCTGTAGCTGCTGGTCTTGGCAGGCTGGTGGGTAGGCTCCACTATGGGGCTACCCGACCGCCGAAAATGTACTGCGCGAGCACTCGGGGCGCGCGGGCGCCTCGAGGCAGTGTAAGATTAAATCGTGTGTAGAAATTACATTTAAGTTCTTGTCAATAGCAAAACTAATGTGGAGTGAGTGTCTGGGTGGAGGTAGGCCCCGGTAACTGTCCGTACCGGGCCTGGTAGTGAGGTGCTGTGGAGTAATAATGTGCTCGCGGTGGCCTCCCCCGGCGGCGGGTTCGGCGGTGAGAAACGTCAGTGTCTGTATCTGTCTCGTCAAAAAGGAGGATCTGCGCCGTAATGGCGTCAGGCGGGTCTAATAGGAGATGTTTCGGGCGACGGATTCGCCGAACCGGCGGTGGGGGCGTGGCTAGGGGCGGGGCTGCAGGCAAAGTGCCAGCAGCGGGCGGGGCTAATGTAGGGGAGACTTGGGGCAAAGTGGACTGGGAGCTAAAAATGTTTGTTGTATGTATGTCCGTCTGTCTGTTGTTTGATGTAAGTATGTCCGTCTGTCTGTTGTCATCAGGGACATAATCGTAGATCGCCATTTTGCGGACGAGGGGGTTCGGGTGACTGGGAATGTTAACGAAATACTGCCGCGCGCACTGGGTCATAAAGTCATGAAGGGTGGGGAGTCGGGAGTCGTAATGAGTGGATAAGTTGGTCACGTACCAAGGAGACCTTAGTACGCGCCGGAGGAATTTGTTTTGGAGGACTTGGAGGGGTTTGAGGCGGGATTCACCTACAAAGGCGAAGACTGGACATGCGTACGACATTATAGGCCGTACGCATGTCTTGTACAGGTTCAGCTTGTTCTTGACTGACATGCGGCTATGCTTGTTAAGCATTGGCCCCAGCCTGCCAAGAACAAACTGAGTGTTTGCCCTCGCTCTTTGTATGTGGGGACGGAAGGAAAGTTTACTATCAAGCAGTACACCCAGGTACTTCACTTGATTAGTAAACGGGATGGGAGTGTCATGGAGGGTGATGGGGTTGATGCGGTTGGATAGTTTTAGGTTGTTAGGATGGAAGAGGATAGCCGCGCTCTTCTCCGGGTTCACCTCCACCCTCCAGAGCTTACACCAGTCACCTAGGTCACTGATGGCGCTCTGGAGTTCTCGGCGGATGGTGTTGAGCCGGGTGTGCGAAAAGTAGAGCGCGGTGTCATCGGCAAAAAGGGCTAGTTGGACACGGGAGTGACGCGGGATGTCGTTGGTGAAGAGGGAAAACAGGAGAGGGGAGAGCGCAGATCCTTGAGGAACTCCTGCCCTCACGGGGTGCGAGTCCGAGAGCGTTTTCTCCAGACGGTAGCGAAACCGGCGTTCAGACAGGAAGTCTCGTACCATCTGTACGAGCCCATCTGGCATGCCCAGCCGGTATAACTTGTATACCAGACCGTCATGCCAGACCCTGTCAAACGCCTTCGCTACGTCTAGAAACACCGCCCCGGTCACCAGCCGCCATCGGCGTGAGAAGCCGTCCAGGACGTGTTCCGCAATTCTGTGGACTTGGTGTACGCAGGAGTGCCTGGCCCTAAAGCCAAACTGCTCCTGGATGAGAATATCTTTCTCATCGCACCAGTCCCAGATGCGGGTCAGGACGACTCTCTCGTAGAGTTTCCCCAAGGAACTGAGCAGGCTGATTGGTCGGTAAGAGGAAGGGAGATTCTTGGGCTTGCCTGGTTTGGGAATGCCAATCACGGTGGCATTCTTCCAGGCGCTAGGGAAGTGGTTGTTGGAAAGGGCTGCATTGAAGATGCGGGTAATATGGTCAATGTGAGGTGGGGGGAGCATCTTAAGGAGCTTGTTGGGGATGCCGTCGGCACCCGGGGCTTTCCGCCGTATGAGCCGGCGGACAAGCGCGTCAATTTCGTCATTAGTCGTGGGGCGAATGGGAGGGTCAGTTAAGGGGAAAGCTAAGATTTCTTGAACCATAGAATTAACGAAGAGGATGTGGTCGTCATCTCTGCTGATGGAGCTTGGGGAACACTGCTCCTCGAGGCTGACGGCAAGGCATTCGGCCTTGTCCTCGTCTTCGAGGGCTGGGGTGTTCCCCGGTCTGATGAGGGGGGGGATGGTAGTGACGAGGTCTGTTTTGAAATATTTCGCTAGGCTCCAGTACGCAAGGTGACTGGGCGAAATATTCCCTAACAGTTCGTCAAAGTCGTTCGCCCGAAATGCAGCGATCCGTGACCTGACCTCTCTTTGCAAGGCCCTCATGGATTGCCGATTTTCGGGCGAAGGGAAGTTAGAGTAACGTCGTAATGCTACATTCTTCCTGTACAGCAATCTCCTCAAGTGCTCCGGTAGGGGTCGGCGCTGAAGTTCAGCCGCCGATACCTCCCTGGAGCTCTCACTGCAAACAGTGCTGAGGTGATTGGTGTACAGGTCGATTGCAGCGTCGGTCTGTTGTTTGGTCGTGATGGGGGCAGAAAAGAGGTGGGAGGGTGCCTGGAGGAGGCCTTTCCTCACCTTCTCCCAGTCCACAATGGTCTTGGTAGAAGGTGGGATGCTACTGTCAGGACCGAGTCGCATAACGACTGGCCTGTGGTCAGAATCTAATTCATGGATCACTTCTATAGAACGCATCGTGAGCGATACGTTCTTTAGAAGCACCAAGTCTAAGATATCCGGTCTGTGGTCAACGTTATTAGGGTAGTGGGTGGGCTCCAGAGGGGAGATGAGGTCAAAGGGGAGATTGCCCAACAGAAGGTTGTACAATCTTCTCCCGTTTGGGTTGGTGGCAATGCAATTCCACGACGTGTGCTTGCTGTTCAGGTCCCCGGCCACTATGACCGAGGCGCCCAGATCAGCAAGCACCGTCAGGTCCTCCATCAGCAGGGATTTGTTGGGGCGCAGGTAAGCAGATACTAGAGTTATTGCCTGGTGGCCGTCTGGCGTGAGGCGACAGACGGTAACCTCCAGGTTTGTAAGCGGGGGGAAGGCAAAGGGATGCAATTGAAAGAAGTCTTGTAAAAGATGGCGGTGCCTCCTGCATCGCCATCGAGTCTGTCTGTCCGTAGTAGGGTGAAGCCCGCGAGTCTAAAAGTCCTATGGTTTGGTTTTAAAAAGGTCTCTTGAAGGAGGAGTATGTCCACGTCATGAGCGACGATGAAGGCCGCAATTTCGTCCTTCATCCCCCTAATCCCGTTTGCGTTGAATAGGCACAAATTAACAGATTTCGGTTTAATTTTCCTATTCACCGCTGGATCCATTAAGGGGATGTGGGATAATGCTGGCCCTCATAGCTGGCCAGAACTTGCTCATACTCCTCGAGTATGGCTAATGTCTGGCGGCCGTCCGCGGTGGCGAGCCTCCCCTCAATCTCGAGCACACGCGCTCTGAAAGCGCGTGCCCTCTCAATTATAGGGCTGCTGCTGCCGCTTCTTGCCGCCGGTGGTGGTGGTGGGTGCTGTCTGGCTTGAGGTGGTGGTGGGGGGGGACGACCCCATGGAGTTTTTGTTTGCGTCGGGTTGGGAAGGAGAGGTGCGCGGGCAGCATTTTGTCGGCGGTAAGGCGCCGGGTAGTTGGTGGTGTCCAGCGGAGGCGGAGGTGGAGCTGAGGTGTCTTGGGGGCGGGGGCGAGCAGGGGCCCGACCCTTTGTGGCGGCCCTTGGGGCTTTGGGGCATCCCCGGTAGTTAGCCGGGTGCTCCCCTACCACCTTGCACAAGGTGCACGCCACTGGGTCATTTGGGCCCCTGTCGCAGTCCCATGTTGCATGGTTGCCCAGGCACTTTACACACGCAGGCGGCGCCGTGCACCGGCTCTGCGTGTGTCCGTGCAACTGACAGTTAAAGCACTGGCGCGGGAGGTCTTGATAGCGGGGGGTTTCGGCCCTCACATTTGTGAGCTGGCAGACCTCCCGCACCTGAAAGATGTCATGCATATCCTTGTCTCGGACGATCTTCACCAAGACCATGTCATATTGTTTGCGGTGGCGGTTGTGGAGTCGGTGAACCTCCACCGCTTTTATGCCGTGAGTCTTGATGAGGTCGTCCTTGACGTCCTCTGTTGGCACCTCCTTCGGGACCCCCCGCAGGATCACCCTGTAAAATCGCTCCTCAGGGAGGGGGTCCCGGTGGCTGGGGAGGCCGAGTTCCGTGAAGATTCGCACCACCGCCCGGTAGTCATCTGACCCCTGGACGGCGAGACGGATCCCCTCTTCACGGCTCTCCACACCCACCGGCTTGATCCCTCTCTGGGAGAGCAGGGCGAGTACCTGACGGTACCGGGTTTTGTCCCGAAGGGTAATGTAGTCAGGTCTTGTGGTGGTCTGGTTTGTCACTGTGGTGGTGGCAGCTGGGTCGGGGTTGGTGGTGGGTGCCGCCGAGGGGGCAGGGTCCACCCGGGGGGCACTCGGAGCCTGGGCTGGTGGGGGGGGGCGCGCTGCAGCAGGGGGCGTGGGGGAGTTCGGCTTCCTGGCCTTGTCCACCGGCGCCTGCTGCTGCAGGGAAGAAGAGGCAGCCGCTCTCTTCTTCCTTTGCTTGGCCGACTTGGGGACCTGCCAGGTGCCCTGGTCAGTCTCCATCTCGGAGACCTGACAGTGTTCCTGGCTGGAACCCTCGCCGGCCTTAGTGGGTCCGGAGTTGTCTACAATTATGTCCCTGTACTTAATAGGGGAACGTGAGGCGTCCCTGGAGTTGTCTCCAGTTGTTGCGGCTTTGTCGCGCCTTTGAAGAAGGTCGCGACGGGATTCCCTCTGGTCCGACTTTCCCTTAGGGGATGTCGGACGAGGGGGCGGAGTTAGGGGCGGGGCTGGGGCCGGTTCGGCGAATCGCGCGGCCGCGGACGCGCCGGCGGCCATCTTGGGCGGGGCGAGGCGGGGCTCTGTGGCTAATGGCGAGCATTTCTCCACAGTTCCCCGCTCGGACACGCCCTCCGGCAAGATGGCCGCCGAAGTGGGCGCGGCCACAGCGTCGTGGCATTGCGGTGGGTAGTCCGCAATCTGCTGATTGAGAACTACCCTCCGGTCGCCGGCGATTTTCAAAACTGATTTTCTGAGGTAGTCATTGAATTGATTAATAACGTCTCCGTCCATTTGCTTTAAAAATTGGACGAAGATCGTCACTAGATCTGAAGGATCTAGTGTTAGGGTGTCGCTGCTGAGGGGGGGGGACTGAGGGTCCGTCATGTCGTTGGTGGTTTGGTCTGTCATGGTGATGAGCTACCTAACGTGAGGTGTGTGCCTACAGTGTGCTCGAGCCGCCCTGGGGACGGCCCGAGGTGAGTACTTACTCTCGTCTGTGCAACTAACGAAGCGAGGTCTGGGTACAGGCAAATCACGACTACTCCATCCAGGGCAGCCGAAGGTTTTCTTAGCAGCACAAGGGCACCGCGAGGGACGTCGTGTGGACGGGAGTACAAGCGTCGAAAGGCGTGGGTTCGTCGCATCCACTGGGCACGTCTGTACGGTTCGGCGCAAAAGTGTGGAATGAATTTTATTTCCCAAAATGCTCGCTTATATACAAAATTGAGACAATGTAGAAAGAGACGTATTTACATGGAAGAGCGTGACAGAGATAGCCACCCGCGCGGGACGCGCGGGGGAGGTGCGCCTGCTACGGCGCCTGCGCGAGCGCACAGGTCGGGCGAATAAAACTGGGCTGTCCGCCGGCGCTAATCCTTTCGCCCGCCGGCCGCCGTGGAGTAAACATCGTCTCGTTGATCACCGCGCCCCGCTCCGCGTTCTTGCTGGCTGGAAGACGCGCCGAATCCGACGAGGATGCTGCAGGCTCCAGACATACAAACTGCCCTTCTCAGGGCAATTTAAAAACTGCTCTTGTCAGAGCAAAGCATCAGTTTCCCTGCATAACCGCAGAGTGCCAGACGATCGATCTGTTTCTTGCTAACACACTATGTCAGTCGATGTGTATTTATTTATGTATGTTCCTACAGGGTTCCCCCTCAAGCGAAGCGTACCGGCAGGCGAATGGTGCGGCCTCGGCGGGATGTTCTTGTGGGTACTTGGATGGTGTCTGGCTCATTTCTTCGTTTCAGGATGCCTTTTCTCTGTTGTTTGTTGTTGTTGTTTAGTTTCAATGTCGGTAAACTCGGTGGTACAGTCGGTTGCGTAGTTATTTTCGATGTTGCAGGTGCGGGTAAACTCGTAGCTGTAGGTATATTGGTTGAACTCGTAGTTGTAGGTATGTTTGTTGAGCTCGAAGTTGCAGGTATGTTTGTTGCGTTCGCAGTTGTAGGTGTATCTTGTTCGGTGTCGGCGATGATGAATGCGGGTTTTAGGCGGTCGATCGAAATATTCGCCTGGCGATTAGGTAGCTGCAGACTGAATACTTTGTCGTTGCGTTTCAGTACTCGGTAGGGTCCGTCGTAGGGTGCTTGTAGTGGCTTCTTTACAGCGTCGACGCGTACGAATACTTGTTCGCAGGTTTGAAGGTCACGGTGGACGAAGATAGGTTTCGTGTTGCCATGCGGGGTTATTTCCGTCGGCGTCAGGCTTTGTATGGTTGCCCGTAGTTTTTCGACGAAATTGGAGTCCATGCTGGTGACGTCATCGCGCGTAGGTAATAACAGTTCGCCGGGTAATCGTACGCTGCAGCCGTAGGTGAGTAGGGCTGGGCTTACACCGGTGTCTGTGCGTAGTGCGGCTCGTAGTCCGAGTAGAACGCTAGGTATTGTGTCGATCCATGATTTCTCGGTTTGTAGTCTGGCCTTGAGTGCGGCCTGTTATGTATTAGATAGGGGGTAGTTTATACTAACATACTTTTGTATATGAGGGTGGGTTTCAGCTAGGCCGTTCAGTCTGCGATTATATGTACTACACATCACACGCTGTCTTTTATTTATCAGTGGCTGACGAGGATAAAGTGTAAAGGCCATGTCTGTAGGAAGAATTGGCGAGTTCGACGTCCAAAGTGGTAGCTGGAGGTCATATTGTGACAGGCTGGAGAGCTACTTTGTCGTCAATGTAGCCCGAAGAAGCCGGCCACGGTGGCCTACAACGAAATAGTGGAGGTGATGGAGAAACATCTGCAGCCAACTCCTTCTGTGTTGGCGGAGCGGTTTAAATTTCGCCAGTACCGACAGGTCAAAGGTCAGACAGCGGCGCAGTACGTGGCGGAACTTAAAAAGATGGCGAGATTTTGTGAGTTTGAGGCGACATTAGACGAGAATATGCGCGATCAATTTGTGTGCGGCTTATTAAGTGATGCGTTAAGGCAGCGGCTATTTGCAGAAGGTAACATTAATTTGAAAAGGGCAGTGTCATTAGCGTTATCGCTAGAAGCGGCCGAACGAGACTCAACGGTGGTCGAGGGGGGCTGCGGGGCAGCCGCCTGCAGTGGCTCGGGAACAGAGCTACTCAGTACAACAGTGCACAGCGTTCGTTCGGCAGGGTGCATGGCGTGCGGTGATTTTCGTCATATGCAGGCGCAGTGCAAATTTAACAGTTACGTCTGTAGTCGGTGTAATGTTAAAGGACATTTACGCCGCGTGTGCCCAGCTTTAAATGGCGAGATGGACGGCGGGACGCACTCGTCAAGGGGCAGCACCGGGAATCCGGTCTACTATGGCCGACGCGGAGCAGGCGCAGCGGGCCGAGGCCGGTACGGGCCGGGGACCGCGGCGGCCACGCCGGCCACGCCAGCACGTGGCGGAGCGCGGGGCGCGCGCGCAGGCGGTCGCGGCACGGGCCGTTTTGGAAATTCGCGCATGCATTGGGTGGACGACGATGGCCAACTAGGCCAGGAGGAAGTAGACGAAGGAAGCGAGGAACCTATTTACCAAATGAGCCTCAACCAGTACAAACCGGTAAGCATGCCAATGTGTGTGAATAACAAGATTATAACTTTTGAGGTTGACACAGGGTCGGCTTTAGCGTGTATTAACGAACAGACTTATAATACGTTGTTTAAAGATATACCGTTAGAAAAGTGCAATCTGACCTTGAAGTTTTATGATGGTAGTATGACGAGACCGTTGGGATTAATTGTTGTAGATGTTCAATACGAAAATGTAAATAAGAAATTAGATTTGTATGTTATCCATAGGGGTACTACTAGTTTATTAGGTCGTCAGTGGTTGTCGGAATTGGGTATAACGATACCAAAGCTAACTTCATGTGAAAGTATTCTCTCAAGCGAGGTGGTGTGCGAACATAAAATTTCAGATGTAATTTCCAGGCATAAGGAGATATTCGATGGGGCCCTGGGTGCGTTCACCGGCGGGCGGGCTCGGCTGCGCCTGCGCCCGGACGCGGTGCCCGTGTTCTGCCGCGCGCGGCCGCTACCCTACGCGTTGAAAGACCGGGTCGACGCTGAACTCGACGCCATGCTGCGCGCCGACGTCATTGAGCCGGTGGAGCACTCCGACTGGGCCACGCCATTGGTAATTGTAAATAAGCCAGACGGATCTTTACGATTGTGTGCGGATTACAAGACCACATTGAATCGCGTTTTGTTGGTGGATAAGTTCCCTATTCCAAAAATTGAAGACTTGTTTGCACAATTGAACGGCAGTAGGTATTTTACCAAGTTAGACTTATCGCAAGCTTACAACCAGATTATTTTAGAAGATGACGGCTCTAGGGATTTAACTGTAGTAAATACACACCGGGGTTTGTTTAGGTATAAGCGCTTAGTCTACGGGCTTTCTTCTTCTCCAGGTATATTCCAGAGAATAATGAGTAACCTTTTTAAACATATTCCTAATGTGACATTTTTTTTGGATGATATCTTAATAACTGGAAACACGTTAGACGCACATTTAGGTAGTCTACAACAGGTATTACAGACATTGAGCAACAACGGGTTAAGGATAAAGAAACAAAAGTGTTCCTTTTTAGTGCAAGAGGTTAAATATTTAGGGTTTGTGATTGATAAAAAAGTGAGGGTAGACGAAGACAAAGTTAAGCCAATCTTAACAATGACACTGCCTAATAACGTCTCCGAGCTCAAATCGTTTATTGGCATGATTAATTTTTATGGCAAGTTCGTTCAAAACCTTAGTGAGTATTTAGCGCCATTGTACGAGTTATTGCGGAAACATAGGAAGTGGTCGTGGTCGGTGGAACAAAATAGGGCTTTTGTACAGGTAAAACGATTATTGAGTGAGGCGCCAGTACTAGGTCACTACGATGCTGCACGTGAACTGGTCCTGACTTGTGATGCGGGGCCTCGCGGCGTAGGCGCCGTGCTGGCAATGCGCGCTCCCTCGCGCGGCGCGCCCGACACAGTCATCGCCTACGCTTCGCGAGCGCTCACGCCTCCCGAACGCAACTATAGTCAGATTCACAAAGAGGCCCTGGCGATTATTTTTTTCTGTAAAAAAATTTCATCAATTTTTATACGGTAGACAGTTTACCTTGAAAATCGACCACAAACCGCTCGTAAGCATATTTGGACCGGGCCATGGTATTCCCAGCATGACGGCGAGTAGGTTGCAACGCTGGGCGTTAATATTATCCGCGTACGACTTCAATATAGAATACGTCATGTCGGAAAATAATATGGCGGATGCACTTTCTCGACTTATAGCGGCACATAAGTCGACGGGACCCATGTATGAGGACTGTCCGGAACAAACTTATTTACATTTTGCGACTGACGCTATGCTTTTAGATTATAATACGATAAGCAAGGAAACACGTGATGATGTATTATTAGGTAGAATAGTGAGTTATATTAGGGATGGATGGCCTCAAGAAACTGAGATTAGAGAATTAAAGCCCTACTTCAATCGTAAATCAGAACTGTATACAGAGCTGGACTGTGTAATGTGGGGTCACAGAGTTGTGGTGCCGACGGCATGTCGGGAGCGAGTCCTTCAAGAGCTGCACGAGCCACATATGGGGATCGTAAAAACTAAAGCGCTGGCGCGTAGCTACGTGTGGCCCGGGCCCGGGCCAGGCCCGGCCTGGACGAGGCGGTGGAGGCTTTGTGCCGCGCGTGTCCCGTGTGCGCCGCGATAGCTGCGGCGCCGCCGCGCCACACACCCTGCCCGTGGCCCTACCCTAGTCGCTCGTGGTCTAGGATTCATTTAGATTTTCTAGGTCCAATAGCAGGAGTTAAGTATTTAGTACTCGTGGATGCTTATTCTAAGTGGATAGAAGTAACGGAAATGACCAGTACTACCTCCAAAATGTTAATTAAAAAACTGAGCGAATATTTCGCTAGGTTCGGCTTACCTAAACAGATTGTTAGTGATAATGGCCCTCCGTATTGCGAGTGAAGATTTTAAGTTTTTTTGTGCGAATAACGGAATAGACCAATTATTTTCAGCACCCTACCACCCGGCATCCAATGGAGCCGCTGAAAATGCAGTCAAACTGTGCAAACGTGTAATTAAAAAAGCCATAATTCAAAATACCGATATAGACACTGCCTTAAGTACATTTCTATTAATGTATCGTAATACACCACACAGTACCACAGGCGAAAGCCCAGCTAAGATTCTCTTAGGTCGAGCCGCGCGTACCCGCCTAGATTGCCTTAAACCCGATCGAGAACGGAGAGTGAGTAGTCTCCAACGCCGGCAGAAAGAGGCAGCGGGGGGGACGCGGCGTGAGTTCGGTATAGGAGATTTAGTCTGGTACAGATTGTATAATGTAGGTCACGCGCAGCCCAAGTGGGGTGCTGGTTGTCAGGCAGATGTTAGTATGGCAACACTGTATGCGATAGTCATGGAGATTGGAATAATGTAAAATGGTGGTTGAAGATTATTGGAAATATAATTAATACTTTAAATCAACTGGAGTGTTTCAATCAATAACAAACCATCATGACATGGCGCTGCGGAAAAGTGCGGACAGAAAGAACATAAAATAAATAACTATTGGGACTACTACGATTTGAAAACTTGAGGGACACCAACGCCACCCGCCATTACTATTGCACGATTAAAAATGGACATGTTAAGACCGCCACCACCCCTGAATCTATCAGGCAATAACTTAAAGCAAGCGTTTACGGAGTGGCATCAAAAATTTTATCTATATTTTACGGCGAGTGGGGCGAACGAAAGGCTGAATGAAAAGCAACAAGTTGCCTTGCTTCTACACAGCGTGGGTGATGAAGGGCTCGCGGTATACAACACCATTGATGACAAGGAAAATCTTAAATATGACGATATCTTAAAAAAGTTGGAAGCCCACTGCAGTCCTCCAAGCAATGAGACATACAATAGACACATATTTTTCAATAGAAAACAAAAAACAGGAGAAGCATTAGAGGAATTCGTGACATCACTCAAAAAACTCAGCCAAGAATGTAACTTTGAGAAACTAAGGGAAGGACTAGTGAGAGATCAAATTATTATGGGACTCACCGATAACAATGTAAAGGAAAGTTTATTAAGAATACCGGATTTGACACTAGAGAAATGCATCAGTATATGTAGAGCGGCAGAGGTAACCAAAGCACAAATGGAAGAGATCAGGGCAAGGAAGAGTGAGGTGTGTGGAGTTGAGGCACAGAGAAGAAAGAAGGAACATGTGCATGAAGATACAAGACATAGAGGACGATCCAATTCAAGACAGAGAGTCGACTATAGAACACACGGGAGCAAGAAGAGTTGTGGCAAATGCGGCAGGCACCACGCCTACAAGAAGTGTCCGGCATACAACAAGAAATGTGCAAAGTGTGGTCGCTACAACCATTTTGCAGCCATGTGTCTAAATAATCTTCAAACAAACTCCGTAAGTAGAGATTGGTTTATAAAACTCAGTGTAAATGATGTAGAAATCAATTTTAGGGTTGATACTGGCTCCCATGTAGACATTTTAAACTATGAGAATGCTGTAAAATTAAATCTAAATTTATATAAAGTTGGTGATGTAAACTTGAGCAATTTTGATGGGTCATGTATAAAAACTGAAGGGACTTGTGAGGCTAAGATTAAATATAAAAATGAGGAGTGCATGGCAACATTTTATATTGTAAACTGCTGTAGAACTGGTGTGGTGAGTTATTCCACTGCTGTGAAATTAGGAATTATAAAAACCGTTGATATAATAGAGGACAAAGTGAACAAAATATTGCAAAACTATAATGATCTTTTTACAGGTCTAGGTGAACTACAATGTAAATATCATATAAAATTACAAGAAAATAGCATACCAGTAGCCGAACGACCCAGAAAAATTCCTTTCAAATTAGAAGATAAAGTTAAAGCAGAGTTGGACAAAATGGAACAAGCAGGTGTCATTAGGAAAGTAACAGAGCCAACAGAGTGGGTAAATTCTATGGTTGTAACCAAGAAAGCAGGAGGTAATATTAGAATTTGTTTAGATCCACAGAATTTAAATAAATATATCATTAGGGAACGGTATAAAATGAGCACTTTTGAGGAATTAGTAGCCAAAATGCCGGGGGCTAAATACTTTAGCGTCTTAGATGCCTCTAAGGGATTTTACATGATTAAATTGAGTGAAGACAGTCAACTTATTACCACATTCAATGCTGGCAATTTTGGTAGATATTGCTATAAAAGATTGCCTTTTGGATTAAATTCATCGCCAGAGGTCTTCAGTAAATGTTTTGCAGACATTTTTAAAGATATAACAGGAGTAGAACAATATGTTGATGAACTTATAGTATGGGGGGAAACTCTAGAACAGCATGATGAAAGGTTAGAGAAAGTTTTACAACAAGCACAACAAACGGGTGTTAAATTTAATAGAGATAAATGTCAATATGGAGTCACTGAAGTGAAATATGTAGGTCATATTCTTAGCGGTGATGGTATTCGACCTGATCCGGAGAAAATTAGAGCTATTATTAGTATGGAAGAGCCAACATGTAAAAAACAATTGCAAACAATACTAGGCATTGTAACCTATGTGTCAAAATTTGTACCTAACTTGTCAGATGTAACATATTCATTGAGAGAGTTGTTAAAAAAAGATTCTGAATTTATATGGGGTGATAAACAGAAAAAAGATTTTGAAAAACTAAAACAACTGTTAACGTCAGAGCCCGTCTTGAAATATTTTGATATAAACAGCCCAATAACATTATCTGTTGACAGTAGTAGTACAGGTTTAGGTGCAGTATTACTTCAAAATAATTATCCTATTGCCTATGCATCTAAAGCTCTCACAGACACTCAAAAAACATGGGCTCAAATAGAAAAAGAATGTCTGGCAATTTACTATGGGTGTCATAAGTTTCACCAATATATCTACGGTAGACATGTAGTAGTAGAGTCGGATCATAAGCCTTTAGAGCATATTTTCAGAAAACCCATGAATGAGACTCCCTTAAGATTACAGAGATTAAGGATGAAATTACAAGGATATGACTTAGATATTAAATACAGGCCAGGAAAAGAATTATTAGTAGCTGACGCTTTGTCTAGAGCTTATGTAAATGACACCATATGTAACAAAGAACTTGACGAACAGGTAGAATTACATGTATGTTTAGTGAAAGAAGGCATAGACTTAACTGAAGAGGCTTGGGATAAGTTAAAAAATGAAACACAGAAAGATGAAGATCTGTGTTTATTGATAAAGTTCAGTCAAAGTTCATGGCCATCCGCTAAAGAAATTCCATTGCAATTAAAATACTTTCAATCAATCAAAGATGATCTTTATGTTTCAGATGGGTTAATTTTTAAAAATAGTGCTGTGTTAGTGCCCATATCATTAAGGAAAGAAATGCTTAAAAAGATTCATTACAATCACTTGGGTCTTGAGAAATGTAAAAGTAGGATCAGAGGTTTGTTGTATTGGCCATTCATGAATAAAGAATTAGAGGATTTAATTAAAAATTGTGACTTGTGTTTAAAGTATCAAAGAAATCACTCACATGAACCACTGATGTTAAGAGAACTGAGTAGTAAACCATGGGACATAGTAGGTGCTGACATGTTTTTCCTGAACAATAAGATCTATATGTTGGTCATAGATTATCTGACAAAGTATGTAGAGTTAGTTGAATTGCAAGATCAGACATCTGAAAGTCATATTAAAGCGTTAAAATCTGTATTTGCAAGATGGGGTAGACCAAAAATATTGTATAGTGATGATGGATCTCAATATAAAAGTCAGCAATTTAAAGAGTTTTGTAGAGATTGGGAATTTAAACATATAGCCTCCTCACCCTACTATTATAGATCAAATGGGTTAATTGAGAGACATATACAGACTATTAAAAAAATGTTTAAAAAATGTATAGAGGAAAAGAAAGATATTTACTTGGCTTTATTAGAGTACAGAAATACTCCTATAGATCAAGATTTACAGTCCAGTAATGAGTTGCTTATTGGAAGGCAGGTAAATTCTTTCTTACCAACTAAGGATAGAAATAAGAAAGTAAATTATAATAGTGTAAAACAAAAAGTAGAGAAAAAGAGAGAAATGTATAAATATTATCATGATAGAAAAAATAAAGGTCAGATAGATAGGTATATAAAGGGACAAAATGTATACATACATGATAAAAATAGTAATAAAAAACTGAGGGGAAAAATAGTAACAAATGAAGATAAATATAGAAACTATATGATAGATACAGGAGACTCAATAATTAAGAGGAATAGGTATCATGTATTTAGAGGGTCGCCTAAAGAATATTATAATTTGGATAAGAAACATGTAACTTTCAAGTTGGAGGAAAATGAAAAGGAACCAAGTAATGTTGTAAATGATTTTAATGATAATGAGCCTAATGTTCAAGCTAGTAGTTCTAGTAATAATAATAATTGTAATACTAATGTGTCACGGTCAGGAAGGGTCCTTAAGAAGCCTATGTATTTGAGAGATTATGTGCCTTAAGAGCTCTACCTGATATATGCTTATGTTTAAGGAAAAGAAAGGGGATGTCAGGCAGATGTTAGTATGGCAACACTGTATGCGATAGTCATGGAGATTGGAATAATGTAAAATGGTGGTTGAAGATTATTGGAAATATAATTAATACTTTAAATCAACTGGAGTGTTTCAATCAATAACAAACCATCATGACACTGGTAAGGTATTAGAACGGATAGGGGAAACTGACTATAAAATAGAAAGCACATTGGGAATTAATCACAGGCATATAGACCAACTAAAAAAACGCGATTCAATTGGTGCGGTCAAGGAAAATACGCAGCGGGGCATGGCATTGGGGTATCCACCGGCTCAGGTGCCCGTAGTCGATCCGATTGCAGGGGTTTCAAGTTCAGGGTCGGCGGAGAGTAATGTACTACGCGAGGTTGGCAATACGCGCGGGGAGTCGCGCGCAGAGCCAGAGTCGAACCCGCTGACGGGACTCGCGCCGCCCGACCCGGCAGCCGCTGAGCGCACACGGCCCGATCGACTAAGACCCGTTATTGAACCACCTAGACGCTACGGTTTTGAGGATTACTTTTAATCTAGTGTTTTTCTGTATTTGTCTAGTAGGTACCTTGTAAGTAACGGTTACACTAAATAATAATAAAAGTAAAAGGTATATAATATAAGTACCTATTGTAGTTTAAGTCTCACGAATCACAATAAGAACTTGTTCATTTCTATACCTATGCTCATATCTAGGTATTAATAGATTGCGGTGTAAAACACATGTTATTATCATCGTTTGAAATAAAGTACCTACATTGTTAGTGTTAATTACGAGTATAAACCTGTCGAGGCGAATGATGTAGTTGCCGCCGCAGGCATGAGCATGACAATCAAATGATTTTAAGTGTCACATTCTTAATTCTTAGATATCAGGGAGTACACTAACATTGGAACATTCGATTGTTTTGCGTGCTCTAATCTACTCGCTTTATTGTAAACCTAGATGTAAGTATCTAGTAGTTGTAAGTTAGGAAATAAGGGTGGAGATGTTATGTATTAGATAGGGGGTAGTTTATACTAACATACTTGTTCGATACCAGTCTTTTACCGCGGGTATCACTCATAATTTGGGCAGAAAAAGACACGTCACTATTTGACGTTTGACGTCTGTCATTTTTTAGTTAGTATAACCTTGAATTTTGCCTTTGTTAGACTGAACACGTTTTTCGTTGATTTGTATTTTGAGTTTTGTGAAAGCCTTCGGGACATTTGATTTATGTTGATTGGAATCAGTTCATAATTGAGGCCAGGCGCTCCTATCGAGGAGTTTTGTTGTTGCCTGTGAGTGAAGTGATAAATTGGTGCGCGTACGTGGTGAGCTATCATCCAGGAGCCAGAAAGTGTTCACCAGGACACGCGACGGCCTCGACACCCACACCCATATACTCACCCATTCATTCACACATACACCGGCCGACAGATAACGGCGGATGAAGCTTCCATCAAGGTAAAAGCACGTTTTGTTGTATCGGACCGATACCTGGCGCATCTTCGGTATGCCACGCTTCTTGGAAGCTATAGCTTAGCGGGGTTATACCGGTCGTTCTAGTCCAGGCCTCTACTCGGGTCAGGAACTCGTCGGGCCCAGCCCTGGCATCAACCGAGTAGTCTTGCAAGCCCGGTCTAGTAGCGAACATATTTTGGTAGCAAGGGCGTGGTTCTTTGAAACGCCTCTGGCCGTGTCAATAGGTATCTTTGACTGGTTCACAGTATTATTTTGATATTTGTGAAAAAAAACGTTTTTGAGGTTAACCCTTGATGGAACATGGTAGTTGTATTTAAAATAGCAAAATATTACTGAATTGGTTTGTAGTGATATAATAGCATACATTGCTAATTGTTTTGATAGTTGATTTGATATTATTTGGTGAATTTTTTGGTCACTGAACATAGCAATAGCAATAGCAATCTCAAATTCAATTCTTAGGTATGTACTAAACACATAGGAAATTGATATTGCTTGTTTAGATAATAATTTGAACTATATTTCAGGATTGCTCGGTGTGAATATTGTATTGTATTGATTTGAGACCCACTTGATATATATATATCAGTATTGGTTGGGATTATAATTATTTGAAGTTTGCCCTGGTTGTTTGACATTGTTTGTTTGGCTTAGTTTAGCAGTTATAAATTAGAGTTCACTCAGAGAATTAAGTAATATTCTGAGGGGTTCCTTGGCAAGCCATATAAGTTGGTAATTAAATATAATTTGCATTGACTAAAATTATTTGGATTAATTGTTTTGTGCGTTGGGAACATACAGGTTTGGAATATTTTGGGGTTCCCTGAGAAGTGAATATTGTCCAGAAGGGTTCTGTATTGACCAATGTGTTGCGATTTGAAAATAAATTATACTTGTTAAAATAAATTAATTCTCATTATAAATATTACTTGATTTAGGGTTCAACAAGTAACATTTTGCAGGGTTCCTGGTGCCAAATAATTTTAGTTTATATTGTTTTTGTTTTGCATTATTGAACATTTTAATTAGAAGTCGATTGGACTTGCGTTTGTTTGTGAGTGTTTGTTGTTGCTGGCTACAGCCATGGCAAAGTGGACAGCCAAGATTAGGGCGGAGCTGAGATGGTTGTCCTCTGCGGTGCATTTGATAGGTAGACCCGACCGGACCGACGCTTTGCTGAAGCGATCGGCTGAGCTACCGGACCGAAGTGCGGTAGTTCAGAGTGCTTATGCAGCGCTTTTGGCGATGGATGAAAAGATTGATGATTCAGTGGAGGCAGACATCACACAATATTATGACTTGCATGATGAGCTGGTTCAGGCTGCGCACAAGGTGCAGCGGGGTCCTTTGACGGCGGAGACGCGATCACCGCCACCCCTGGCTCTCCTAGGACGTTTGCCAACCCTGGATTTGCCCCATTTTGACGGGGACTTAAAATGTTGGACCGCCTACCACGACTTGTTTTCAAGTCTGGTGGACGCCAGGACGGACTTGGCACCGAGCCAAAAGTTGGCATATCTTTTCTCCACCTTGAATGGAGAGGCACTGGAGTTAGTCTCACATCTTGCGGTCACCGACCAAAATTACACCACAGCCCAGGAGCTTTTGGAGAAACGATATGCCAACATTAGGCGTTTGGCAGACACCCATGTGGCACAAATTTTGGCGCTTCCTCACATTTATGGGGTTGCCACGTTGCGGAGGGATTTGGTGAATCCCGTGATGGTGGCCTTGAATGCTTTACGACGACTTGGCCTGCCGGTGGATGAATGGTCGTTCATGCTCTTGCATATAGTTTTGTCACGGTTGCCCACGGACTTGAAGCTCCGTTTTGAGTATAAGCACGGTGGGGGCAGTTCCACACAATTGCCACGTTTTGCGGACCTTGTCTCCTTTCTGGAGGAGGAGTGTCGGTTGGTGGACAACGCCGGGATTGAAAGCCCCTCGGGACCCTCGGCGGGACCTCCACGGGAACAGCGGCGTGTGGCTGCTCGCCCCCCTAAGCCAGGGGTGGTAGAGCCATGCCGCCCGCCCCTCCGATACGCGACGGCCCACGCGCCCCCAAGGTGCGTGTATTGCACGGATGATGGCCATTTGGTTGCAGCATGCCCCAGGTTCCTGCACAAGAGGGTGAAGGATCGGCGCGGTACCGCGAATGATCGCCGGTGGTGCTACTCCTGTTTGGGGCAGCATTTGCAGCGGGATTGCCCACGGCCTGAACCGTGCCCGCACTGCCAAGGGAAACACCACCTGGTGTTGTGCGCCAACCAAAATGGGGGTAATCGGTTGGATGGTGCGGGACGTTCCCCCACGGGCGGGGGCCCGCTTCCCCATTACCCCCAAAGGGAGTCTCGTCGGGGCTCGCCGTCCACGGGCGGGGGTACCCCTCCCCCATCTCCTCGTCCACAGGCCAGGTTCGCTGCTGCTCAGCGCAGCTCCCCGCCTCGGAGATTCTCACCACCGTTGTGCGAACGACCGCGGTTGGAACGCCGCCCGCCCCAAGTTGGACGCCGCTCCGAGTACTACGCGTCGACCTGGGCGCGCCCGGGTCGCTGCCCTGAGGTTCCGGCGGACCAGTACCTGGTGCGGTCCAATTGGGCGGTGCCAGCCCAACAGGACGGCGCCTATGAGGGTTGTTGGCGGCCCGATGAGGGTCGCCCCCAATAGGTAGCTGCCGCCCGCTCCTCCACCACAGCCGCCCACCCTGAAACAGTACTCTTGCCAACTGTTTGTGTCAGGGTCTGGGGCCCGACGGGGAAGTCCTTGTTAGTTCGTGCCCTTTTGGATTCGGGTGCCCAGGCCTGTCTTGCGTCGTCTTATTTGGTGGAGAGATTGGGCCTCCCATGTAGACCACGCCCCTCCGTCATCCACGGAATAGGTGGCCTTCAGGTGCAGGGTTCCATGGGGGAAATTAATGTTTGTTTTTCAACTGTCAATTGTGGGCCAGCCATTGTGGCCAAAGCGGTTGTGTTGAACGATATTTTGGGCAGCAACCCGCAGGTGGTTATCTCCCCTACCGCGGTGAAATTGACGTCAGGGTTGACCCCCGCTGACCCCCAATGGTTTGTTCCAGGACCTATAGACCTGCTCTTGGGTGTTGATGTTTTAGGTTTGATCTTGTCCGGGGACAAGCGGGTTTTACAACCCTGCGGTTTGATGGCTTTGCAAACCATTTTTGGTTACACCTTTTTTGGACCCGTGTTGAGGGGCTTGGTCCCACGGGTTGAAAATGAAATTGTTACCGTAGGGCTCTCGCTCTCGGACGCCGTCCAGCGTTTCTGGGAGGTCGAGGAGCCCCCCAAGGCTCCCAGAGTCGATCCAGCGGAACAAGAATGCGAATTGTCGTATCAGAATAATACGGGTCGCCTCGCTGATGGTCGCTTTGTTACTCGGTTGCCTTTTAGGGCTGCACGCCCCCCTCTCGGTCAGTCTCATGCCCTAGCGGAAAAAAGGTTGTTGTCCATGGAGCGCCGAATGAAGAGGGATTCAGATCTTCGTGCTAAGTACATTGAGTTTATGCGCGAGTATGAGGCTTTGGGACATATGTAACGCTCGATCTGTCAAGGCGTACTTGTGTGTGTTTGTCTGTCTGGCCTCCAAGGCAGTTCACTTGGAACTGGTAAGTGCCCTCAGCACGGAAGCGTTTCTTGCGACGCTAGGTAGATTTGTATCCCGCCGGGGACTGCCATCTCTGATCCGCTCTGATAACGGCACCAATTATAAAGGCACTGACCGTTACTTGAATGAAATTTGTAATTATTTGAATAGTGATAAGGATAATTTAAGATTTGCAATGTCTCGAATGGGCATTAAGTGGCAATTTGATCCCCCTGTTTGCCCACATTGGGGTGGTATTTTTGAGGCTGTTGTAAAAGTTACAAAAACGCATCTCCGCCGAGTTATTGGTGAAACGATTTTAACGTTCGAGGAACTTGCTACGGTATTTTGTAAAATTGAGGCTGTCCTCAACTCGCGCCCTCTCTGCCCTGTCTCGTCGGACCCAAATGACCTGGAAGCATTGACTCCTGGTCATTTTTTGATTGGCCAGCCCCTTACCGCGCTGCCGGAGTACCCCTTCAGGGAGGTAAAATCATCACGCTTAAGTCGGTTTGAGTTGCTACAGCAGATGACCCAAAGCTTCTGGCATCGTTGGTCGCTAGAATATTTGCACATCTTGCAGCAGCGCGTTAAGTGGACTGACAAAACTGATCCTCCTCACGTTGGAGATCTTGTACTAGTTAAGGAAGCTAATTTATTACCTTTGTATTGGCGTCGTGGACGCATTGTAAATTTGTTGTATGGGTCTGACGGGGTCCCCAGGGTTGCGGAGGTTATGGTCGGAGATTCGGTTTTGAAGCGAGCTGTAGCGAGCTTAGCCCGCCTGCCCATTTATTAGCAGACAGAGCTCCTCTGCCTGGAGCGGGGGATTGTTCGATACCAGTCTTTTACCGCGGGTATCACTCATAATTTGGGCAGAAAAAGACACGTCACTATTTGACGTTTGACGTCTGTCATTTTTTAGTTAGTATAACCTAGAATTTTGCCTTTGTTAGACTGAACACGTTTTTCGTTGATTTGTATTTTGAGTTTTGTGAAAGCCTTCGGGACATTTGATTTATGTTGATTGGAATCAGTTCATAATTGAGGCCAGGCGCTCCTATCGAGGAGTTTTGTTGTTGCCTGTGAGTGAAGTGATAAATTGGTGCGCGTACGTGGTGAGCTATCATCCAGGAGCCAGGAAGTGTTCACCAGGACACGCGACGGCCTCGACACCCACACCCATATACTCACCCATTCATTCACACATACACCGGCCGACAGATAACGGCGGATGAAGCTTCCATCAAGGTAAAAGCACGTTTTGTTGTATCGGACCGATACCTGGCGCATCTTCGGTATGCCACGCTTCTTGGAAGCTATAGCTTAGCGGGGTTATACCGGTCGTTCTAGTCCAGGCCTCTACTCGGGTCAGGAACTCGTCGGGCCCAGCCCTGGCATCAACCGAGTAGAGTCTTGCAAGCCCGGTCTAGTAGCGAACAATACTTTTGTATATGAGGGTGGGTTTCAGCTAGGCCGTTCAGTCTGCGATTATATGTACTACACATCACACGCTGTCTTTTATTTGTCTTTTTGAGGCTTCGGTGCCATCTCTCTAGAATTCCGTTAGCGACCGGATGGTACGGTGTTGTCCGGGTTCTTTCGATGCCGAGTAAGCGGTTGAGTGACGCAAATACTCGACTCTCGAATTGCCGCCCTTGGTCGGTCGTGATGGTAGCGGGGCAGCCGAAGCGGGAGATCCATCCTTCGTACAGGGCTTTAGCGACGTCTTCGGCGGTGATCTCACATAAAGGTATCGCTTCGGGCCATCTAGTCTCGCGGTCGATCATTGTCAGTAGGTATCGGTGTCCGCTGGCGGTAATAGGTAGGGGTCCTACGAGGTCGACGTGAATGTGTCCGAACCTTGTCGATGGCGGGAAACTCGAGATGGGGCTTGCGGTGTGACGTTGAATCTTCGCACGCTGGCGTTCACTGCATGCTTTTGCCCATTTGCCTACGTCGGCATTTAGTCCGGGCCAAAAGTAGCGTTGAGCGACGAGTTTTCGTGATGTTCGGATTCCGGGATGGCTTATGTTGTGTACTACGCTGAAGGCGGCACGACGATGTTCTTCAGGTACATAAGGTCGTAAGTCCGCGGTTGATGTTTCGCAGTACAGTGTTGTTGTAGTCCCGGGAATCGTTATTTGTTTCAGCGATAGGTTATCTTGCTGTGCGAGTGCTCTGATGTTGTCGCTATCTCGTTCTTGCGCTCTCACACTATGTCAGTCGATGTGTATTTATTTATGTATGTTCCTACAATCTCTTTGTAGTCGACTGTACATATACAATTGTTTCTATAAAAGCGTAAGGATTCTATTGGGAGCTTTAAATTTACTCTTGGACAATATAAAAAAAACCGGCTAAGTGCGTGTCGGGTT
The DNA here is from genome assembly GCA_947578815.1 of Epinotia ramella. Taxonomy (NCBI): domain Eukaryota; kingdom Metazoa; phylum Arthropoda; class Insecta; order Lepidoptera; family Tortricidae; genus Epinotia; species Epinotia ramella. Next base: position 11,957,838 of record OX388220.1, on the reverse strand, counting down.
CCGTAGTTGCCTGTCTGTCTTAGTTACATCGACGTGCGATGCGTCGGCGGAATTTGTACGAAAATTGTTCTTTCCAAGTACACATTAAGTTGGTCGACTATTACTCGGTAACTACTTATGCCTACTTGTCCGTGTTTAGTTTTCCTTTTAAGTTCATTATATGTACTACTACCACGATTTTTTTCATATCCCCAGTAGTAGCTATATAGCCAGCAGGGGGGGGGGACACGACTCGAACAAAAATTAGGGCTTTGAAGCTCAATATCTCGCAAACGAATCACGTATTTCAAAAATAGATTTAGGAAACCCATAATAGTCTTTAACGAGCTATCCAACGATACCCCACAATATGGGTTTAACGAGACAAAAAAATTGTATCCCCGCTTTAGGTGTATTTACCCTAAAAAAAAAAATCCCCTCATTGTTTCGGAAAGCCGTCTTTTATCGTTATGCTCGTACCCCTCCTCGAAGTGCTCGGCGCCGCCCGTGCGCGGGGTGCAGCACGGGTCGCTGTACACGCACCGCACCGGCAGTCCGCAGTCGCACGCCTCTTCTTCTTCCACTATGCCTGGAAATATTACACGATATCAAACCGCGGCGGGAACGTGTAAAGGCAGTGCGTGACGCGATACTGACGCGAAAATCTCATCCTGAAGAAGAACTCCCGAAGGGTTCAAAACATGTTTCCCGTAGTGACATTTAAAAAGTGAGCTTAACCGTATAATTATTTGTATAACTTTAAACATGTCTCACGAAAGTTTAAATTCGAATATATAACCGTTACATTGACCGATAAGGACGAACGAATGTTTTGGAACGAAGTTCGCTATTGCAGTGAAATACTTACTTAACTGTTTTTTACGAAATACATTGGATAGTTTTCGTGCTATGCCGAAGCCGGAGCGGGAAATCAAAGGTAAAAATAATATACTAAGTTACATGCTTTATCACCTTTTTACGCAATTTCGACTCAACAGCGAGATCTTCGTTGAAAGAGTAGCTTGGCTTGCATAAGACTAGGCATACTGGGTTGGAGAGAGGCAGGGCACAGCCGAATGTCGTGCTCATAGTTGGTGCAGCCCAATTGGGAAAGTAAACCTTACAGAAGACTACAGCCTACAGCCATAAGGGTATGCGATGCGCGCAAAAGCAACTTTTGTCGCCGGCGATAGTAAATCTGTCTCTTTTGCACGCTCGAAGTGAGATAAAGAGAGATGTACTGTCGCGGCGACAGGATGCGCTAGGCAACACAACGAATCCTCAAATCGATAAAGGGTCAGAAGCTCGCTTGTGATTCTCCTGGTGTCACAGCGCCCATGGGCGTCGATTTCCGCTTACCACCAAGCAACTTTTAAGCTTGTTTGTTAACGCCGAGGTATTCGAAGGCAATACTTACCATTTCCGCAGTACGGGCGCACTTCCTCGTACAGACAGTAGCTCATGGTGTTGAGCGTGGCGGCGATGAGCCGCTTGCTGCAGAGCGAGAACTCGAAGTGCGACGGGTTGTCCGTTGTGGAGGACTGCGCGCCCATGAGGAATCCTCGGCACAGCAAGTTGGGGAAGTTGTCGTCGTGGTGCGCGCCGAAACTGTGGCCTGGGACAGAAAACGTTTGGCTGGTGTGTCTCGGGATAAGTGGCGTGCTCTCGTTTCGGAGGACAAGATCCTTTTTGGATCACTGAGCCTCAATAGTTAGTTACTGCGTCTGTGAGCTGAAGAACTCAAAAGGCTGTCTTTTTAGGGTTCCGTAGCCAAATGGCAAAAAACGGAATCCTTATGGATTCGTCATGTCTGTCTGTCTGTCTGTCTGTCTGTTTATCTGTCCGTCCGTATGTCAAAGGCAAATTTTTTTTAGGTGCACTCCATACATAAAACTGAAAGTCAAAAAAAAAATTCTCTTTGCATGCCCACGTGTGGCACATCAATCGATAGGTCTTTCAAAATAAATATAAAATTTTTCAGCATTTTTTTTGATTAAGTGAATAGAGTCGGAGATAATCGCCCCGAAAGTCACTAAAATTGTGTGTCGCCCCTCTAATTTTTGAACCATGTATTTTAAAAATTATTAAATTCTTTCAACGAAAATTAATTTGAACAAGATCAGTTCAAAGGTTTTCGAGATATTTCTAAAAAACTGCCTTCCTTAAAGAAAAGTTCAAAATAATTTCCCCCTCCCTGTCTCGGAAAGCCGTCTTTTATCCTTTAAAACCAGTGAGCAAAAATATCCACTAGTGGGGAAAGTAATTTGACCTTGGAGCGTGTTTAAGTAGCTTTTGAGACTTGATAGATAACAAAACGTCATCATCATCATAAACTTAAGAGCCGGGCTCTTGTCGGTGGAGTAATCGCCACTCTGTTCTTCTCTCTGCCACTGTTTTGAGCTCCTGATACGACATTACATTAACTTTCTCTTTAGCTTGGTCCATAAACGCACGTCTTGGTCTTCCCCTGCCTCTCCTTCCATCAATCTTTCCTTCAATTAGAAAGATTAGTGTTGTCCATTTGAAATGTGGGCATGGAGAAGGATGGAAGGTATTAGTTGGACAGAAAGAAGAACAAACGAAGAGGTTCTAAATTTGATAGGAGAAAGCAGATGCTGCAGTTGCAACGGTCTTTTAACGGTTCAGCGGATAGAGGAACCAGACGAGCCTTTTTGAACCCACGAATATAAATAACCAATAATAATATACATTTTCGTTTTTGAAGTGAAAACTTCTTTAGCGGCGCTGAACACTTTTTGGGATGGGGAAAAATTGTTAAAGTTTAACTTTTTGCTGCTAGCCGATTCGACTTCATTCAAAACTGAACGCTATTCGTAAGAGTATAAAGCCGTTTTGCTTTTTGCAATAGCATATTCTGCAAATAAATTTGTAATAATACCAACGCGTCCTTCACCGTTTTGCTATTGAGAAAATTCGAATAGTTCGAATTTGGGCGTTATTCCTAAAGAGATAAAGCTTAGAAAAATATTTACCATCGGCAAAAACAAATTGATATTTTGGTCGCCACCGCCGTCTGCTGTTCTTGCAAATTCGAATAGTTCGAATTTAGACGTTGGTGTCGGCGCGCCGGACCCCGGCACCGTTGCGCCGCGGCGGCGCGTTGGGCCCGTCGCACCCAACGCACACGCGGGCCGTCCGCCTAAATAATTGATAATTGTTTATAAATTTGCGTCAAATTCAATTTTAGGGTGACACCGTAAGATGTCACGTGACATTATCTAAAAACTGTTACAATGTTATTGAGTTTTCACTTCTGCCGGCACTCCCGGCCTGCAAACCGGTCTTTTTTTTTAAATAATACCGTTACCAAAAATATCCGTTATTTAATTATTTTAAATTTGATAATAACGACCGTTGCAACGGACTTTTAACGGTTCAGCGGATAGAGGAACCAGACGGGCTTTTTCGAAACCACGAATATAAATTCTTTTGTAGCAGTTATTATAAATTAAACCGGGAGATTGTGGAAACGGAAGAATACTTTTTTATAATTTCTTACCAACGCACTTGTTTAATTCCAACTCACCGGGTACCCGCTACAGTTGTTAATAAATTACCAATTAAATATATTTATTCAATTTAATTGCATGTTTATTTGATCTGTCGGCTACCTTCTCTAACTTCATCTGACTGTCGTATTTTCTATGACGTTTGTAAAATGTTGTGCATGTCGTGACACTTTCTTTCTAGAAAACTTTGTACCAACATAGATACCACGTCTATAAAGTTAAGTCATAAGTCTTAAGTCATAGTATATACATAGAAATTTATTAATAATATTCAAAATATTACATGTCATTATTTCAATATTCCTTTTTTATAACCATTTATTTTTATAATTTTCAACAAATTGGTTTGAGATCCTTTACAATTAAGAAAGTGTTAGGATAACAGAACCAAAAGTACCAAAAATAGCAATAAGAGTTCAAATATTAGAAAAGGTGAAAAACCCCCGACATTTTCATTTCAAAGTCCAATATCTCAAAAACGGCTTAACAGATTTTCATGAAACATGGCTAAGAACACTCAAGATAAAATTATCTATGACACAAAAAAAACCGCATTCAAATCAGTCCATCCGTTTGGGAGCTACGATACCACAGACAGATACACAAGACACACAGATACACAGACACGTTAAACTTATAACACCCTCTCTTTGCGTCGGGGATTAAAAATTGTCCATAACGGCCAAGGCTCGCATCGCAACACACGACACTCGCGTTTTAAGACCCTACTTATACAACTGTTGCATAATAGTATTTTATGCAACTGTTGTATAAGTAGGGTCTTAAAACGCGAATGGCGTGAGTTGCGATGCGAGCCTTGGCGAGCATCGCAATTAAAGACGCCACGAGCGTTTTAAGACCAAGTTATACACCGTTGCATACAATACTTTTTCTACGACTAATTCTAAATAAATAGCATTTGACTTTTCAGGCAGTAGTTTTACCGTTAGTTCTAAACTACTCACGCAATTTCTTCAGCGATGCAGTTATTTTCTTCTTCGTCCATTTTAAAAGGAACGTACACAGTTTTCTTCACTTCACAAACACGAATAAAATCTTAATAAGTTATAAATAACAAATAGTTATCATATTTCGTCTTTTCATTTGAATTGGAACTTTGGTGGGAAATAAGAAATATGACACATTGACACCTCTTGTTTATGGTCTGTTTTGTTTTTAATTTCCTTGAACTTGCCATCCGAACCAAACTGAATCCGGATCCGAACCGATTCGGATCGGTTTATATTTATAAATAATACCAATAATTAGTAAAATATGTATACACATAATACATGATCATTTATTTTTATTTTAGTAAATAATTTATGTTCTACAAATGTTTGATATTAAAACTTAATATTTCGAGAAAAATACTTATGAAGTTGGTACCACTGCAATATGGCGGCCGATTGAAAAAAAGTTAGATGATTTGACATCGTGGTAAACAGTGCTTTTATGAAAAATGTATGAACCATAAAACTACACTAAACAGTGCGTTTATGGGCCATAGAGCATAGAGTTTTTCGACGACTTATTATTGGTGTCATTGTATTTGAGCTAGAGCCTATATAAATGACAGATAACGGTACACGAGTAGAAAAAATACTATTCTAGAATTGCTCAGCTATAGCTATACCTAACGTTATCACTAGGCCTTTTTTTTGTGACCAGGTTGTCTAAAATTCAACTGACACTGACGTCACGTCTAAAAATATGCTTACTTAAGTTCCAAAATGTATACAGTGTGGAAGTCTAATACAAGCAAATAATTATACGGTGGTTAATAAAGATCCTAAGACGAGTATTTAGTTAGTTTTTATCCTAAATTACGCCAAAAAAAGTTTCCATACAAAATAATTCAGCCCGCAGTGTAAAGCACTCATTACGCAGCATGACTTTACTAAAGCTGATTGACAGGTAGGTACTTGTCAGACTTTTTGACAGTTGTTACGTGGTGTATTAGCTGTGTGCATTACATTGCTGCTTGATATTTTTTCAAAAATTATTTACATGCTTTAAATTAAGTCTAACTTAAAAAGTCCTGTTAATTCATGATTACGGTACTTAATCCTATACCTGATTTAATTATTTGCTTGTATTAGACTTCCACACTGTATATCATTTGGGAACTTAAGTCTGAAGAATAAGATTAATCATAATAGACGTCACCGTAAATAACACGACTAAAGTGTATAGGACATGAGACGCGATGGAGTTCAATTTGAGGTTTTGCAGGTCAGGGCTCGGGTCTGTTTGCAGTTTGGCGGCCACTGTCTACGGCAGTCTACGTCGTATAAGATATGCTTACCGATCTCGTGCGCGAGCGTGAGCGCGGCGATGCGCTCGGGCACGCGCTCGTCGCCGGAGCCCGTCGCGTGCGCGATGGCAAGCGTGTTGAACGAGCGGCCGAACGCGCGCCGGTCGCACAGCCCGCCCGCCGCGCCGCCTAGCCCGCCGCCCAGCGACGTGAAGCTGGGGGGAAGGGCGTATTCATTAGGAAGCGAACCTACACCGTAGGTACACCGCACACTAGAGCCACACCTCGGACACTGTCGATCAAATGTATGAAACAAATGCGTTCCTACGCACACAGTCTAAGATCGTTTAGGTGAACGCGTACCATGCTTGTGTGAGTGAGATAAAACATGCTAGGGTTGCCACCATTTTAGTGCGTTCACGAATCGGGAACGCCATATGAGATGACACTGTAATAGCGGCGTCGAATTATTTTTCCCCTCACTGTCTCGGAAAGCCGTCTTTAATCCTTTAAAACCAGTGAGCAAAAACGCATTTTAACCACTAGTGGGGAAAGTAATTGACCTTGGAGCGTGTTTAAGTAGCTTTTGAGACTTTTGACAGATAACAAAACGTAAAACACTCATAACATAATACAACATTTTCACAGATGATGTATTTCTGTTGCCGCTATAACAATAAATACTTAAAAACAGAATAAAATGAATTTTGTATTAAGCAGTTACGCTGCTAACGAAATTATACATTTTTAAAGGCGTAGGATACGCCTTCCACACACCACGATGCACACAGAAGTGGATAAAATTCTTAATACATTACGCTGTCAAAGTTTGTTCATAATGAATAATACATTTCAATTAAAGCAATTACGGGTATATATAAAAATGTCAAGGTTAAGAAAATGATAGAAATAATAATGTAGAAGGTCAGCTAAAAGGTAATTGAAATTAAGCCATAATTAAAATTATACTGATTGACATTTTAGAATGTATTGTCATTTAAATAATCATCAATGGAATAATAACTTTTCTCAATAAGTAGTTTATAATAATAATAATAATAACGAATAATAATAATAATAATAATGTTGCACTGTAATAGTCTTTGCACCTGGCGGGGACCATCACCGGGTGTATCACGTTGTGCGCTCGAAGATGGTATCTGCCATGTGTATCCCTCGCTTTATATTATATTTGTTTTAAAGGGCCTCTGCGCTGTTGGCTTCGGCCCCACGCATGCCTTCCAAAAGTCCGGTCCTGAGATATGGAAAAAACATATTAATAATAATAATAATAATAATTCCCGAACTGGAAAAGTCCTGGACCGGATGGATTACACAACTTCTGGTTGAAATGGTTTCGATGCTCACACCTGCGTTTGGCAACACAGTTCCAGCAAGCCCTTGAGCTCGGTTCCCTGCCATCTTTTTTGACAACTGGTATCACCTCCCTGCTCTATAAGTCCGGTAGTACCACGGAAGCGAAAAACTACAGACCCATCACGTGCTTGCCTACGCTGTACAAGCTCCTTACATCCATTTTGAGAGCAAAAATTAATGCACACATCGTTGCAAACAACGTTTTGGCCCCTGCCCAAAATGGATGTAGGGTTGGGTCTCGTGGTACTAAAGAGCTCCTCCTCATAGACATGACCATTTGCCAACGAGTCCGGCGGAATAAAGGGACCTTCTCGGCCGCCTGGATTGACTACAAGAAGGCCTATGATTCGGTGCCTCATTCATGGCTGAGGAGGATCTTAGAGTTGTATAAAATTGATGCAGTTCTAAGATCCTTCTTAGGCGCTTGCATGGGGCAGTGGACCACAGTCCTTCGTCAACCGGGGGGAGGAGATTGCCCTCCTGGTCCGCAGGACTCTATGAGGATTGAACGTGGGATCTTCCAGGGCGACAGTCTGAGTCCTTTGTGGTTCTGCCTAGCGCTGAATCCGCTTAGCACCCTGCTGAAGGATTCAGGACTAGGTTGCCGGCTTCGGAGAGAGGGTGAGGTCATTTCTCATCTGCTCTATATGGATGACCTTAAGCTATTTGCACCGAATGGACATGACCTGTTGGAACTACTGAAAACAACAGAAGTCTTTAGTAGCGCCATCAAAATGGAATTTGGTGTCGATAAGTGTGCGGTCATGCATGTACAGCGAGGGAAAGTTGTAAATTCAACAAACTTGCAACTTTCAGAGACAATGTCCCTCAAATCTATCTCCGAAGTAGAAACCTATAAGTATCTTGGTATGTCACAGTCATTGGGTATTGAGGGTGAGGGCGTAAAGCGGGCGGTGAAGGAGCGCTTCTTTTGTCGCCTGACCAAAGTACTTAATAGTCTTTTGTCGGGCGGCAACAAGGTGCGCGCCTTCAACACCTGGGTGATGCCCTTGCTTACTTACTCCTTTGGCGTACTAAGGTGGACGCAAACTGAGCTGGATGCCCTGGACCGAAGAGTCCGAGTACTGCTTACTGCGCATCGCATGCTACACCCACGCTCATCTGTTATGAGACTGTACATCTCGCGGAAGTGTGGAGGGCGCGGCTTTTTAAATGCCAAAGACCTCCACAACCGCGAGGTGTGCAGTCTTAGGGATTATTTCCTAAACAATGAGTGTGGGATGCATTGCGACGTAGTAGCAGTAGACGGAAACTTCACCCCGCTCTCCTTGGCAAACGAGAACTGGCGCAGACTTAAAGTAATGAGCGCCGAGGACCGCAAGGCGGTATGGAGGAGCAAGGAGCTACACGGGCGGTTCTACAAGGCCCTCACAGGGCCCGATGTAGATCTGCTCGCGTCGGTGAACTGGCTACGTTTCGGGGATCTCTTCGGGGAAACCGAAGGTTTTGTCTGTGCAATTGCGGACGAAGTTATCATGACGAACAATTATCGGAGGTATATCCTGAAGGACGGTACGGTCGACATTTGTCGGGCATGCCGCCGTCCCGGGGAGTCACTCAGGCATATTATCTCCGGTTGTGGTCATCTTGCTAACGGCGAGTACTTGCACAGACATAACCTTGTAGCCAGAATTATTCACCAGCAACTTGCTCTGCTATACGGTCTTGTGGTCTCCGAAGTGCCTTACTATAAGTACACACCTGCGCCAGTTCTCGAAAATGGTCGTGCCACGCTCTATTGGGATCGATCTGTCATCACGGACAGGACTATTCTTGCCAATAGGCCTGATATCGTGCTGACAGATCGATCGAAACGCCAGGCAGTGCTCGTCGACATCACCATCCCCCATGACGAGAACCTCTTGAAGGCCGAGAAGGACAAAGCCAGCAAGTACCTAGACCTGGCTCACGAGGTAACCGCCATGTGGGATGTTGATTCGACGATCATCGTCCCGATAGTCGTTTCGGCGAACGGTTTAATAGCGAAGAGTCTCGACCATCACCTCAAGAGACTCTCGCTAGATGGCTGGATCAAGGGTCAGATACAGAAGGCGGTACTCCTGGATACTGCGCGGATAGTCAGGAGGTTCCTGTCTCTGTCGCCCTGACCACCGGCAGCTTAGGCCCCGCCTCGCTGCCGGCGGTACCCTAGGTTAGGTTTTTATAATGATTTTATGTTTTATATGTATAGTTTTATATTTTACTTTTTATATAATTATTGTAAAAACCTAGCTTAAGATGAAATATAAATAAAGGATTAATAATAATAATATATTCTTTATTGCACCACAACATAAGAAAAGCATGTTACAAAAGTATAGACGATAAATAAAGGTTACAACAGGCGGTCTTATCGCTTTAGAGCGATCTCTTCCAGACAACCTTTGGGTAGCAGGAAATTTTCAAGAAGAGTTGAAAAAAATGTAATAAAATAATAATGTGTAATGTGTTGTTTATGTAATCTACTTTTAAATAATTTGTCGCTGGTTAATTGAATAATTTGTTCAGGTAACTTGTTCACTATAATGATGCATCTGCAGTAGGGACCATTTCTGTACATGGCCAGTTTTGAAATTGGTAGCTTAAGTTTATATTTATTATTTCTCTTCGAAGTAATTTTCTGTAGTGTGAACTAATTCGGATGATTTCTAACAAACATTACTGCTTCCTTCATATAAATGCATGGTAACGTAAGTATTTTTTGTGATATGAAGTGTGGACGACAACTATTGGGAATATGCGTGTTAGTGAGGACACGTATGCACTTTTTTTGCATAACGAATAGCTGATGCGCGTCTGTGCTGGCACCCCACATCACTACGCCATACCTAGCCCGTCTGCGTATGCGTAATATGCTGTTAATGCTGTTTCCAAATTAGTGTTTACTTTAAGGACGTTTAGTGCATATACAAACCTGGGGGTCTAGACAAGGATACAATCGATAAGCGCTAACGCTAACTAATAAAATGTATGGGAATGACAGATGTTAACGAAAAGTGTTTCGTCGGCATTTGTCATTCCCATACATTTTATTCGTTAGCGTTAGCGCTTGTCGGTTGTAACCTTGTCTACGGCCCCTGGACAGTTTTGATTTTACTGTTTGTATGTGGGGTTTCCAATTTAGGTTGGTGTCTAGTTTTATGCCCAATAAATTAAATTCTGCCACTTCTTCAATAATTGTTTTGTCTATTTTCAACGCCAGTTGCAATGGTTTTTTCTGCACGGGCTTAAATTGAATTAGTTTTGTTTCATTTTTATTTCCGCGACCCAGACGTTCACGAAACACAGAGCGAGATTGGCCTGCTGCGAGATTTGAGATTATAACCACCTAGATCCACGCTATCTTCATCTCTCGCTCATTTGTAAAAGTATAACTTTTTCTGTATCTAGCGTATTTTTTGTTTTATTTTCAAAAAACATTTCCTAGTTATGTTTGCAATTTAATCAACTATATAAGTATTTTTTTGTTTTGACATTCCTATAAGACTATAATAGAACTCTCTTTCAAATAAAAAAATAATAATCGAGATCGGTTCACGTGATAAGCAATAATCGCTAAAACACCAACATACATAATAAGCTGGTTGCCCTTGCACGTTAGTACCAAATGGGGCCGATAGATGGCGCTGACCCCATTCCTACTTCGCGCTGTTAAGATTTTTCTAGAATCAATGGGGTTGGTACGGGTATATTTCAATAGAAGGTCAAAAAAAATATCGCGACTCAATTGTCTTGGTAGTTCGATGGTCTTGGTGTAAAAGTTATCAGACTCGCACTTGACCGGTTTTTTGAAAGGTGTTCTGTACTTATAGACATTGGAGAGCTCGACTGTACTAGATAAGCCACTGTCATACAACTATGCCAATTCCCATTATTATCGTCAAAAACATATGAAGCAGTAAAATTAACACTAATCACAGCCATACAAAACCCGCTTTGCTCACCTCAGTCCTAGGGTCCTATTCTGGAAGGAGTGCCCGGAGAACGCGATACCGAGGCAGACTTCGCTGAGGCGGCGCAAGCGCGAGAACCGCATGAGATAGCTGCGGCCGTCCACCGCGCGCGACGACCGTATGTCGCCGAACACGCGACTGTTCGTGTCGTCCGATGCTAGCACGAGGATGTACTTCACTGAGAAACCTGCAATAAGAGTGCAGATAGAGCTTAGAGGCCGCCACAAGTTGCAGAACTTGCAGATGAGTTCTTTCATACATTTTTAACCGACTTCAAAAAAGGAGGCTGTTCTTAATTTGACGGAATATTTTTTATGTTCCCCGATTACTCGAAGACAGCTTACAATAGCAGCAACAGCAGCTTATAAATATTTTTTGTGTATAAAAGAGTATCTTGTCCAGGTGGTACATGGTCATCACTTCTGGAACTTTATTAAATTGTATAAGCAAATCTACAGCCTGTACGAGATTAGAATGGCTCTGAAATAGCTTAAGAACAGCAAGGCACCCGGTGAAGACGGAATTACAGCCGAACGGCGAACTCCTGAAGGTGGGTGTAAAACCGATCCTTACGGCCCTTCAGAAGTGGTTCGACACCGTCCTACTGGAAGGGAGAACGCCAAAGGCGTGGAACAGAGGTGAGGTGGTGCTGTTCTTCAAAAAGGGTGACAACACCCTGCTGAAGAACTACCGACCCATCTCACTTCTGAGTCATGTCTAATATAAGCTGTTTTCAAGGGTCATTACGAATCGTCTCGCACGCAGGCTTGATGACTTCCAGCCTCCCGGACAAGCCGGTTTCCGAAGAGGTATATTGGACGAAAAGATGTGCCGTAGCTTCCCGAACGCTGCCCAGCCGAGTCGGATTCGACGATTTACCTCTTTCTCGAAGTTGGACCTACCTAATTGGATAGTCTGTCCTAGGTATACATAATCGTCTACAACTTCGAGCGTAAAGTGTCCGATTGTAATGGGAGTTGGTACTACATGGGCATTTGACATGATCTTCGTCTTATCCATGTTCATTCTTAGACCAATTCGCTCGGAAGCTTTACTGAGTTCATCGAGCATCGTACTTAAGTCCTCCATGATCTCAGCCAAGACTACTATATCGTCAGCAAACCGAAGGTGAGTGATGTACAGTCAGCATCATATAGTTAGTAGCAGCCAAAGGAACCAAATATATCGGAACACGTCTTTATTACTATACGAATAAGGAAGTGTTACGGTGTGTGTTTGGCTACTTTGGCTGCTACTAACTATGTGATGCTGACTGTACTCGCCGTTGATGTTGATGCCTAGCCTTCTCCAGTCCAAGTTATATATAAGCTTGTAATAAAAGCTTGTACAAATATGGGTGCATACAACTTACTCATAAATATGTCCCATGCTCTTATGTCAGCGGATTAAGGTTTTGGTACCTACATAAAGACTGTATCGTTTATTATAAAGACAAATTTACTTAGCCGTATTTCCGTATTATCGGAGGTTAGATCGTAATTCTGCGACTTAAACATCGTTAGCGCTGCGCTCTTGAATATAATTTACTTTATTTTAGTTATTTTTGCTTAATCGATCGAAAATACGTAAATATATCTAGCTCTGATAGTCCGCCGAGTGATTGTGATGTGTTTCACTGCATGTGATTACGGATTAAAGACAAGTAGTGCAAAATACAAGTGACGTTTCCTCAAGTGTGCGGTCATTAGGACGATAACAATAACGGTCAAAGACCCGAGACTGCCAGCTGTTGTTGTATACTTAGTGTGCAATTAAACGAACTTACTAGTTTCGTTTCGTAGTGACGTTTTGTGACACAATCATGATCTGTTTGGCCTGCAACAACACAGTTTGAGTGGAAGTCCTGCTTGTATGTGGTACTTGCAAATCACTGCGAGTGTGCGAACATACCGATCGAACATTACAAAAAAATTAAACTGCAGGGCACGAATGACACCTGGCGTTGCCCGTCATGTAAAAATATAATGCGTCGACATTATAAAAATGATGAGACCCCGGCGCGACGACACTTCGAGCAGTCGCCGACAGCGGATGCCACAGATATGTCGATATGCGAAGGCTCGCCTCGACAGGATAACACGCTGGATGACCTTGACCATCGAGTACAAAGCACCAGTAAGGCCAAAGAGTTTGATTTTAATAATATGATGCAGACTCTTTCTAGCCTCTTAGACTCAAAATTAGACAACGCTAAACAGGATATCGCATCGATAGACTCTAAATTAAACACCACAAAACAAGAGATATTTAAAGAAATTAAAAAAGAATTTGCGCACGTTATTGAAAGATTGAAGGATGAGTTCTCAGAAACAACTGATTTTCTAAGCGAGCAAATTCTAAACGTTAAAACGGATCTCCGCTCAATAAACGAAAAAGTTAAGAACCTGGAATCTGAAAATATTCGTCTGAACGCTGAGCTACGAGCTGTCAAGAATGAGACAAAATATCAACCCAACTGTTCGGAACTTCAAAATACAGTAGATCAACTTCAGGTAGACCTAAACAAGAGAGATCAGGCGTTACTCCTTAACGATATCGAGATCACCGGAATACCAGAGCATAAGGGTGAATCACGCATTCATATAGTCAAGGCTATAGCCCTTAAACTAGGGTTGGCGTGGGAGGAGCGTGACGTCGTCGGCGCCGATCGTGTGGGCGTTCTGCGGACTACTAAGAAGCCGGGGCCGGTGGGGCCCAGCAACGAGCCGAAGCTGGAGCTGGGTCCGGCGCCAACGGACCTTCGTCCGCGCCCGCTGGTCGTGCGGCTGGCGCGCCGCGCACTCCGCGATGACCTTATTCGAAGCGCTCGAGTGAAGTATTAGGACTTCCAGGTAGTAATGACAAGTCGAGACTCGGATAATAACTGTGTTTATTCAGAGAAAATGTAGGTCTTATATACTAGTGCATTTCCTTGTGTTCCTATGAGTGGAAACTGCTACCAAGGTTAATAGTACAAAGTCCACGCATGTGCCGGTGGGAATGCCGAGGTCGAAGTATTATGTTACAGTTTGTTATGATTAAGTACTGATGGAAAATATGTATAAACTTTCCATCAGCTGTGCCGTGTGCCCTCACTACAGCTTCTCCGTTTTTTTTTGAGTCAAAAAATAGTAGAATACAAATGAATACTATGTTTTTGACTTAACATATCTTACATTTGCTTAGGTCTAAAGTTTACATATGGTTTCTTATAAAATCTTACTGCTACTTAGAATGTTTACATGCCATGTCCCGTATTATGGTGGGTTGGTGTATTGTGTCATGGTGTGTGGTTTTTTTTTTTTTTTTTTGTTTGTTCTATTTCTTTTACTTGTGTTAATATATATATATATATATATATATTTTTTCGTTACTAATATATATAAATTATATGCTTTTTTTCTTTATGTACTCTTCGAACTGAGCATATAAATTTTTCACTTGTTGGAGTTTATTTTGCCCATTCGCCTCTTTTCGGCGTTTTGGCCCTAATTTTCTTATGTCCTCGTGTAGTGTTTTTAATTGGTCATATAATTGTTGAATTTGACTCATACTTCGCGGTACGTTAACTTGTTATATCAATTTACGTATTTTATGCTATAATACCTGTAGTTATCTTGCGGTTGCTCGTTGGACCTTGGTGGCGGGATATCGGCGGCGGCTCTGGCGCTGGTGAAGCTCTGCTGGTGGCGCGCTGCTGGTTGCTGGTGTTTTTAGACGTTTTGCTCTGCTGCTTTTATGCTGCGCATCGTGGCTGACACTGCTTGTCGCTCTATTTTCTTCGTGAGGCACTTATGATTTTTTTTCCATATTGCGTATACAATTATTACACATAGGATGATTAGTACAGCTGTGGTCAGGTATGTTGTTATTGTGTTGCTGTCAACCTGCTTGGTGCTGGCGTTGTTTGAAGCCCCGTTCTGTGCAATTATTACTTCTTCTCGAAGGTCTTCCTTAGTGCACTGTCCTCCCATAGCTGGATTTAGTTTGATCGCATGGTGCTGGTTGCTGCTGGTTCTGGTTACTAGTGCAGTGGAGCTGGTTGATGCTGTTTGCCTGGCGCAGTGAAGCTGGTTGGGTAGCGGCGGCGTCTATGGTCTGCTGAGGAGTGAGGCTGCCTGGTGCAGCCGACTGGCAAGGATCGCCATGAAGTATTAGGATTTCCAGGTAGTAATGACAAGTCGAGACTCGGATAATAACTGTGTTTATTCAGAGAAAATGTAGGTCTTATATACTAGTGCATTTCCTTGTGTTCCTATGAGTGGAAACTGCTACCAAGGTTAATAGTACAAAGTGCACACGCACGGCACGCATGTGCCGGTGGGAATGCCGAGGTCGAAGTATTATGTTACAGTTTGTTATGATTAAGTACTGATGGAAAATATGTATAAACTTTCCATCAGCTGTGCCGTGTGCCCTCACTACACGAGTACGTCGAGGACTGGACTCGGGCAACATCGGGCTACCTGAGCATATTCCAAAATATATCTACGTCAACGAGCGACTTACTAAAATCAATCGCAAAATTCTTTGGAAGACCAAGCAAGCAGGGAACCAGATGAGATGGAAGTTCGTTTGGGTTAAGGACGGGCGTATTCTTGCCAGGCGCACAGACAGCAGGGAAAGTAAGGCAATCCAAATCAAAACAGAAAAAGATATTACCCGTGTTTTCGGTGTGGACCCATCCACCAATACAAGTGTAAAAGTGATAAAGGTATATTTTACATCCTAGGAATATTATTTCTGTGTATACATGTGTCATTCATAGATAATACTAAATGGTCTAACATATTTTTTTATGAGTATGATGTTGATGTGCTAATAGTAGATTATACATTAAGGGGATAAAGCACTGTTTTATGTCACGGGAGCGAATTGAATCCCGAACGTAACGAAGGACTCATAATTTAACTCCTGAGCGTAGCGAGGGAGTTATAAGTTAATTCCTGAGCGAAGCGAGGGAATTAAGACTGAGTCCTGAGTGCAGTGAGGGGTTCAACCGCCCAAGACTAAAACAGTCTTATCCCCGAGGTGTATACTCTACTTTTCACACCTTATGCGAGACAAAAAAACAGGCTCTTCTTTGTAGCTGACAAATATTCAAAATAGACCAGAAGCACTGATTCAGACACAGACTTTACGCCTTTTACAGCTTTCCATTTGTCAAAATCGTTGTAGGCTTTTAGGTATTTTTCCTTTGACTTCTCTGGCAGCAGATTGTTGACAATGCCTATGGCATCTAATTTGATAAACTCAGGAGTCAAAACACTTTCATCACTCGACATTTTCAATATTATTTTTGAAATTAAATCTTCTATAGGCACCTACAAGAACTCGATTTGTTCGTCACGCGTGAACAAATGAAGGCGCGCGACGTTCCAAATTCGAAAGCACAAGCCGTGGTCCTAGATTCGAAATTCGAATTTCGAACACCGCGCTCCTCCGGACCGGGGTTCACACGGAGGCAAACTTCATTTATTTTGTCAAATCAAGTAGGCCATGGCCTAGGACAAATTGTGTTTAGCAAAATTAAACTTTATGCATATAGTAATAAGAATTATGAAAAGTGAAATCATATTATTAACCAGCGGGTTATAATGAAATTCAGTACAACATTATAACCCGACTAATACCAAGGGATTTAATGTCTTGCTTTCGGTAGGGTTTACATGACCTATAATTCGGCATTGTCGAGCATGTGGTTTGAAAAAATATATACCTAGTATACCG
Source organism: Epinotia ramella (assembly GCA_947578815.1). NCBI lineage: Eukaryota > Metazoa > Arthropoda > Insecta > Lepidoptera > Tortricidae > Epinotia > Epinotia ramella. The sequence goes on along the minus strand of OX388220.1, from coordinate 11,940,991 downwards.
GGCTACGTCTTAAAAATATATACCTAGTAACCCGGGCTACGTCTTAAAAATATATACCTAGTATACCGGGCTACGTCTTAAAAATATATACCTAGTAACCCGGGCTACGTCTTAAAAATATATACCTAGTATACCGGGCTACGTCTTAAAAATATATACCTAGTATACCGGGCTACGTCTTAAAAATATATACCTAGTATACCGGGCTACGTCTTAAAAATATATACCTAGTAACCCGGGCTACGGCTTAAAAATATATACCTAGTATACCGGGCTACGTCTTAAAAATATATACCTAGTATACCGGGCTATGTCTTAAAAATATATACCTAGTATACCGGGCTACGTCTTAAAAATATATACCTAGTAACCCGGGCTACGTCTTAAAAATATATACCTAGTAACCCGGGCTACGTCTTAAAAATATATACCTAGTATACCGGGCTACGTTTTAAAAATATATACCTAGTATACCGGGCTACGTCTTAAAAAGTAATCCCCGCTCCAGCGGGCAAAAGGGTGGCGGAGTGGGATTTTATATTCGCGGAGGCAGCCGAGCGCGTGTCAAACAACACCCTGAATCGGCACTTGAACAGATGTGGTTAGAGGTACAGCTACGCGGGTTAGGTAAGTACGCCGTGGGGACTGCCTACCGACCCGAGTCCGTCACAGTGGATACCGCCATTGATGCACTAAGCGAATCATTCGAAACGTTCAGTGCATACAGTAGTACCTTTTTACTCACTGATTTTAACATTAATCTTATGTCTTTGAATCGACCTAACGCCAGGAAATTGCAGACATTTTTATCGCACAGAAGCCTCGTACAATTGGTGAACGAGCCAACAAGAATCACATGTGACACTGAAACTTTGCTGGCCCTTTTCATTACTGATAGTCCAAATGTATGTAAACGTCTACACGTACAGCATGGACACAACGTAAGTGACCATGCAATGGGCGTGGCAGAACTGTCGATCGCCAAACCCAAACCGACCCCTCAATACATTTACAAGCGTTTTTTGGACAAAATTGATCTCGAATTATTTAACCAAGATTTACGCAATGTGCCATGGGACGGTATACAAAGGATTGCAAATATTAACGAAAAGGTGGAACTATTTAACGATTTTATTATAGGACTTTTTGATAAGCATTCGCCAGTTCGCCGTATTCTCAAGCTAATAGCCGGTCCTACCCATGGATCACAAACAATATTAAAATTATGATGAAACTGAGGGATTCAGCTCAGACCAGGGCTCGAAAATCAAAGGCACAATGCCATAAAAACTACTATAAAGACCTGCGCAATTATACCTACGGTGCACTAGAACGTGAAAAACCAGCCTACTTTAAATTCTTTGTCAATAAATACAGTGTGTCTCTGACTTAGGGGCTTTAAATGCAAATGTCCATTACGGTCCTGAAACTGAACCACTTTTGTTCCGCAACTTTGTAAAATAACTATTATTTCTATAATTTATTCGCGTTTGAACTTTAACTGTACCATCAATGTATTGCAAACACGGCCTTATTATTTGACATCCATGACACTGACAAGTATGAAAACTAACTAATGGATGATGTACATTGAACATTTTATTTTATTTGTATGGAATAATGAAAATATAAAAAGAACGTATTTTTGAAAAGTTGTAGAGCAAAAGTAGTTCCGTTTAAGGAGCATAATTGACATTTGCATTTATAGCCCCAAAGTCAGAGACACGCTGTATAGACGCCATCCGATAAAAATGTGGACGCACCTTAAGAACTCGACGATTTTAGGTGATACAGATAGGGCTCAAATACCGCAGCATTTATGCGACCCGGACGCAGTAGTGAGTTAATGGGGTTTTCAGATCAGAGCTCTGAAAACTGCCCATTAACACTTATAATATTCAAGTGATATTTGAAAACCTCCGTCGGGTATTTGTTTTCGAGCCAGAACAAGACGGTCCTTCTAGAAAATAACTACTGATTGTCTTATTAATCCACATTATTCAAGATAAAACTTTCCTGCTAGTAACACGTCTTCTTTTGCAGAAATATGAAATTTCGAAAACAATCTCACGGCATGAAATTGGATTTGGTTTGTGCTGTTGGTAAAAAACGCAACTTTCGTCATGGTAAACTTTTACCTGACACTATCCGTTGTATAATTTGTGGACCCTCTAACTGTGGAAAAACGAATTTAATAATTGGACTTCTTCTTCACGAGCATGGACCGCGTTTTGAAAATGTTTATGTTTATTCTAAAACTCTTTTCCAACCCATGTACCAGTATTTAGAAAAAGTATTAACATTAGTTCCATCAGTCACTTATCAAAAGTACACTGAAAATGATCAAGTAATTAGCCCTCATGAAGCTATTATTAATTCAATTATAATATTTGATGACGTAGCGTGTGAGAATCAAAATAACATTCGGGATTATTTTGCTATGGGAAGGCACAAATGTATTGATAGCTTCTACTTGAATCAAACGTACAGTAAAATACCTAAACAGTTAATTAGAGACAACGCAAATTTAATAATTATTTTCAAACAAGATGACGTTAATTTACGTCATGTATATGATGAACATGTAGGATGCGATATGACATGGTTACAGTTTCGAGAAATGTGTGCAAAAGTATGGAGCATGCCTTTTAAATATTTGGTTATAAATAAAGATTGTCCTAAAAATTCAGGATGTTATAGGATGGGTTTTGATACCTTTATTGTATTTGATTAATACATCATTTAAAGCAATGTATATAAATATAGCGCTTATTGTTATCAAAGAAACCATTGAGATCAGACATGAGCAGCAATATGAGTGAAGAGAAAAATGTTAAAGGAAAGATACTTAAGTCTACCGAGGCTGTTAAAAGAAAAGTCAAACTTATTCGAGACCTACAAAATAACAATAACATGATTTTAGAGTCTGTTTTCAAACCAATTACAGAACCACTTAATAATATGGTTAATCGTAAAGTCAATGCTAATTTAAATTCTGAAGATGATGAATTGAAATGGGATAAAAATACAATTAAAAAATTAAAATTCAGTCCAGATAGTGCAAAAAAAAGCGATAGAAGCGTGACCGATAAAACTGTTTTGCATAAATCATTTGATTCAAATATTTCTGATGATCGAAAGTAAGTGATGATACTAATGATGATGATAACGACAATCTATCGAAAGTAAGTAATGATTCTGATGACGATGATGGCGATGATGATGACATTCTATCAAATGAAAGTCAAGACATTGAAGGTCACAATAAGACATTTGAAAGCGTTAATAGTAATGTAACGGATAACACTAACGATACAACATTTTATTCTCCACGCAATGATCCAGAATTTGCTAAAAAGTCAAGTACCTTTGATAATGTTCCTTTTGGTGTTCGAACAGAACGTGGTAGGCTTATGCTTGGATCTTCTTCAGTTCGTGTTGCTAATAAGAAACTCAAAGTCAGTGGACGTATACTAAATATGACACCAGGATTAAAAGAATTATTATTTAAGAAAGTACCTGATATGGGTGTTATAACAGAAGAAGATAAGCGCAATTATAAAATACTTTTACTAGAAACTAATGCCCACAGGCGTGACTTTAATCCAAACAAACCAATCAAAAGTAACAAAGGCATGAAGTATTTACACATTATAAAACCGCTTTTTAAGTTAGCAAAAGAGCGAACGACTAGCACTGAAAGCTGTACTATAGGTGAAGGATTACCTACATTAAAAAACGTTAAAAAGGATACAAACTATGTTTATTGGGATGATCCTAACGAGCTTGTAGATAGGTTGAAACTGTTAATTGCTTCTCGCGATGCTGGTAATACGGGTTTGGATAACGAAATTATATCTATTATTGAAGAGTTACGAGAAGCTGGTCACGTTAATAATATATAACTTTGAAATTCATTCTTTACCAGACAGTTAATGAGAGGCTTTTCAGTTAATAACAACTAACAAAATATAAATGAATATCGATAAGTTTGGTCATCACGTACATAAGCGTTTACGTTTGATGACAGTTTCTGATAAAGCACTTTTGAGATCAGAGAATGGAGATTATGATTTACAATTTTCAAGATTGAAAGGCGTTACAAAACCACTGACAGGTGATGATGCAGTTAACAAGCAGTATGTCGATCAATCTTTCTCGAATTTTTACGACAAAAAAGAACTTGATCAATTATTAAACACTATAAAGGTTCAGATTCATAATCTTAATGCGCAGTTAAGAGTTAACTTTTATACCAAACAGGAAGTAGAGACTATCGTCAAACATACTAATAATGACAAAGGAACAAATCGTTAATGAAATTCATCGAGCAGCTCGTAAAAATTTCAAACGCAGACCAGTTATTTTAAAGGGAATTGATCATTTATGGCAAGCAGATTTATTGGATTTACAAAAATTTCACACGCTCAACAAAGGATATAAATATATTCTAGTTGTAATTGACGCGTTTTCTAAATATGCGTGGTGTGTTCCATCAAAATCTAAAACTAAAACTGAGATCAAAAACGCATTTGAAAAAATTATAAAATCATATCAAAGAATTCCAGTTCATTTACAAACAGACTTCGGTACGGAGTTTTATAATACTGAATTTGAGCGTTTTTTAAAATCCTTACACATTAACCATTATTCTACGTATTCGGTCAAAAAGGCTTCTATTGTTGAACGGCTGATAAAAACGCTCAAAGGAAAACTATTCAGATATTTTAGTTTTATAGGAAACTATAAATGGGTGGGAAGACCTTTAGCCGATATTGTTCAGTCTTATAATCATACTGTACATCGTACAACTAAATTTATGCCTGATGCCGTGAATTCTAAAAATGAAAATGAAGTTAAGGAAAACATAGTCAAATCACGAAATTATTTACATCAAAAATCCAATAAATTTAAGGTTGGAGATAGAGTTCGCATCAGCAAATACAAAAGTGTCTTTCATAAGGGGTATACGCCAAATTGGTCGACTGAGCTCTTTACTATAAAAAAAGTGAACAATACTGACCCTTTCACTTACCATATAGAAGATCTACGGAAAAACCCTATACTTGGTACATTTTATGAACAAGAATTGCATAAAACTCAGTGTCCAAACATATATCTTATAGAAAAGGTTATCAGAAGAAAGGGTAGAAAAATGTATGTTAAGTGGTTAGGACTTGATGATAGTGAAAATAGTTGGATTAATAGAGATGATATTGTTTAATAATATTTATACACTTCGTCTTACGTAAATTTATCATTAACTTAATGGTAATGAGAGGAAGCGGACTTGTAAATAGTGTAATTAATCACTTACCGTTTGAACTGCACCTGCCTGGGTATAATTATTGTGGACCAGGTACAAAATTACATAAACGGTTGCAAAGAGGTGATAAAGGAATCAATCCGTTGGATAACGCGTGCATGCAGCACGACATAGCTTACGACAATCATTCTAATTTAAGTGATCGTCACAGTGCAGATTTGGAACTGTATAAAATGGCTAAACAAAGATTACGGTCAAAAACTTCCGGGAAAGGAGAAAAACTAGCCTCATGGTTAGTTAGCAAAGTGATGAAGTCTAAATTAAAGGCTGGTGCAGGAATTAAATCATTCAAACATTTTGTTAAAAAAATACGTACGGAATTAAAAAAAAAAAAATCGAAAAATAAATCCGTTGCAATCAGTCAAGCATTGGATGCAGCAAAAAGAATAATCTCTGTTCACAGTACGAGTAAACTGCGTGTACCACGCTTACTACCCATTCCGAAGTCTGGAGGATTCCTTCCACTCATTCCTATATTTGCGGGTCTCTCTGCATTAGGATCATTGGCTGGTGGAGCTGCTGGAATCGCAAAAGCTGTCCACGATTACAAAACTGCTAGAAAAAACTTTGCTGAATCTGAACGTCATAACAAGATGATGGAATCTATCGCGTTGGGAAAAGGGTTACATATTAAGCCGTATAAAAGTGGAAAAGGATAATGTATCAAAGCTTCAAAAAACTGAATGATCGGTTACCCAGGCGAGCACTCACTAATTTCGACATTTTAAAACACTCGACGGACATTCCTCACTTTAGAGGTGTTTTTATGAGGGATAATTTACCAAGACGGTCGAAAAGAGTAGAATGTGCAATCCTAAATTTAGATAGTTCTGAAAACCAAGGAACTCACTGGGTAGCCTACGTCAAAGTAAACAAATATTGTGAATATTTTAATAGTTATGGTGATCTTCAACCACCGTTGGAATTAATACATTATTTAAAAGACTAACATTTCATACAATTATGCAACTTACCAAAAGTTAAATACTGTGAATTGTGGACATTTGTGTATACAATTCTTGAAACAGTTTTGGTGTAACCATTTAAATGTGGATGACATATAAATAAAATTACATTCACACAATGTCTTTCACTCTGTCTATAACTGGATGCTCCTCCTCTCTTATAACAAATCACTCACCTGCTCTAGAACTAGATGACGATTATGAATGCGGTTTGCTATATATGTCAACTTTTAATTCAATACCGAATATAGACAAGAGAAATAATAAGTTTTATTACGGTGAAAATGAAGTAGTAGAAATACCTGAAGGCTCATATGAACTGCAAGATATTGATGATTACCTTAAAAGTCGTCTCCGAGATTGTTCTTTCACAATGACATGCAACAACAACACGTTGAAAACCTCTATATTGTGTACTAAAACCGTTCACTTTAATAAAGAAGACTCTATTGGTAAGCTTCTGGGTTTTGGGAAAGAAACTGTTCCAGCGAATATATTAACCGAGTCCGCTTTGCCAGTATCCATTCTGTCTACAACCATAGTCAGAGTTGAATGTGACATCGTGAGCGGATCTTTTGTGAATGGGAAATCTTGTCATATAATCCACGAGTTTGTACCTAATGTACCGCCTGGTTACCGAATCATAGAAACACCAAAAAACGTTATCTATTTTCCTGTTACTCAAAAAAGTTTGAACTCTCTTAAAATAAGAATTTTAGATGAAAAAGATCATTTGGTTAATTTACGTGGTGAAGAAATTCAAATATATTTACACCTTCGAAAAAAATGATAGACTTTAATAAAAACGTGAACCTATACAAGAAAGCTACTAGTACTCTTTGTGCTACTAAGAAAAGAACACCTAAAGGACAACTTACGAAGGAAAATAAACAGTTTTTAAAAATAATAGGTTTATTAAAATGAGTATATTATCAGTAACAGATAATTTCAGCTTCGACAACTCTATAGAAAGTTTCGAATATCATTCTTATAAGCCGTACGTTACAAGTTTTAATTTAAATGATGAAATTCGTATACCTATTAATCAACAAGATCTGTACGAGGGGCGGCTGAAAAGTAATCTCCTTGGTTAAAAAAATATGCGAAAATGATACTGGCTGAAATGCATTCTTGTTCTTTGGTTATTCTTTTTTTGAATTATTTGACGTTCATTTGTTTTTTCCGTTCCATTTTTCTACAATTCTCGAATGTTTGCGACATATCGGTTGAAAAAATGAATATCGCTAAAATTGAACATCGTGCAGTGATTAAATTTCTAACAAAAGAAGGAAATACTCCCTCACAGATCCGAGAACGTATGATGTGTGTGTTCGGTAGTTCGTGCCCTTCCGAATTTACTATAAAGTTTTGGTCTAAACAATTTAAACTCGGTCGTGAGAGCTTGGAAGATGACGCTCGTAGTGGAAGGCCGGTTTCTGCCGTTACAAACGAAAATGTAGCCAAAGTTAAAAAAATAATTTTAGAAGACCGACGAGTGAAGCAGTGGGAGATTGCTAGAGATGTGGGCATCAGTAAAGAAAGAGTCAATGAGATAATTCATGTGCATCTGAATATGTCCAAGGTGAGTGCACGTTGGGTCCCCAGAATGTTAACGGCGTTTGACAAGGACCGACGTGTCAAATGTTGTGAGGAGTTTTTGGAAATGAGTCGAGGTAATGAGGAAGAAATTGTTTCTAAAATGGTGACGTGTGATGAGACCTGGATTCGACAGTGGGACCCCGAAAGCAAACAAGAGTCTTTGCAGTGGAAATTCAAGGATGAGAAGCCTCCTCGGAAGTTTAAGGTCAGGCCGTCGGCAGGCAAACTTATGGCTACCGTATTTTGGGATACAGAAGGAATTTTACTAATAGATTATTTACCAAAAAAAAGGACAATGAATGCTGAATATTATTCCAGCTTACTGCATCAGTTACGAGACGCGATAAAAGAAAAGAGGAGGGGTAAACTTAGCAAAGGGATCCTGATTTTACACGATAATGCACCTGTGCATACCGCCCGCACAACAATGCTTACCATGAAGGAATTAGGGTTCGATGCCGTTAACCATCCACCTTACAGTCCAGACCTAGCCCCATGCGACTATTTTTTATTTAGACACCTCAAAAAAGATCTCCGAGGAAGACGATTTCTGACCGATGACGAAATGAAGGCTGCAGTTAGTGACTATTTTGACGAGAAACCGAAAGATTTTTTTTTTCATGGGTTAATGTCAATATTTGACAAATGTAATAAGTGTATTTCACTAGCAGGGGACTATATTGAAAAATAAAAAAAATACATACATGACAGTCTTTTGTTTCATACTTAGGTAGATTTCTTTTCAGCCGTCCCTCGTATGTGCTACCGTCGGAAAGTACTTTATACGTAGAGGGTTCAATTGCAGTATTCAACAGAGAAACGAAACAGCGAGTGAACAGTGTTCTTTTCACAAACAACTCAATTCTTCATTTATTTCAAGATATTAGGTACGAGCTGAACGGTATTGAAATTGACAGAATTAAGAATGCTGGGGTCACAACAACAATGAAATCTCTCATATCTATGAATGAACTTGAATCGTCGATGTCAAAACAGTGGGGCTGGGATATCAAAGGCATAAAAAACTCACACGGATCATTTTCAGTGTCTATACCATTAAAAAAGATTATCGGTTTCGCTGAAGACTATGGCAAGATTATAATAGCATGCAAGCATGAACTGGTTCTCTTGCGATCAAATACTACTTTGAACTGCGTAAAACTGAATACAAATGAATATGTAGATAACCTAACTATATCTAAAATAGTCTGGCGTATGCCTCATATTAAGGTTTCTGATCGAGAAAGATTGAGGTTACTGAAATATTTGGAAAAAGATCACGTTATTCAAATGGCCTTTAGAAATTGGGACTTGTACGAGTATCCACTTTTACCTCAAACATCAAAACACTCGTGGGCCATCAAAACATCATCTCAAATTGAAAAACCTCGATTTGTTATAATTGGATTCAAAACGAACAGAAAAAATGATACTCTCAAAGATATAACTGGCTTCGATCACTGTAATTTGAAAGACGTAAAAGTGTTTTTAAATTGCACCTATTTTCCATACGAAAACTTGAATGTTAGTTTTTCATCAGAAAAGTTTGCTTTATTATACGAACAGTACGCAAAATTCCAACAGTCTTATTACAACCGTAGCCAAGCGCCGTTGCTTTCTCCACAAGAATTTAAAGACGTTGCACCTCTATTCGTTATCGACTGTTCACGACAAAACGAAACCTTAAAAACAGGGTCAGTAGATGTTAGAGTTGAATTTGAATGTGAATCAGATTTACCTGACCATACTTCAGCGTATTGTCTTATTTTAAATGACAGTATTGTAGAATATAAACCCTTAAGCAATATTACCCGTAAAATTTCGTAAATGGCGGACTATTTGTTTGTAGACCTCCAGGGTTTTAAATCCTCTGAAAATAAGTTTATTGTTAAAGAATTTGGATACAGTACAAATAATTACACGCAATCATTTTTAATAAAACCTCCATACGCATTCTTTACTCTATCGGAATTGGAAAAAAGACGTGTGAAGTGGATAGAAAAGAATCTGGGTATTTTGTGGCGTGAAGGTTATGTTGATTTTAGAGAGTTCAAACGAATTATTGTAATTCATTTACAGCACAAGACAATATTTGTTAAAGGCAACGAAAAGATTAAATGGGTTAAAGATTTGTGTGCTGACTGTGATGTAATTGATATAGGAGAGATGAATGCTCCCTCGTTTGGTGACCTATATAAAAAGTATTGTTTAAATGGTAATGTGAATTGTGTTGATCATAAAAAGAAATGTGTGTTAAAAAACATTATATGTATTAAAACGTGGTATTTAGATAATGTGTGCAAAAAATGATTTTTATGGTTTAATAAATTGTATTTTCAATATCTTCGAATTTTTATTTTACTTACTATCCACTAAACCAAGTGACGAGTGAGGTCATAAAAGTCGGTACCTATTTTTGTTGCACGGCTCGCTCCATAATGCAGTGCAGGTGTGAAAGAGATAACATGATTCCTATAATTTGTGACCTAACTCACCACTTGGTTTTAAGGATAGTTATAACCAAGTGAACCTGCCTTAATACACACAGGATAGCTATAGAAATTAAATAAAACACCTAGTTACGAAATATAGGTTTATTAGAAACTGGCACAAAAACATTTTTACATCTTTATTCATAATATTTATACCTTAAAACTAACTAATTAAATAACATAACATCTATGATGCCTAATTTTGCTATAGCAAATTTTATAGGCGATACAAATGGGTAGCTAGTGAAGTTAATTTACAATATCAAAACATAGACTCATGACCCCAAGATAAGGTCGATATTCGGTCCTTCAGCAAGATACGTTTGTCATCATTAGACGACAGTGCAACTTTTTTGACGGATTGCGTGAAAATAACATGTTTTAATGATTTAAATACAATGTTTGTCTTTCTCAACCTTTCATTATTTAACAATACCTTTTTATATTTCTCAAAATCTAAATGACGCAAGACATGTTTCTTTGTACCCTTGGCTTTTTTCAGTTGCTTTTTTTCTGTTTTGATACAGTATAATTTGGACCTGAGACCTACAAACTCATGTATTATTTCGCCTCCCAGTTCATCTTTGAAAAGGCCCGGTACTTTATTATGTTGACGAGTAATGCCATAAACATTATTAGCAGGATAATTACTAGTGTCAAAATAATGCTGAAAATTCAATTTAATGTCTGCGTATACATCTTCTGTGCTTATAGCGTATAAAAACGAGTCCGTATCAGAGTAACATAAATTTATATTAGGCCCGTAAAATGTTTTCATCGAAGAATAATGAAAATTATACATATGAGACTTAGATGTTTCCAAAACAGTAAAACCAATATAAATGGGTCGATCGAGTTTAACAGACTCGGGTTTCATTTGTACAGCAACGAAATTTTCAGAAAAAATTGTTGAGCTATGATAATTCGGTCTAGATATCAGGCATTCGGCTCCATATTTCTTTTTTGTTTTATTTTTAGTATCATTCCATATGTTAACCAACATAACTTTTAACCTCTTCTCAGGGTCTTCTAATGTCTTTCCAAAAATAGCATTGTTAAATAATTTAAACAAGTTTTGTTCGAATACAGATGTAGCTTTTTGTCGTAACTGAGTGTTTAAATCTATGTACTGTTTTAAAAATTGACTCTGCTTAAATTTTATTACTCTATGAATTTTTTTAAGTACTAAGCCATGTTTCAAGCATGTTTTTAAATGTACATAATGAATAACGTACTCGTATTTATCATATAAATTCGGAATCAGTTTAGGTTGCTTTGAACCAGGAGGTACGAATTTTTGAGGACAGAACGGAATGTCGTTGTGCAAGTCATGTAAGTATTCTGGATAGTGTAAATCCACTTCCAAAATATAACCAAAATCAGAATCATCTGGTACTAAGCGAACATCTAGGTCTTTAATTTCACCTTGCTGCAATAATTCGAAGTCGCCATAAGGCAAACTGGCACACATCGCATACCCGTACAGATTATTACAGTCTATATAAAGTAAATAATTATTTGGTATACTAGGATCATAATCGTGCATGTATTTGTTATTTGCCTTGACATACCGTGTTGAACATAAGCAAACTCCCCCCCGAATACCCTTTTGTATCATTCTAATTATTTCTAGGTCGTTAATAAGCTGTAATTTTACGTTGGTTATTCGTAACATAGCATCAAAACTTAAACTTGGCGCGGTCAGATAAAAAGCAGGATCTAGCCTATAGTTAACTTTACAAGTTTGACGGAATTTTTCAAATATGTCGGCCAGTAACAATACATCAGATTTAAGGTAAATATCTGTGTATTCCCCTAAATTCTCGACTCCAAACGATTTCCAAACAAGTTTCGCATGCTCGTAATCATATTTCGATATCGTTTCATTAGTTAATGAGCTGTAAAAACAATGTTGCTGAGGTAAGCTTTGCTCTTCGTAGCGAGCCCAATTATTCATATACTCATAAGGGTAAATACCTTTACGTTTCAGTAGGTCGAAATGTACCTTTAGTGGAAAAAAATGCGCAAGGTTAACAAAATCTCCGTCGTCTAAAGTGCTTACAAGTTCCTCTAAACTAGCTCCTAAAAATTTAAATGAATCCACAAACCGAACCGGCATCACTTGATCAGGATTTTTGATAAAATACTTTGTGAATGATATGTAATTTTCTTTATTTTTAGCAATAACTTTAATTTGACCGGGCATTTCCCCTAATTCACGTAAAAATAAATGGGAATCATAACCAGACAAATTGTGAAAAAACACGGGCACGAATTCAGGTAAACGGAAGCGTAAGTTGCAAAAACTGTGGCTGGCCCCCCGAAATTTTCCAGTCACATGCGAATGATCTCGAACTGAGTCCCCAAGCAATAAATTGCCACAAAGAAAACAATGTTGAGCATTTAAAAAATCCTTTTCTTCAGTCTCAGTAATAACCATAGGCTTAGGATTCGAATAAATATTGTTTATTGTGGATATATCCCTTTGCAAATACTTGAGAAATTTAGCAACGCAATCTTCTCCACGATATGTAACGAACTTGTTGAGAGAACTATCGTACGAACATACAACATAGTACGCAAAGGCAGCAGGCACGTGCTCCTGTAGTTGAATAGTATTTTCTGATCCCGTTTTTCCATTTGTGTTAGGCACCAATAAGGATTCAAAGTCTGCATATATTACGAAAGGCATATCTTGCATACGTTCGAAATTTTTAAACTGTATTTCCTCATTTTGATTTGGTAAAACTGTTTTTACACCACCACATATATGAGCATCCCTCTTTGTTTCGTTATTGAAAAATATCAAACATTCTTCACAAAGATAAAGTTTACCCTTGTGTTTTGTTAATTGATGTTTAAGCAGACGACCTAAATCTTTAATCAGACAGTAATGAGTTTGCCGACCGTTTTCTAACATTAATAAGTTAACATGATGCTGCTTACGGCATGCGGTTTTGTACAGCGGACCTACGACTTCCAATTTATTATTTATCGAATATACATTAACACTTATATGTTGATTATTTTTCTCAAATATTTTGATATCTTTTAAACCGACGGGAAAAGTCATGTTTTTGATATTGAGAACGTCCTCATAATGAGGATACGAAGATACTCTTTGAACATTATTTTTAGCCGGAAATAAATAAGCCATTACACACCACAGAAAGCAAAACGCGTCATTATTTTTTATATTGATACACGCGCGTTTTAGTTTTATACTTTTAGGCAAATCTATGAATCCAGACGCTCTCAGAGGATTGTACTTGCAGATATTAATTTCTAGGTATAAATTTTTCATAAACGACCACCCACTGTCTTTGGTTTGAAATTCGTCAATTTTTCGACAAATCGTCTGCAAAACATTTAAAAATATTTCGTTGAAATCGAAATTTGGATGTATTACAATATTCTGCGTTGCAAACGACTTAATGCCACACGTATCGTTTTTTAGCAAAGAAAACTGCAAATAATTCGAAATTCACTTTGACACTACCGAAAGCTGATTGCCTTGCTTCCAAAACACGACGGACGCGGGCGCGTATGTTGCGTATAAACTGAATAGGAGGGCACGCACAGTCAAGGTCATCTTGGCTTCCCCGCACTCGGTATGATGCAAGCCTACTACGAAAAGCGCTACCAATTTTTTCAATGCCTTCAATATTGTATATAGAGTTGTTATTTTTGTGGGCTGTGCTACGTAAATGGGCGGAAAATGTACGACTCGGTACAGCTATTTCGCAAACGGAACAGAAAACCGACCGGCTACTCATATTCGATAGATAATTGATTAAGAGTAAGTGAAGTATTAGAATAAAAGGTATAGTAAGAATAATTAATATGACTCACGGTAAATGTTCTTTTTCGGTGCAATGCTTTATCCTATAAATCTTTCGATGCAATTGGTATTACATCAGCAACATTATATAATTTCAACTCAACAAAAATAATAAGGTTAAATATTACAAATAAAGGTATAGTAAGAATAATTATTAATTATTCACGGTAAAATGTTCCTTCTTCGGTGAAATGCTCCTTACATATTTGTAATGCGTTTTTGATATGCGAAACCTCTGGTGAATTAGAGTCTACCTGAATTTTGAGGCTAACAAGTGCTTTCTCCCATCTGCCTTTTGAAGCGATTGATGCTATATCAGCAACTTTATACAATTTTAAATCTAAAAAAAGATCACCGGACAACTGACCGTAGCGATACACCTTTCCGCCGGGGACTTGTCGTTTTAGTACAGACCGCAACCCTGCAACATGTTTTTCGGCACAGAAGTCGTCATCACTATCGTCGTCAAGAGCCCAGCCTGAAGAAACGCTGCTTTGTTGATCCGACAATGGCTTCGGACCGGCTTTTGACCTGTAAACCATAAATAAGTTTGTTAAAAATAAACAAACGAACTTACATATAAGACAAAACTAACGACATCTTTGTAGGTAAAAAATATTATATATTATATATAATTAGTAAATTACTTACCGTTGAGACGAAACTTTGGACTTCAATTTAGTAGATCTAAAAAGAAAAATAATATATATTAATACAGGTAACAAAACAAAATTAATTTCATTTTCTACAAGAACTACATAAGCAAAATTAAAATATATACCTTGGTATCGGAGTTGCGTCATCAGATTCATATAGTTCAGTACACTTTTTAGACGCCTTGTGCTTCTTATACCTGAAACAAAATAATGTTATATTTAGTATACCTTATTTTATTTTTATTTATTTTTTTTATTTTTGGAAACAGAATTTAAAACAAAATAAAATATAAATTACTGCAACTCACCGTGTTAGCTCCTGCGTTCCAACATCGGATTCACAAAGCGCCCTCTTCTTACTCGCTATTTTTTTCGACCTATAAAAGAAACAAAACTAAAATTAAATACACGTCTTTAAAAATTAAATCGCTTACTAAATAAAACAAAACAAATTAGTATTAAGTGATGTTTACTTACCTCGAATTTGGTGTTGGTTTTCTGGCCTCGATTTCGGTAAAGGACTCGGAATCAGACCTGCAATAAAAAGGTTATTTTATATATTTGCTATTGTTGTTTGTTGAACTTATATTGGTTCTATTTATTAGTCACGTAGAAACGATAAAAAATAAAATTTATAAAAACTTACGCACATAATTTCAATGCAGTGTTCCTTCGCTTGTGAAAACCTGTGAGAAAGTGATGAAGTGTAAATCGAAGTCTGGTTTGCATGAATATCGCTTCACAGTAGTTGTCAACCTTCGTAAGTTGATTAATCAATAAAACTTAATAACAGTAATGGTAGAAAACATGCAGAAGACAAGTTTTCACAGGTTTAATACCTCAGATACCTATTTCGAAACATCAGCAATTATTCAACAAACAAAAGTATCATATTTATTTTAAATCATATACGGTTCTATCAAAGCGATCGCTCTAATTGCAAAGAACGCCGACATTCTGTTCCCTTAAAAATAATGGAATACGACTTTCGTCTCCTTTCAACACATTATGCTACAAAGAGTGCAAGTAAGAAGAAACGAGTATAGGTAACCATATGAACGGAAAGAATTGCTCCACTGAATGCGATAATTTGCAAGGATGTAACTTTTAAAATCTATTATTAGGTATATGAAACCTGTAATTATAACATTCGTACATAATTCTACTTTATGAAACACATGTGTTAACATGTTCTATCTTGTACTGATTGCATCCACGTTTCTCGATATAAACAGTTTACATACCTAACAATTAAAAACGCAATTGTAGAAAATCATTCTGACTGGAAAACTTGTCATAAACGGACGTCGTCCGAGATCGATAAATCGTATACCTCATACTTCAGTGAAAATGGTGAGTTGATTGAATTTCTAATTTAATATTTACATTTATTTATTTATATTGCGGTTACAGTATTTAAAATGTTTTGTGCTTATTTTCAGAGTAAATCCAGTTCGCAGCCATTACCCATCTCCAAAAGTGTTTATGAGCCGAATATTTCCACTTTTTATTCACAAGCAACATTCGATGACGTGTTACCATGCTCACAAGATGTAAATGGATACCTAGAGTACCAACAGGATTGTATGAATAGACTGAATAACGTTCAAGAGGTAAAAAAGCCTTCGAAAATATCGAAGAAATCCTCGAAGAAAAAGGCGAACAGCGGAAAAAACAAAGCCTGCGGCAGTGGATTTAATTCCTATATAATTAAACAAAGTAAAAAAGGTCAGCGTCTTATTAAAATAAGCATATCCAATCTTGAACTGGACAACGAGTCTGAAGACGTCGCCGTGCAGTATGTCGTCGAGAGTGAATGTGATGACGTATTGAATTCCACAGAAGGACTAGTTGATAAAATTGTTAAAAGATTAAGCAATGCAAATTATTAGATTTAACCTAGATTTGTTTTCGTATAATTTAAGATGATGTATGATACTAAAAAGTGAAAGTTTCTTTATTATTAAAAAATATTGTGATAAGTATACAAATAGAATATTAAATATACCTACAGATTTGTTTTATTTTAAGCTTACATACTTGCTTTCATTATTTGTAAGATTATTTAAAAATATTGGATAGTTATAAACGAACCAAGTTTTAAATAGCGTTATCATCCTCCCCTCCCAGGAGGTAAATAATTTGTTTGCAAATGCATACTAAATTCTAACGCATACATGGGTCAGCGGGAGAGAAGTTGTTGATTAGTATGTTTTAATGCTCCTTTGACAACGAGCGGACACGTAGAATGACTCAAGTTACAACAAAATGCATGATGACAAGTTAGTTACGTCGATCAACTTTGCTATGTAATTAAAAGCAATATGAACCAATTGTTCAATTCTAATATGAATCTAATAGCTTTGTTATAGCCTCTATTTTGCAATAAATTAGTCTAGAATATAGGTCATCAAACGGTTTACAATTGAAAGCAAAGAAATATTATTGTAGCTTATCTGAGCTTTCGCCCAAATAAAAGTTAGGCTGATCACTTTAGTACGTTTAATTAAACCAAAAAATAACACAAAAAACAGTACTTGAAATTTAGAACACAAAATAAAGCAAAATTGAGAGCGGAAGGCTATAAGACGTGCGTACGGTGCGAGTTGTGGCGATATCTCCCCGTTCCCCGCGCCCGCCGCGCCCCCGCTATTCCACGCGTCGGCAACATTCTCCACCCCAGTGCTGCTTCAGCAGCACTCATCAGCCATCGGTAGCCGAGCAACACGAGCGGCTGACCTCACCAACAAACCGGTCTTGGTTTTTATTTTTACCGCTCTGACTCTGCCGTCCTTGCCGGGCATCACCTCCTGTATCAGGCCTCTTGGCCAGGTGTTCCGAGGTCCATCGGGGTCTATAATTAAAACAAGGTCTCCCACTTGCAAGGGCCTTGTCTCCTTGTTCCACTTTCTGCGTGGTAACATCTCAGGTAGGATTTCTCGAACCCATCTTTTCCAATACAAGTCAGTCAATCGCTGGGAAATTCTCCACTGCTTCCTTAAGTAAAATTCCGAGTCATCGTATGCACCAAGCTGGGGTAAGTTCGAAGATGACCCAATAAGGAAGTGGTTGGGTGTCAGCGTCTCAGTACTTCCTGGTTCCACGGAGACGTGCGTCAATGGTCGGCTATTTACCAAATTCTCAACTTCGGCCAGGAGGGTGTTTAAAGTTTCGTCTCGTGGGGCACGTTCTTTTAGCACGGTTTTCAGGCTTGCCTTTACTGTCCTAATAAGTCGCTCCCAAGCTCCACCCCAGTGTGGACTCGCGGCAGGGATGAATGTCCATTTTGTTCCCATTTTTAGTGATTCCCTTTGCAGGTACTCTTCGTCTAACTCTTTAATTGACTTTTTCAGTTCTGTTACAGTTCCCTTAAAGTTCGTAGCGTTATCGGAAAAAAGATGGCGCGGCCATCCTCGTCGCGCGGCCATTCTCCGCAGTGCCATTATGAAGGAATCAGAAGTTAGACTACTTACAACTTCGATATGGATCGCCCTCACGGTCAGGCATGTAAATAATACTCCATACCTTTTTTCACGTTTTCTGCCGACAGTGACCTCCATTGGGCCGAATAGATCTGCCCCACAGTAAGTAAACGGGCGCTGATGATGGGCAAGTCGAGCCTTAGGCAAGTCTCCCATTCTTGGGATCTCTTGTTTACACTTGCGTATTCGACAAAACATGCATTTTGATGTTACATTTTTCACTGTCGGCCTTATTCTTATTATCCAATGTTTCTGTTTCAAACTATTCACAACAGTTTCTTGGTTTCCGTGCGCTGCGACAACATGGTAATGTTTAACCAGTAATCGAACTATATATTCACGCCCATCTAATAACGTAGGCCTTTTTGTTTCAGGTGCGACATCGGCCGCTGCGTCAATTCTACCGCCGAGGCGCAGAACGCCGTGTTCGTCGAGGTAAGGTGACAAGGTAAGTATTCGACTCGTACTAGGTAATAACTTTCTATTTTTCAGGTGATGAATGTCTTCAGGAAACGATATGGCTTGTGAATATTTCAGTAGCAACCTCTCAGCTTTCTCCATAGTTACGTCATCTTCCTCCTCGGCAAGTTTGCATTTATTTATAAACTTAAGCATCACGTAAGTAGCTCTAAGTAGACGCAGCCACGATGAAAATCGCGTAGGATCCGGCACAGATAAATGATTGCTTGTTTGTATGTGTGTCACATATTCCAATTGCTCCTTATTTATTTTTGTGCTCATTATGTCTTCAGGCCATTCATCTTCTTTATTTTGTAGGAAAGAGGGGCCCTTACTCCAATATTCAGGTAACGTAGTACATTCGTAGTTCGCCCTAGTAGGTAAATCGGCGACGTTGAGCCTTGTAGGTATGTATCTCCATTCATGTTTATGTGTACGTTCGTCTACCTCACCCAGCCGGTGCGCAACATAGGTTTTATAATTACGGGCGTCGTTCTTTATCCAATGCAGTACCGTGGATGAGTCACTCCAAAACGTTCGTCGCTCCGGTTTAATTCTATGTTCGTTTATTATGGTTTCAGCTAAGCGAGCGGCGAGAACGGCAGACTGGAGCTCCATACGAGGTATCGAGGTACTTTTCAGAGAAGCAACACGGCATTTAGATGCTATAAATGATTGGTACACATTGTTATTGTATATCCATCTCCAAAATGCCACTGCGCAAATTACTTTCGCAGACCCATCGCAAAAGACATGTAATTGTAAGTTTGAATAAAAATTCATGCCATAAACCGGTTCAAGTTCAAGTGCAGGCGAGCGCGCATCTTCGCTGTCCTGTTTGATAACAGCAGTCCCCATCTCGCTCGCGCTCGCGGGGTGTGCGCGCGTCTCGCTTCCTCCCGCAGCGGCCTGATAGTACCTGGGCAATCGTATATCTTTCATTGATTTCAATTGATCAATCCATTTAAGCCATTTTTGATAAATTTGGTCGTTAATCGGGTCGTCCCAGGAAATTTTGAGTAACCAGGTCTCTTGCAGAATTAGTTTTCCGTTAATTGTAAAAGGCGATAAAAATCCGTACATATCAAAAATCGACATAACTACACGTAAAATGTCTCTTTTCGTGGGCCTTTGTTTTCCATTAATTATATTTTCTGGTATTTTCTTTAACGAGACATCGAACCCGAGCGTATCTTCGTCGGGCCGCCATAACAATCCAAGCGTCCGCTCGCCTCCCATGCTCTGTTGCCCGACTTTAAACCTTACTGCATTGTCACCAAGGGTCTCTTTTGGAATGTCGTTTAAAACATATTTGCTGTTACTATTCCAGTTGCGTATTTCAAAATTTCCTTGACTATGTATGAAGGTGATGTCGCGGACTAACTTCGTTGCAGATTCTTCGTTAGGTAGGCTGTCTATATAGTCGTCCATATAATGTTGCGAGTATATAGCACCCGTAGCGGCAGGCATTGATGACTCGAAGCGCTGTGCGTTCTTGTTTTTTATGAATTGGGCAATGAAGGGCGAACAGTTCGCTCCAAATATAAGTGACGTCATTACATATGTGTTGACAGGCTCGTTCGGGTTTTCACGATATAGGAAACGTAGGGCTTGACGGTCTTCAGGTCTTATTTTAACTCTGAGGAACATATCCTTTATGTCCCCGGTGACTGCCACCCGGTGTTCACGAAATCGCCACATTATCCCCAACAATGACTCGAGCAAATCGGGGCCCTTAATCAGGTAATCATTTAGTGATAAACCCTTCGATTGAGCAGCTGCATCGTATACCAATCGAAGCTTCTGTTTGTTTGGGTTATCTACGCCGAAATGGGGTAAATACCAGGTTTTCGGTGTAGCAGTTGGGTTTTCTAGCTTTTCAGCGTAATCATTTTCGAATAAATGTTGTATGCGTTCTTTGTATCGTTGTGCATACTCTGTATTTTTCTTCATCTTCAGTTCAACCCCTTTCAGCCTCGCCAGCGCATTAGGGAAGGAGTCAACCATGGCGCAATCTTCATTTTTCCAAGGTAAACCAACTTGCCACTTTCCATCAATTAGTTCGGAGGTTTGTTCCAGTTTTTCCCGGGCCCGTTCGTCCTCCGAGTTCTGCCGAGGTTTGGCAGATACGCCCATTGAGTCAATGGAAAAGAAGCGCCGGACATCATCTTGAAGTTCTTGGAGAATTTTATTGTTTTCCAAAGCAACGCCTTCATCACCGTTATGAGAGATGTGCAACGATGAATGAATGTTCGTACGTGACGTTAGTTGTATAGGCGCCCGGCCATGTAGGCACCAGCCGAGCGGCGTGCGGGTGGCGCAGGGCTCGTGGCGCCCGCCCGTGACCACCTCCAGAGGAACGAGCAGGTGATGATTGTCTTGCCCTATTAATATTTCAGGTTTTAATTTTTTATCACTTAAATGTTCTTTTATATTTTGCAGGTAATTATAGTTCTCACACCTAACTACACCCAGATTTTGTGCAGGTAAATTGAGGTTGTTTACACTGCGCGCACTGATATTAAACATTGTTCCCGATTTGTTAGATAACGCAAAGTCAATCAACTGAGATTCGCAAACCAGTTCCGTACGGTCCCAAGCGCCGCGCACACGTAAACACTCCCTGCGCCCGCGCAGCCCGGCCCGCTCGGCGAGTGATGTACTTATTAAGGAAACAGTTGAGCCATCGTCGAGCAAAGCCGTTGTATTGATAATGCCGTTAGGTCCGTAGATAACTATAGGTACGACTTTTAACAACACCTCGCACTTTTCAATGTTTATATGCGTAACGAGTTCACTTATTTCAGTCTGTGTGTCACATTCTATCACCTGCACTTGGCTAGCATGATCGGAAGGTGACCTCTGAACTGGTACATAGTGCAGCAGCCGGTGGTGAGGTTCCCCGCACCCCTCTACGTCGCACACCGCGGCGGAACATGTTTCACGGTTGTGCTGCGATAATAAACACTTAAAACAAATACCGCATTTCTTCACGTAAAACCAGCGGTCTTTGCGCAAGGCCCTTTTAAACTTTTTGCATTCAGTCAATTTATGTTTTGTTAGGCGACAAAAACGGCACTTATCATAAGTCTGGGCACTTTGCACTAAAATAGTTTGCGAGTGGTTTGCACTATGTCTGTCTGTATACTCAAAATTTTTTCGTTTAAAGTCTGATCGCACGGGAATAAGTGACGCACTGCACGCCGATACTTTCACTGCTTCTTCGTGGAGAAAGTCGGCGAGAATATCGAGTTTAGGTTTTATTCCTTCTCTTATCAGGGGATAACTATAGTCTGTCCACTTAGGTAGCAATACTGTAGGTAACTTAGCTAGTACAATGGAGGCTATGTTCATGCCGTGTAGGTACTCTTCGCGATGTAGGGCACGAACAGCTGCGACGTAGTTTTTTATTTTAACTGCAAACGTCACTATCTCTCTATGGTACTCCAGCGGTAATGGGTTCAGTTTTTTAATTTCCATGAGTATTTTAGTTAATATTACGTCGGGATTTCCAAATTGTAGCTCTAACGTCGACATTATGGTTGTTGGTGACGTTCCACTCATTAGCAGAGCTGCGACGGAGTCTTTAGCTTGGCCACGAAGACTAATCTTCTAAGGCGCCACATATTTTCAATTTCACTGAAGTTGCACACTTTAGTGGACTCTTCAAATGCTTGCTTAAACTGTAGCCAATCTGTAGGGTCGCCGCAGAACAAAGGTAGTTCCCGCGGCGTACTTATGCGGCTAAGCAGATTAGTATTATTACTACTGGTGACAGAGGTGGTGACTAATTCTTTAAGTACGCTTGCCAGCTGCTGTATTGGGCCATCGGTGCCAGCGGCGACTGCGTCTGGCGGGCACAGCAAGCCCAAGTTATTTCCAGCTTCGGGGGCAGGCTGTGCCTCCAACTCCAGCTGACTGCGCTCGACCCACCTTGCGACTTCGCTTTTTGTGGATTTTGCATCCAATTGTGATGCTGGTGGACTGTATTCATCCAGTTCGGCGAGATCCGCCTGCAGCCGTTTATCAATAAGTTCCATTTGGATGCGGGCCTTCGCTTCCGCTGCTTCCAGCTCCAACTTCTTCCTTCGTGCCACTATTGAAGATGAAGACGATTTTCTCGATTTGGTACAGACAGATTTATACGAACAATGAGCTTGCAGTTCAACGGTTTCCTTTTGTTCCGACTTTAACGCGCTACCCACTTCTAAAATTATAGTCTGGTCGTTACTTTTCCTTTGTTCTCCATCCGTTTTAGTTACTTGTTGCTGCTGATTTGCGTGCTCTCGTAGTTCTTCTTCTTTCTTTTCTTGTTCTCGTTTAGTAGTACTGCGGGTGTTGACCATTTTGGCTGGTGTACGATACATTCAACGATTCAGTTCGAAGACCACTTTTATAGCTTATCTGAGCTTTCGCCCAAATAAAAGTTAGGCTGATCACTTTAGTACGTTTAATTAAACCAAAAAATAACACAAAAAACAGTACTTGAAATTTAGAACACAAAATAAAGCAAAATTGAGAGCGGAAGGCTATAAGACGTGCGTACGGTGCGAGTTGTGGCGATATCTCCCCGTTCCCCGCGCCCGCCGCGCCCCCGCTATTCCACGCGTCGGCAACAATTATTTTTAATTTGCCTTATTTAAAGTCTAGATTACTAACAGCTTTGTAAAACATGACGCACGAGCACGTCATGAGTTATAGCCAATGAATAAACAGGACCTGCATCGCGCTATTAAAGTTTTTAACATTTGTTCATATAAATAAAAAATCAGACCTAAGTCTGTCGGGAAGTTGCGACCGGACGACCCCAGCACGTAATTCAGATACATTGGACTGGCCACCCTCTGTGTGTGTTGTGTTGAATACAGAACCTTGAAAACTAGGGTTTTCTATACCTAGGCGGTCGATAGGTATGGATACCCACACCCGGAGGGGGTCAAACTCAACACATGTAAAACCGTAGCCTTATGCCAGGGACCTGCTTCCTGGGGGTTGCGACCATGTCTGACGAGCCTGATCAACTTGTTAGATGTGTTATGTGCAAACGCCATAGCCGTTCTGCGCTATGAGGGTTTATGCCAGGGACCGGCTTCCTGGGACCCTTGCATGCAACTGAGGGTTGGCCTCCTTAGACTGCATGTTGTGTTAAGCTTTTGCTATTTGAAATAATGTCCATTATTTTGCGACTTCAAAACAATACCCGATTGGGACTTTGAAATATCACTTGAATAATTAGTAAGTAAGTATATTGGGTAGATTTCAGATGGCTGATTTTATTGAATGTTAAATATAAAAATGATTATGCATTCGTTTCATTGATATTTTACATACGGATCCCTAAGTAGTAAGCGTGCATTGCAATATGAATAAGTGACGACTTGAAGGGTTCATATTTCTACTCAGTCACAAGTGCATTGTGCATAACTTTTAATTTAGATTTTAATATGATATGATTATGATTCAAGTTATCGAACTACTTTCATGAATGATCTTTAAATACTTGAGTAATATTCTGCATTATAAAATCCTCTGTACGTCATTTGCACGCCGGATGAATCGACCAATCAGAAAATCTGGTCTGCATCGCGCTATTAAAGTTTTTGAAGCCGTTTGTATAAATAGAAGTTATAAGGTTTTCGAACGAAGCAAATACCCGACAGCGGTTTTCAAATATCACTTGAATATTATAAGTGTTAATGGGCAGTTTTCAGAGCTCTGATCTGAAAACCCCATTAACTCACTACTGGACGCAGTAAATGATTTCTTCCTAAAGTTACCGGGGAATGCAAACATAGATTGCAGCGTGCAATCATTTTTCGCAAGCAAAATATTTACTAACAAGATTTTCACTATAGCAGAATGTACAGACAGACAAGTTTCTAATATCATCGATTCCATAGAAACCAACGCTAGTGGCCATGACGGAATTTCTATTCAAATGATTCGTCTCACCTTAAGCACGACTCTGCTGATTATTACGCATATCATTAACACATCATTTCATTCTAACATTTTCCCTGATAGCTGGAAAGTCGCCAAAGTCAGACCTATACCCAAGTCGTATAAGACAGAAACACACAAAGATCTTCGCCCCATCAGTTTACTACCACTGCTCTCTAAAATAGCAGAGAAAATAGTCTGTGGATAGCTCACTAAATATTTGGAAGAACATACATTATTGCCAACTTTACAATCTGGCTTCCGGAGCAAACATGGTACTGCAACTGCCCTGCTCAAAGTCACAAGCGACATCATCGCAGCCTCAGATAGCGGCAAGGGCACTATACTTGTATTGCTGGATTTTTCTCGCGCTTTCGACTGCTTAAACCCTGCTCTCCTACTAACGAAAATGGCGTACTATGGAGTATCCAATCCGTCGTGCGAATGGTTTCGATCATTCCTCTCTTCCAGGCAGCAGTTTGTGGAACTTCTGAACGAACACGGAGAAACTGTCACGTCGAGCGTCAAACCTCTCAGTCGTGGCACACCACAGGGATCCATCTTAAGCCCGATACTATTCATCTTATACACGGCAGACCTAGTTACGAAGCTAAAACACTGTAATGTGCACCTATACGCGGATGACACGCAGCTTTATCGCTCGTTTGCACCACAAAACATGACCGTCGCGTTGGGCGAAATAAATATAGAACTTGATGTCGTCGCAGACTGGTCGGTTAGGAATAACCTTGTTTTGAACCCCTCAAAATCCCAGTTTATTGTCATGGGAAGCAAAACAGCATTTGGCAATAATTGAACAAAACCCCGTAACCATAAGATCTGAACAGGTTCGCCGAGTGGAAAATGTGAAAAATCTTGGTATAACCCTGGACGGCGAAATGCGATACATAGAACATGTAAATACTAAGATAAGGAACGCTTTTTTCAGACTAAAATCGCTGTACAGAATTAGGAAGTACCTGAATGAAAGAGTAAGGGAAATACTCATTGAAACTTTAGTCCTGTCACAGCTGAACTACGGCGATGTCGTGTATGGCCCAAGGCTTTTGGAGAAAACCAAAAAATCTATCCAGTGTGTGCAAAATGCATGTGCTCGATTCTGCTATGACATACCGAAACGAGACTATATTAAGCCACACCTTAATGCCAGAGGAATTTCCTCGAACTGCAGAGGCAAATTTAAAACCCACGCAAACACAACACGACACACAAAACAGCAACACATCACACAACAACGAACACACATAACATCACACACACATACATATACAATCGTTATATATACGTAAAATACAGATAGACAAGACGTTTATTAACATTTGTTTTTATTTATATTATTTATTTATTTATAGTATCTATTTATTTATAGTATTCTTTATACATCTAAACACTTAACACAAGAATAATAGGATCGTAGAGCAATCATTTACCAATTTAATATTAAGTACTTGTATAAGATAGACGTAGTGTTACGACCAACCCTGTCGAAGGGACTCGTCCGAAAAACAGCGCAAGGCTTCAAGCCTTGCATATGCTGAGACGAGCACCCATGCCCAACCTAACGCAATTTAGTATTTTTAGTTTTAATTCTAAGGCATTGTTAAGCTATTTCTTTGTACTTATGTTAAAAGTTATATTTTGTGTATTTTTTGGCAATAAATTAATTTGAATTTGAATTGAATTTAAATTTTATTGGTATCACCTTTTTATTGAAAAATTTCACATGTGTTTAATTAGGGCTTTAATAAGGTACACATTTTGTACTGGGAGCTCGACGTAAAGCATATGGTTTAGACAAAATTTACTCAAATCTTCCGAGTAACAATAACGATTTCGGACAAATACTACAAGAAAATTTACGATGTGCGAGCGAACAAAACAATATTACACCAAAAAAAAATCGTATTGTGCGAGCCGCAATTACACATGATTCGTAAAGCGAAACATCTGGGCATAGTGTAATCATTTCTTTTAGTTCAAAAAAAAAAGGTTTGGATCTCTGTATGGAGGCATTTTAGAGAATATGGTATATTACTTACGACAACTCCGACTTTGACATCCAATATAACTATCATGGAGCGTTTCTATCGACCTGCTCTAGTGATGGTTCAACGCCATGAATGTCCGTTAGGCTTTGGTTTTTAGCTCATTCTTTTAGCTGTCTCCCTCATTTCGCTTGCATCAGGAATTGAAGGGAATCCAAAACGTGGGGTGAAAAATCGTATTTATGTAAAAATAAAAATTCACCACAGTTATTCCGCAGCTGCTCAATTGAGCAATCATGAAGAGGACACTTAGATAACATGTTTAGGCAGCATACTAACCTTTTGTTTCTTTAAATCGTACCAAGGAGTCAGTGAGAGAGTCTCAAATTAAGCTCGATAGGCTTGTCCGAAATGAATTTGCTAGACGATATTGAAAGCGTCACAAAGTCCCTAAAAAAAAAACTAAAAAATAAAACCTTATATCAGATATGGCTTAAAAATACCCACAGATCAAACCCCTAGAACATAGTAATACAAAATAATACACATATCAACAGTTAGACCAGGTTTTATCTGTATTTATACTTAACGATACAGTCTTTATGTAGGAGAGAATTAAATCTATACATATTATTGCACTTGACTGTACACCGATCGTTTGAGTGGTCGTCCGAACCACAAGCTGTTAATAGTGGGCGCGTTTAATGGTGGCCGCTAGAGACCGTAATATGCGGCCGTTTAATAGTACATTGTGATACAAGTGAGGTATGTTGATAATTACATCAGAGGCGGAATTATCACGCGAGCCGCAGGTGAGCGTGATAAGAGAGCCGAGGATGTTATCAAAGCTCACGCGTTTCATGCGACTTTTTTCAACACATTTTGCGAGGAAAAAATCCTTTTCATAAGATGAAAATTTTGTAGGCCTGCCAAGTTATTTTCTTTACTTATTGATGGGAACAGGTTTTACTCGGGTCATTGTTAGTCAGTAAAACAAAAATCGTCTTTTCAGTGGGCAATAGTTAAGGGCTTATGTTTATATATAATATGTTTTTATCGCATAGAATTATAGAAGAGGCGACGCCGTTTATGCGTATTCAGAGTTCAACCAAAAATTAGGCTTTAAAGCTCTGAACTTTGGCAATGTCCACCTAAATCTGACAATGACCCACTCATTATTGTATACATCGCCAAGAATTTCCAGTGGCGTCCATTCTATTGGGGTTAAATATAATGACCGCCAAAAAATATACTGAACACCAAAAAAAAAAAAATTTCTACCATTACAATAGTACTACCTGTTTTTGTAGCGACTGCACATTAAATTGTATTCGAAGACCAAATTTTTTAAATGACCACCAAATCCTACATACAATATTCCTACCTAAATAACCCACTATGATTTCCCATATGCTGTCGCGCATACGCGTTGCTCTTACATAAACAAACTTAGACAAAAGGGAGGCGCTCACCAATATTGTCAGGCGTTCCGTCCTCGTCGAAGTCTGCGTTCCTGAAGATAACATCCGCCTGGGCCACGGCGTGCACCATGCGGCTCACCGCGTGGTTCAAGCTGGCGTGAGCGTCCTTCTCGAAGAACTCCTTGTCGGCTAGCAGCAGCAGGTCACAGATGCGCGCCCGAGCCGTGCCCGCCGGCAGCGGACTGTCTTCCATCTCCAGTGAAAAAGGTTTCGTGTCGAATCCGGCTCGGCGCTTTGAACCGGTGTTAGTAAGTCAAATTTATCAAAAGTCAACGCAGGCCTCATATCTGTTTCTGTGTCTAGTTCATTCTTGCAATGTTTGAATGTAAATGAAATCCCATAAACAAGCTTCTGTCAAAAATAAAATTTTTGGTACAAGCTTTTATTGCCGACTCATTGAGACGATTCTAACGAGCCCAAACTCAACGGTGTTACGTCGGTTAAGTACTGAATTCACAGGGACACCTTCTGTCTCCATCATCAGATCAGCTCGATGGTACCAATATTGAATTGTCATCCAAACTATACTTATACCCAACATTTCAGCTCAAGCGGTCACTGGGCAGTGGGTCAAATTTAACTTGCAAGATTTGATTACAGACAGACAGACAGACAGACAGACAACGGGACAGGTGGAACTAAATAAAAGCTTGTAAAAAACATTCCATGTAAAAAAGAGGCCGAGTCTGGAAACTCTTCCACCCTAAAAAGTTGTGAGATATTTCGTAGAGCCAAGTCTCAGGCATTCTTATTAATCTTTATTTGCTTGCTAAATAAAATTCTGCAACTTGGTAATCACACAACTTTACTGCATTTATAGTTTCCTAAAACTATGTAGTATTGTGTGATTGCCAAAATTTATTGGGATTACAAGTTATTTATGCAGTTGGTGTAGGTATCTAGAAAACTGGACCAAAATTTAAAAATATTTTCGTTTTTCCTTGATTTATACGCGATAAGACCGCCTGTTGTTACCATTATTTATTAAGCAAATTTTTTTGTAAGATGTTTCTCTCTTGTAGTGGTGCAATAAAGAGTATTTATTATCATTATTATTATTATACACTAAATACTAATTGTATTCTAAATTTGAAGCATCTATGTCTGGTAGAAGTGCCTTACAATTTTGATTACAAAATTGAATAAAATTTTAAATATACCGTGTTTATACATACAATGCCTGCTTGGTTACTAAAATTCAGGCTTCTAGTTTTATCCACAAAGAAGTTATAGGGGGGTCGAAAATGGCCTGAACTGCTTCGACTGGCTTCGAGAAAAGGATAGTACAGCCGTGCCGCTGTTTTGCTCGACTTGGCGGGGCCACTGCCGTGCTCCCAGATGTGAAACTAAACATGTAAGATATCCGTTTCACAACAGTAGGTACAGGTTTGGGTGATCTACATATTATTATGCCTGCGGTTTTTGCCCTTAATAACTTGTCGCAGAATGAGAATCTCTAGCCCCGGGGACTAGCACAACTTGCTGCCAAGTCGCGTCGCTTTTCACTTGCACTGTTCATATTACAAAGAAGAGGGTAGGTTTTTGAAGTGAAAACCTCTTTAGTGGCGCTGAGCACTTTTTGGGATGGGGAAAAATTGTCAAACTCGCGACTGATTCTTGGAGGTCACGTGACCGTAGGATGGAGAGTCTCTCTCAGAGAGATTCGGGACGGGGCTTGGGGTCGGGGGCGGGCCGGGGGAGGGGGCGAGGGGAGCTGTGTGTCAGTTTTCACTTCTAGTGGCACTCCCGGAGTGCAACCCGGTCTTTTTGAAGTGAAAACTTCTTTAGCGGCGCTGAGCACTTTTTGGGATGGGGAAAAATTGTTAAATACGCGACAGAGTTTTGTGACGTCAGATGTGAAGGAGGTCACTTTTTGCTGCTAGCCGATTCGACTTCATTCAAAACTGAACACTATTGGCAAGACTATAAAGCCGTTAAACACTTTTTGAAATAGCATATTCTGCAAATAAATTTGTAATAATACCAACGCGTCCTTCACCGTTTTGCTATTAAGAAAATTCGAATAGTTCGAATTTGGGCGTTATTCCTAAAGAGATAAAGCTTAGAAAAATATTTACCAACGGCAAAAACAAATTGATATTTTGGTCGCCACCGCCGTCTGCTGTTCTTGCAAATTCGAATAGTTCGAATTTAGACGTTATTCCTAAAGAGATAAAGCTTTGAAAAATATTTGGCAATGGCAAAAACAAATTGGTATTGTGTTTGCCGCCGCCCGTCGGCGCCGTCGCACCCAACGCGCCCGTGGCCCGTCCGCCTAAATAATTGATAATTGTTTATAAATTTGCGTCAAATTCATTTTTAGGGTGACACCGTAAGATGTCACGTGACCTGATCGAAAAACTGTTACAATGTTATTGAGTTTTCACTTCTGCCGGCACTCCCGGAGTACAACCCGATCTTTTTTTGTTGACTCAGCGTGACTCATCGCGTCGCGGCATCAGTTGCGCCTGCTTCCCTGTACTGTTAGCACAAGTGCGCTCAACGCGAGATAAGGCGCGACAAAGAAATATTTTAGTTCGTATATCGCGCCTTTTCTCGCTTCTTGCGCTAGTCACGTGAATCAGAATCAAAATCAGAATCAGAATCAGAATAGTTATTTTGTTAAACATAGGTTACAGTGAAGGATGTTACATGAGCAGATATTAATAATGAGCACTATGTTTTACCCGCAATGCAGGTGTACCAAAGTCATTTCATGCAGCTATGCAATAAGGAAATCATTCACTTATGTAACTAAAGTAAAGCATCAATACAATAATAATCAAATCAGTAGCTACACTAGTACTTACTATCAATACATAGTTTTGCCATCATTATCATTAAAAAAGTCATTTATTGAATAAAAGCATTTGTCGATAAGGAATAATGTCAACTGTTTTTTGAAGTTATGTATGTCAAGTGATATAATTTTATCTGGAATGTCTAAGATACTTTTTCTCATCAGCGCCGTATTGCAACATTCCAGAGTTTTTATTTTGTATTTGTATTGCTGCCGTGTTGGAAGTCTCCGGCCTTGTGAGACGCTCATGAATAAGTTGGGGTTGGACTTGACAAATATAGCAACTTCAAGTATGTATAAGGATGGCAGTGTTAGTATTTTAAGCGATTTAAAGGAGGGGGCACAGTCATCTCTAAATTTTAGTCCATACATTGCTCTTATACAACGTGTCTGCGATTTGAAAGCTATATCCTTATCAACCGAGTTACCCCAGAATATAATTCCATACCTTAATACCGAGGCTACAAGACCATAATAGGCCGTTAATATAGCTTCTCGATTTACCGTCGTTGATAGTCTAAAAAGTGCATAGGCCGCTTTACACAACTTTTTACCCGCATATTCAATATGAGATTTCCATTTAAGCTGGCTATCTATCATTAGCCCTAAAAATTTTGTTACTTCTACTTTGTCAATTTGTGTGCCTCGGTAGTTTACATCCATGTCAATGTTTTGTGTTCGTTGTCGGAAGTGTAGGTATTAAGTTAGTTTTTGTCAGGTTTATTAATAGGTCATTCTTATTTAACCATGTAATTATATTGTCCAATACAGTATTTGTGTCTTGTTCATAATCATTAACATTGTCACATTGAATGATTGAAGTGCTGTCATCGGCGAAGAGCACCATAGGGTGACGATTGATTTTGGGAAGGTCATTAATGTAGACAAGGAATAAGAGTGGTCCCAGCACACTTCCCTGAGCGACACCATATAGGATGTGCTGTCTGTGTGATCTGTATTTACTTTCCTTTTTTGTTTTAGGGCATACCTCTGATATTTCTGTGTATTGTTGTCTTTGACTTAGATAGGATTTTATAAGATTTAATGCATTTCCCCTAATACCATATTGACTGAGCTTATGTAAAAGTATACTATGATTTACGTAGTCGAATGGCTTTGTCATGTCCGTGAAAATTGCGCACACTGGATTTCTCTCATCAACATTTCTCACTATGACCCTAAGAAAATCGTATATAGCCATATTTATCGTGATATTCTTCCTAAATCCTTTTTGTTCCTTACAGAAAAGATTGAATTTATTTAGGTAGGCATATATTCTACTGTATATTGCCTTCTCAAATATCTTCGAGAGAATAGGGATTAGAGCAATTGGCCTATAGTTATTGAGGTTCTCTCTGTCACCTTTCTTGAATAAAGGTTTAATTACCGTTATTTTCAGAGCATCTGGGTAAATACCAAAATAAATACAAAGGTTGAGTAAATAGCTTAAAGGTTCTGCAAGAATATCACTTACAAATTTAATAGCCTTTGTGCTTAAGCAGTCATACATAACCAACGCTATTTGTGTTTTTTAAAGTTTTAATTATTACTTTAATTTCTTGCGGTGTTGTTGGTGACATGAACATTGACTGTACACTGTTTTGAATGTTTATATCCGAAATATCACAATGAGAAGGAACTTCCCTGTGTATAAAATAATCATTAAATGCCATAGCAATTTCTTTAGGATGCGTCAACGTATCACCAAAACGGTTAATTATTTTATGGATAGGCTCCTTTGGGCAGTTTGTTTTCGTGTTGTTGATAATATTCCACACTGCTTTCGATTTATTATCAGATGTTTTAATCTTATGGTTATTTTTTGCCCTTTGTGTCAAGTTGATAAAAGTTTTAGAATATTTTTTAAGCTTTTTTTATTAGCCAAAGTTCTATTTAATCTGTACTACCATAGTATTTCCCTTTGTTTCTTGCTACACAAAGTTAAGCCCTTGGATAACCATTCAACATTATTTTTAGGTTTTATTAAAACCTGTTTCACCGGAAAACATAAATCGTACAGCAGTCGGAATACATCAATAAACGCATCATACGCTTCATTTGGGTCCGATACTTGATACACTTCGCCGAAGGATAGAGAGCGCAAATGTGACCTAAAGCTGATTAGGTTCTCCTGGCAATAGTCGCGTTTTTCTATTCTCCAACTAGACAATTTTGCGGTTTTCTGTATTATATGAAATTTAAATAATTGTGCTGCGTGGTCAGATAGGCCAAGATCAATGACTTGGTGTTCCTGACCTTTCTTTACATTATGTGCAAAATTGTCTAAACACGAATTGCTAATGGGCCTTGTCGGCTCCCTGGTCTCTAGTACTAAACCGTAACTCCGAAAGAAATACTCAAATTCTAATGTAATATTGTTCGTTTTTAAGATGTCAACATTAAAATCCCCACAAGTAATTTTTTTTTTTTTGTAAGAATTATTTTTACAAGTTTTTCTTAATATAATGTCAATTTTTTCATAAAATAAATTTAAATCATTATAACCAGGTATATACACATATTAATATAGTAGCGTGACAAGTCAGATCAATGGCACAACATTCTAATATACCTGGGATCGAGTGCTTAGAGATTTCTGGAAGCTCCTTGAAGCGTATGCCGGGTGAGACAAGTATACAGCATCCTCCTCGCTTCGATTTTTTTCTTGAATAACATGCTGCGAGGTGATAGTTAGGTACCACCAATGAAGTTTCGTCACCGGCTATCATTAAGTGTTCCGTTATACATATTATATCAATAGGTATGTGTTTTATATATAATTCATTTAAATTGATGGTTAGCCTGTCTGTTTTATTAATTAAACCTGCTATATTTTGATGAAGAATGTTTAAAGTCTGACTATTATTCACGAAAAAAATTATTCGTAGTCTGATCAATAGTTTTCCGTATATATTCGGTACTGGATTTCTTTATCACGGGGAAATAGTATGTAATCATACCTTGTTTTCTTTTTTCACCTAAACAAGTAGAAGATGTGCAGTTAGACCTATGAAAATATTCATTATGACGATCAATTTCAACCGGTGTGAAGTTAGCGGCCAAAGTTAGCGGCCGATGATAACCCGACCAAATTAAGAAGTTATGTATATTTTCAACAAGAATACTGTCAAAACAAGCAGAACCGCAAAAAATCTTCTTTCTTATTAGAAAACAACAAAAAAAAAACAATTCTAAACATTAAAAAACGATAATAACTAGAAATGCACTTTGGCCGCTAACTTCACAACTTATCAGCCTAAGTGTTTTTTTGATATATTTTTAATAATTTCTGCACCTTAGACAACAAGCAATGAGCTATCAAATAACACTATTTCTAGGGTGATACTCGACTGCATATAAAAGAAACAGAGGCGACCACGTAGAAACATCAGCTTTCCATGAACAAGTGCATTAAATCAAGATTTTCTGCATCTTAGACGGCAAGCGAGTAAACCACACCCAATGTATCGTGCAGTGCATTACATAAGCTAAAAACTGACATTAATTTTGGAGTGATACTCGACTGCATATAAGAGTAACAGAGGATACCAAGTAGAAACATCAGCTTTCTACGAAAAAGTGCATTCATTAAAGATTTACTGCATCTTAGACGGCAAGCGAGTAAACCACACCCAATGTATCGTGCAGTGTATTATATTGGCTATCAAATGACACTAATTCTAGAGTGATACTCGTCTGCCTATAAGAGTAACAGAGGCGACCAAGTAGAAACATCAGCTTTCTACGAAAAAGTGCATTCATTTATGATTTACTGCATCTTAGACGGCAAGCGAGTAAACCACACCCAATGTATCGTGCAGTGCATTACATTAGCTATCAACTGACACTTATTCTAGAGTGATACTCGACTGCATATAAGAATAACAGAGGCTACCAAGTAGAAACATCAGCTTTCTACGAAAAAGTGCATTCATTCAAAATTTACTGCACCTCAGACGGCAAGCGAGTGAACCAAACCCGATGTATCGTGCAGTGAATTACATTAGCTATCAACTGACACTTATTCTAGAGTGATACTCGACTGCATATACCAGTAACAGAGGCGACCAAGTAGAAACATCAGCTTTCTACGAAAAAGTGCATTCATTTATGATTTACTGCATCTTAGACGGCAAGCGAGTAAACCACACTCATTGTATCGTACAGTGCATTACATTAGCTATCAACTGACACTTATTCTAGAGTGATACTCGACTGCATATAAGAGTAACAGAGGCTACCAAGTAGAAACATCAGCTTTCTACGAAAAAGTGCATTCATTCAAAATGTACTGCATCTTAGACGGCAAGCGAGTGAATCACACCCAATGTATCGTGCAGTGCATTACATTAGCTATCAACTGACACTTATTCTAGAGTGATACTCGACTGCATATAAGAGTAACAGAGGCTACCAAGTAGTAACATCAGCTTTCTACGAAAAAGTGCATTCATTCAAAATTTACTGCATCTCAGACGGCAAGCGAGTGAACCACACCCAATGTATCGTGCAGTGCATTACATTAGCTATCAACTGACACTTATTCTAGAGTGATACTCGACTGCATATAAGAGTAACAGAGGCTACCAAGTAGAAACATCAGCTTTCTACGAAAAAGTGCATTCATTCAAAATTTACTGCATCTTAGACGGCAAGCGAGTGAACCACACCCAATGTTTCGTGCAGTGCATTACATTAGCTATCAACTGACACTTATGCTAGAGTGATACTCGACTGCATATACCAGTAACAGAGGCGACCAAGTAGAAACATCAGCTTTCTACGAAAAAGTGCATTCATTCAAAATTTACTGCATCTTAGACGGCAAGCGAGTGAACCACACCCAATGTTTCGTGCAGTGCATTACATTAGCTATCAACTGACACTTATTCTAGAGTGATACTCGACTGCATATAAGAGTAACAGAGGCTACCAAGTAGAAACATCAGCTTTCTACAAAAAAGTGCTTTCATTAAAGATTTACTGCATCTTAGACGGCAAGCGAGTAAACTACACCCTATGTATCGTGCAGTGCATTACACTAGCTACAAAACAAAACTATTTATAGAGTGATACTCGACTGCATATACCAGTAACAGAGGCGACCAAGTTGAAACATCAGCTTTCTACGAAAAAGTGCATTCATTCAAAATTTACTGCATCTTAGACGGCAAGCGAGTGAACCACACCTAATGTATCGTGCAGTGCATTACATTAGCTATCAACTGACACTTATTCTAGAGTGATACTCGACTGCATATAAGAGTAACAGAGGCTACCAAGTTGAAACATCAGCTTTCTACGAAAAAGTGCATTCATTCAAAATTTACTGCATCTTAGACGGCAAGCGAGTAAACCAAACCCAATGTATCGTGCAGTGCATTACATTAGCTATCAACTGACACTTATTCTAGAGTGATACTCGACTGCATATAAGAGTAACAGAGGCGACCAAGTAGAAACATCAGCTTTCTACGAAAAAGTGCATTCATTCAAAATTTACTGCATCTTAGACGGCAAGCGAGTGAACCACACCCAGTGAATCGTGCAGTGCATTACATTAGCTATCAACTGACACTTATTCTAGAGTGATACTCGACTGCATATAAGAGTAACAGAGGCGACCAAGTAGAAACATCAGCTTTCTACGAAAAAGTGCATTCATTCAAAATTTACTGCATCTTAGACGGCAAGCGAGTGAACCACACCCAGTGAATCGTGCAGTGCATTACATTAGCTATCAACTGACACTTATTCTAGAGTGATACTCGACTGCATATAAGAGTAACAGAGGCTACCAAGTAGAAACATCAGCTTTCTACGAAAAAGTGCATTCATTCAAAATTTACTGCATCTTAGACGGCAAGCGAGTGAACCACACCCAATGTATCGTGCAGTGCATTACATTAGCTATCAACTGACGTTTATTCTAGAGTGATACTCGACTGCATATAAGAGTAACAGAGGCTACCAAGTAGAAACATCAGCTTTCTACGAAAGGTGCTTGACAGTCTGCTTAATACACAGTTAGACAGGTACATACAGTTGCATGATAATCAGTTTGGGTTTAGACCTGGGCTGTCGACTGAAAGTGCAATACTGTGTGTAAAACAGACTGTTAGGTATTACACAGAAAAAGATACACCTGTGTATGCGTGCTTTCTCGACCTGTCGAAGGCTTTGGACCTGGTCTGCTATGATATACTGTGAAGAAAGCTAGTGAATATGAACGTACCGCCGGAGCTCATATCCATTTTCAAGTTTTGGTACAGAGGACAGGTCAACAGCGTTCGATGGGCGGGGGCTCTGTTGGATCCGTATAGGTTGGAGTGCGGGGTGAGGCAGGGGGGATTAACCTCACCGAAGCTCTTCAATCTATACGTCAATACGCTAATTGCTGAGCTCAGCAACACTCATGTCGGCTGCCACGTGCAGGGCGTGTGCGTTAACAACATTAGCTACGCGGACGACATAGTGTTGCTGAGCGCGTCGCCTTGTGGTCTCAGTACACTCATAGCGGTCTGTGAACGATACGCCATCGCTTACGGTCTCAAATACAACTCCACCAAGAGTGAAATGATGGTTTTTGGAGTCAGAGGAAAAAGTATGGTGGTTCCCACACTAAAACTGGACAATAGTCCTATAAAAATGGTATCCCAGTTTAAATACCTTGGGCACATGATTTCCTCTGACCTCAACGACGGTGCCGACGTCGAAAGGGAGCGCAGGGCGCTAGCTGTTAGAGCGAATATGGTTGCCCGCAGGTTTGCCCGTAGCTCAACTGCTGTAAAGCTAACATTATTCAGAGCATTTTGCACATCTTTCTACACGGGTAGCCTGTGGGCGGACTATACGCAAAAACAGTACAGCGCCCTGAGAGTACAGTACAACAATGCATTTAGGGTGCTGTTGGGACTGCCTCGCTACTGCAGTGCATCAACTATGTTCGCGGAGGCGCGCGTCGATAGCTTTTCAGCCATCATGCGCAAGCGAGCCGCCTCGCTACTTAGCAGGGTGAGGGCCAGTACCAACAGCATCCTAGTAATGTTTGCAGGCAGGTGGGATGGGGCTTACCTAAACCACTGCACTAAGCTCCATCATAATGTTTTAAATAAATAAGTTCTAATTGTTCTAACCTCCTATATTTTGACATGTTTTTATTATTATTTTATTTTATTTTATTTGTATTGACTAATGTGTATTTGTAATGTGTAGTGAGGTAATATGGATGTAACAATCTGAAATAAATGACTATTTAATTTAATTTCATATGAAAAATGAAAATTGTATTATTAGATTTTTATGTATTTTGTTAATAAATTGCTTGAAAAAATATTATTTATTATACCAGAAATAAATGCTACGTTATTGATTTATCTGAAATTGATACATAATTTGATCTATTAGCTAACCAATGGACAGTTAGAATTATGAGAATGAAGCCGGGCGGAGCGGTATTTAAGCCCCCTCCCCGGTGCCAGAGGGGGGGGCTCCTGATCTTAATCGGCTTATTTTGACACAAGGAACAACTGTGCCAAGTTTCATACTTGTATCAAAAATAATACGGTTTGGCCATTTTATGTCACTAAACATCCTCACTAAGTCGCGCGAAGCGTGTCAACTTATCGAACGTGAGTTCAGTAATAATCACTAAACTAAATCACTTCTCGCGCGCCGCCGGCTCGGCTGGCAACGCACGAAACGGCAACGTCGCATACACGAGTAGGTGCTAATACCGGTATTTTTCCTTTACCGGTTCTCTGGAACCAAAATGAAGAGAACCTTTAAATACCGGTATTTTACAGGTATTTTCGAAACCGGTTCCAAGCCCTGATCACAATCATATGTGCAGCGGTGCCAAGCAGGGGTGTTAGTGACAGTGATGACAAACTATGTATTAATATATCGTCGTTGCGCTTTCCAAAACATACATGTGCATAGATATGGTTTTTCAGTAGACAAAAAAAACAGTTTTTGTTAGAATATAAACAAATTTATGCTACAAAAAAACGCGTGACATTTGTAAAAAAGAAAGTATTTTCCAATTATTAAGGACCGAACTTGAAAATGTATATAGTTTCGCCCATATGATTATTTATTTTTATTTTGTTCACATCAGATATGGTTTGAGTCATTAAAAATATATATGTGTAAATCATGTACATATATGATAATTACTGCACCAATTTAAAAATGTTTGGTCATATATGTGTCTGTTTTGATAGGAATTAAGACAACATTTTATTAGAACTAAGTTTCATTATCAGATACAAATTAGTCAATTAACTCCCAAATATTTATAATCAAGTCAGCCTTCATGATGCAAGTTGCCATAGAAAGAGTGGTAGTCTCGGTGCATGTACTTTTTCAATGACTGCAAGCTGTTATATTTTGATTTCTCAAGTTTCCTCGGCATAGTGTACATGGCAGACAATTGTGCGCTAGTAGGTCGCATTCTTTGAGGTAACAGCTGCCATTCATGCGGATGACGTAATTTATAAAATATTTCAGCATTCTTATACCGAGAGGTTTCAAGTTAATTTTATTATTTTACGCGATAAAAACTGTCAAGGTCGCAAGTGACATAATTGATTGAAATCCTTTCAGATAAATATTAAAAATGTTTCCGTCCAAAACGTAACAAAAGTTGTCAAATCGACCACGTTTACTTAAAGCCCTATTATTTTCACGATTTTCAACTTCTCATGATCATGCTTTGGTTTAAACAAAATGTTATGATACAGCGATACATCTACCGATTGCAAAAAAATATATTCGAATAATTTACTTATTTAATCTTGCATTCTTTTACAGGGCCACAATTCTGTGTTTTCGTTACGAATACTTACGTGACGCTTTATAAAGCTAGATTTAAAGCCAATTGTGGTAGAAATTCGTTTTTTTACACTGGGAACTCATATTCTAGTAGGGCAACACCAGAGAGAAAACCCAACCTCGTCAGTTTGCTGATAAATGGCGGACAAAGACGACGCGGACAAAGTTTTTCTAAATAACTTCGAAAGTGCTTGTGTGATTTGGAGGGTAAGTAGTGATTATTTTTAAACGGTTTTTTTATATGTTAGTTCTATGACACGTATTGGTCAATTCGCGGCCTTACCCATTTACCAAGGTTAAAAATAAATAAATGGAGTTGTAAAATAAATTATTACATTACTAAGTTTTTTTTTATATTTTTTCTTGATAAATTTCATTTTTTTATATCAAAAATTAATTCCACGTTATTGTTTTACCCGAAATTATTGATACCAAATTTGATCTATTAGCTAACCATGGACAGTTAGAATTTTAAAAATGAAGGCGGGCGGAGCGGTATTTTAACACCCCCTCAACCGTCCCAGAGGGGGGGCTCCCAAGGGCTTCCAATCTTAATCAGATTATTTTGACATAAGGAACACCTGTGCCAAGTTTCATACTTGTATCAAAAAAAGTAAGGTTTGGCCATTTTATGTCGCTAAACACCCGCACTATAAAGAAAGAAAGAAAGATACATTTATTCGTGACAAACACAAGGCAATTTACATACATTAACATACAGTTAATAACATACGTAATTTGCCACGAAATGGTCGCAACTCAGCGTAATGCTGGCGGAGCCAGCGTTGGTCTTCCGTTGCGACCATATGGTGATGCCACGGCACAGTGACGAAACGTACACATACAACCAAGAAAAACGCCTCATGGCTTAAAAAACGCGAATCAGGGTCGCTCGAACATAAAAAATAAAATAAAAAATTAAACTATCTATGATTATCTTAAGCTAAGTGACAGTGACACATGACATAATATATATGAATTTACACGAAAAGCGAAATTAGGTCAGGGCCAAAAGAAAAAAAAAACAGAAAAGAAACTAGACGTTTAACACTTACTTACTTATTGCGAAGTGCGAATTGCGAACTAGCATCCAGAAGCGTCTAAGAGAAGAATATAATTCATCCATCGAACGCTTGCTTGCGCGCACAACCGCAACTCGCGATGTGAGCTGATAACTTATTGTGTTTTCTTTCTCTCTCATTCAATCCACTCGCACTTTCGAGTACCGGTATTTTGACTGCTAAACACCGGTAAATTGTGTATCGGTATCATGTAGAATGCCGGTTTTAGCAATACCGGTACTTTTGCTTGGTACCGGTACCTCGATACCGGTAGCTAGTCAAATACCGGTTCCTGTTTGAAGGTCATGATACCAGTTTCGGAAAATGTTTAAAGTTTAATGTTTATTTGGGCAAACAACGGTACATTAATACTTAATACTACTTAAGTGAACAAATATAAGGCCATGGGTTTGTTGATCCTATAGTTGTGGTGGAACTCTTGGTCCGAGAGCTCGAAGGGGTTGGCCGAGTCCCTTAAGAGGGGGCGTATCGCCAGGGAAAAATCAGAAATCACCCGCGCGCCCCGTACCTGCCGCGCTGATGCGTCTATTGCTGCCCCGCTCCTTCTCGCATAGTATATGCCCCGACAGTCAGATGAAACATGATGAATATACCTATAGATAATTATAATAAGTGGAAAGAAAGACAAAATCTGTAAGTAAAGCTAAGTCAGTTTCGAGAGCTATAACTGAAATGACCTTCCGTTTTTTTACTAAATCACGTAAGGGTTGTAATTTAGCATAATAATGTCTCGTAAAAGGCTAAAGCAAAAAAACAGCTATAATCGAATTTAAACTTTTGTGAGACATATCTAAAATACTACTAATAAATCCACGGTTAAAAAATTAACGTAAATGTCACGGCAGGCGACATGTTTCGAACTCTTCGGGAGTTCTTCTTCAAAACAAACATCGAAAACACTAATCCTGAAGAAGAACTCCCGAAGAGTTCGAAACATGTCGCCTGTCGCGTCATTTAATACGTGAATTTATTAGTAGCATTAAAAAAAAACTGTAATTTATTATGAAAACTTCGATCATGTTTATGAAAGCCAGATTTTCAGGCCACTGTGTGGCGGCCAAATTTTTCAATTCTGACCCCGTGTCATGGTCGGCCTTATCACGCGATAAGTGACAGGATAGAGCGTCCGTCACTGGCTGACACCGTTTGATAGAACGAGACGATGCCCCTATCTTGTCACTTATCGAGTGATAAGGCCGACCATGATACGGGGCAGACCCCGATCAGAATCTCGGATTCGTACTTGGAGACAATGGAGACGCTTTGGCCCTTTAGTTATCAATTTTGAACATACTCGTATTAAAGAAAAACTGCAAAATTGTGTTCACTTTTTTTAATATAAAAATGTCCAACTTCGCAGGCAATAATTCGGGTGCAGACTCGAAAATTATTATTACTCCAAAAGAAAGAAGGCAAAAAAATATGCATAGTGATGAAAATCCTATTCAGATATCTCAAAGAATTACGAAGCTACAACCGTTTTAATATTGCTTGTTAGAGAGAGAAAACGCAAACGGTGTGTGACGTCACATTACAGGATGCTGCCGGCAGGCCGCGTCGACGGCGTCGCCGACCACGATGCGCGCGGCACGTTGCCGTCTTCTGTGACGTCACATTCTTCCAGCGTCATCGTTTCATATGAAGTTGCGTTTTGCGAAAAAGGGACAGAACACATCCCTTCTTAAAACTTTGGACACTTATAACTTGGTGATTATTTAACCTTTTGCATTGTTTTTTTCTCCATTTGACAATTTTTTTTATCCTTCTTCGAGAAAATATCACATTATTTTATTTAGTGTCTACGCCCCTATTGTTGGAATCTAAAAGCGTCACCCGTGATGACTTTAAAGAAAAAAAATGTCAATAATTACACGGTTCACCCACGTATTAAACGTCACTACGGGCGACATGTTTCGAACCCTTCGGGAGTTCTTATTCAGGATTGAGTGTTTTCGATGTTTGTTTTGAAGAAGAACCTTTCTGTCGTGTCGTTTAATACGTGAATTTAACCGTGAATTTATTAGTAGCATTAAAAAAAAACTATAATATATTATGAAAACTTCGATCATGTCTATGAAAGTCAGATTTTCAGGCCACTACTGTGTGGCGGCCAAATTTTTCAATTCTGATCTCGGATTCGTACTTGGAGACAATGGAGACGCTTTGGCCCTTTAGTTATCAATTTTGAACATATTAAAGAAAAAGTGCATAATTTTGTTCACTTTTTTAATATCAAAATGTCCAAGTTCGCAGGTAATAATTGTTGGAATCTGCACTCTCGATAACCCTAAAAGCGACACCCGTGATGACTTTAAAGAAAAACAATGTCAATAATGTCACTACGGGCGACATGTTCCGAACTCTTCGGAAGTTCTTCTTCAGGATGAGTGTTTTCGCGGCGGTGTCGCTTGAATCACGACAAGATTCAAGCGACACCGCCGCGAAAACACTCATCCTTAAGAATAATTCCCGAAGAGTTCGAAACATGTCGCCCGTAGTGACATTTAATACGTGAGTTGAACCGTGTAATTATTAGTACTGTTTCAACACGTCACACGAAAGTTTAAATTCGAAAAGCAATGTCCGCCATCTTGGAATTCAAAATGGACATCATTTCTAGAATCTTCACCCTCGAGAAGCCTGCCAATGTATGTTGTTCTTTAAAAAAACGCGCATATTAATTTACAACGAATGTTTCAAAAATTTTAAATAATGCGACCACTTTTAGAAATATTTCTGACTATGAATTCGTATTTAGACCTCTCAGACATCGATTTTGAACATAACCGGATTTATTCTCAACTAGCGATCCGCTCCGGCTTCGCACGGATACTATATTATACATATAAACCTTCTTCTTGAATCACTCTAT
Source organism: Epinotia ramella (assembly GCA_947578815.1). NCBI lineage: Eukaryota > Metazoa > Arthropoda > Insecta > Lepidoptera > Tortricidae > Epinotia > Epinotia ramella. The sequence continues at coordinate 11,897,155 of OX388220.1, read as the reverse complement.
CTATTAAAAGAAACCGCATCAAAATCCGTTGCGTAGTTTTAAAGATCTAAGCATACATAGGGACAGACAGCGGGAAGCGACTTTGTTTTATACTATGTAGTGATAGTGATACTCGTAGTGATAATCTTTCATAAAGTAACGATCGACAGAAAAATGTTCGTCTAGTTTTGCATGTACTGCACAAATTATTCTAAGAAGCCGGTGACCCGCCGATCGCTGCGTAATCTTATAGTTGTATTTTGAACTTTAAGATCTATATGTTAAGGTCGACTTTTAAATATATTATTTCAAAATGTAGCAAAATATCTACTGGAATGTAATGATACGTTCATTCACTGGACGAATATACTGGGTCACAATATTATTGAAATAATTATGTTCATCGTGCTGTCGTGAGAGCACAGAACGTAGTCCTCTCGTCTCAGCGGAGCGATTACGACTGACTCCGCCCGCGAACGGCAACAAAAGATATACAGAACCGCACGAAACACGCGACGGGAGAAAGGGTATCGCGCTAAATAAAAAAGGCCTATACGCCAAATACGTTTCACCTCAATAAGTCTGAAAAGGGACTACATAAAAATACCCCGCTAGTACTTTCATTAGGTAATGTGAAAAGCTATTATACACTCAACTTTTACTTAATTTATATGCACGGGAACCTCACACTATTGAAATTGAGTAAAAATAAGACATGTTTTGGCGGTTCTTTTCTATCGAGGCAATTTTGGTTTTGTATGGTTTTGTTCAGACGATTCAATTGCAAATATGATGTAGTTTTGGTATGTTCTTTTTCCTGGCATTCGCTTTAGTTTGTCATAGGTAAATATTCAATCTAAGAACCCCGATTTCGCGGAGCGCCCCCTCTTAACCTCGTCCTTTGGATGCGCCGTGCGCGCCTTTCCTCGTTCATAATGAAAAACAATGCCATTCTGAAAACCGTTAATCGTATTTATTATGGTAGGTATATGTGTTTATATTGGTGACTATAACACAGAAAAATGGTCGTAGAACGTTTAATAAGGTGTTATTTTAACTTACGTTTCGTTTTCTTTCCAAAATAATGCACAAAGTTGCAAGCCCATGTCTTGTCGCCACTTACTCGCAGGCTCAATAGCTCGAAGACAAATATCTCTCAAATTGATGTAAAGTCGCGAGTTGCTGTCATTTCGACTCATGACGTTTGAAGGAGAGTCCAAGTCGTTTCACCTTGTATCACGCGCCAAGTCATGCTATTAATGAGCGCTAAAGCACCTAGTCGCGCCGATTTGTCTCTTCTCGCGCGAATCGCTGTAAGTCGTGCTAGCCGTGCAGGGTTGTTATTCGAAACGCGCTAATGCGACTAACCTCACCCGTCACGCCTAACGAAACTAGACCTCTGATAAATATACTTCACTTGCCGACATGCCAACGTTGACTTTAAAAATAAATATAAATATTTTGAATGAATGCACTTTTTCGTAGAAAGCTGATGTTTCTACTTGGTAGCCTCTGTTACTCTTATATGCAGTCGAGTATCACTCTAGAATAAGTGTCAGTTGATAGCTAATGTAATGCACTGCACGATACATTGGGTGTGGTTCACTCGCTTGCCGTCTAAGATGCAGAAAATTTTGAATGAATGCACTTTTTCGTAGAAAGCTGATGTTTCTACTTGGTAGCCTCTGTTACTCTTATATGCAGTCGAGTATCACTCTTGAATTAGTGTCATTTGATAGCCAATGTAATGCACTGCACGTTACATTGGGTGTGGATAACTCGCTTGCCGTCTAAGATGCAGTAAATCTTGATTGAATGCACTTTTTCGTAGAAAGCTGATGTTTCTACTTGGTAGCCTCTGTTACTCTTATATGCAGTCGAGTATCACTCTAGAATAAGTGTCAGTTGATAGCTAATGTAATGCACTGCACGTAACATTGGGTGTGGATCACTCGCTTGCCGTCTAAGATGCAGTAAATTTTGAATGAATGCACTTTTTCGTAGAAAGCTAATGTTTCTACTTGGTAGCCTCTGTTACTCTTATATGCAGTCGAGTATCACTCTACAATAAACGTCAGTTGATAGTTTATGTAATGCACTGCACGATACAATGAAAGTGGTTTACTCGCTTGCCGTCTAAGATGCAGTAAATCATAAATGAATGCACTTTTTCGTAGAAAGCTGATGTTTCTACTTGGTAGCCTCTGTTACTCTTATATGCAGTCGAGAATCACTCTAGAATAAGTGTCAGTTGATAGCTAATGTAATGCACTGCACGAGACATTGGGTGTGGTTCACTCGCTTGCCGTCTAAGATGCAGAAAATTTTAAATAAATGCACTTTTTCGTAGAAAGCTGATGTTTCTACTTGGTAGCCTCTGTTACTCTTATATGCAGTCGAGTATCACTCTAGAATAAGTGTCAGTTGATAGCTAATGTAATGCACTGCACGATACATTGGGTGTGGTTCACTCGCTTGCCGTCTAAGATGCAGAAAATTTTAAATGAATGCACTTTTTCGTAGAAAGCTGATGTTTCTACTTGGTAGCCTCTGTTACTCTTATATGCAGTCGAGTATCAATCTAGAATAAGTGTCAGTTTATAGCTAATGAAATGCACTGCACGTTACATTGGGTGTGGATCACTCGCTTGCCGTCTAAGATGCAGTAAATTTTGAATGAATGCACTTTTTCGTAGAAAGCTGATGTTTCTACTTGGTAGCCTCTGTTACTCTTATATGCAGTCGAGTATCACTCTACAATAAACGTCAGTTGATAGTTTATGTAATGCACTGCACGATACAATGAGTGTGGTTTACTCGCTTGCCGTCTAAGATGCAGTAAATCATAAATGAATGCACTTTTTCGTAGAAAGCTGATGTTTCTACTTGGTAGCCTCTGTTACTCTTATATGCAGTCGAGTATCACTCTAGAATAAGTGTCAGTTGATAGCTAATGTAATGCACTGCACGATACATTGGGTGTGGTTCACTCGCTTGCCGTCTAAGATGCAGAAAATTTTAAATGAATGCACTTTTTCGTAGAAAGCTGATGTTTCTACTTGGTAGCCTCTGTTACTCTTATATGCAGTCGAGTATCACTCTAGAATAAGTGTCAGTTGATAGCTAATGTAATGCACTGCACGATACATTGGGTGTGGTTCACTCGCTTGCCGTCTAAGATGCAAAAAATTTTGAATGAATGCACTTTTTCGTAGAAAGCTGATGTTTCTACGTGGTAGCCTCTGTTACTCTTATATGCAGTCGAGTATCACTCTAAAATAAACGTCAGTTGATAGCTAATGTAATGCACTGCACGATACATTGGGTGTGGTTCACTCGCTTGCCGTCTGAGATGCAGTAAATTTTGAATGAATGCACTTTTTCGTAGAAAGCTGATGTTTCTACTTGGTCGCCTCTGTTACTGGTATATGCAGTCGAGTATCACTCTAGCATAAGTGTCAGTTGATAGCAAATGTAATGCACTGCACGATACATTGGGTGTGGTTTACTCGCTTGCCGTCTAAGATGCAGTAAATTTTGAATGAATGCACTTTTTCGTAGAAAGCTGATGTTTCAACGTGGTAGCCTCTGTTACTCTTATATGCAGTCGAGTATCACTCTAGAATAAGTGTCAGTTGATAGCTAATGTAATGCACTGCACGATACATTGGGTGTGGTTCACTCGCTTGCCGTCTAAGATGCAGAAAAATTTGAATGAATGCACTTTTTCGTAGAAAGCTGATGTTTCTACTTGGTCGCCTCTGTAACTGGTATATGCAGTCGAGTATCACTCTAGAATAAGTGTCAGTTGATAGCTAATGTAATGCACTGCACGATACATTGGGTGTGGATTACTCGCTTGCCGTCTAAGATGCAGTATATTTTGAATGAATGCACTTTTTCGTAGAAAGCTGATGTTTCTACGTGGTAGCCTCTGTTACTCTTATATGCAGTCGAGTATCACTCTAAAATAAACGTCAGTTGATAGCTAATGTAATGCACTGCACGATACATTGGGTGTGGTTCACTCGCTTGCCGTCTGAGATGCAGTAAATTTTGAATGAATGCACTTTTTCGTAGAAAGCTGATGTTTCTACTTGGTCGCCTCTGTTACTGGTATATGCAGTCGAGTATCACTCTAGAATAAGTGTCAGTTGATAGCTAATGTAATGCTCTGCACGATACATTGGGTGTGGTTTACTCGCTTGCCGTCTAAGATGCAGTCAATTTTGAATGAATGCACTTTTTCGTAGAAAGCTGATGTTTCTACGTGGTAGCCTCTGTTACTCTTATATGCAGTCGAGTATCACTCTAAAATAAACGTCAGTTGATAGCTAATGTAATGCACTGCACGATACATTGGGTGTGGTTCACTCGCTTGCCGTCTGAGATGCAGTAAATTTTGAATGAATGCACTTTTTCGTAGAAAAATGATGTTTCTACTTGGTAGCCTCTGTTACTCTTATATGCAGTCGAGTATCACTCTAGAATAAGTGTCAGTTGATAGCTAATGTAATGCACTGCACGATACATTTGGTGTAGGTTACTCGCTTGCCGTCTAAGATGCAGTTAATCATAAATGTATGCACTTTTTCGTAGAAAGCTGATGTTTCTATTTGGTAGCCTCTGTTGCTCTTATATGCAGTCGAGTATCACTCTAGAATAAGTGTCAGTTGATAGCTAATGTAATGCAATGCACGATACATTAGGTGTGGTTCACTCGCTTGCCGTCTAAGATGCAGTTAATTTTGAATGAATGCACTTTTTCGTAGAAAGCTGATATTTCTACTTGGTCGCCTCTGTTACTGGTATATGCAGTCGAGTATCACTCTATAAATAGTTTTGTTTTGTAGCTAGTGTAATGCACTGCACGATACATAGGGTGTAGTATACTCGCTTGCCGTCTAAGATGCAGTAAATCTTTAATGAAAGCACTTTTTTGTATAAAGCTGATGTTTCTACTTGGTAGCCTCTGTTACTCTTACATGCAGTCGAGTATCACTCTAGAATAAGTGTCAGTTGATAGCTAATGTAATGCACTGCACGATACATTGGGTGTGGGTTACTCGCTTGCCGTCTAAGATGCAGTTAATCATAAATGTATGCACTTTTTCGTAGAAAGCTGATGTTTCTATTTGGTAGCCTCTTTTACTCTTATATGCAGTCGAGTATCACTCTAGAATAAGTGTCAGTTGATAGCTAATGTAATGCACTGCACGATACATTGGGTGTGGTTCACTCGCTTGCCGTCTGAGATGCAGTAAATTTTGAATGAATGCACTTTTTCGTAGAAAGCTGATGTTTCTACTTGGTCGCCTCTGTTACTGGTATATGCAGTCGAGTATCACTCTAGAATAAGTGTCAGTGGATAGCTAATGTAATGCACTGCACGATACATTGGGTGTGGTTTACTCGCTTGCCGTCTAAGATGCAGTAAATTTTGAATGAATGCACTTTTTCGTAGAAAGCTGATGTTTCTACGTGGTAGCCTCTGTTACTCTTATATGCAGTCGAGTATCACTCTAAAATAAACGTCAGTTGATAGCTAATGTAATGCACTGCACGATACATTGGGTGTGGTTCACTCGCTTGCCGTCTGAGATGCAGTTAATTTTGAATGAATGCACTTTTTCGTAGAAAGCTGATGTTTCTACTTGGTAGCCTCTGTTACTCTTATATGCAGTCGAGTATCACTCTAGAATAAGTGTCAGTTGATAGCTAATGTAATGCACTGCACGATAAATTGGGTGTGGGTTACTCGCTTGCCGTCTAAGATGCAGTTAATCATAAATGTATGCACTTTTTCGTAGAAAGCTGATGTTTCTATTTGGTAGCCTCTGTTACTCTTATATGCAGTCGAGTATCACTCTAGAATAAGTGTCAGTTGATAGCTAATGTAATGCACTGCACGATACATTAGGTGTGGTTTACTCGCTTGCCATCTAAGATGCAGTAAATTTTGAATGAATGCACTTTTTCGTAGAAAGCTGATTTTTCTACTTGGTCGCCTCTGTTACTGGTATATGCAGTCGAGTATCACTCTATAAATAGTTTTGTTTTGTAGCTAGTGTAATGCACTTCACGATACATAGGGTGTAGTTTACTCGCTTGCCGTCTAAGATGCAGTAAATCTTTAATGAAAGCACTTTTTTGTAGAAAGCTGATGTTTCTACTTGGTAGCCTCTGTTACTCTTACATGCAGTCGAGTATCACTCTAGAATAAGTGTCAGTTGATAGCTAATGTAATGCACTACACGATACATTGGGTGTGGTTCACTCGCTTGCCGTCTAAGATGCAGAAAATTTTGAATGAATGCACTTTTTCGTAGAAAGCTGATGTTTCTACTTGGTAGCCTCTGTTACTCTTATATGCAGTCGAGTATCACTCTACAATAAACGTCAGTTGATAGCTATAGTAATGCACTGCACGATACATTGGGTGTGGTTCACTCGCTTGCCGTCTAAGATGCAGTAAATTTTGAATGAATGCACTTTTTCGTAGAAAGCTGATGTTTCTACTTGGTAGCCTCTTTTACTCTTATATGCAGTCGAGTATCACTCTAGAATAAGTGTCAGTTGATAGCTAATGTAATGCACTACACGATACATTGGGTGTGGTTCACTCGCTTGCCGTCTAAGATGCAGAAAATTTTGAATGAATGCACTTTTTCGTAGAAAGCTGATGTTTCTACTTGGTAGCCTCTGTTACCCTTATATGCAGTCGAGTATCACTCTTGAATTAGTGTCATTTGATAGCCAATGTAATGCACTGCACGTTACATTGGGTGTGGATCACTCGCTTGCCGTCTAAGATGCAGTAAATCTTGATTGAATGCACTTTTTCGTAGAAAGCTGATGTTTCTACTTGGTAGCCTCTGTTACTCTTATATGCAGTCGAGTATCACTCTAGAATAAACGTCAGTTGATAGCTATAGTAATGCACTGCACGATACATTGGGTGTGGTTCACTCGCTTGCCGTCTGAGATGCAGTAAATTTTGAATGAATGCACATTTTCGTAGAAAGCTGATGTTTCTACTTGGTAGCCTCTGTTACTCTTATATGCAGTCGAGTATCACTCTAGAATAAACGTCAGTTGATAGTTAATGTAATGCACTGCACAATACATTGGGTGTGGTTTTCTACTTGGTAGCCTCTGTTACTCTTATATGCAGTCGAGTATCACTCTAGAATAAGTGTCAGTTGATAGCTAATGTAATGCACTGCACGATACATTGGGTGTAGTTTACTCGCTTGCCGTCTAAGATGCAGTAAATCATAAATGAATGCACTTTTTCGTAGAAAGCTGATGTTTCTACTTGGTAGCCTCTGTTACTCTTATATGCAGACGAGTATCACTCTAGAATAAGTGTCAGTTGATAGCTTATGTAATGCACTGCACGATACATTGGGTGTGGTTCACTCGCTTGCCGTCTAAAATGCAGTAAATTTTGAATGAATGCATTTTTTCTTAGAAAGCTGATGTTTCTACTTGGTAGCCTCTGTTACTCTTATATGCAGTCGAGTATCACTTTAGAATAAGTGTCAGTTGATAGCTAATGTAATGCACTGCACGATACATTGGGTGTGATTCACTCGCTTGCCGTCTAAGATGCAGTAAATTTTGAATGAATGCACTTTTTCGTAGAAAGCTGATGTTTCTACTTGGTAGCCTCCGTTACTCTTATATGCAGTCGAGTATCACTCTAGAATAAGTGTCAGTTGATAGCTAATGTAATGCACTGCACGATACATTGGGTGTGGTTCACTCGCTTGCCGTCTGAGATGCAGTAAATTTTGAATGAATGCACTTTTTCGTAGAAAGCTGATGTTTCTACTTGGTAGCCTCTGTTACTCTTATATGCAGTCGAGTATCACTCTAGAATAAGTGTCAGTTGATAGCTAATGTAATGCACTGCACGATACATTGGGTGTGATTCACTCGCTTGCCGTCTAAGATGCAGTACATTTTGAATGAATGCACTTTTTCGCAGAAAGCTGATGTTTCTACTTGGTAGCCTCTGTTACTCTTATATGCAGTCGAGTATCACTCTAGAATAAGTGTCAGTTGATAGCTAATGTAATGCACTGTACGATACAATGAGTGTGGTTTACTCGCTTGCCGTCTAAGATGCAGTAAATCATAAATGAATGCACTTTTTCGTAGAAAGCTGATGTTTCTACTTGGTCGCCTCTGTTACTCTTATAGGCAGACGAGTATCACTCTAGAATTAGTGTCATTTGATAGCCAATATAATACACTGCACGATACATTGGGTGTGGTTTACTCGCTTGCCGTCTAAGATGCAGTAAATCTTTAATGAATGCACTTTTTCGTAGAAAGCTGATTTTTCTACTTGGTCGCCTCTGTTACTGGTATATGCAGTCGAGTATCACTCTAGAATAAGTGTCAGTTGATAGCTAATGTAATGCACTGCACGATACATTGGGTGTGGTTCACTCGCTTGCCGTCTGAGGTGCAGTAAATTTTGAATGAATGCACTTTTTCGTAGAAAGCTGATGTTTCTACTTGGTAGCCTCTGTTATTCTTATATGCAGTCGAGTATCACTCCAGAATAAGTGTCAGTTGATAGCTAATGTAATGCACTGCACGATACATTGGGTGTGGTTTACTCGCTTGCCGTCTAAGATGCAGAAAATCTTGATTTAATGCACTTGTTCATGGAAAGCTGATGTTTCTACGTGGTCGCCTCTGTTTCTTTTATATGCAGTCGAGTATCACCCTAGAAATAGTGTTATTTGATAGCTCATTGCTTGTTGTCTAAGGTGCAGAAATTATGAAAAATATATCAAAAAAACACTTAGGCTGATAAGTTGTGAAGTTAGCGGCCAAAGTGCATTTCTAGTTATTATCTTTTTTTAATCTTTAGAATTGTTTGTTTTTTGTTGTTTTCTAATAAGAAAGAAGATATTTTGCGGTTCTGCTTGTTTTGACAGTATTCCTGTTGAAAATATACATAACTTCTTAATTTGGTCGGGTTATCATCGGCTGCTAACTTTGGCCGCTAACTTCACACCGGTTCAATTTCAGTTACATATTATGATTGTAAGTCCTGAAAGATTATCGATAGCGCCTTATTAGTCTTATTACTTACAAAGCCACTTCGTTTTCCTAACATGTTAACTGTATATTCCAAATTTTTATTGGCGTCCAACATATTATATGCATGTTCATGTGTTAATATGTCATTATACAATAAATTATTGAAAAGGTCAATACGTTTGTTATATACATTACAATGTGCACTACATTTAAAAGTAGGCGTGCAAATTATCACATTAGTATGCGTAATATACATAAGTTTCTCTCTAATTAGATTAATGTATTTGTAATAGTCAGAAGTCACAGAAAAATCGTCATTGCCTATGAGTATTACACAGAAATCGTACATGGTAAAATTTTCGAGTTTGCTTTCTAAACCCATAAAAAGTTGAGGTATTCCCCCATGTGGGGTTACGTAGTTAATAATCTCATACGTACTAAACATTTTTCTAGCTATCTTGTAAACAGGGTTGTTATTGTTGTTACTAATTATACACAGTTTCCTTGTAGAACAAGACTAGTCGATGATTCGCCCAAGGTCGACTTTTTGTAAGTCCGGCGTTTGAACTATTTGGCGCGGAATATTCGCTGAATCTCTAGACTGTATAGGTTTACAGTCTGTTTTTTTCGGAGTAGATGCCTTCATAGCGGGCTCCTGATCCTTGGTAAATACTAACGTGTCGTTGGCATTGTCTCGTAACACAACAGAGTTATCTTCCTGAGTGATTGAACGTGTGTAGTTCTTCCATGAATTTACAGACTCCATTTGAACGATGTGTACTCCAGGTTCTCATGTTACAAAGTTGGCTTATTTTTCTATAAGTTGGTGTACAGGACATTCTCGAGGTTATTTTTGGTGTATGTAGTTTTTGTTTGATAATATCTGCGACGGTGACGGTTTTATATAGTGCTATTTTATTCTTATATACCTATATAATTTTCTTTTCTTGATTCTGCCAGTTCTAATGAGAGTTTAGATATCTCCTCATTCGCAGTTTCCAACTCGATCTGTAAGTTGTAAACTTGAGATTGCAAATCTTGTAACGAGGACGAATCTTCGCTTGACATATCTGGCAAGCTCATCTGGCCACTTATACTTGTGCTCTTCTGTGAGTCGGATAAGACATCATCCGTGAAATTCCCTCATCCCCTCGCTGTATGTTTTCTAACTGTGATATTATCAAACGATGACATTTTGTAGATGTTCGTAGTTTAGTTTTGTTTATACAAGCGCGCACGCATTCAGTTCGCATAAGTGTAAGGCCTGAGTGGACGCCCCGCTCAGAGCGGGGCGTCGAGCGTTCATATAAGTTGCATTTGTTTTATATGGACGCTGCACGCCCCGCTCTGAGCGGGGCGTCCACTCAGGCCTATTTAAGGTAGGCCTATTTTCTATTGTTCTTCGCCGTCGGCAAAGTGCAGCGAGAGTGGGCGGAGTTATCGCTAAGTTGAGCCGTCAGACGTACAGCTCTCTTTTTGTCTAGTGCAATCTTAATGGCATGTTAGTCTATCGTGTTGTCTCAGTCAGTATCGACTATGAATATTTATCATTAGGATTTTATTCACGAAAATTATTATGCTCATTGACTAATTAGACGCTGTAACGATAATTGATGTGGAAGCACTGTAAGAATCTCTATTTTAAAGTTTTTATAAGAAAATCACCGGTGTCAAATGTCAGTGGTAACTGTTTTAGTCAGTAGGTCACAAATTTCACTGTTTCACTATGTTACGTCACAAAAACTGTTCACCTTCATTTCCACATAATATCTTGGATAAACACTTAATGTTTTCGTGCAAAATGCTCTTGAATATTACTCAACTTATATTGAAAATTATATTTAAACTCAGATCTGATGTTTATAGCCATTTTGACGTGGTCTTATTGTGCTAGGTCCTGCCCGTTATTCACAACGCTTCACCTCATCTCACCTCGTGAAAACCGGTGTAGGTATTTCAGACCTCGAATTACACGTTGTTATAACGAATGACAGCTTAAAGATACAAGGGGTGAGAGGTGAACTGTGTCGGTCCGGTCAAGAATAGTCTTCCCCGCATGTCGTAAAACGCGAGTAAATGTGGGTCATCGGGGTCACCAGTGCTCTTTGTGGCGGAGGCCAACAGCAGCACTTAACTGCCATGGAATCAAGCAGCAACTTCTACCAAACATCTACCACTGGATCAACCCTGAAAAACTGGCTATCGACTTTACAGCATATTCAAGATCTACGAAACAAGACCATTATCTCATTCCATCTCACCCAAATTCTCACAGGACCCGGCTACCACAAATCCTACCTATACTGCTTCAAGATAACAACCGATGACTTTTGCCCGTGTGATGGAAGCACCTCACAATCCATCGACCACCTTTTAAGACTGCCCAAAATTCACAAACCCGAGATTTAACCACGAAATCACCTGTCATAATCTCCATTGTTAGGATACCGAATAATTTATATATAAACATTTGTAAGCACAGCACATTTTATTCGATAAATAAACTAAATTATAAAATATTAAATATTTGTAATGACCGATCACGTGATTGACACGTGATCGGTCACCCCACCTCGAGTGGCTAAGCGGCCTTGCTAAAGGGGCGGATGGCATTCGTCTATGGACAGTCAGTGAGAGTGGTTGTGCAGTCTCTGGAGGTACTAGGCGCTACGAAGTTTGTGTAAATTGGGTAATTTGTTGTTTGCTGATACGTCAGCGTACTGTATTCGGGTCAGTGTATTATTGTTGATTATAACGCTTTTTACATGTCCGGTCTAGTTAATAATTATATTCATTGTGCCAATAAACGTTTTTGTAAAACAACTACCGTCGTATCAATGAAACTACTTTAGTTACCTTTATAGCTCGGAAATGTGGATAGGCGAGTATTTTAACCAAATCACTCGTTTATCCCGCCCACAAAATCGAATTAACCGACACGGCACAACGAATCATCATCATCATCCTGGACCTTTATCCCTATTTGGGGTCGGCCTTCCTTGTCCTAAGCCTCCAGGTGGCACGGTTCCTGGTTAGGTTCTTGTCAATGTTTTGATCTTTAAGGTCTTTTTAGACCGTCGTCCACCAAGTGGCGGGGGGTCTTCCGCTTCCACGCTTCGTCGTCGGCAAGTATAAGGCTGTTTTAACGATATGGTCTTCGGTTCGTCTTTGTATATGACCGTACCATCTAAGGCGTTTTTCAACAACTTTCTCATTTATAGGAGCGACTTTAAAGCTGCCTCTGACATATTCGTTTCTGACTTTATCCATTAGAGTGACGCCAGCCGACCATCTTAACATGCGCATTTCTGCAGAATGGAGTTTATTTAGGTATTGTTTAGTAGTGGCCCAGCACTCAGAACCATGGAGTATGGCGGGTCTGATCGCGGTCTTGTATAGTTTTCCTTTTACCCTCAGTGACATTTTAACATCGCACATTACTCCCGTGAGCTGTCTCCATTTTAACAATCCCGCAGATGTTCTATGCTCGACGTCTGTCGATTTTTCCGTCATTACTATGGAACCCAGGTATTTAAAACGGTCTACACGTGGGATTAAGGTATTTCCGGCATAAATATGAACATCATCTGTGTTTGTGCTTGTGTTTTCAAAAATGCACGACATGTGTTCAGTCTTTTTCCTACTAATCATTAGACCGTTCTTTTCCAGGGCTTCAATCCATAAGTTAAAGTCGGCTTGGAGTGTGTCTTTATCTTCGGACATAAGAACGACATCATCTGCATATAAAATATTCCAAGGCAGTGCTTTTTGGCATGTTTTAGTTAGGTAGTCCATAGTAACATTAAAAAGTAATGGGCTTAGTGCAGAGCCCTGGTGCACTCCAACCGTTATAGCGAACCGTGCAGTGGTCCCCGCTGGAGTTACTATCTGAGTTGTTACGTTCGTGTACATATCCTGAATTAAAACGATGTATTTTTCGGGTACAAGTTGAGCTCTTAGAGCTTCCCATATCAGGTCGCGAGGGATGTGGTCGAAAGCTTTTTCTAAGTCTATGAAGACCATATGTAGGCTGGTGCGGTTGGTTTTGGCCTTTTCAAGCAGTATGCGGACGGTTTGGGTCGCATCAGATGTGCCCTTTTATGCAACAATCCCACACTGGTTGGGGGTAAGTGTAATTATATAATTTAATCTATTATTAATGATCCTCTCCCTTTTTTAAGGGTATGGGACATAAGTTTGATGGCGCGGTAATTGCTACAGTCCCTCACGTCACCTTTACCCTTGTAGAATGGTATAAGAAAACTGTTGCGCCACGAGTCTGGTATTGGATCGCCAGCGATAAGCTTGTTGTACAGCTCGTATAGCCAAGGCATTCTATCTTGTTCCAGCATTTTCCAAATCTCTACAGGGATCTCGTCTGGTCCTGTGGCTTTGCGGTTCTTCATTTGTGTTATCGCCTTTTGTATCTCTTCTGGCGTTACGGATGTAAAAGGCCCTTTGACGGATTCTGGTGGCTATTGGGTTGGTTTTCTCGGGTGTTTTATGTTCAAGAGGTCCTTATAATATTCCACCCATCGGGATCTGATGTCTTCATCGCTGGTTAGAAGTTTGTTACTGTTATCCTTGATGTATTTTATCGATGTCATGTCCTTTGTGTTGTTGTGTCTAGTTTTTGCGATTTTGTGTATATCGTGCTCCGTTTCAGCCCTTTCAAGTTTATTATAGAACTCTCTACTGATGGCAACATGTTTCTTGGTGTCTTTCTTTATTTCCTTATATTTTAAACAATCTGTCTCGTGTCCTGTAGATTGCCATGTTTTGAAGCATTGTTTCTTAGCTGCTACCATGGTTTTAATGGATTCGTCCCACCAGTGCGTTTCTTTGTAAGGGCCATTTCTTTTCTTAGTTCTGCCCAGATGTACAACTGCAGATTGTTTACAAGACATCTCAAACTTATTCCACATGGTGTTAGATGATAGGTTTGTGTGATCGTTTTGCTGAAAATGTGGTTTTAAATCTTCAATTACTGGTATACCACGTTTGGCCATTAGAATCCACTTAATTTTGGGTTCAGAGTTTTGGGTAAATTTAATTGGTTTGGGTAAGTTAAGTCACCAATAAACGGTGTTGGGTTGTCAGAGGCTCTCCCGGTATGACCTTACAGTCTTTATATCGGCTTAAATGCTTCCTTCTTGCTAATACATAGTCAATTTGAGAGTGATTTCCGCCGCTGCTGTATGTTATCAGGTGGGTTTTGTTCTTTTTGTAGTAGGTGTTGATTATAGCTAGTTCAAGACTCATAGCAAATTGCAGAATCCTCTCACCATCACTGTTTCGTGTTCCATAACCAAAACCACCGTGATGACCTTCATAACTGGTGTTATGTTCTCCAACATGGCCATTGAGGTCACCTCCTAGGTGTATTATTTCGTCTCTTGGTAGATCAGAGAATACTCTGTGAAGGTCATCCCAGAAGATATCTTTAATTGAGTCATTGCTTCCTGTTTGTGGCGCGTAAGCCGAGATGATATTTAGGCACGGTTGGGTTGTCCAGAGCGATTTTTACTACCAGTATTCGGTCGTTCACTCTATCGATATTTACTAGTCTCTGCGATAGTTGTTCAGAGAGAATTACGCCCACTCCGTTTGTGTTATTGGTTTCGCCATGGTAAATTATCTTATAGCCGTTGCCTATTTTTCTACATTTCGAGCCCTTCCACTTGGTCTCTTGCACACAGCATGCATCTATATCTCGTCTTTTAAGAACGGCGCTCAGTTCGGCACTTCTGCCCGTCATGGAACCAACGTTCCAAGTAGCCACTCGTAGTGATACGCATCTGTTGCATCGACCGTCGCTTCCGGGGGACGCCCTAGTATTTGTGCTCGTGTTCTTTCGTTGTGCTTTCATGATTTGGACAAGGAATAAAAAACTGGCTATATGGTTTTACGGCCGGTTGCCACCTGACGCCAAGGTGTAACCCTCGTGGAAGGCTCGGGGGCCGCCGTTGACCCGAAGGTTCGTCCGTCGCCTCCCCTACTGGGTGTTCCAGCCCAACACCCAGCACGACTGCAGCCTCGCCTCCGAATATGTCAGAGAAGCCTGCACCCGGGGTTTAGTAACGGAGTTTCCATCTCCGGCCTTGTGGTCCGCGGTAGGTATTTACGGTAAGGCACAACGAATACTAGAATTAAAGCATAATCTTATAATATTGTTTTCGTTTTACCTTGTGGGGTAGAAAGCAAGTGTTGAAAGCAATTGTTATATTTACTGTTTTTTTTGTGTGCTTAAAATGTCTTCAATAATTATTGACCCAGTACCGCGTACAAACCGCAGATTAAACTCTCAACTCTGTTGACAATTTTGACATCAGCCATATTCGAATAAAGATTGAAAAGACGGCGGCGGTTATACGTGTAATAATAATACACATAGATTGCCTAGGGTCAATAAACGGATTATAATTTTAACGTTTTATTTTATTTCTATGATGAAAATAGACGGTTTTAAATAGGACGAACATTGGGCTTCGTAAAATATTTCACAAACCTAAGTTAACATTTAGTTTAGTGTTTAGTGTGTAGTAGCAAAAGGTTTATCATTATGATTCATGATATAAATACATAAAGTAATGTGCATGTTCTAAAGATCATTTTAACTTAAGTTAAATCATGATAGTCTCTGACAAAATAAAACTTACTTACTTAAACGCTAAAATCTTGAAGAAATTAATAATTTGATGAAACATTTAGATCAATTATTTAATTTAATTGAATTGGATCAAATGAAATGAAATGAAACTAAACTAAATAAAATAAAATAAAATAACATTAAATACCTAAAATTAATTTAAAATTAATTAAATATAAATAAAATAAATTAACATACTTAAATTAAAATAAATTCATTACGCCCTGGTTCCACGGAACTATTGAAACTTAATTCTTATGTTATGGTTTATGTACACATTTACATCAATAATTAAGTCATACATACGTTTCAGTGATGGACGCATACAAAGATGACGACGCTGATGCCGGTAGCATACAAAAGGGCGACGCGGACCGTGTGGATACTGAGAAGGGCGATGACGAATGCGAGATTCGGAAATGCCCGACACCAGAATCACCTGTCATTCAAAGTGGGGGAGCGGAAGGGAGCCTGAAAGTGAGGCAAAGCCGCAAACACTTGTTGGATGATTCTAATAAAGATAATGACGAGTTACGACGTGAGAGAGTTCCACGTTCGCGACTTTTAAAATTGGATGACCATAATACAAGAGCTCCTCGACGTCGGTGCTCGCGGGGTGCATCTGCTAGAGATTACCGCGGAGCGGGGCCTTCGAGACATGTTCTCCACGACGTCCCTCCTCTCCTCTTCTGACGACCAGTTAGCCTAGTGGGTAGTGACGCTGCCTACGAAGCTGAAGGTCCTGGGTTCGAATCCCGGTAAGGGCAAATATTTGTGTGATGAGCATGAATATTTGTTTCTGAGTCATGGAAGTTTTTCTATGTATTTAAGTATTTATATCTATTATATATATCGTCATCTAGTACCCATAACACAAGCCTTACTGAGCTTACTATGGGACTAGGTCGATTTGTGTAAGATTGTCCCCTAATATTGATTTATTTTATTTTATTTTATGTTCCTCGAAACCGGAGTAGATCGCGCCATGTGGACGTCCCAACGAGGCGGAAGATGCGGAGATCGCGGAGCTCGACACCTGATCACTATAAGGAAAAGCACTTACGGCATCATGTGAGTCCAAAACGATACCGACGTATAAAGAGAAAGAGACACTATTGTCATAGCAGTAGTTCTGATGAAGACTACCATTTAACTACTCGCAGTAACTTGTACTTGTAGAGGAGTGTGCTGAGATTTACGGGTGGACCGAGAAATAAACTATACACTTTGCACTTCCCAAACTCACAGGCCTTGCCAAATCTTGGTACCAGGGTCTCAGCACAGTTCTCTACACATGGCCGGAATGGAAAAGGAAACTAATAGAATCATTCCCATGTCGTGAGGATTACGCGGAGCTTTTAACAACCATGCTGGCTAAGACGGCTCGGTATGGAGAATCCCTTAAGCACTATTATTATAGTAAAATCAACTTGTTAAACAGATGTGAAATTAGAGGTCGTAAAGCTGTGATTGTCTATTAAATGGGGTAGAAGATCGTGCCGTACGCGTAGGCATCAGGCCAAGCTGCCCGTTTTCGTGAACCTGAAGAGGTACTCAAATACTTAAAAACGGTAAAAGTGGGGATAGCCAAAGAACTAGGAGGGGGATCGGATAAGCAAAGGCAAGATAGAAAACAGCTAGGAAACTCCACTGCTACAAGATCACAGCCCCCGGCTAAAATCATATGTAACAATTGTAACGAGGAAGGACACAAAAGTTTCTTATGCAAAAGGACGATAGTTAAGTGTTCTAGCTGTGGCAAACTGGGTCACCTCCCGGCATTCTGTCGGTTTAATTCTAGTGATAATGGTACAAATCACGCAGCGATGACAACGAGAGCCTAAACGATTTTTACAGTCCGAATAGTCGCCACAACTGTTATTATCGAAGATTATGATTAGTTAAAGCTGTAAGAGTACCAATTAATTTAATTAAAACCGATGTTTTAGCTACTAGTAAGAATACAAGAAATTTCTATGTCCCTTTGTAGGGTACTGATTAAAATTACTCATAAGCATTACTTACAGAATGTCAATTTTAAATGAGCAAAGGGACTTGCTCTAGCAGGATGGCCGAGCTGTTAGGATACCGAATAATTTATATATAAATATTTGTAAGCACAGCACATTTTATTCGATAAATAAACTAAATTATAAAATATTAAATATTTGTAATGACCGATCACGTGATTGACACGTGATCGGTCACCCCACCTCAAGTGGCTAAGCGGCCTTGCTAAAGGGGCGGATGGCATTCGTCTATGGACAGTCAGTGAGAGTGGTTGTGCAGTCTCTGGAGGTACTAGGCGCTACGAAGTTTGTGTAAATTGGGTAGTTTGTTGATTGCTGATACGTCAGCGTACTGTATTCAGGTCAGTGTATTATTGTTGATTATAACGCTTTTTACATGTCCGGTCTAGTTAATAATTCTATTCATTGTGCCAATAAACGTTTTTGTAAAACAACTACCTTCGTATCAATTAAACTACTTTAGTTACCTTTATACCATATAGAACCATGTAACATGCAGAAACTCATTCGTAAAGAAACTACAATAGCCTCTTTTTGCAAACTCGCCACCTCCATAGTTAATACCCTGAAAAAGTTCAATGGCACATTGTTCATTCTTCATTTCACCCATCATTTATTAAAACCATCACTCATCATGCATACAGCATTACTTATTCCATTAGAAATCATTTACTATGCAGTATTCGCGGATTCAGTCGCCCGTATCCTTCGCGGGGACTGCTTTCTGGTAAAATCAACGAGACAAAAAAAAAGACCGGGTTGCACTCCGGGAGTGCCGGAAGAAGTGAAAACTCAATAACATTGTAACAGTTTTTCGATCAGGTCACGTGACATCTTACGGTGTCACCCTAAAAATGAATTTGACGCAAATTTATAAACAATTGTCAATTATTTAGGCGGACGGCCCGCGGGCGCGTTGGGTGCGACGGGCCCAACGCGCCGCCGCGGCGCAACGGTGCCAGGGTCCGGCGCGCCGACGGGCGGCGGCAAACACAATACCAATTTGTTTTTGCCATTGCCAAATATTTTTCAAAGCTTTATCTCTTTAGGAATAACGTCTAAATTCGAACTATTCGAATTTGCAAGAACAGCAGATGGCGGTGCACGGTGGCGACCAAAATATCAATTTGTTTTTGCCGTTGATAAATATTTATCTAAGCTTTATCTCTTTAGGAATAACGCCCAAATTCGAACTATTCGAATTTTCTCAATAGCAAAACGGTGAAGGACGCGTTGGTATTATTACAAATTCATTTGCAGAATATGCTATTGCAAAAAGTGTTTAACGGCTTTATACTCTTACGAATAGCGTTCAGTTTTGAATGAAGTCGAATCGGCTAGCAGCAAAAAGTGACCTCCTTCACATCTGACGTCACAAAACTCTGTCGCGTATTTAACAATTTTTCCCCCAAAAAGTGCTCAGCGCCGCTAAAGAAGTTTCACTTCAAAAAAAAATTACAACCGAATTGACAACCTCCTCCTTTTTTTTGAATTCGGTTAAAAACTAGGTTGAAACTGCAATTTTTTAAAGTTCTCCCTTTATGTCACCATTAAACCCTAACTCTGTACCAAATTTCAGCTCTCTGAGTTTATGGGAAGTACTAGTTCTATTTTGATGATCATGAGTGAGTGAGTGAGTGTCATAAATGCGAAACTTTGCTTTCGCTTAACTTCGGAACTAAATGAACTACAGATTTGAAATTTTGGATTTGAAGTAGGTATGTGATTATAGCTTACTGGATGACGAAAATTTCTGTCCAGAGGTTCTCAAATAGGGGCCTGAAAATGCGGCCAAATGGTTCTAGTAAAGGATGGTACGGCAGTGTTTGCTTCGCGCTCGACTTGGCGGGGACACTGCCGTGCCCCCAGATTCTATAAGCTACCTGGCTCGCAGGTTTTCACCACGGAAAAAAGGGTGGAGAGCGGTGAGGTTAGGTGAAAGAAGTTGTGAATAGCATAGCTGGTACAAAATGGCAAACACCTATTCATTCACCTGTGCATATTCACGGCGCGGGCGCGCAGGGCTCACAAAGCTGCCGTCCTCGAACGGCCCAAACGCTCTGCTCGGATCATCCCGGTTGTATGGATCTGCGTACAGCGTGCGGTTGCCTGCGAATATGTTACATGCAAATAAACATATGGCCTTCCTGGCCATACCACAGCCGCTTGCTGCGCTGTAACCCCAAGCGCGCCGAACCTTTGTTGATTTGAGGTTTCGTTGTGTTGGCAGCTAGAGAGTGCGGCCTACACAAAGCGGTCGATGTACGAATAGTATAGGGTATTAGGGTGAGTATCCACCGGAGCTGGGCTGTTATTCGCTAAGCGTTAATGCGGCTCACCCCGCCGGTCACCCGTCACGAAACTAGACCTCTACCTACGCTTAGTTACTACGGGTCGCGGTGTCAAGATATATTTGTGGGTGATCGTTGAGGTGAGCTTAAACCAAGTTACAGAATAGGGGGGCTGTACGAGGTTGCGAGGCGGCGAGTGAGGAAAAAATGCACAAATAAGAAGCGAAGTGTGAGCTCGCCCCGCAATGTTATTGGTGGTTTTTTTCCTCGCTCACAGCCTCCCAACCACGCACAGCTCTGGTGGGCACTCACCCTTAACGCATAAATGGTTAGTAATAGGCGCATGTAATATAAAATGGTACGCGGTGAAGGGTTATCGCTGCGAAAATCACATAAGTCGTAATGTACACTTCTAGCCCCGCGCCATGCGTCGATGAACGTACAACAAGTTCATAAACGACGACTAAGTCTTACCCAGGTGCAAAACTCCGTAAAACTGGCCATCCTGCCCAATGTACCCCTCCGCGGAGCCGGTCGACGGCGCCACTAATGGGAACCCGGAAGCCATGGTCACATCGCCCAGCGCGAAAGCCTTATTCATCCTTTCTTCTAGGTCAGGGTCTAGGTACAGACGCGACACTCTGGTGAGTTGGGACGCTCCTAGAAGTTGTACAGTCGACAAGATCATCAAAAAACGTGACATTCCTTTGAAAAGCTGCTGTTGTGTAACATAATATTTAAGTTATCTATATAAGTATATAAAACTCTTGCGTTACTAATCTATTGACAGATAACGCACAGCCTTCACCGCTAACGATATAAGCATGAAATCACTCACTTATAATAAATCTCTAAATTAAAAAACCGGCCAAGAGCGTGTCGGGCCACGCTCAGTTTAGGGTTCCGTAGTTTTTGTAATTTTTTGAAGTGAAAACTTCCTTAGCGGCGCTGAGCACTTTTTGGGATGGGGAAAAATTGTTAAATACGCGACAGAGTTTTGTGACGTCAGATGTGAAGGAGGTCACTTTTTGCTGCTAGCCGATTCGACTTCATTCAAAACTGAACGCTATCCGTAAGAGTATAAAGCCGTTAAACACTTTTTGCAATAGCATATTCTGCAAATAAATTTGTAATAATACCAACGCATCCTTCACCGTTTTGCTATTGAGAAAATTCGAATAGTTCGAATTCCCTAAAGAGATAAAGCTTAGAAAAATATTTACCAACGGCAAAAACAAATTGATATTTTGGTCGCCACCGTGCACCGCCATCTGCTGTTCTTGCAAATTCGAATAGTTCGAATTTAGACGTTATTCCTAAAGAGATAAAGCTTAGAAAAATATTTACCAACGGCAAAAACTTTTCTCGTATTCGATATGAAAAGTAGAGTGTTTAACTCGGGTAAAAGTCACCCATTTCTAACTCGAACCATTGGTGCCTTTCAGCCCTTGGTTAACAATCTACTAATTATTCAGAGCAATGACGCGTAATTCAATGTCGGAGAGGCAACCGGATGGCTCGCGGTATTTGAGCTCCCGAAGTGATGTGGAACCGCCCTGTGCAACCCGAAATGAGCCAACTGTGACCGGTTCGGAAATAGGAAGGGGGTGGTAAAAAAAAAATATTATCGCGAGGCAACCGGATGACAAGCGGTAGCCTGAAAGTGTGTACGCTGTTTATATAATGAAATTTCTGGGTGGCCGTCTAGTCGAATAACAACTAGGGTCATAATATCGATTGTCATACAACATTACGCATAAAGTTAGGTAATGCTCATATTTTTTTAATGGCATAAATTATACTATGGCATAATTGTTCCCTGTCATAATTATACGGAGTCATAATTGGTAGAAGCATAATGTAGAATGTCATACATTTATTTAGTCATAATATTGATAAATATAATTATTTTTAGTAGTAATTTGTAAATGTCATACATTTATCTTGATGATTATAATTATTTTTACGCAGTAGGGAACAGGGACTTAGTGGCAAAACCGACTCGGATCACGGATAGGTTAAAGGTTATTTTTTTTAATAAAAGAGCGGAAAAACTTGTTATTAAAACTTGCTTGTAAACTTTTATAGTGACTGCTCTTATTGCTACCGACTTTCTTTGAGACCGACTCGGATCACGGATAGGTTAGAACTGTTAGAAGACGCATGCGGGAGCTTGGCTCCCGCTTTCGGCTTCGAGGTTATTTTTTTATAAAAGAGCGGAAAAACTTGTTTGTAAACTTTTATACTGACCGCTCTTTGCTATACTGTGACCCAACATAAAAGAGAACTTGGTAACTTGGTAAATTTTGTAATAGCAATGTTGTGAATAAGGCAATCTACTACTAAGAAAAACAAAGGCTTATGCGTTTTGCACTTTATGCGTTTTGCAGTTTATGCGTTTATACAGTATGGTTAAATTGTTCTATGAGCAACCAATTTATGTCCATTAAAAAGTATGCTTAAATGATTTTATGCGCATCAAATTAATGCGCATTACACAATATGTTCTTAAACATTATGATTAGAAACTTTATGCGCATAAATATATGACTATTAACAGTTATGCGTAATGATGAGTATGACGAATCCACGTATTTAGCACCCGAAATTTTTATGCCATCCCTCCTAATGCGGTCGCGCAGAGATAAAGCTTTGAAACATATTTGGCAATGGCAAAAACAAATTGGTATTGTTTGCCGCCGTCCGTCGGCGCGCCGGACCCCGGCATCGTTGCGCCGCGGCGGCGCGTTGGGCCCGTCGCACCCAACGCGCCCGCGGGTTGTCCGCCTAAATAATTGATAATTGTTTATAAATTTGCGTCAAATTCATTTTTAGGGTGACACCGTAAGATGTCACGTGACCTGATCGAAAAACTGTTACAATGTTATTGAGTTTTCACTTCTGCCGGCACTCCCGGAGTGCAACCCGGTCTTTTTTTTTTTTATCACACCCCTCCTATTTCCGAACCCGGGTTTGCACAGGGCGGTTCCACATCAATTCGGGAGCTCAAATACCGCGAGCCATCCGGTTGCCTCTCCGACATTGAATTACGCGTCATTGCTTTAACAATATAGCGTTGTTATAAAAATAAAATTCATCAAATATGCATGAGAACTAGATGCTAGTAAGCCGCACATTATTTGAAACTATTTTATACATATTTATTTAAACTTTATTGCACACAACAAAAAACAGTACAAAAGGCATTCTCTACCAGTCAATCATAGGGCCAAACAGAGACTTTTTAACGGTGGGTGCAAGAGAAATACTAACAAAATAAAAAGACTATACAAATGCCAAATGTTGATTAATCCATACTCCATACTAATATTATAAATGCGAAAGTGTGTCTGTCTGTCTGTCTGTCTGTTACCTCTTCACGCTTAAACCGCTGAACCGATTGCGATGAAATTTGGTATGGAGATAGTTTGAATCCCGGGGAAGGACATAGGATAGTTTTCATCCTGGAAATCACCCCCTAAGGGGATGAAATGGGGGGTTGAAGTTTGTATGGAGCTGCGATATAAACGATTTCCACGCGGACGGAGTCGCGGGCAGAAGCTAGTAATATTATAAATGCGAAAGTGTGTCTGTCTGTCTGTCTGTCTGTCTGTTACCTCTTCACGCTTAAACCGCTGAACCGATTTGGATGAAATTTGGTATAGAGATAGTTTGAGTCCTGGGGAAGGACATAGGATAGTTTTTATCCCGGAAATCATCCCCCAATGGGATGAAGTGGGGGATGAAAGTTTGTATGGAGCTACGATATAAACGAGTTCCACGCGGACGGAGTCGCGGGCAGAAGCTAGTACTAATATAAACATAGGTCGTTAGGTGGCCATAGGTACCTAATTTTGTCTCAGAAGGCCAGTAATGTTAGCTACTTTTACAAGCCATTAACTTGCATTGCAATGTTCGTACTTGTAGGTACGAGTATATATGTAAATTTTTACAAGTTCGCCTTTTCAAAATTTGCAATCTAATAATCTGCCAACCGCTTGCTGATATCCGATTAAGCTCAATTTGGACAAGTTCTGTGACAATCCACTATTACGTTACCGGCAAGGTGCCCTAGTTATGCAAAGAGAAGGTACTTATGCTATAATAACTACGTTTTTTACTAGCTGTGTACCAGTGTTCATTGCGCTCTTGACGCAAACCTGGGCCGTGGGAATTCAGCCTCTGTCGTGATCTCAACATTCTCAACCCGAAAGCAGAAGGCAGGACACAACCCTGTGTTTACTTTGATAATTAAAGTTTATTTCCGTCTTATAAATCGCGGGTGTTATTTTCATGCAACTTAAACTTGTAAAGAATTAGAACCTACCTATAGGCACCATCTTCAGACACAGCAAGTGTTGCTGGGTTCCAAATTTGGCCACTACTACTGAGTAACCAGACATGTTGCACCAGTAACTGTAGCTATAGTGATCTATTTCGTCGCTCATGACACTTAAGATAATGATAATAAACATAAGCGATACCCGCATATCAAAATTTAGAATTTCTGACCAATTTAAATATTTCAAGGCTTCATTGTGTCAGGTGACAGAAAAAATTACACTATTTGAAGCACGTCTTACTTTTTTTATCTATGGTTTTAATGTAAAAAGGAATTCAGTTAAGGCTCAACACACTCATTATGTTATGATGCATTTACACGCTTGCGGTGGCTTGGCAAGCGTCCACAAGCACAAGCGTGTAAACGGGGGTGTTTGGCTTGGCTTGCGTGAGCTTTGCCCGATCCGGACTAGTGTCGCTTTTCAAACAAGTGTTTAAAGATTTTTCAAAAAACCCAACTGTTTTTTTCAAATTTTATAGCCTATGTCACTCCCACGATTAAGAGGAATCCAACGACACCTCATATGTCGAAATCCGTCACACGGTTTAGGCTGCAGGGCGTGCCAAAGAATAAGGTCACATACATACGCTCGAAAAACATAACCCTCCTCTCCTTCGGCAGTCGGGTAAAAAAGTATGAAAGGGAGCTTGGGCAAGCGCTTGCGACGTATTTACACGTTGGCGCGTGTTTGGTGTCGCTCGCGAGCGCGCCGGTCGGTCGCATTATATTTATGCTGCGCTATATGGCCTGTATGTAACCGCGTACGACCATGAGTGCTGTATATGGTCATGGTCAAACGACCAAACCTTGGCCTTTCTCGAGGCATATCAAAGCAAATCCTGCATATGGGATCCAAATTAGCCGACACAGCTTCCACGTCTGCCATGCTTGCCTATTCGGAGTATTCGGACCACACTAACGCACTCGCAAGCGTGTAAATGCCATCCAAGCGTTTGTGAAGGCTTGGAGCTTGTGGACGCTTGCCAAACCACCGCAAGTGCGTAAATGTAGCATTACGTAGGTATCTATCGGATCACCCCGCGATTCTGTAACTTGTTTTAACCTTACCTCACGGTTAACCCACAAATATATCAAGACGCCGCGATTCGTAATAACTACAAGGTCTAGTTTCGTTAGGCGTAACGGGTGAGGTGAGGCCCAGGTTTACTGACACGGTGTGAGGGATGAAACTCGAACGAGGGCGCCGGTAGCGCTTATTGGCGTATTTAAGCGCTGCTCTGGCGCCATAATCGCAAAACCACACAAAGGTAGAAAGTCTAGACACGGAACAATTTTTTTTAGACCTTCCTAACTTCGTTAAAATAGTAGATTGTATGATGGCTTATTTCCTTGTCATATACAATGTACTATATGATTATTCAAACATTTTAATTTGACCAATCAAAACACTTTACCGTATTAAACCAATAATCACAACTCTTTATAAAACCATTTGTATTTGCTATCAACTAATCAGAATACAGCTAGATTTTAAAATCGACCAATCTGGAAACAGAACCAATTTCAAACATTAGGCAATTTTATTCCCGAATTCACAAACATTAAAAAAATACGTTTCTGTAAAAAAATAGTTTTTAGTCCAAGCTTTTATTGCCGACTGTACTTTTCTGTATACCATTATCAACTACTCATTGAGACGATTTTAACGAGCCCAAACTCAACGGGGTTACGTCGGTTAAGTGCTGAATTCCCATGGCCACCTTCTGTCTACATCATCAGATCAGCTCGATAGTACCCTAATATTGAATTGTCATCCAAACTTTACTTATACCCAAAATTTCACCGCTCAATCGGTCACCGGGAAGTGGGTAAAGTTTAACTTGCAAGATTTGATTACAGACAGACACAGACAGACAGGCAGACAACGGGACAGGTGAAAGTAAATAAAAGCTTGTGCTCTTTAGGTTAAGGTATACTTTTGCTTGTAAGGGTTTAGATCACAGAAAGACGTGGTTAACGTAGGACGATTTGTTTATTACTGACTTGCTATAGTTATTTGTTATACAAGGGTGCAAAGTTATATTTTAACCGCGAGTGTGGAATTGAAACACGAGCCAGCGAATGGATTCTAGGGTTGAACCACGAGCTAGCGAATGGATTCTATGGTTGAACCACGAGCGAAGCGAGTGGTTCGAAAATAGAATCCTGAGCGTAGCGAGTGGTTCAAAAATAGAATCCTGAGCAAAGCGAGTGTTGCAACACACGAGATGTCAAAATAACTTGCACCCGTGTGTAACACAAATCTTTTCACCTCACTAAACCGAGGAAAATACTACATAAGAAAAACAACTGAAATATGTATAATCAGCCTTTATTTTAACTAGTAATTACACAAATATTATGCAACGTTAAAACAGATATTGTGGTTTCACATTTTTGTACGGTTTTTTTACAGTTTTAGGTATTTTACGTACTGATACAAGAATTTTCTGAATACATTTACCATTATTGGGTGGTAATAGATAAAGAATAGGTACATAGATTAATGGGTCATAGAAAATACTTATAAAGGTATTTAAAATAAGTACCTAAAACTGTACAAAAACCCTACAAAAATCTAAAATCACAAATTCTGTTTTAATTTTGCATATTACTGTGTCTAGCCATGGTGACAATTGTTTGCGCAGCGACAATGAAACTATCTCTCGGTCTGTTACTCTTCCATATTAGAATGAGAGAGACACATAGTGTTTGGTTGCCGCAGAGCAAACAATTGTCATCTAGGCTAGGCCCCCTGAAACATGTTCTCAGTTACAGATTGTATGTATGTTACTATTTTACATGTAAAACGTAACAAAACACTTGTTGTGACAATGTTGAACAAGAATTTTTGTCAATAGAGTGGCACAACTTTACTGAAAATTTCAATAATATGTATTCATAAGTAAAATGTTTTACACCTCTTACACCAAGTGGAGTTAAATGGTTTTAAAAATTTAAAGTTACACTGTTACAATTAGTGATGTTAATGGTCATATTTTTTTTGGGAACTGATATGGTGTTATTGGTAACTTGAGTGCTATTACATGCTAAATTAGCATCATTTTCTGTATTTTCTTCTGTAAATGTAGGAGAGTGAGCAGTAGGAATGCTAGCAGCAGCACTTTCAAATTGGGCATCTTTTGAAGTTGACGGACGATTCAATGGATCTGTGCATGACTTGTTTAGTGTAATACTGCTGACAATTCCCTTGCATATTTTTGACTTATTTTCTATAGAGTCCTCTAGATATCCTTCAGCAACCGTGTTGGACTTCCATCCACCATGGCGCTTAAGGGTAGTCAAATCAGCACCCGAGTCCACCAACAGAGTGGCAGAGGTCCTTCTGAAGCAATGTCCTGTGTATTGTTCTGGTGATGTTAGCTTGAGAAAAGTGGCAATATCACGTGGCAAGCTGCCAATTTTATTTGGCCCTATGGGTTGTCGAAAACACTTTCCTTTGTGGTATCTTAAAAAGAATCGATCAGTTGCTGTATTAGAAGGCCGTAGGTTTTGGTATTGTTTTATAATTTCCACATACTCATTGCGGACCACAAAGTTTCTCTCTATATTTGTTTTAGTGTCTGGTAATTTGATTAGTAATAATGTATCAGAATGCATTTCGACATTGTTCGTCATGAGGTAGGTGAGTTCTTGTGTCCTGCATGCTCCACTTATTCCTATGATGAGGACCACCTGAAACATTGAAAGGTTTAGTTTTAAAGTAACCTTTTTGCTCTCTTATTCTTAGAGAAATATTTAAGAAAATAAAGTATTTAACTTACTTTTGCCGCTAGATAATCCACATCAGGTGCATCATTTAAAAATCTTTCAACATCTGAAGTCGTGAGGATCTTGGATTTCTTTGGTTTGTGACCGGCTGATGTTTTTTTCAGGAATGCCATCAGTTTTGGATAGTTTTCTATGTGAACATTCTTCTTTACTTTAAGAGTTGATTTCAGCATTGAAAATGTACTCCAAAGAGTACTAGGCTTTTTTGAATTGGCTAGTTCGAGGAAATATGATAATAACACCGTTTCGGAGAACGTTTTAGCTCCTTTTTTATGCTTCCATTCATTAAATAAATCGAATGCTTTAACGTACTTTACTCGCGACTTTTCGGGTAACAAATGTAATTCTGCAGTTTGTACGGCTTGCCGCAATTCTACTGGCGTCAATTCTAATTCCTCTTCATTATTTGAGTCACTCATATTCAAACAGAAAACTTTAGAATTTGCGTAAGTAAATATAATTTGCACATACACTGAACACTGACGCCAGAAAAGTTTTAAACGAAGAATCAAGAAAAATTACCATTCGGTTCGGATGCGTTCCGTTTTATGACTTTTGAGTTTGCACTGTTACTTGTGGTGCGTTCACAATAATTAAATTAGATAGATCAAAATAAAACTTCTTGTAAGATTTTAAGTGTTTTAAGGTAAAATCATTTAATAAAATTGTTTGCACTATATGTTTTTAATTGAATGCAATTCAATATAAAATTATTTTTGCGTCCACACCTCCTGTTTTGATCAGACAATTTAATCAGATGGCCGAAAATTGTCCTGTCTGGACTGGCCTTTACGTGTTTATTATGTTTAAAAAAGTAACTAATAACACGTTCGGATTTCAAATATTCTTTGCACACATGTGGATAAAATGCAGTTTTGCTATCTGTTTTTAAAGAATAAAAAAGGTCTTTCCGAGCTAGTGAGGTGAAAACATTTATACATACATTGTAACGTTACATGTTACATGTTTTATTATTACCATTAAAACACATCTTTAATTGATAAACCTATTCTAAAATAAACACATTTTCTAAATTGAACACTTTTACTTAATATTAGTATTTACATCCTACACTAACACACATTCTTAATAACATAAAACAACAAACAAAATAATTAAAATAAATACATCATGTTTAACACTTGTGCGCGCGATGCTACCGCCGGGCGATAAGGAATGTTCTAGCTTCTAGACGGCTCGCGCGGCTGCATCGTCGTGGATTACGAGCTACGCTTTGAAAGACATCGTACATGTGCCGGCTGCGTTCACAAACCTTTTCTTTGTGTCCTCGCACGCGCTGGCAAAAGTTATAATTAAATATAATTAATAAGACGATTAAGTCCTTTTTACATTTTGAGTTACAAGTGTCATCTCGCACCCCAACAGGGGTGCGACTTTATACTTAAAAAGTCGGCCGCGTTTTAGCGTGCCGTCCCTGCGAACTTTTTGTGGGAAGACCACCACGCAGCTGCCCCGGCGCTCCCGAGCCACTTCACCAGCTCCACTGTCCGCTGCTCCAGTGTCCTGTGACCTAGCAGCCGCCGTCGCCCGAGGGGAGTACCGAACTACGGCGTAAAACCAGACGGGCCATTGCACCCACGACCTATAGTTTCTTTTTTTTTAAATAAATATTTTATTTCTTTTTCTGTTGCTGACGTTCAGAGTTTCTTTTCTACCACTCACCACATCCTGGGGACTGAACGCCACAACATAAAGGACTCTGTAGCTTTACCATGAATCGCCTTTCACGTGACTCGCGTTTACGTTAGTCGCAAGCGACTGCGTAAAATACTCCTTTTGTGTCTGTGTGTATGTACTTTTTACTTTTTACTTTCTATGAAATCGTATCCAGAACGGAGTAAGTAGGAATAGGTACTCACCAACGTGTTCTTAATTACCTTAAATCTCAATTATACAGTCGCTTTTTCCCGGTTGAATTTGGAGACGACAGGCAGCCAGCTTATTGCGGATCCACACGCAACGACAATTCTTGCAGAGGGCGGGGTGACGGCAGCGCAGCGCGTCAGGCCGCGGCCTGGACGCCAGTGGGCAGCGGCGAGCGGCTGGTCAGTCACGTAACGCATTGTACGCACGTTAGGCAGATCTAAATGTCAAATTGTATATAGAAAAATGACAGTTGGACTGTAGTAACGCGTGTTCGGAACGTTACTTGATTACCCTTCTGGTGTCCATATATTGAACTCGCTCGATGAGCCGCGAGTCCGGCCGTAGCCTGAATGTTCTGGCCGCTCCACACGATGGGCCACCCTGACCCATCATCATACAGGACGCAACTATGCGTTAAAGGGAGTAAGACATATTTATGTCCCGTTCTACCGCATAGCCGCGTCCTGTATGATGGGTCAGGATGGCCCATCGTGTGAAGTGGCCATTACGTTCAACAAGCGACAAACGCGAGCGAGGTGCAGCGAAATTTATGCAAATGCAAAATTGAAGAAGCAAGTCTGACCGTCTAACACCCCGTTCACACTGCGTCCGTTTCCGTGTCCGGGAGGCATCCTTCTTTTTCTCGCTTGCGATGTTTCGCCCGAGTGCGAAAGAGACGGATGCCTCCCGGACACGGAAACGGACGCAGTGTGAACGGGGTGTTACGTTGCGTAGCGCATTGCCACGATTATTGTCCTTGCGCGTGGACCCGTTATAGTAGTGAAATTATGGAATTTCAATTAAATAAACACAATTTATAAAATATCTTTTTAATTTTATTGTAAATAATTATTTTTTAACACAATCATAATCATCATTTATTGCATCCACATGTACATACATAGGTCTTACATATAGTATTTGGATTCGCATGAACCCTGACAGGGCACAGCCATATTAGGTAGTCTTAAATCTATTTAAATGAATCCATACTAATCCATATCCATACTATCCATACTATACTTGACTGACCATTCTTCGTAAATACATGGGAACAACAACCAACTGTTCTTAACCCATTTGCACATTCACAGCAAATATGTCAAACATAAAACTCCAGTTTCTTTTGATAGAATACATACAATATAATATACATATATTGGTATAGGTACATATACACATAATCATATAGTCGTATATATATTATTTGAGATAAAGTTATTCTACCTAATATTGAATGAAGGGTCTTTGTATATATGTATTAGTTAGACATTTTTACCCTGTTGCCCCAAATGGATTTTTTTAGAAAAAAATATATGTAATGCAATATCATATTATACATTAAATAACAAAAAATTGAGGTTGTCCCTTTCTCAGAAAAAAAAAATCGTTTTTTAAGCCTTTAAAAAAAAGTTAGAACCTCGTTTTTTTATTTTATTAATTACTATTACGTATATGCAACCTCTAAATTTCAAAGAAATAAAACCATAAGTTTGGCTAAAAAAAATTAAAAACGATTTTTCATTTAATTTTATTTTTAACCGAAGCAAGATGATTCTAGACTTGAAATTTGGTAAAATGATATCTTATAATAAGACAAATAAACGCACCTAAGAAAGCTATACATTTCAGCCAGGGGCAGTTTCACTATAGGATTGCGGCTAGACCCTTTATAAACAATTATCAATTATTTAGGCGGACGGCCCGCGGGCGCGTTGGGTGCGACGGGCCCAACGCGCCGCCGCGGTGCAACGGTGCCGCCGGGGTCCGGCGCGCCGACGGGCGGCGGCAAACACAATACCAATTTGTTTTTGCCATTGCCAAATATTTTTCAAAGCTTTATCTCTTTAGGAATAACGTCTAAATTCGAACTATTCGAATTTGCAAGAACATCAGATGGCGGTGCACGGTGGCGACCAAAATATCAATTTGTTTTTGCCGTTGATAAATATTTTTCTAAGCTTTATCGCTTTAGGAATAACGCCCAAATTCGAACTATTCGAATTTTCTCAATAGCAAAACGGTGAAGGACGCGTTGGTATTATTACAAATGTATTTGCAGAATATGCTATTGCAAAAAGTGTTTAACGGCTTTATACTCTTACGAATAGCGTTCAGTTTTGAATGAAGTCGAATCGGCTAGCAGCAAAAAGTGACCTCCTTCACATCTGACGTCACAAAACTCTGTCGCATATTTATCAATTTTTCCCCATCCCAAAAAGTGCTCAGCGCCGCTAAAGAAGTTTTCACTTCAAAAATACACCCTCGCTATAAGTGTAGGGGAGGTACCCTAAAAAAATATATTTTTCAAGATTTAATGGCGAAACTATAAGGGTTCCTTGTTGACTACGGAACCCTAAAAATGGGCTATTTGTTACATTGAGTTGACATATTAAGTACAAAACCCTAAAACGTCATTTCATTGTGATTTTGCAGAAATTACAGGTACAATAAACACCTGCTTAAATACGGTTAAATTACAAACAGTTCAGAAATTATTTTGTAATTTTTTTCATAAACTATTCAACCTATCAAATTCAAAATATTTTTTTTAGAAAGTTTTTATAGTTTTTGAGATTTTTTTTATATTTTTTAAACTTATGGTTCAAAAGTTAGAGGGGAGGGGGACACATCATTTTTTACTTCTGGAGCGATTATCTCCGAAAATATTAACATTATCAAAAAAAAAAACCGGTCAAGTGCGAGTCTGACTCGCGCACCGAGGGTTCCGTACAAACTATCAATTAACTCAAGTCAAGGTAAACTAAATGCCCTAATATTTGTTAAATTGCTTATTTTAACCCAACACAACAGAATTCAATTTCAAACAACGAATAACTTTTACACCAAGACCATCGAACAACCAAGACAATTGGATCGCGATCTTTTTTTAACCTGCTATTGAAATATACCCGTCCCAACCCCATTAATTCTAGAAAAATCTTAACAGCGCGAAGTAGGAATGGGGTCAGCGCCATCTATCGGCCCCATTTGGTACTAACGTGCAAGGGCAGTGAGCTTAGTATGTATGTTGGTGTTTTAGCGATTATTGTTTATCACGTGAACCGATCTCTATTTTTTTATTATTAGTTAAAACAGAGTACTTCTATTATAGTCTTATAGGAATTTCAAAACAAAAAAATATTTTTAAAGTTAATTGAATTGCAAGCATAACTAGGAAATTATTTTTGAAAATAAAACAAAAAATACGATAACTAGATACAGAAAAACTTATACTTTTCCAGTAATATTTATGTTTATCTTAATCACAAGTCATTATTTCAAATGTTTCGCTTGGATAACTTCGGAGATAAGGGGGGGGGAATGGTATTTTTTTTTACATTTTCCTTCATAGATCGAAATTTTACCAATGTAGAAAAAAAAAGAAAAACTGTTTCAAAAAGTGCAACTCAAGCCCTTTCATATGATACCCCACTTGACCTAATAATTGATATTTTTTTTTGCAGCCCCCTCATATTCGTATTTTTTTATAGGAAATTAATATGTATATTTAAATTTCTCATGTTCCATGCACGTGGATAGCTCTCATTTAAAACCATTTCAAATTTCAAATTGATAGCTCAAGTAGTTCGTGAGATATTTCACTTTGTGACAGACAGACAGACAGACAGACAGACAGACAGACAGACGGACGGAGTCGCACCATAAGGGTTCCTTTTTTACCTTTTTTGGTACGGAACCCTAAAAAATGATTTTAGCAAACCCCTATTCATTAACCACCGACGCAAAGAGAGGGGTCGTGTTACAAGTTTAACGTGTCTGTGTGGTAACGTAGGGCCCAAACGGATGGATCGATTCGAATGCGGTTTTTTTTATCATAGATAATTTTAACCCGAGTGTTTTTAGCCATGTTTCATGAAAATCTGTTCAGCCGTTTGAAGATCATCAGCTCTTTTCTAGTTGATGAGGGGATCTGACTAACGTCCTTATGTCCGATCGTTTCGAAATTTGGTACCGTGTTATTTCAATGACATTGAAATTATATGGTAAGGTAACCATGACCTAATCAGCCGTTTGAAGATCATCAGCTCTCTGCAACTATTAAGTTGATGAGGGGATCTGACTACCTTCCGTATGTTCGATCGATTCGAAATTTGGTATCGTGTTCCTTAAATGATGTTAAAATTATATGGTAAGGTAACCATGACCTGATCAGCCGTTTGAAGATCATCAGCTCTTTTCTAGTTGATGAAGGGATCTGACTAACTTCCTTATGTTCGATCGATTCGAAATTTGGTACCGTGTTATTTCAATGACATGGAAATTATATGGTTAGGTAACCATGACCTGATGAGCCGTTAAAAGATCATCAGCTCGTTAATAGTTGATGAGGGGATCTGACTAAGTTCCATATGTCCTATCGATTCGTAATTTGGTAGTGTGTCCGTCCGTACCGCCCTGCCATCGTTCCTGCCACTGAGTAACGACGTCTGCCCTAACCATCGTCTTGAGTCTCCGGTGCTCCCTGGGGGCCAGTTGGTGTCGCTCCTGAGCGATCCGTCCTGCACGACAGACCTCCAGATCGGCAGGTAACACGCCCGCAAGCACAGGTAACGCCGCGGAGCTGCACGATCTGTAGGCCTTCGTCAATAATATTAGTAGATAGGGACAGTTAGACAACTAAATAAAGAGAAAAAGAGAGAGTATAAAGAGTATTTGTATTGTATTGTATTGTAAATAGTGAGATAATCATTACAGATTAACACGTTTGAGAGTATTCCACTGCCCCATAGCTTTTATGGTACTCAATAAAGATTCCAAATTCGCTAGAACAAGAATTCACCGGTGTTCATCAAACTACAAGCAATACCACATACTTCTTCGAGGCGGGGCATTGGTGAATCAAAAGATGCTATACCACCTAGCTAATGGCTAACCCACTGATCTATCGGGACAAGCCCGATCGCGGCAAATCAAACAGCCGTGGTCATTTGATTCCATCGTGTCCAGTTCATGTGTGACCCACACAACACTAAGCCTGGAATAATTTGACATGCCTTGTGCGGAAGCCCGAGTATAGTTTTAAGGTCCTTAACGGACATACTACTCCATACACTTCGCCAGGAAATGGTGCAAGAGGTTGTGCGGACGCACTCAGGCCCAGGAAGCCACAGTATACCCGCAACTTCTCAACCAGCTCAACATGGTTTCCGTACTTTTTACGTTTCTCATAATGTGCATTGTCAAGAGGAATGCGGCCCGAGACCACTTGCGCATTCACAATAACCCCCACACCACCATTTACTGCAATGATGTCCGGCTTTCGATGGCTGACCGAGGTGCGCATGTTAGGCTCCATTTGGACCTTCCAACCCCGGCTCTCCATCGACTTAGCGACAAAACGACCCAGCCAAGAGCTGTGACACTGCTAGATGGTGTGAGCCGTAGTCTCCTGCACCTTGCAACCTGCTCGGCACAGAAGTTCCGACTCATGATCCACCACTCTACGCCCCCGCGAGTTATGCACTCTTGATGGAAGCGCATTTATATGGCAGTGCAGGAACTGCACGAAGTCCCGGTCTGTATACTCCATGCACCGCTCCCTGATCCACTTAGTGGACTCAGAGGTGCGCGACGATTCACGAAGCTCGTTACTGTCGCAAGATGCATGTAGCTTTTCCCGCCAAAACTCGCACACTGATCTTTATTTATTTATTTATTTAAACTTTATTGCACAAAAGAAAACTTATCGTACAAAAGGCGGACTTAATGCCATATGGCATTCTCTACCTGTCAAACCTTAAGGCAAAGCGGAAAAGATTGTGGGGCATCTTTGATGTGAGAGTGGGTGTTCCGCAGATAGTCTCTGAAATTTGCGCAAACCCAACTTCAACTTCTTACGGATCCTGTCAGATCTGGCGGCAGCTCGAGCAACTTGCCAGCCCGACGAACTCAAACGACCGAACCTCTTGACAACGAGGTCCGGTATCCAAGCCCGAAGGAATGGCACACCCAAGCCACCATCCGCAGTTGAGGCGTGGAAATACGCTAGAGGCACATCTTTAGGAAGCCGTAACGACGCACGCACTGAGTTCCGGGTCTGGAGGTCGAGCATTCTCAGGCGATCGTCCGAAATTTCCCCAGCACCAGGCCGTGAACAAATCTCGGAATCAAGGGATCCCTGGTAATCTCAAGCCGCTGTTGTGGTTGAGCGGAGCCTTTTTAGGGTTCCGTAGCCAAATGGCAAAAAACGGAACCCTTATAGATTCGTCATGTCTGTCTTTCTGTCTGTCTGTCTGTCCGTCCGTATGTCACAGGCATTTTACTCGAAAACTATAAGGTGTATTTTAATAAAATTTTCAGGATAGGTGTATTTTGTTAACCGCTACGTAGTTTTGTAACTAAATTACTAAAAACATTTTTTTTTAGGGATGCACTCCATACAGAACTGAAAGTCAAAAAAATTTTTTTTTTCATTGCAAGCCCACGTGTGGCACATCAATCGATAGGCCTTTCAAAATAAATATATGGATTCTCAGCAATTTTTTTGATTAAGTGAATAGAGTCAGAGATAATCTCCTCGAAAGTCACTAAACCCACCCCTCTAATTTTTGAACCGTGTATTTTAATTATATGAAAAAAATCATGCTCATAGGGCTTATTAAATTCTCTCAGCGAAAATTGTTTTCAACAAGATCGGTTCGAAGGTTTTTGATATATTTCTAAAAAACTGCCTTCCTTAAAGAAAAGGACGTAAGTGCCATAAGATTTCAGTAACGATACGACCTTTTTAATAGGCACGGAACCCACGATGTGCGTGGTCCGAAACGTGTTAGATGTTCTCCAATGCCGCTCCGATTAAACACTCTAACCTCTCGCTTCCAGCCGCACTGAAGTCAACCCCAAGTAGCGCCAACGCTCAATGCAAAAAACTTGTTTAAGGTATATACCCCCGAGCTTGAAAGTCTTCTCAGTGAGATATTTGTTCTTCTTGACATGGCAATTGGGCACCATCGAGAGGACGGAGCACTTAGGACGGTTTAACGGGAGACCCATCCTCGACCCCACCCTGTCAACACTATCCAAAGACTCTTGTAGCCCAGCACGCGAACCTCCTAAGAGGACGAGGTCATCGGCATAGGCCAAAGCGGAAACACGTTCCCCTCCAGCCTGTAGCCTACCTCACTGGGCAGCGCTGCAAGTACTACGTCCAGAACCAGGTTAAACAGGATGGGCGACAACGGGTCACCCTGGCGGACCCCGCGTCCCACAACCACAGGGGAGCTGGACTCACCATTCACAACAAGCGTAGTGCACGCCGATCTATAGAGTCCTGCCACATAATCACAGATCTGCCCAGGCAGGCCCCTCGCCTTAAGCAAGACACACAGCGCCGCATGCGACACTGTGTCAAATGCCTTTGCGAAGTCCAGCACCGCCACATGACACTCCCGTAGATTCTTCCTGCAGTCACCCAATATTGCGTCGAGCACAGCAGTGTTTTCTAACGTGCCATCGGCCGTGATGAACCCGCGCTGACGTATATCGAGTGAGCAGCAAGCTAACAACCTCTTCGCCAGGAGCGCATACATGTGTCGGAGAGGTACAGACGCGATAGTAATCGGCCTATACTCCCCCGGCGCAGCAGGCGCATCCGTCATCGGCACAATGATTGTTCGGCACTGCCGTAGTTCGCTGGGAATCTCACCCTTGGCCATCCAAGCGTTGAACAATTCCGCCTTATGGGCTACAGAAACCGACCGCCAGTCCTCGGCCTGATCTCCTCTGGGCGGAGGGCGCCAACAGCTGAGAAAAGTCGCGAGCCTGTCCCCCGTTGTCCACAGTCCGACGTAAGTCGGCCAGGGCTTTCGGTGTGGGCCCCGGTGCATCAGACACCTTCTCCAGAAGCGATCGCCAATAGGCTTCCAACTCCACAAGACTATGCCTGACACTCCTGCACTTGCCATCAATAATCTCAGCCGCTGCACGGCTACGACACTTACGATACAGTTCCCGTACCCTCGCGTACTCTGCTCTACGCCGCCTCCGCCCGGACATCCGTGCGGTCTCAATGCTATGGCCGTCATCGGTCTGATTATGACGCCGCCCCGCAGACCCTCGTTGAGAACCTCGTCCGGCCAATCTGCTCGACGCACCTCGTAAAAGGCCCTCCAGCATATCCACCGCACTCGGTCCACTGCTACTAGCTGCAGGATGCTCATCAGCGGACGGCAGCGATTCATGTCGCACATCCGGCAAGGCATCAGGTAAAGCTTCAACTTGAAGAAACGGCGCCTCCTGATACTCGGCTAGGTATGACTGCACCAAAGCCTTGTACTGCGGATACCGCCTTCGTCCCTTTAACGGCTCGAGGGTCCTTTCGAACCCAGGGAGAGCTTGGAACAACTTCATGATGCAGCAAACGCCCTGTTCATGAACAAGACGGGCTTCTGCCTTAGCCATGATGGCCACCTCCTCGTCACACCATCGTCGCTTCACCACTATAGGGGCGACGTCGTCATTGGCCTCTATTGGATGCGCGTGACGCTTGTGCACGCCTCATCCAATCTTTGATGTGAACGGTCTGTCACACGAAATCGGCAGCCACGCCTGCTGATTCGTTGCCACCGCGCTCGCCCCGACGCGGATAATTTGCCCGACCGGTTCTCAGTGGCCCTCCACTGGCCCCTGCCGGTGACAAATTTATTTCATTATTTGACATCGGAGCAAGATATATCGAGGCTAAGGGCGGCTGCTAACCCCCAGAGTCAAGTTCGCACGCAATTTTTTGCAAGGGGCCATCAGAACAGAAGTGTTTGCTATGCTTGATCGCGACCGAGGTCGTGACCCATCTGGCCTCATCCCAAGGATACCCGAAAGGCCCCCGCCAGCAGTGTTGTCTGCCAGCGGCGTGCACCACGGCCTTCCCCCCTACGGAGAGATGCACGCATTCGCGCCTAAACCGTACGTGACGACTCTGAACGTATGCACGCAGATGTTATGCGCAGCCTTTTCCTGGGCGACTAACCACTTAATCGGAAATCCCCCCCCCCCCTCCCTCCACAGATAGGCTGGAGGTAGGAGTTGAGACCCAGGCGGTCTCCCTGGTGACTGCCAGAAATTAGGCACCTGGTTACCCATTACAGGTAAACCCGTTCAGAAATTGTTTTATGATCAACCAGTTTATGTCCATTATAAAGTATGCTTAAATAATTGTATGCGCATTACACAATATGTTCTTCCTTCCGCCCAACCGAGTAAGTAATGAAACAAAGAAAGTAGTGGTTTTTCAGCGACAATCGCGCGAGACGACCTCCCACTTATGAACCACACCTCTCATGTCTCCTTACAATGCCAGTCTAGAGTCAAGCTCAACAGGGTCTTCTTTCCCC
Source organism: Epinotia ramella (assembly GCA_947578815.1). NCBI lineage: Eukaryota > Metazoa > Arthropoda > Insecta > Lepidoptera > Tortricidae > Epinotia > Epinotia ramella. Next base: position 11,857,769 of record OX388220.1, on the reverse strand, counting down.
GCTGATTCTCCGAAGCCTGTTCCCTTGGCTATGGTTTCGCTAGATAGTAGACAGGGACATTCCCTCCACCTCCTCATGGTCTTTCCTGCCTTTCGGCTTACAGACCGAATCTTTGGCACTGTCATGCGCTACTTGCCTTCGGCTCTTTCACGCATGCAGTTTCTTAATGCCCTACAAATTCTTAAATTATTTCCTTTCTCCCTTTCTGGGCAGGCCATACCTACTTGCTACGTTCTCCCCAAATGGGGCTCGACGACACAGCACGTCACTCGGCGTCGACGGTACCACACAGTGCTGTCCTCACTAATCGAAACTCCTTCGCTTGGTGTGCCATGAGTGCGCAAACTTGCGCAACGTCTCGAAGTTCTGCTCGCATGAAACAAGCTCTTCGTGGAACACTGGACCAACCGTAGTCCTCTTCAGAGCATCCGGCATCTCCGATCTCTCATCCGCGTACAGCCTACATTCCCAGAGAGCGTGATCCCGGCTCTCGTTGTCCTCACCGCATAGGCACTCCGCAGATTCGCACAACCCTAGCCTGTGTAGGCGCTGTCTGAAGCATCCGTGCCCGGTGAGTACTTGGGAGACCATGAAATCCGAACTTAGCCTCACGCCCACGTCTGGGAAGAATCTGTACAGCTCGCGGCCGTCCGTACTGCCCTGCCATCGTTCCTGCCACTGAGCCACGATGTCTGCCCTAACCGTCGTCTTGAGTCTCGGGTGCTCCCTGGGGGCCAGTTGGTGTCACTCCTGAGCGATCCGTCCTGCACGACAGACCTCCAGATCGGCAGGTAACACGCCCGCAAGCACAGGTAACGCCGCGGAGCTGCACGATCTGTAGGCCTTCGTCAATAAAACTAGCGCCGGTCTCTGCGTTCGTGTCAACGCCCTTCTGACCACGAAGTTGGATAGCATCGGCACCATACTGCGGCAGCGTCTGTCCCCGAGTACAGAACTCGGAGAGCCCGGAACTTGACACCCCATCTGGTCGCGGAAACCCGCGACATCTTGCCGAAGCAAGCGGAGGCCTTTTCCCCTATAAAAATCGCACGCGGCAAGTAGGACCTAGCCTCGTCCAGAGTGACACCGAGTGACGTAGCCTGCGAATCACTCCTGATCGGCGCGCCTTCGCATCGTGCATTCGCTTCTGATCGTGGGCGCTCGTTTGAACCTACCCTTGTACGTTATGGTCAAGGACTTCGCGGGAGAGAATCCTAAACGGTTGCGGGATCCCCAACCGGATATTTCTTTGAGCATGACGTTGGCTTTTCGTTCGATGGCCGCGCGCGAAGACGCCTCGGTCACCACCGTGACGTCGTCGGCATACGCAATCAAATGCACTCCCCCGGGTCGCGGCAGCAGCAGGAGATCGTTGAGGAGGACGTTCCATAGCGTCGGGCCCAACACTGACCCTCGTGGACATCCCATGGTGCTTGTCTTGGAGCATGTCTGACTGCCCACGAAGAGACTGACTCTACGATTGGAAAAGTAGCTGACCATGATATGATAAAGGTTCGGCGGGGCTCCACCTAGCTTTACCTTGAGGAGGATCATTGGCCACCACGCGTTGTCGAATGCACCAGAGATGTCCAGAAAGATCAGCTGTACGTACGGAGCCGGACTGGTATCCGTAATGTCGTTGATTCGGCACAGCGCCGACGCTGTCGAACGACCCCGGGTGAACCCATATTGGGCATCAGAAATGTTACGGTACAGACAGGGAGCACAGGAGACTATTACGCGTTCCATTCCAATAGTTTACCCAAAATGGGAAGCAGTGTGATCGGTCCACACGCCTTCGGGTCGCTAAGCGGCTTACCGTTGCCCTTTGGCAGGACGGCGAGTCGGCCTGATTTCTAGAGATCAGGAAACACTCCTTCGGCAATGCACTTCCTCAGCATGAGCAACATCTCGTCTGACGTGGCCTTCCACGCCCACTTGACCATCGCTGCCGTGATACCATCAGTACCTGAAGCCGTGTTAGGCAGGGATCGCACGATGCGCTCGACCGTCTCCTTTTCGGGAGCTGCCATGTCGCGGCCGGATGGCGCGAGGGCTGCTGCTACACGGACAGACTGGTGGTAAATGGTATACCTCTGCGGTTGGTTGTCTGGATACAGCGTCTGAAGGAGGCCTGACATGGTGTCCGTCCGTCTTGGTGCCGTTGATGATGTTCGGCGGGGGGCGTAAGCGCCCGCAAGCCTCTCTGTAGGCTAAACCCCAGGGATCGTCGTTGCCTGACTCGGCAATTTGGCGAAAGAAATCCAACTCCGCCTGCTTCATGGCTTTCTTGTACCTTCCTCGAAGGGCACGAAGGTCGTCATGGAGCCGCTGCCCAATCGTTCCTTCTCACGCGTCGTGACTGTTGCCATTCGCGCCGAGCTCGATTGACCATAGGTCGAAAAGTATCCAACTCCGGGGTCCACCATTCATACCTGCCATCATTTCCTTCCCCGCAACGCCCCAAAGTCTCCCGGGTAGTGCGCAGCAAGATCTCCGAATATCGTTCGCGGTATTATTAATTAAGATTATCCACGCTGCTGTCGTGTGCTGACCGTAGGCCTAGTTGCAATTGCTTCCAGCGTCGGCCCCGCGGATTCAATTGATGCCAAGGTATTACTGACTTGTGATTCTGGGCCGGGGATCCTTGTCTTAGGTAAGATTTCTGCATGTCATTTGTGCATGACTTCTCGTGACGACGAGGCATTCTATGCAGCTCGAGGGCGAGCTGGAATTTTCCTCGTTTGGTGTCCACCCTTCGTAAAATTCTCCTGGTTAAGGGGGTGTAATATATAACTGTGTTTTCGTCGCGGAAATACGCCTCTGTTCTTTTTGATTGTCGATTAAAACGGTGTCTCAAACAGACTTACTTCACTCAGTGTTGCCTGAATGCTAAATTGGGTTTCCGCTCCGTTCTAAAATAAACCATCCCGGCATTTATAAATCGTAGTATTTGATAATTTGTCGCTACTCGGCCTCCTTTCAGCGTTTCAGGCTCCTGCATAATTTATTTGTTTCAAATAGTACACGCCAACGTTTGACGTTAGCGTGATCGGTACGGACAATTCGATACTGGCAACTCTGTTTTTTCCTTTCCGGCGAGAAGCCGACATCTCATCAAATAATTAATTTCTTTACTTTTTCGTACGTATATTCCTCGTGATTTGAGTTGAATTCTGCTGAGCAATTACCAGTTAATTGGATTCATTAATATTTTAGGTCTCGCGGAGCGCGGGACGAGAGAAATACGTGTCCGAAAAGGTGCACATGGTGGGCACCTCGCCCTAACCTTACTTAGGGTAAGCTGCGGTTTATTCCAGGCGATTTCCCTGGGAAATCGAAAAGATTACTTGTTGAATTGTGTCCGCGTGGAGTAATATTATAGTGTGGTCGTATTGTGGTATTTCAGCTCACCCTAGCTAACGAACGGCGGTGACGTAGCGGTACCGCGGCCCGCGGCCAAAGTCGCGCCAGGAGTTGACATTTGTCAGCTCTCTCCGCCCAGTGGGACAATTATCCTCCAACAGGTAAGCTCCCAACCCGACAGTAGACCTTACGTAGTGATTTTAATCGTACTTTTACCAAATTTAACCCAGCCTTCTGCCACTGGGAACGATCGACGATTCTATCAAGTCCCGCTCTCGACTATTTCAAAGTCTATAACCCTTAAGCTACCGGCTGTAGGAAATCACAGCCCCCCTCACTCATATACTTATATGGACGGCATCCTTACAGGAGGTGTGTGGTCAGGGCCGACAGTGGGCCGGCCTCCACTGAGCAGCAGGCGACCTGCTAGCTGCGACGGAGCCTTCCCGGAGAGACTCAGCTAAGCCCGACCCAATTAATTCCCGATTTTCTAAAGCGGCAGGCGGTTCGGTTTCCCCCTTAAATCTAGCCAAGACCGATTGTTACACTACAATAGAACCTAGCTAGCCGGCAGGCTTAGGTCACCTAGTGTCTAAATATATTAGCCTTTCTAACCTATCCTAGAATAAAACTTAATACTAAGTACCCCGTGTGGGGCGTTTGCTAATAAACTGATGTTACTATCTCTCTTGTTTACTTCCATGCACTAGCAACAAATATTAAACATTACACTGGTGGCGGAAAGGTCTGGGTGAATCTTGTCCATTCGAGAGTGAAGTGTCGAACAAAAGTTGGCCCAGTTGACGCGTCCGGAACGGCGGCAGCAGAAGTCCTGAAGACTCACTGGCTCTCGAGTCTGACCTCCCGAAGACTGTTTTGAAGGTGATTAGCTGGTGATCGCTGAGGCTGGCGCCTTCATGTACTGTCCAGTCGCACACGTTTATTCATCTGGTAGAAATGGTCAAATCCACGTTTGACGTACCGTTAGGCCCGCTGAAGGTCGGAGGCTGTCCCGAAACATTGTGCAGAAGAAGATCTTTGCCGAGGATGAAGCCCTCCATCTGGTTTCTTCTGTACTCCGAGTCCGGTCCGCGTCCAGTATACTGTCTCCTATCGCAGTGCCACATAGGCGAGTGAGCGTTGCTGTCAACTCCTACGAGAGTAGGTTTGCCTGAAAGCCGTTGAAGAACCGATTTTAGGTGTGCTATGTGGCGACCGATATCGTGACTATACTGGAAGTACGCTGATACTACGTGCAGGCTGGTTTCTCCGTGTGCGACATGGACTACCGTGCAGTGCTCGTTGCTCATGTGATGTAGACGCGTGGCTGCCATCGCGCGGTTCAGTACTAGGACGCCATCTTTGGGGTTGATGCCACACTCCAGAATTCCGGGCCGACCATTGTACTGTTCCTGGACCAAAGTCGAGTCGGTGCGAACTCGCTACAACTGGGAGTTCTGCGGTGGCTTCTTCCGAACCTTGCAGGTTGAGCTGCCCGAACGAAATACTCTTGACGCCCTCATCTGCTATCGATAAATCGTCTTGGCCGCTTCCTGCTGCTCGGCATGAAGCCGGGCGGGGCAGTTAGCGGCTGCGGTGGTGTGGGTCGCCGCCGCCGATCGGTTAAATCGTTTTCAGGTCGCGCAGCATGTGGTCTCCGACTTGCAGTCCGTGTGCTTGTGTCCTACCTCGCCGCACTTCCCGCAGGTGTCCTCTTTTGAACGGCAGTACTTCTCCGGGTGCCCGTACTGCTGGCATTTGGAGCAGCAAGTCGACCGAATGTGATCGCAGACTTCCGCTTCGTCCCAACCTATGTAGACGCGACCTAGTCCCACCAGCTTGTCCCTAAGGGCCGGGGAGCACTCCAAGACTGTAAGGTAGGTACTTAGGGCCCAGTTGCTTGGAGACCGCAAATTTGCACTCCTCTCGGAACCGGGAGGAGGGCCAATCCGGTCGTCAGCCATGTTGATTCTGTACAGCTCCTCAAGGATTTGCTCCCCGGTCAGCTGCGCTCGGATTTACCGTAAGGCCACCCTTGGCAACCGCGACTTGGGCTCCGCCACACGTAGTCCCGACGGTACTGCTTCACGCAGTTACGGAGGCAGTCCTTACGACAACCCCTGAGTGAGCACTCTGCGTACCTGCGTGACTTTTATTCCTGACTCTGATGGGTTCACCGCTGACTGCAGAGTCTTCTTAGTATCGTCTAACGTCTTAATAGTTTCTGACCCTGCCACGGGGTAGAATATCACCGTGGGACCCTGGTGCGGCACCTGCATTGGTGGCTTCCCTTTCGGCATCTTCAGCGCGTTTGCGTAGCAGGGGGTCATGTTTGTTGCTGAGGGGCGGGTGCCGACGGCGGCCCATACTGCTGTCCTGGAGTCTGTACTAACCGGAGCTAAAGCGCGGTCACCTCATGTTCGGTGTTGCTCAGCCTGAGCGCGAGGTGTGCGACCATTGCCAGGGTGAGCAGTACTCCGGGTGCCCGTACTGCTGGCATTTGGAGCAGCAAGTCGACCGAATGTGATCGCAGACTTCCGCTTCGTCCTAACCTATGTAGACGCGACCTAGTCCCACCAGCTTGTCCCTAAGGGCCGGGGAGCACTCCAAGACGGTAAGGTTCTTAGGGCCCAGTTGCTTGGAGACCGCAAATTTGCACTCCTCTCGGAACCGGGAAGAGGGCCAATGGGGGGCCAAACCAGTGAAAAACGGGGCCTCACGGGGTTCGCTGATGCCCCTTCTTCCAGCATCTTTTCGAGGGCCAAAAACTCCTCCTCTTTACGGGCCATTTCTTCAGCTTCAATAGATAGGGACAGTGGGAATCTCGTTAATCCATTCATGCGCGTCACTAATAAGATGACGAGGCATTTGGCTAATTTTCTAACGCAACACAGTACCTCGTCATAGTGAACGCGAGGCTTAAATCATCATGAGTTAACATGCAGTTTAGGCCCAAGTCCCTACCCACCCCAGCGCGCCGAAATTTCGATGGATTAAAACTTTTGTAGCTGCCCCAGATGTTTTTAACTCGGACGTTACAAGGCGCCAAAAAGGCGTGTTCCCAATCCCTGCGGGGTCTTGGGGCAGCATGGGGCCCATCGTTGCCCCCCCACCGGATCCTTATCCGGGCCAATCACTCAGATGGCCGATCTGCACAAACGGAGGTCATTTGGTTGAACCTGGTCAAATTCATGTGCGACCCCCTAAGAACTAAGCCGGGTATGGCTTGTAGGGTCTGTCTCTTCAGCCCAACGAGAGTCCTAAGCTAGCAATGCGAACCGTAACTCCAATCACCACGCCACGAAAGTGTGCAAGTCGTTACGTGGATGCACTCCTTTCCGGATAGCTCTAGTCTACTCGCAACCGCCTCAAGTAACCCTTCGTGAGCCCCATATTCATTTCGTTTCTCACAATGGGAATCATCAAGCGGTTTACGACCCGTAACTACCTGTGCATCCACGACAACACCCACCCCACCCTTAGAGGCGATGATGTCCGGTCCGGCTTCCTCAGACCCAGGTCTGTACTCAACCTCCTCCTCCGAGAACGGGCGCCACAGCTGGGAGTAGTCGCGCGTGCCCCCGTATTGGTCCGCCTGCCGAAGCAAGCGCAAAGCCTCCGGTGTGGGCCCAGAAGCCCCGGACAACCTCTCAAGAATAGGACGCCAATAAGCCTCCATCTCCTCAAGCGAATACCGGACACCCCTGGTTGCGCCGTCCAACACCTCCGCTGCTGCACGACCTGGACACCTCCGAAAAAGTTCCTGAACCCTCGCGTACTCCATTCTACGCAGTGCCCGCTTCGACAACCTTGCGGTGTCAGCCACAGGACCCTCTCGACACCGGCCAGCGTTACTAGATGTCGCAGCCCGCGCAGCCGTCCTACGACCCGCCCTCTGTAAGAGCGCAGCGAGAACTTCCGCCGCACTGGGCCCGTCATCGTTCACCCTAGGTTGCTCATCGGCGACCGGCGTAGCGACCGGAGGTACCTCATTGACTCGCACATCAGCCACGGCTGGGGAGTCTACTACTGGATTGGAGCGCAACTCGGCTAGGTACGCTTGTACCGCCGCTTTGTGCGACATCTTCCTCCTCTGTCCTTTTATAGCCTCGAAGGTTCGGCCGAACCCATCAAGTGCGTCGAACAGCTCAACGTTCCCTCAGCGCCTCCTCTTCGTCCCTCCACCGACGCCTCGCCACTCCGGGCGCAGCGTCGAGGTTTGCCTCCACGGGATGGGCGCGCCTTTTATGGACGCCCTATCCCCTTAGACTCCTAAACGGCCTTCCACAAATTGGACAGGTTACTCCAGCCACCTCCTGCTCAAGAGGATCTTCGCCCGAGTGACCGCCCGAAATCAGGTTAGAATCGCTCCCCGACTCCAGTGGGAGATCGGGGCGATTTATATATTCTCTTTTTAAATTCATAGCAACTTTAACCTTGTGCGCTGACAGGGCCGCTAACCCCGCCACCTCAGCCGCACACCAGCATCGCTAGGACCCCACCGAAGTGGCTGGCTGTACTTGAGCACCCCATAACACTGAGGTGCCCCATCGGGTCTGCTGCAGGATTTACCCCGCAGCCATAAAGGTCCACAACTAAAAGTTATAATTAGCTGCTGTGCAAACGGCCAATACTTTGCACATGCGCCCCAGGTGCTGGTGAGATTGCACAAGCCGCGGCAGAGGCGTCATTTTTTACTTAGCCGTCATAAAATCTTAAGTATAAGAGCTATGTTAATGAAACTTTATATGTTTAATAACTTTAATAAGTCCACTATTGACATCATATCCCGAGAATTTTGTTTATCTGGTCTAACCCAAGTTACGAGGGTTCAAAAAAACGACGAACCGCTTCGAGAAAAGGTAGGTAATGCCCTTGCGTTGCGCTTCGCTTGGCTCGTCTTGGCGGGGGCACTGCCGTGCCCCCAGATTTTCGAGTCTACACCCCTATTGTCACGAACGGCGCGGCGCCGCGCCTAGGTGAATGTCTACACAAAATTATTAATACTTCAATAATAGTGTGCACTGTCACGTATCGCGGACTACCCGTTATGCTCGTACCCCTCCTCGAAGTGCTCGGCGCCGCCCGTGCGCGGGGTGCAGCACGGGTCGCTGTACACGCACCGCACCGGCAGTCCGCAGTCGCACGCCTCTTCTTCTTCCACTATGCCTGGAAATATTACACGATATCAAACCGCGGCGGGAACGTGTAAAGGCAGTGCGTGACGCGATACTGACTCGAAAATCTCATCCTGAAGAAGAACTCTCGAAGGGTTCAAAACATGTTTCCCGTAGTGACATTTAAAAAGTGAGTTTAACCGTATAATTATTTGTATAACTTTGAACATGTCTCACGAAAGTTTAAATTCGAATATATAACCGTTACATTGACCGATAAGGACGAACGAATGTTATGGAACGAAGTTCGCTATTGCAGTGAAATACTTACTTAACTATGTACTGTCTTTTACGAAATACATTGGATAGTTTTCGTGCTATCTTAAAAAACGCAGAGTTAAAACTACTGAACTTTTTTTGAGGTTTCCCATCGGCGAGGCGAGCCTGGGAAATCAAAGGTAAAAATAATATACTAAGTTACATGCTTTATCACCTTTTTACGCAATTTCGACTCAACAGCGAGATCTTCGTTGAAAGAGTAGCTTGGCTTGATATACTGGATAAGACTAGGCATACTGGGTTGGAGAGAGGCAGGGCACAGCCGAATGTCGTGCTCATAGTTGGTGCAGCCCAATTGGGAAAGTAAACCTTACAGAAGACTACAGCCTACAGCCATAAGGGTATGCGATGCGCGCACGAGCAACTTTTGTCGCCGGCGACAGTAAATCTGTCTCTTTTGCACGCTCGAAGTGAGATAAAGAGAGATGTCCTGTCGCGGCGACAAGTGTAGAGCTGGCGAGGATGCGCTGGGCAACACAACGAATCCTCAAATCGATAAAGGGTCAGAAGCTCGCTTGTGATTCTCCTGGTGTTGCAGCGCCCATAGGCGTCGATGTCCGCTTACCACCAAGCAACTTTTAAGCTTGTTTGTTAACGCCGAGGTATTCGAAGGAAACACTTACCATTTCCGCAGTTCGGGCGCACTTCCTCGTATAGACAGTAGCTCATGGTGTTGAGTGTGGCAGCGATGAGCCGCTTGCTGCACAGCGAGAACTCGAAGTGCGACGGGTTGTCCGCTGTGGAGGACTGCGCGCCCATGAGGAAGCCTCGGCATCGGCACAGCAAGTTGAGGAAGTTGTCGTCGTGGTGCGCGCCGAAAGTGTGGCCTGGGACAGAAAACGTTTGGCTGGTGTGTCTCGGGATAAGTAGCGTGCTCTCGTTTCGGAGGACAAGATCCTTTTTGGATCACTGAGCCACAATAGTTAGTTACTGTGTCTGTGAGCTGCAGAACTCAGAAGGCTGTCTTCTTTGTAATTTCTTGAATCCGCTTTAAGAAAAAAAAAAGACCGCGTTGCACTCCGGGAGTGCCGGCAGAAGTGAAAACCCAATAACATTGGAACAGTTTTTCGATCAGGTCACGTGACATCTTCTGACGACGCGCGGGCGTCGCACACCGGCAGCGGCGCGGCGGCGCACGGGGTGAGCGGCGCGGCGCGCGGGCAGAGCGGTGACGTCACACCGGGCAGCTTTCAAAGGCCGGAGCGCGCCTTCAACGAGTGTTCTCCGGAGTCCGCTTCGGATAGCACTGCCCCCTCCCTTCCCCCTTGCGTCTTTGAGGCGGCGGTTTTGGCTCGTCCTCGTCAGCCTTAGACGTTCCCGAATACCCTAGTCCTAGAGGCGGTGGTTTTGGCACGCCCTCATCAGCCTTGGACTAGGTCACCCTGGAATCATCCCCGCGGCGGTGGTTTTGGCACGTCCTCATCAGCCAGAGGTTCCAGGTTCCTGCAGCCTTCGAGGCGGCGGTTTTAGCAAAGGCTAAGGGCTTCCCGAACTAACGCTCCCACTAATATCCCGTAGTCCGTAAGGATAGGGCCGCGACCGCGTTAACCCGTACCGTAAACGTAGAGGGCTAGAACCTAGTATTTGATTATCGTTAATAAACGGGCGTAAGACCCTTATTTGTATATCTTTACTCTCATATTACATTCACCCTAGAATCCCCGTAGTATCCCTGAGTTAGTCTGGAAACCTCTATCAAGCCCTAACAGGCGGAGGATTTGGGTGTGTGCCCTAAACACACATCACAATCTTACGGTCACCCTAAAAATGAATTTGACGCAAATTTATAAACAATTATCAATTCTTTAGGCGGACGGGCCGCGGGCGTGTTAGGTGCGCGGGGCCGCCGGCTCGCCCGTCGGCGGCGGCAAACACAATACCAATTTGTTTTGCCATTGCCAAATATTTTTCAATGCTTTATCTCTTTAGGAATAACGTCTAAATTCGAACTATTCGAATTTGCAAGAACGGCTGACGGCGGTGGCGACTAAAATATAAATTTGTTTTTACCGTTGGTAAATATTTTTGTAAGCTTTATCTCTGTAGGAATAACGCCTAAATTCGAACTATTCGAATTTTCTCAATAGCAAAACGGTGAAAGACGCGTTGGTATTATTACAAATTTTATCTACGCACATATCATTAGTGCTCTTAAATGCGTTCAGAAACCGTAGGAAAGGACCAGCATTGCGAGTATTACAACCAATTTTACTATGAGAACTTTCTTGTCTGTGGTAGTAGGTAAAATCTGTACTGTAATGTTATTAGTTATTACAGTACAGATTTTTGTAAGGTTATGAGTTTAAATTTGGAACAGCTGTCAAAACTCAAGTGGGTCTCTATTCTAGTATCCATAGATATTAAAACAGTTATCGATGCGAAACGTCAATTCAGTATATTTTTTAATATAAACCGCACGACATTTGATCAAGAGTGACATGAGAATAGGAACATCATTCGTTTGTCTATGATTTAAAAAAACATTCGTCTTGACGTAGGATCAAATTGCCGCCATTACTTTTGTCATTTCTTTGTTGGTTTTTGCTGTTACGAAAGTAGAATTGTGAAAAGTTGTTTGTAATTCACATTTTAGTTGAAAATATGAGTAGTAGTGACTCCGAGAAAGATATGCACACTCCGCCGGATATCGTAAATGCAGCCACGATTGCAACAAAGATATTTTACAGGTAGCACTATAGTAGCAATGCAGGTCATTTTCCTACGGCTTCTGAACCGATCTTAGAGTACTTATGATATGTGTGTAGATAAAGTAGTGTATGCAACTGTACATAATTTAGCCTTAAACCACTCGTGTGATCCTATTATGAAACTCGCTAACGCTCGTTTCATAAAACCACACTCGTATTTTAAGGCCTCTGATTATGTATCAGTTGCATAAACTACTATATTTGCAGAATATGCTATTGCAAAAAGTGTTTAACGGCTTTATACTCTTACGAATAGCGTTCAGATTTGAATGAAGTCGAACGGGTAGCAGCAAAAAGTGACCTCCTTCACATCTCACGTCACAAAACTCTGTCGCGTATTTAATAATTTTTCCCCATCCCAAAAAGTGCTCAGCGCCGCTAAAGAAGTTTTCACTTCAAAAATGTGTCCCCTCTTCTTGAACTTGATAGGTTGAATAGTTTTTGAAAAAATTACAAAAACTTCGGAACCCTACACTGAGCGTGGCCCGACACGCTCTTGGCCGGTTTTTTTTATTAGGGTACCTCCCCTATACGTAACGCGGGGTGTTTTTTTTTTTTCATTTCAACCCTAACGTTTGATATATTGTTGGATAGGTATTTAAAAATGAATAGGGGTTCGCAAAAATCATTTTTTGCTAATGTTAATATTTTCGGAGATCATCGCTCCAGGAGTAAAAAAAATGGCCCCCTCTAACTTTTAAACCATAAGTTTTAAAAATATGAAAAAAATCTCAAAAGTAGAATTTTATAAAAACTTTCTAGGAAAATTATTTTGAACTTGATAGGTTGAAGTTTTTGAAAAAAACCGGCCAAGTGCGAGTCGGACTCGCGCACGAAGGGTTCCGTACCATTATATATAATAATAAGTTACACTAGAATTTGTACGAAACTATTACTTCTTGAAGTACATTTTATAAGTTGGTCGACTATTACTCGTAAACGTGTAAAGCCTACTTAGCTGTGATAGTTTTCCTTTTAACTTCGTTATATGTACTACTACCATGAATTTTTTCACATATCCCAAAACAACCATTTAGCTAGCAGGGGGTGGGGACACTGGAGTCTAACAAAAATTAGCACTTTAAGGCTTAATATTTCTCAAACGGATCGTTTAATCGAAAAATTGTGTTCACAAACCCCCAATATTTTTAAAAGACCTATCCAACGACACCCCACATTATGGGGTAGACAACAATAAAAAAAATCATCCCCACTTTACATGTAGGGGAGGTACCGTAAAAAAAATGTTTTTCAAGATTTTATTTTACCACTTTGTCGGCATGACTAATATGTATATTCATGCCAAGTTACAGCTTTCTAGTACCAAGAGCCTCTGAGCTAAGCTGCGGACGGACGGACGGACGGACGGACGGACATAGCGAAACTATAAGGGTTCCGTTTTTGCCATTCTGGCTCCGGAACCCTAAAAAGTACAAAAACTACGGAACCCTAGACTGAGCGTGGCCCAACACGCTCTTGGCCGGTTTTTAATAGGTACGGAACCCTTCGTTGTGCGTGGTCCGACACGCACTTGGCCGCTTTTTTAATCTAGGTAAGCTTGTTTAATGTAGGTAAGCTTGGAGTTATTTAAAGATGCAAAAATGTTTATGTTACATTCAATAATTATAAAACGCTTTGATGTTGATTATGAATTCCGAAGGCCTTCAGCACCTTACTTGAAATTTAACAAAATGGACGCCTGACATTTTGTATTTTTTATTGCGATTAGAGTATTATTTTTGTTCAAAATGTATTTGTTTCCTCGCAAATGTGATGAAAAACATTGTGTGCGACTGGAAGACCCAATACTTGCCATAATATCGACACTATTTTGTTACGATTGACGTGGCAACATCATGTTGTATTGATCTACCTGCTCAGGGGAAAAACCCGACGGCGCAATTGCGCAGTTATATTGAGTAGGTACGACGATAACGCGCCGGCGCGGTATCTCGGTGACTCAACGGTGAACGTGACGTGGCTGTGACATTCAGCGCTTCAAGCGCTTTCTAAAGCGGCACCATTTTGCTCGTCCTAAGATCACTCTGGGGTAATTCGACTTTATTGGAAATGGAATCTTGTGGAGTTTTTATGATAAATAAAACATTTTAAATTGAACGAGCGAGCGAAGTTCTCCATTTCAACTTGGGCAAAAATTCTTTCGTATGAAGAAGAAGAAGAATAAGAATATTAATTTGCAAAAATGTGTAATCATTTGTTGTAGTATATTGATATGTACGTACATTTTGCTTAAAGAAGTATGCAATATTTAATTTATAGACTACATGCTGTTATCTAAAACATTGTCTAATCTTAAAGTACAATAAAATTTCCTAATACTGACATTACAAATGCAGCATTAAAACTATCTTGATTACTTATTATACAATTATTTGTTATACAAGGGTGCAAAGTTGTATTTTACCCGCGAGTATGGAATTGAAACACGAGCAAGTGAAAGGATTCTATAGTTGAACCAGGAGCGAAGCGACTGGTTCTAAATTAGAATCCTGAGCGTAGCGAGTGTTGCAACAAACGAGAAGTAAAATACATTTGCACCCGTGTGTAACACAAAACTTTTCACCTCACCGTAGCGAGGAAAGTGCAACATGCAAAACAACTTAAGTTAATTTAAATAATATATTTTTTTAAGTGAAAACTTCTTTAGCGGCGCTGTGCACTTTTTGTGATGGGGAAAATTGTTAAACTCGCCACAGGTCACGTGGCCGTAAGATGTCACGTGACCGTAAGATGTCACGTGACCGTAAGATTCGACAGATTGAAAACTTGTAAGACGGACACGTGACCTGATTGAAAAACTATTACAATGTCATTGAGTTTTCACTTCTGCCGGCACTCCCGGAGTGCAACCCGGTCGTTTTTATTTATTTTTTAGCGTAAGTAATATCAAGTAGAATTTAGGTCAAGTGCACGTCGGATTTTAGTTTTCCCATACATTTTGAGACCCAGGCAACAAGCAATTCTTTAAAAGTTCTTAAATATTTATTTTATTCTGTTATTTAACGGCATTTGCGGCAACAGAAATACATCATCTGTGAAAATTTTGTATTATGAGCGTTTTACGTTTTGTTATCTGTCAAAAGCTACTTAAACACGCTCCAAGGTCAAATTACTTTCCCCCCTAGTGGATAAAATGTGTTTTTGCCCACTGGTTTTAAAGGATGAAAGACGGCTTTCCGAGGCAGTGAGGGGAAAAATATGTTTCTGGTAACAAGCTGTCTTTGAGTCTAGAGGACAAGTCAGCACCACGCCGACAGTCATGTTTCGTAACTGATGCTTTATATCTAAACAAACTCGTATTGCTCTTGACAAGTACTTAGTCCTATTTCATAGAGATACAATGAAGGCAACGACATTACATTTAGTCTGTAGTATGTCTCTCCGGCTGTTCGCCTCCAAATTCCACGAGAATCGGTAGAGAAATGCGACCTGTAGAGAACAGCCGGACCTCCGAATATACGAAAGAAATTTGGCCCAAGCTGAGAACTTCGTTCGTTTCACTTGCTCGTTCAATAGGAGACTTTTGATAACAGCTCGCAAAACAATCGAATCGAATTTCCTTTTATAGCAAGTTGGCTGCAAAGCGCTAAATGCGCTTAGCTATTTCTCAATCCTAATTCCTGTCACATGTCTTTCCCAGTGATAAACGCAATATCGTGTATGGGCTTCCCACGTAGATACGGCGATTTTCTTGTGAAGACACCGTGTTTCACCAATTCAATGATTTCATCACTTCGCTCAATACCCACTCAAAATAACCACTATGAAGCGGTAAAATAAAATGTGTGTTTATTGAAGTTCTATTAATCCTTGCGTTGCTATAAGCGTCTTTAAGTGTACGGCGTCAAGGATATCATGTTTTTCTAGATTTGAAGTGAGTATCTAGTTTTAGATTTTCATAACCCTTATTAACTTAACCTGTAACTCGATTGTGAATGTTATCAAATATTCTGATGCCGGTTTTATAAAGATGCGTTCGTCAGATTAATTCAGTATATTTTTAGACAGACATTTATTTATTTATTTATTTATTTATTCAAATAATATTTACATAGCATTACAGTTGAACCACTACGCTATGAAACTAAATTAACTAAAACATAATTTGAAACAACATGAATCACGTACAAACACTCGATTGCCTAACATCCATCACTTCGCAAAATCTTAAACATTCACAGCACACAGCCGCCCAACTCCATGCAAACAGATCGCATTCCGGTGCTGATGCCAGAACGCATTGAGCGCCACAAGCGCGCGCAACAGCGGCGAGTTTTTGCGCGACACGGTGCGCGCTGCCGGCACCGCCAGCAGGTCGCGGCGCCGCGGCCGCAGGGTTACCCGAGGGATGTCCGGGACGAACAGTCTCAAGAGTTGTCCGACCAGATCCGGACAGTCCATCTGCCCACGCAGAACCCGACACGCAAAAATTAACAGCCCGTAGTTACGCCTTACTTCTAAGGAGTTGTAACTCAGAGTGACATGACGTATCCATAAGGGTTCCGTTTTTTGCCATTTGGCTACGGAACCCTAAAGATGATTCTCATTATATGTACGAGCGAGCGAAGCGAACGAAGTTCTCCGTTTCAGCTTGGGCATAAATGTTTTCGTATGTCTGTCCAGATATGTCTGGATGTCCGCTGTTCTCCTAACAGAGGCTCTAGTATAAGTTTTACCGAAGCAAAACTTTACGATCGCGTTTGCGTTTTACCCTCAATTTGTATGGGATTTGACAGCTAAACGCAAACGCGGTCGTAACGTTTTGTTTCGGTAAAACTTATACTAGAGCCTCAGGTTGCATTTCTCAACCATTTCTCGTGAAACTTTGTGAGCAGTTTCGATGGTTACATATATGGTTATATTTTATCAAATCCGATTTAGGAAAAATAATCAGACTTGCGGTGTCTACAGCTCACAGAGTCACTAGTATAAGCTGACGCCACACGTACGAAATCGGCGGACGGCGACGGTGTTTCCGACTCGTGTCCACACAGGCGTAAATCACGCGGCGCTTCAAACATACACTGACGGTCTGACGGATACGGAAGGGGCGGCTCGCCCAGGGGCTTTAAAATGTTCACAAAATGTTAACCGGCAAAACGTTAACCCCATCTCGCTCTATCTTATAACTTCGTACCGCTCATATCGTACGCCGCGCTCGGACGTCCGGACGCGCCGATCCGAACATGCGATCGGCAAGTATTTAATCAATTGAATTTACAAGATGATTAATAATTGATTTGGTTTTCAGCTTCTATCACAATGGAGTCACCAGAAAAGATGGATACAACACCAGAACCAAGCCAACTACAAGTTGCTTTGCTTGGAATAGTTGAGCGATTACCAAACGATGAAGAAATAAAAGAAACTATACAACAAATAAATGCCACATCAACGAGCAACGACATAAATGACCTATCCAGCGATTGTGACTCCGACGTCGAAGGCATGGAAATTCTTTGGGATGCCTTGGTCCGTGCAGATGAACCTTATAGGAATACTATAGAACACTTAACCACATTACTTGAAACATTACCGAGCAGATTTAGCACTCGGTCATGGCCTGCTCGGCCAGTCCATGACAAGAAACAGCTAGGCAATATAAGGAAGCGATTGGTGGAGCCGGACACTGATCAGGAGATACTGATGGACAATTTAGAAAGAACGAGAGTTCGACTAAAAAGTATTATTAAGAAGAAGCAAATAGCAGCCCACAAAAAGCAAGGCAGTGCAGGGAACTAGTGATATTACTTACATAGTACATTTCGATGCTAGTGCGGAAAGTATGTCATTACGTACGAGTATCGAGATATCTTGCCATGAGCCATAGGCGATACATTTCCGCACGTGTATCGAACGACGTTTTTTAATACAGTTGCGAAAAAATAAGAAAAACAACAAATAAGGAATTCGAAACTTTTATATTATTTATTCTAGTAACATCATTGTAATACAGTCAAATCAAATCAAAGTATTTATTCTGTAAATAGGCTTATGCTAGCTCTTTTACAATGTCATCTTATAACTATATATTTATATACATATATTCTATTTTAACATAAATGCATCCTTATCTTCTACGAATTCCTTTACAGTATAATAAGCTTTCTGTAACAGCTGTCGTTTCACAGTTGCCCTGAATTTATCCATTGACAATTTCGTTAAATTAGATGGTAACTTATTATAAAAGCGCACACTGTTCCCCATAAATGACATATTATTTACTCTATTTAAACGTAATCTCGGAATCGCCAATTTATTTTTATTTCTAGTATTATAATTGTGTATGTCACTATTCAATTTATACATTTCCATATTTTTCCTTACATACATTATATTTTCGTAAATATATTGGGAAGCAACAGTGAGAATATTGATTTCTTTAAATTTGTCTTTAAGAGACACTCGTGTTCCAAAATTATATAAGTTAAGTATTGCACGTTTCTGTAAAACAAAAATTGAATGAATGTCAGCGGCTTTGCCCCATAATAATATGCCGTAAGACATGACGCTATGGAAATATCCAAAATACACCAGCCGTGCTGTCTCAACATCTGCAAGTTGACGGATTCTTTTAACTGTGTATGCTGCTGAACTTAGTCTACCTGCCAGTGTAGAAATGTGCGTACCCCACTGTAATTTTGAATCCAAGGTTAAGCCTAAAAAAACAGCTTTATCTTCAAAATCTAAAAATACATCTTTTAAAACCACCTGTGCATCACTCGTATGCTGGACATTAGGCAAAGAGAATCTTACACATTTAGTTTTCATGGCATTGAGAAGTAAATTATTAGTAGTGAACCAATGAACTATAGAGCACAATACATCATTTATTTCATTTAAATCACTGTTTTCTTTTTACTTTAAATATAATAGATGTATCATCAGCAAAGAGAACCAGCTTATGTTTCTCATTAACTACATAAGGCAAATCGTTTATATAGACGAGAAACAAAAATGGGCCAAGAATAGATCCTTGGGGGACGCCCATTGAAGTAATAGACCCTAACGATTTAGTTCTATTTATGTCCACTTTCTGAATCCTGTTTATAAGAGCTAAGGCTAAGTGAGCTAGGGTGTAAGGCTCTTGAGCTCTGGTCCTAACCAGATCTCAAGAGCCTTACACTTCACGCCATAGTGGTTAAGCTTGCGAATAAGAGTGACGCAGTCGCGCGACAGATCGCAGAACACGCCTATTGCATCTAGTTGTTGTTCCCAAGCTTCAAATATGTGTTTAATTAAGGTCATGCCTGCCTCCGTCGTTGACCTGCCCCGTGTAAATCCAAACTGTTCTTTACAGTGGTTTATTAACATTAAAATGTGATAGCAATTGATCCAGAATGATTCTTTCAAAGATTTTACTAATTGCCGGTAGAATAGAAACGGGTCTAAAATTTGTAGGATCTCTTTTTGATCCGGATTTAAATAATGGAACGACTCGACCGTGCTTCATTAGATCGGGAAAAACTCCTATATCAACACATTTGTTGAAAATCATCGCCAAGTGAGGTGCAATATCACACACTATCGATTGTAAAACTTTTACCGATAGGCCCCAAATATCCTCGGTCTTTTTTAAATGTAATGTTCTTAACGCTTTTACGACTGTTTGCGGCGTGACGTATTTGAAACAGAAAATAGTTGAGCATTTCGTCACATTTGCTTTTAGCATATTTTCGGCCAAAGAGGAGGACGAGTTAAGCGATCTAGTCGTTTCAATAGGGATATTTGTGAAGAAACGTTCAAATTCATTTGCAACGTCTATATCTGATTTTACTAATTTATCACCTACTTTCAGGGCAAAATTAGGATCACGTGATTTCGCTTTAGCAGTCTCACTACTAATAATTCTCCACACGGTTTTGACTTTGTCGTTTGAGTCTTTTACTTTACGTGCAAAATATTTTGATTTAGCCATAATACATATATTTTTAAATAATTTACTATATGATGAACTGGCTACGTTTCGGGGATCTCTTCGGGGAAACCGAAGGTTTTGTCTGTGCAATTGCGGACGAAGTTATCATGACGAACAATTACCGGAGATATATCCTGAAGGACGGTACGGTCGACATTTGTCGGGCATGCCGCCGTCCCGGGGAGTCACTCAGGCATATTATCTCCGGTTGTGGTCATCTTGCTAACGGCGAGTACTTGCACAGACATAACCTTGTAGCCAGAATTATTCACCAGCAACTTGCTCTGCTATACGGTCTTGTGGTCTCCGAAGTGCCTTACTATAAGTACACACCTGCGCCAGTTCTCGAAAATGGTCGTGCCACGCTCTATTGGGATCGATCTGTCATCACGGACAGGACTATTCTTGCCAATAGGCCTGATATCGTGCTGACTGATCGATCGAAACGCCAGGCAGTGCTCGTCGACATCACCATCCCCCATGACGAGAACCTCTTGAAGGCCGAGAAGGACAAAGCCAGCAAGTACCTAGACCTGGCTCACGAGGTAACCGCCATGTGGGATGTTGATTCGACGATCATCGTCCCGATAGTCGTTTCGGCGAACGGTTTAATAGCGAAGAGTCTCGACCATCACCTCAAGAGACTCTCGCTAGATGGCTGGATCAAGGGTCAGATACAGAAGGCGGTACTCCTGGATACTGCGCGGATAGTCAGGAGGTTCCTGTCTCTGTCGCCCTGACCACCGGCAGCTTAGGCCCCGCCTCGCTGCCGGCGGTACCCTAGGTTAGGTTTTTATAATGATTTTATTTCTTGTATGTATAGTTTTATATTTTACTTTTTATATAATTATTGTAAAAACCTAGCTTAAGAAGAAAATTTAATAAAGAGAATAATAATAAAGTCTTTATTTCAGGCAATAAACCTATATCACATACACAATGACAATAATAAAATAAAATAAAATACAAATTCTTAACTAAAATTAGCTACCTAGAAGTAGTCAGTCATATATATATACATCGGGTTTATTCATTTATTTCCTATTTTGTAAGCGGTGCACGCTCACCCAGTATTTCATGATGGAACAGTCCGGACGATCAGACAAGGTACGGAGGATCTCGTTATCTGAAGATGTGATACGATCCCGGAACGACGCTATTCGTGTTCTAATGATTGCATAGAAGTCGGGGACTCTGGCTTCTGCAAACATGCTCGACGCACTGCAATAACGAGGCAACTTCATAAGAATACGAAATGCATTATTGTATTGTACTCTTTTAACTTTAAAACATGTATTAGATTCAGTTTCTATACAGTTCAATAATTTAGAATAATACAAATTAGGGTCCTCTATACTTGGTTCTAGTAATTCTAGTTGAGATTTGATGTTATTACCAAAAGTCACCAACCTCTTTTCTGTGACCGTCCTGTACAAAATCTCTAAGGGTAGTTCATATCAGTCGTCCCTTGTGCAAAAGATATTATCTATGCAGGTTGCAGTGGTGTACGTAACTCTCGTGGGTTCACAAAAAAGATTTACTAAGTCGTAAGACTTAAATAAATTGAATATACTGGATGATGTGCTCGTGTCCTCTAGCAGATTTACATTAAAATCCCCACAAACCACAATACATTTTTGGCTGTTAAACACTTTATTTAGGGCTTCCTCCATTATTGACTCGAAAAGAGTGAAGTCCGCAGACGGCGGCCTATATGTATACACAAATTATTATATAATGATCGAGTTCAGCACAAGACAACTCAATTGTTCTCTCGACCGACAAGCGAACTATATCTTTCTGCTCTTTATATTTAAGGTTTTTATTTATAATTATCAGAGATCCCCCACGGATACATTTCTGTCTAGAAAAATAGATCACAACAGTGTGATTTTTGAAATTAAACATAATTTCGTGGCTTTTGAGCCAGTGTTCCGTAACACAAAGAACATGTACATTATGATTGTCAATAAATAAATCCACCTCCAGTTCCTTACTAGCGAGCCTCTGAATATGTTGATGGGCAACGTTAATTGTTGACTTATTATTCTTAATAATCACTAACGGTCTTATTCATAAAAAGTTAAAACAGTGCTATAGCGAGCCTATAGCCTATAGTCAATTTATAATGATGTAACCAGATAAATAAATGAGTAATTTACATAAAAAAGTTAAAAATTCTATTAAAATAGTAATTCCTGCACGAAGAATGGTGGGAACACCATGCACGCTCATTTCAAGTTAAAAAGTTATCAGTGACAGTGCGTGAATAAACTTATCGTGTTTCGTTGTGTCGTAAATAGTATATACTTAATGGAATTAATTGTGCACCTATTGAGAGCGGACCTACAAAAAGACCGGAGACGTGGTGGCCTGACACCAAAAGAATGCCAGCGATGCAGCGCAATACTTCATCAACCGAAATGGATTTTATTCCTTGGAATGCCCAGGAGGCACGTAAATACATAAAACTGCTACTTAACGCACAGGCAGAAGTCACGCGGAGCGGTGCAGCGCGGGTCGGTGACGTTACCTATCCCTCGTAAAGTTCGAATCTGTATGAAAGAGTAACATACCGACCTCCGCTCCGCCACTGCCCCTGTTCGTAGTAGGTTATGTAGGTATATCATCCACGAGGACGCGACGCACCCCAGCATCTCATTGCAAACTAGTTTGTCTTTTGTCCTTAGCGTAGTCATAGATAGAAGTGGGGCGCGTCCTCGTGGATTCAACGATCTATTGAAACATAGATAGGTACCTACTCGGTTTTACACTGTGGGTTCTTACCATCAGGTGGGCCGTATGCTCGCTTGTGTGCCATTGTCGTAGTACCTTTTTTAGGGTGAGTATCCACCAGAGCTGTGCACTACATCTCTGGTGGATATCCACCCTTACCTATACTACGACAGTGACAAGCCCACGCGTTAGGCGAGTTCCTGGCAGTGAAACTTTTAATAAAATAACCATTCCTTATTCCAGACAGGATTTGGTACAGTCAGGTGTATTACTGTACCTGTACAATAAATATCTGTACACACCTTTGACATTGTCAATAAAGTCCTGTACAGATATTTATGTATGTATAATATGTACCCCTATGTCCCCTATATATATATTAATACCCCTGACTGTACAGGGAAAATAGGTTGACTCAATTATGTTATTGTTGTACAGTACAATTGTCAAAAGATGAATCATTACAAATTAAACACAATTTGCTTATTGCATATTTTATTTAATACAAACTTATATGTAAAGCAGTACTCTTAAAACTGCTGGATGCAGAATGAAGAAGAAATGACTCTTCATCCTCCACTTTAATTGTGTGTAGTTCTAATCAGCACTAAATTTTAGCACATTGCGCACCCAGGCACCGCAGGTCTGCAATCTGAAATTAAAAACAATAGAATTATAGATAGCTGTTTATTACATGAAACTTAAATGAAATATTATATTATATAGTAATAAATAAATACCTCTCTCTTCATTCCCCTAGATGCAGCTTGGCGGACTCTCCGGCCTCTCAGGCGCTGCCGCCTCTTAAGCAGGAATTATTTCAATCTGAACAAATATAACATGATGTTCAATTACATTTTATGTATAACCAATCCCTGTGGATGCACCTGTATGTTTTATAAAGAAACTGAGCAGAGTTCTAGTTTAAAAGCTCTTCGCCTCGGTCGCCATTCAATATCTTGATTAAGCTTGCCATCCACATGAAGAAATAATATCCAATAACACAACTTTCAATAGTGTAACTGTCTCTAAAAATATAGGTACTATGAAGGACACAAAAACCAGTTATTGTATTATATGCGTAGGTAGCTCATAGCTAATTGTATGACAGCATACACTGGTAACATTTAAGTATTGTTTAGAGAGTGACTATTAGGGTGTTGGTTCTGAACCTGGGGCTAATTACCCCTGTGACTGTGAGGGTCATACAGCTCTTCTTCGGGGTTCTTGGGGGTTAAGCAGTTTTAGAGAGTTTGCGTAACACATCAACATTTGACTAATGTGTACCTATTATTGTTTACATTAACACATTACCAACACACCACCCCATTACTTCGGGTCCAATTCAATAATGCATTTAGAGCGGTGTTGGGGCTGCCTCGTTACTGCAGTGCGTCGGGCATGTTCGCGGAGGCGCGCGTGGCGTGCTTCCACGCGAGCATGCGCGCGCGCAGTGCTGCGCTCGTGCGCAGAGTGCGTGCCAGCCAAAACGCCGTTCTATCTATGATAGCCTATAAAGTAGATTGCCCATACATCCGGCATTGCTGTGACAGACATGTCCCAGCGAGATAAATCGGCCGAGTAGGTACCTATTTTATTTATGTGACATTTTATTTTATATTACTTATTTGACATTGTATTGTATTGTATTTTTAATTTTTAATTTAATTTTAATATTTGTATTTGTATGAACTTAATTGAAAAAATGTATTATGAGTTTTGTTACTCGAAATAAATGATTTGATTTGATTTGATTTTGATTACCTCATGAATGTACAATATACTGCTTATTGGTTGGATTTAGAGAATGTTGACTATGATGAAAACCCGGGTCCATGAATAAACAGCACAGATATCACTCAGAGCGAGCGATTTTTTGATGTGTTTGAATACTACAACATTTTCACGTCGTCCATACAATTAATAAAAAGTGTTTTCAAACCATTTGCAAACACCGACGGAAAGATCGTGAGCAAAGGGTAGGTATGTATCGGTTAAGCATTTATTATTGAGATTAGAACAATATCGTGTAATTCATAGGTCTGTGCCATACAAAAACGCTTAAACTGGTGTCTAAATGTAAAATTAGTCGCATCCAGACGAGCGAAATCGGCGGCCTGTCGGCGAAGGTTAAAGGGAATCTGATACGGAATGACCTTGGTTCTGCCGAACGCCGTTTCCAGCACATAAAGATACACTTTTGGGATAGACATATAGGTATAACAAATAGTTATATTAGGTAATTACCTGGTTAACCGTGTCCTAATCGAGCTCGTTGACGTCGACGACAAACTCCTCCGGCAACCAGGCACTGATGTTGTTGGAGTCAGTGACTCAGTGCGGTCCTGTCGAGGTGGCGGGCCACCGTTTTGCGGCCAGCTTCAAGGACTGAATGTTTAACTGAGCAATAGTGCGGGGCGCGGCAGTCCACATAATATTATTCTTCAACTAACCTCCGTATCAAAATCTGAGGAAAAATGCATAAATTATAAAATAAGCATTAGGTAATTAGCTTCATATTTAATGCCGAATTTGTGTAAGTACGTTTCCTTTCTTACCTTGTTTTCCAACGCCCAGTTTTCACATGATTTTTTATTAGTTTTCATCTTATTTACGCTGCACGTCAGTTTTGCCGGTATTATGGGGCATCCAGATTATGTGATTTTACCCCAATTTGTCAGCCCAACATGTCGAAGTTGTATTAGGCCGTCAAACTTATGGCTTCTGCGCTCTTTTCCGAAAACTACTGTCGGTAATCGGGTATATTATATTCAGTTTTTCTTAAATAAGAGGCCGCTAGGCACAATATAAGGAGTTGCCCTATACAAATAAGTAATCAGAATCTATAACAACCTTTCTGTTTCTTAGATCTAGAACGTCAAAAATCCGTAATTGTCGCTTATTCCTGACGAATTTTCGAACACCCTCTTAAGCTATTATAGACGTACCGAAGGTGGACTAATAACCTGGTAAAGGATGCGGGAGACCACTGGATGCGGGTGGCACAGGACCGGTCACTTTGGCACTCTTTGGGGGAGGCCTATGTCTAGCAGTGGACGTCTTTCGGCTGATATGATGAAGCTATTTGGTTTGGGCTATGCATTTCTGTCAGTTAGATCCCACCAAAAACATTACATGCAAAGTGATGCCAAGACTTCATAGCTCATACAGCTTTCAGCGTGAAAAAGATATCAGATCGCAATTAGCGCCAAGCTTCCTACTCCACACGGCGTAACTCTACCACTGCCAGCCACGCTCTACAAATTCTACATCTTGGCTAAAAAAATTGCGGAAGTCTCATACAAAGTTCCATCCCCTACTTTAAGGGGTTGGGGGGTAGAAGTTCCAATTTTTTGAATTATTTTGTTGATTGTGTACTAATAATAGCTTACATACCAAATTTCAGCTTTCTAGGACTTCAGGAAGTACCCTAGAGGTTTTGATGATCAACATCAGTGAGTGAGTCAGTGACGAAATCGGCGTTTTTTAGATATCAATAAAATCTTGAGTATAAGAGCTATGTTACTGAAACTTTCTATGTTTAATAAGCCCACTATTGACATCATATCCCGAGAATTTTGTTTATCTGGTATAATCCAAACCCAAGTTACGAGGGTTCAAAAAAACGACGAACCGCTTCGAGAAAAGGTAGGTAGTGCCCTTGCGTTGCGCTTGCTTGGCTCGTCTTGGCGGGGGCACTGCCGTGCCCCCAGATCCCATAAAAAACATTCCATGTAAAAAAGAGGCCAAGTCTCGAAACTCTTCCACCGTAAAAAGTTGTGAGATATTTTGTAGAGCCAAGTCTCAGGCATGCTTATTAATCTTTATTTGCTTGCTAAATAAAATTCTGCAACGTGGCAATCACACAACTTAACTGTATTTATGGATTTTTGCATACTTACCTAAAACTATGTAGTATTGTGTGATTGCCAAGTCACAAAATTGTATTTAGCAAATAAATATTAATAAGAATGCCTGAGATTTGGCTCTATAAAATATCTCACAACTTTTTACGGTGGAAGAGTTCCGAGACTTGGCCTCTTTTTTACATGGAATGTTTTTTATGGGATCTCACTTCTTTTTGTAGGTTAATGTGTTATCCTATATATTTGTATTAGATTACAAAGTAATGTATACTGTTGGTGTATCTAGAAAACTGGGTTGAAATTGCAATTTTTTATAGTTTTCCCTTTATGTGGCCATTAAACCCTAACTCTGTACCAAATTTCTGCTCTCTGAGTTTATGGGAAGTACTAGTTCTATTTTGATGATCATGTCATGAGTGAGCGAGTGTCATAAATGCGAAACTTTGCTTTCGCTTAACTTCGGAACTAAATGGCCTACAGACATGAAATTTTGGAAATGGTTCCAGTAAAGGATGGTACGGCAGTGTTTGCTTCGCGCTCGACTTGGCGGGGGCAGTGCCGTGCCCCCAGATAGCCCTTAACCCTGTAATAAGCCTGCGGAAACTCGTTATGCTAAGGGATGTCTCCTATAACTCAATGACTCGTAAGTACTAATCCTATCGACGCAACGGGGCCGACTGAAGCGTTTCGTAGTACGTTTAGCGCCCAATGGAATTTGCATCAATTTGCAATGCAGAATTCCATTCATCCGGTATAATTCCGCGACCCAGACGTTCACGAAACACAGAGCGAGATTGGCCTGCTGCGAGATTTGAGATTATAACCACCTAGATCCACGCTATCTTCATCTCTCGTTCATTTGAAACCTAAATGCCTACTGTACAGTCGACTTCTTCAATATATATGAATAAACAACCTTCCAAAAATACCTACACATATATCTTATGTCAGTAACAATAAAGACTGCATATCGATATTTTTGAAAGGTGTTCTGTATACATATTGGAGAGCTCGACTGTACTAGATAAGCCACTGTCATACAACTATGTCAATTCCCATTATTATCGTCAAACACATATGAAGCAGTAAAATTAACACTAATCACAGCCATACAAAACCCGCTTTGCTCACCTCAGTCCTAGGGTCCTATTCTGGAAGGAGTGCCCGGAGAACGCGATACCGAGGCAGACTTCGCTGAGGCGGCGCAAGCGCGAGAACCGCATGAGATAGCTGCGGCCGTCCACCGCGCGCGACGACCGTATGTCGCCGAACACGCGACTGTTCGTGTCGTCCGATGCTAGCACGAGGATGTACTTCACTGAGAAACCTGCAATAAGAGTGCAGATAGAGCTTAGAGGCCGCCACAAGTTGCAGAACTTGCAGATGAGTTCTTTCATACATTTTTTACCGACTTCAAAAAAGGAGCCTGTTCTTAATTTGACGGAAGTTTCGCTTTGACTGTCCGTCCGTCCGCGGATAATCTCAGTAACCGTTAGCACTAGAAAGCTGAAATTTGGTACTAATATGTATATCAATCACGCCGACAAAGTGGTAAAATAAAAAGCGTTTTTTGAAGTGAAAACTTTTTTAGCGGCGCTGAGCACTTTTTGGGATGGGGAAAAATTGTTAAATACGCGAAAGAGTTTTGTGACGTCAGATGTGAAGGAGGTCACTTTTTGATGTTAGCCGATTCGACTTCATTCAAAACTGAACGCTATTCGTAAGAGTATAAAGCCGTTAAACACTTTTTGCAATAGCATATTCTGCAAATAAATTTGTAATAATACCAACGCGTCCTTCACCGTTTTGCTATTGAGAAAATTCGAATAGTTCGAATTTGGACGTTATTCCTAAAGAGATAAAGCTTAGAAAAATATTTACCAACGGCAAAAACAAATTGATATTTTGGTCGCCGCCGCCGTCTGCTGTTCTTGCAAATTCGAATAGTTCGAATTTAGACGTTATTCCTAAAGAGATCAAGCTTTGAAAAATATTTGGCAATGGCAAAAACAAATTGGTATTGTGCTTGCCACCGCCCGTCGGCGCGCCGACGGGCCCGTCCGCCTAAGTAATTGATAATTGTTTATAAATTTGCGTCAAATTCATTTTTAGGGTGACACCGTAAGATGTCACGTGACCTGATCGAAAAACTGTTACAATGTTATTGAGTTTTCACTTCTGCCGGCACTCCCGGAGTGCAACCCGGACTTTTTTTTGTTCCCCGATTACTCGAAGACACCTTATAATAGCAGCAGCAGCAGCTTATAAATATTTTTTGTGTTTAAAAGAGTATCTTTTCCAGGTGGTACATGGTCATCACTTCTGGAACTTTATTAAATTGTATAAGCAAATCTACACCGACGACATCCCCGACATCAGTCTGTACGAGATTAGAATGGCTCTGAAACAGCTTAAGAACAGCAAGGCACCCGGTGAAGACGGAATTGCAGCCGAACGGCGAACTCCTGAAGGCGGGTGGAAAACCGATCCTTACGGCCCTTCAGAAGTTGTTCGACACCGTCCTACTGGAAGGGAGAACGCCAAAGGCGTGGAACAGAGGTGAGGTGGTGCTGTTCTTCAAAAAGGGTGACAACATCCTGCGGAAGAACTACCGACCCATCTCACTTTGAGCCATGTCTATAAGCTGTTTTCAAGGGTCATTACGAATCGTCTCGCACGCAGGCTTGATGACTTCCAGCCTCCCGGACAAGCCGGTTTCCGAAGAGGTTTTAGTACCGTAGACCACATTCATACGCTCCGCCAGGTTATACAGAAGACTGCGGGGTATAACCTGCCTCTCTGCTTAGCCTTCGTGGACTACGAGAAAGCCTTTGTTTCGATCGAAACCTGGGCTGTACTACAGTCTCTCCATCGGTGCTCAGTAGACTGTCGCTATATCGAAGTACTGAAGTGTTTGTACGAGAACGCCACTATGTCAGTCCGACTCCAGGATCGCAGTTCGAAGCCTATTCCGCTGCAGCGGGGTGTCAGGCAAGGGGATGTTATTTCCCCAAAACTGTTCACCGCTGCACTGGAGGACGTTTTCAAGACTCTGGTCTTCTTGGCTGAGACCATGGAGGACTTAAGTACGATGCTCGATGACGTCAGTAATGCCTCCAAGCGAGTTGGTATAAGGATGAACATGGATAAGACAAAGATCATGTCAAACCTCCATGTAGTACCAACTCCCATTTCAATCGGACACTTTACGCTCGAAGTTGTAGACGATTATATATACCTAGGACAGACCCAGTGTCCAGTTAGGTAGGTCCAACTTTGGGAAAGAGGTCAATCGTCGAATCCGACTCGGCTGGGCAGCATTCGGGAGGCTACGGCACATCTTTTCGTCCAATATTCCGCAGTGTCTCAAGACGAGAGTCTTTGATCCAAACTATACTTAAACCCAAATTATCAGCTCAAATCATCAGATCAGCTCGTTGGTACCATAATATTGAATTGTCATCCATACTATACTTATACCCAAAATTTCAGCTCAATCGGTCGGTCACCGGGAAGAGGGTCAAATTTAACTCGCAAGATTTGTCCCATGATGAGCTTCCGGCCGATTTCGGCCACAGCGACTGCGTTCAAATATGCTGTCGACGGTCGTGTGCTCTCATGTGACTTATGTAGCCAATCTTCTTCGTGAAGGTCCTCGCACACTGCGGGCATGTGAGCTCACCGTCGACATAATTATAATTGATTGCCGCAGGTGGTCTGGCTTTCAATGTATCGCGCTTCGAGTCTAGCTCAGAGCGCCGCTGAGTCTCAAAATCAAATACTTTTGATTTTACAAGTTGTCGCCACTCCGGTCTTGTGGCAGAGTATAAAATGTTAGGTAGTACGACAGCCATGTACACTGAGTTCTTAAAAGTCAACTTCAGATCATGTGAGCAGAAAACCTTTAAATCCAGCTTGCCGAACGCTGCAGCGCCAATTCTGCTGTTTACCTCTGCATCAAGGTCACACTTTGTTGTTAACGTGCTCCCCAGGTAGCAGAACCTTTCGATTTGCTTCAGCTTGTCCTCGCCGAGTTTGATGGCCAGTGTCTCCTGACCGTGAATGTCAAGCGACACCACTTCCGTCTAATTGACACTGATTTTTAAGCCAAATCTGCGAGAAGACGCGTCGAAGTCGGACATCAGCTGTTGCAAACCTTCTGGGGATTCTGCGACAAAACACAAGTCGTCAGCGTACATAATCTCAGTAACCACCGTGTACGAAACTTTGGTGCAAGCTTTGAGCCTCGCCAAATTGAAAAGGTTACCATCGGTGCGGAAACGGATGCGGATACCTTCAGAAGTAGTTTGCAAGACCTCACGAACTACAACTGCGAGATATAACGCGAACAGTGTAGGCACCAGGACCACAGAATAAATAATAGTACAAGTACAGAAGACCCTCTGTTTTGATGTTCACGAATGCCGCCTTTTTACGTGCCTATTCATTATTATTAGCAACGGACCGCACGCCAGCCGCGCGTCATTGAGTTCTATTGCCCGGCGCGAAGGTCGACATTACTCCGCACCTTGCCGAAGATAGGGTTGTCACTTTTTTAAACGTCGTCGGTGGCAAACGAGCGTACGGTCCGCCTGATCGTAAGCGGATACGGTAGCTTTGCACTATTATCTATTCTGTGGCGCAAGCATCGACTATGTGCATAAATTTTACACTTAGCAGCTACTTAGGTAACACCGAAAACATAACAGGCGTGTGACCGCGAACCGTAACGAAGATCGTAAAGTCTATCTTTGTCTCTGTCACACTTACTATTCGAGTGACAGAGACGGAGATAGACTTTACGATCTCCGTTACGGTTCGCGGTCGCACGCCAGGTGTAAATGAGTCCAATAAGTACTGATTTATTTAATCACAATTCGGGATTTTCGTTCGATGTGTATATGTATACATATGTAGATATGCCGTTGACAGATACCTATTTAATTCAAGTATAACACTGTGCTGTTTTACTTGATTCTTGTGTTCGATTTACTATGAAAATATAGGTATAAATGAGCATTTAGTGCTTACTACCTCACCTTTCGGTATCCTTTTCACGCGTCGGAACATAGAAAAACGTGCAATCCGAATTTTGGTCATTGTTTGTGCAACCCGCAGCAATGCAATATACCGTTGCCCTTACTTTATACATCGTATTTACGCGCTTGCGACGTTGGTATGCGGGAGACACGCGCGCGAGTGTCGCGGGCCACGGCGGGGCAACCACTAAATAAGCAGATCCGGATCTGCCGCCGGCATGTACTTATAATTTCACGCAGATCGGTGGAGTGACCCCCCCCCTGCCAGGACACAACCTTGCTTCACCCCACATCCCCCATTGGAAGTGTAGCGGGGTGCTAACAGATAAACAGAGTACGTCAGTCGACTTTAGAAATAGGAAGACGTATCTCAATGGAAGGCATGCTACAAACTCTCACCGGTGGCTCCAAGAAGTTGTTGTGCACACGACGGCCACACTCCTGTAAACCACGTCGGCTCGTGGGCTAAACCCGGTGAGGGCGTCTGAAGCTTCGGCAGATGGGCTACATTAGCAGATACCTCCCGCATCGTGCATAAAGTCTAACGCGGTGGAGAAGGCAGTCCACGCTAATAAGATAGATAATAAAATTGGATACTGGTGGATTCAGCGCAATGTTGATGGCCAAGGGCGGCAGTTGGGGTCATAAGCGACTGCCGGCCAGATATTGCATCTGAACCATCCTCCAGTCGTAGCGGTTCTGCGTTCCATTGGGTCACGTTGGGAAAGGACGAGAGGGCATCTGCGGTAGCACGTTCGCTTTTGCACTAAAAATTCTCCTGCGCAAATTACTGTTTCAGATTATGGATACCGAACTCACGCAAGTCCCGTGGCGATGGGCTCAGGTGGAGAGGTCAGGGGAAACCTTGGCCTTTCTCGAGGCATATCAAAGCAAATCCTGCATATGGGATCCAAATTAGCCGACACAACTTCCACGTCTGCCATGCTTGCCTATTTGGAGTATTCGTACCACACTAACGGCCTGGCCACGGACACGCGCGGCGGCGGTAGCGGCAGGCGTTTTATCTGTTCATTGCGCGGTCGAGACGTGCAACGCCCTGTGTTTAGTTGGGATCGCACGCAATGAATTAGAAAAACCGCTGCCGCCGCCGCGCGTGTCCGTAGCCGGCGTGTAAATGCCATCCAAGCATTTGTTAAGGCTTGGAGCTTGTGGACGTTTGCCAAGCCACCGCAAGTGCGTAAATGTAGCCTTACGTAGGTATCTATCGGATCACCCTGCGATTCTGTAACTTGTTTTAACCTTACCTCACGGTTAACCCACAAATATATCTTGACGCCGCGATTCGTAATAACTACAGAAGTCTAGTTTCGTTAGGCGTAACGGGTGAGGTGAGGCCCAGGTTTCCTGACACGCGGTGTGGGGGATGAAACTCGAACGAGCGTGCCGGTAGCGCTTATTGGCGTATTTAAGCGCTGCTCTGGCGCCATAATCGCAAAACCACACAGAGGTAGAAAGTCTAGACACGGAACAAATTTTTTTTAGACCTTGGTAACTTCGTTAAAATAGTAGATTGTATGACAAGGGTCTAAAATAAGCCATACTCACTTCGTACGGAAAAATAACCTTCTCGTGGTAATATGGCTTATTTCCTTGTCATATACAATCTACGAGTTCTATATGATTATTAAAACATTTTAATTTGACCAACCAAAACACTTCACCGTATTAAACCATCAATCAGAACTCTTTATAAAACCATTTGTATTTGCTATCAACTAATCAGAAAACAGCTAGATTTTAAAACCGACCAATTTGGAAACAGAATCAATTTCAAACATTAGGCGATTTTATTCCCGAATTCACAATCATTAAAAAAATAAGTGTCAAAAATTTCATTTTTAGTACAAGCTTTTATTGCCGACTGTACTTTTCTGTATACCGTCATCAACTACTCATTGAGACGATTCTAACGAGCCCAAACTCAACGTGGTTACGTCGGTTAAGTGCTGAATTCCCATGGCCACCTTCAGTGTCCATCATCAGATCAGCTCGATGGTACCATAACATTGAATTGTCATCCAAACTATACTTATACCCAAAATTTCAGCTCAATCGGTCACCGTGAAGTGGATCAAATTTAACTTGCAAGATTTGATTACAGACAGACAAGACAGACGATACAGGTGAAACTAAAAAGCTTCTGTTAAAAAAATCATTTTTGGTACAGTCGACAACACAGCTAACTGACCATCGGAAATCTAATCTGACCTTAAGTGCATTGTAATAAGGTTCTAGGTTTTCACGGTATGGTCAGTTAGCTGTGTTGTCGACTGTACAAGCTTTTATTACCGACTGTACTTTTCTGTATACCATCATCAACTACTCATTGAGACGATTCTAACGAGCCCAAACTCAACGGTGTTACGTCGGTTAAGTACTGAATTCACAGGGACACCTTCTGTCTCCATCATCAGATCAGCTCGATGGTACCAATATTGAATTGTCATCCAAACTATACTTATACCCAAAATTTCAGCTCAATCAGTCACCGGCAAGTGGGTCAAATTTAACTTGCAAGATTTAATTACAGACAGACAGACAGACAACGGGACAGGTGAAACTAAATAAAAGCTTGTAAAAACATGCCGCCAAGGGCGAAATTGAACAACCCTTTCGCCGTGGAACTTTTTATTGATTTTGAAGTCGATGTAAACTTTGTTTTTAATAGTACATTACTACAGAGGCCGGGAAATAAGGGGTTGCCGGCGGAGTACATATAGACGGCCGAGCGTAGCGAGGCCGGATAGTTATGAGGCTGGCAACACCTTTTCACGCCGAGGTATGTATAGTGCTTTTCTCAAACACGCAATGAAATAAATAAAAAAAAAAACCGGGTTGCACTCCGGGAGTGCCGGCAGAAGTGAAAACTCAATAACATTGTAACAGTTTTTCGATCAGGTCACGTGACATCTTACGGTGTCACCCTAAAAATGAATTTGACGCAAATTTATAAACAATTATCAATTATTTAGGCGGACGGCCCGCGGGCGCGTTGAGTGCGACGGGCCCAACGCGCCGCCGCGGCGCAACGGTGCCGGGGTCCGGCGCGCCGACGGGCGGCGGCAAACATAATACCAATTTGTTTTTGCGTTTGCGAAATATTTTTCAAAGCTTTATCTCTTTAGGAATAACGTCTAAATTCGAACTATTCGAATTTGCACAGCAGACGGCGGTGGCGACCAAAATATCAATTTGTTTTTGCCGTTGGTAAATATTTTTCTAAGCTTTATCTCTTTAGGAATAACGCCCAAATTCGAACTAGGTGTTCGAATTTTCTCAATAGCAAAACGGTGAAGGACTCGTTGGTATTATTACAAATTTATTTGCAGAATATGCTATTACAAAAAGTGTTTAACGGCTTTATACTCTTACGAATAGCGTTCAGTTTTGAATGAAGTTGAATCGGCTAGCAGCAAAAATTGACCTCCTTCACATCTGACGTCACAAAACTCTGTCGCGTATTTAACAATTTTTCCCCATCCCAAAAAGTGCTCAGCGCCGCTAAAGAAGTTTTCACTTAAAAAAATTCAAGAAAGCTAACTTTAATTTTCATGGCTGAACGCCGTGATCCTGTGCCACAAATTGTGGAATGGAAATTAAAAAGGAACATCTTGCAGGCCTCCAATTTTGTATGAAATGCCATTACGGGTCTCTCGTCTCGCTGCGCCTGAAACGTGACACTTCGAAGCTCATTATGAAGAACACAACGTCAATATTTCATTGCATGTTTGAGAAAAGTAAATTATTTTAACTTATGTCGAAATATCATTTCGTAGCTATTTAAAAAGTATTTAGGTGAAGGAAAACATAGTGAGAAAACCGGTCTAATACGACGATCGAGCTAAGTTCTCAGAGTTTACTGGGACTATCCGGCGTTTGTATGTATAAATGTTTGTTCGACGAAAACTCGAGTATCGATGATCAGAATGTCGTGAAAGGCAGGCAAACTAATAACCCAAACGTATTTTTTAATTTCGAACGTGAGCCAAATCGGTCAAGGATTTGACGAGAAGGGGGTTGTTTTTACCCGACTGCCGAAGGAGAGGAGGGTTATGTTTTTAAAAACGGTGAAATGAACCGAGAGCGACTAGTTAAGTAGGGTATCGCTTTCAGAGTGAACAAACGTTTAAACATACAAAGGACTCTGTACCTTTACCATGAATCGCCTTTCACGTGACTTGCGTTTACTTTAGTCGCAAGCGACTGCGTAAAATACTCCTTTTGTGTCTGTGTGTATGTACTCTCTTTCTATGAAATCGTATCTAGAACGGAGTAAGTAGGAATAGTTAGGTACTCACCAACGTGTTCTAACTTACCTTAAATCTCAATTTTACAGTCGCTTTTTCCCGGGTGAATTTGGAGACGACAGGCAGCCAGCTTATTGCGGATCCACACGCAACGACAATTCTTGCAGAGGGCGGGGTGACGGCAGCGCAGCGCACCAGGCCGCGGCCTGGACGCCAGTGGGCAGCGGCGAGCGGCTGGTCAGTCACGTAACGCATTGTACGCACGTTAGGTAGATCTAAATGTCAAATTTTATAAAGAAAACCGGCCAAGTGCGTGTCAGGCCACGCGCAGTGTAGGGTTCCGTAGTTGCCTGTCTGTCTTAGTTACATCGACCTGAGGTTGCGTCGGCCGAATTCGTACGAAAATCGGCCTTTCCAAGTACACATTAAGTTGGTCGACTATTACTCGGTAACTACTTATGCCTATTTGTCCGTGATAGTTTTCCTTTTAAATTCATTATAATATGTACTACTACCACGATTTTTTTCACATCCCCAGTAGTAGCCATTTAGCCGGCAGGGGGGGGGGACATGACTCGAACAAAAATTAGGGCTTCGAAGTCCAATATCTCGCAAACGAATCACTGATTTCAAAAATGGTTTTAGGAAACCCACAATAGTTTTGAACGACCTCTCCAACGATATCCCACACTATGGGTTTAACGAGAAAAAAAAATACATCCCCGCTTTAGGTGTAGGGGAGGTACCCTAATAAAAAAAAAATTCAAGACTTTATTGTACTGTTTTGTCGGCGTGATTGATTTATATACCCATGCCGAATTACAGTTTTCTAGTTGTAATGGTTACTGAGCTAAGCCGAAGACGGACAGACAGACAGACAGACGGACGGACATGGCGAAACTATAAGGGTTCCCTTTTGTCTACGGAACCCTAAAAATGACAGTTGGATTGTACTAACGCGTGTTCGGAACGTTACGTGATTACCCGTCTGGTG
This sequence comes from Epinotia ramella, assembly GCA_947578815.1. Taxonomy (NCBI): domain Eukaryota; kingdom Metazoa; phylum Arthropoda; class Insecta; order Lepidoptera; family Tortricidae; genus Epinotia; species Epinotia ramella. The sequence continues at coordinate 11,821,397 of OX388220.1, read as the reverse complement.
TCCATACATGCGCTGCCCGCTGGCGTCCGGCCGTAGCCTGAAAGTTAGGATCAACAAGCGACGAACGCGAGGTGCAGCGAAATTTATGCAAATGCAAAATTGAAGAAGCAAGTCTGACCGTCTTACGTTGCGCAGCGCAGTGCCACGATTATTGTCCTTGCACGTGGACCCGTCATAGTAGTGAAATTATGGAATTTCAATTAAATAAACACAATGTATAAAATATCTGTTTAATTTTATTGTAATTACTTATTTTTTTAACACATAATCACAATCATCATTTATTGCACCCGTGGGTAGGGTTGCCAGATGTCCGGTATTTAAGCGTACAGTCCGGTATTTTCGAGGCCTGTCCGGTAAAAAATAAACGGTCATACCGGACAGAACAATGTGTTTTTTTTTGCGACCTAATCTTACTAGCCTATCATACACCCCCCCCCCCCCCTCCGGTTGGGGTTGTCCGGTATTTTTTCGCGACTCACCTGGCAACCCTATCCATGGGAGATGTACATACATAGGTCTTACACATAGTATTTGGATTCACATGGACCCTGACAGGGCTCGGCAATATTACGTAGTCTTAAATCTATTTAAATTAATAATAAATAAATAAATGGTTTACCAGTACAATACATTAATTAATTTACATTGTATAGACATGCCATGTAATGCACATAATAACTTTATGGCGATATAAATCAATTGAAATATCACTAAAGTACTAATAACTAGCTGAACTGATAGGTAAAACAAACTAAGCAAGCAAAACTTATCTTGTTAATCATTTTTTACACTAACGAGTCTACCCCTGCCGCATGAGGGTACGGTGTCTCAGTTCCACAAAGTTCGTAGTGAACCGGATAATATTTTACTAATCATAGTACTTTAAGACGTGCTTTTTATTAGGGTTCCGTAGCAAAATGGCAAAATCGGAACCCTTATGGATTCGTCATGTCTGTCTGTCTGTCCGTCCGTATGTCACAGTCATTTTACTCGAAAACTATAAGGTGTATTTGAATATTTTTTTTGAGGATAGGTGCATTTTGTTAGCCGCTACATAGTTTTGTAATTAAATTACTAAAAAAAAAGCGACCAAGTGCGTGTCGGACCACGCACAACGAAGGGTTCCGTGCTTATTAAAAAGGTCGTATCATTACTGAAATCTTATGGCACTTCGTCGCTTTTCTTTAAGGAAGGCAGTTTTTAGAGTTCCGTAGTCGACTAGGAACCCTTATAGTTTCGCTTTGACTGTCTGTCCTTCTGCGGATAATCTCAGTAACCGTTAGCACTAGAAAGCTGAAATTAGGTACTAATATGTATATCAATCACGCCGACAAAGTGGTAAAATAAAACGTGTTTTTTGAAGTGAAAACTTCTTTAGCGGCGCTGAGCACATTTTGGGATGGGGAAAAATTGTTAAATACGCGACAGAGTTTTGTGACGTCAGATGTGAAGGACGGCACTTTTTGCTGCAAGCCGATTCGACTTCATTCTTTTGCTGCTGAACGCTATTCGTAAGAGTATAAAGCCGTTAAGCACTTTTTGCAATAGCATATTCTGCAAATAAATTTGTAATTAAAACAACGCGTCCTTCACCGTTTTGCTATTGAGAAAATTCGAATAGTTCGAATTTGGGCGTTATTCCTAAAGAGATAAAGCTTAGAAAAAATTTACCAACGGCAAAAACAAATTGATATTTTGGTCGCCAACTCGCCACCGCCGTCTGCTGTTCTTGCAAATTCTAATAGTTCGAATTTAGACGTTATTCCTAAAAAGAAAGCTTTGAAAAATATTTGGCAATGGCAAAAACAAATTGGTATTGTGTTTGCCGCCGCCCGTCGGCGCGCCGACGACGGGCCCGTCCGCCTAAGTAATAGATAATTGTTTATGAATTTGCGTCAAATTCATTTTTAGGGTGACACCGTAAGATGTCACGTGACCTGATCGAAAAACTGTTACAATGTTATTGAGTTTTCACTTCTGCTGGCACTCCCGGAGCGCAAACCGGTCTTTTTTTTTTTTCATTTTAACCCTAACGTGTGATATATTGTTGGATAGGTATTTAAAAATGAATAGGGGTTTGCTAAAATCATTTTTTGATAATGTAAATATTTTCGGAGATAATCGCTCCAGAAGTAAAAAAAATGTGTCCCCCCCCTCTAACTTTTGAACCACAAGTTTTAAAATTATGAAAAAAATCTCAAAAGTAGAACTTTATAAAAACTTTCTAGGAAAATTATTTTGAACTTGATAGGTTAAATAGTTTTTGAAAAAACTTACAAAAACTACGGAACCCTATTTAGGGTTAGTATTTTAGGGTTCCGTAGCCAAATGGCAAAAAACGGAACCCTTATGGATTCGTCAAGTCTGTCTGTCTGTCTCCTCACTCGCAAGCTCGTCCGTTTAAACAAATACTCAGCCTGCAATTGCATCCTTCCCGGCCACGGCAATAATGTACTATTGTATTATTTTTTTATTAAATTTACTATCATGATAAATGAGTATCTGCCCTCTGGAATAAAAGCTAGTTTATGTTCATGATAATATTAAAATACCAAAATATCTCCACGAATAAAAAATTCTAGTAGCTGGTTCTGTCCGAAGTTTCCCTCAGGATAGCTGGCGTCGATTTGAACAGTCTCATCCGGTAAAACGAATGATTAGATTGAGAATGATTTGATTTCTGCTGCATTGGGGTCGAAACGACCGCAACCTATTCTCAAACTTTAAATGGGCTCTGGCTTAATCGAACGATGAAGCCGGAGCTTTAATGACGGTGCCAAGTGGGCCAATTTTGGTAAGCAGAACTGGCGCTGTGGGACGAACCAAAGGTGGTGTTAAGGCGCCTAAAAAACGCTCATGGGACACCATGAAAGGCGTTGGTCGCCCATGACACCAGGACGGAAGTCGGAATTCGCCAAGGAGTGTGCAACGACTCACCTGCCGAAGCAACCAGCCCTGAAAATGGATGGCGCTGAAGCGTTTTGCCAATACATTACCGTTATGGGCCCTTGAGATGTTCGCTTGTCGAATATCATTAAGCTGTAACGAGTAGGACGTGCGCGGCGGAGAGCGCAGAAGGGTCTGGGCGTGAGAGAAATCTTATGTCGATGCGACGTGTTTTATTTATACATATCTAATGTATTTGATAAATAACGTCCTTTGAGCGAAAGGGAATCCGGTTCCTATTTCGGAACCCGGCAGCGGAACCGTTTCAATAATCGTTCCCTCGTTTTAACGACGAGTGTTCGACGGGGTAACCCAAAGTGGCCTGAAGACGCCGCCGAGAGGTCCGGGAATAGTTTTCTTTTCTGCCTAAGCGTTCGAGTTCCATGGAATCCTATAGAAGGGAGATATGGTTCGGAACGCGAAGAGCACCGCATTTGCGGCGGTGTCCGGATACTCTCTGCGGACCTTGAAAATTCAGGTGAGGGATGTACGTGGAGATGTCGCGCCGGTTCGTACCCATATCCGCAGCAGGTCTCTAAGGTGAAGAGCCTCTTGTCGATAGAATAATGTAGGTAAGGGAAGTCGGCAAATTGGATCCGTAACTTCGGAATAAGGATTGGCTCTGAGGACCGAGGCGTGTCGGGTTTGGACGGGAAGCGGATGCGGCCGGTGCCGGGCCTGTTCGATGCGTCGCGTGTTCGCTCATGCAGCGCGGAATCCGGACCCTCGTTCCGGCCTACCGCGGATCTTCCTAGCCGTATGGACGTATCATGCGCGCGTCTCGTGCGTGTGCGCGGTGCGGTTCTGTACGACCGCCGTTCAACGGTCAGCTCAGAACTAGCACGGACAAGGGGAATCCGACTGTCTAATTAAACAAAGCATTGCGATGGCCCTCGCGGTTGTTGACGCAATGTGATTTCTGCTCAGTGCTCTGAATGTCAACGTGCAGAAATTCAAGCAAGCGCGGGTAAACGGCGGGAGTAACTATGACTCTCTTAACATTCCCGCATGTACCATGGCTCCTGGCAGCGGGGTTCGCCTAGTTCGCCGTTGCCCACCCTGACAGTCATAGTTACTCATGGATGGTTTCCTCCTCTAGGCAGAGAGTGTAGGACGAAGTAGGGGCACAAGATCAGCACTTTATTGGGTTCGGTGGCGGTTGTGCGTATCTCCAAGCCATTCATTAAGGGGGACCTATATTATATTTTTTGTCCGGGAAACACCATAGGCCCCAACTCCTATCCCTGGCCTGCAAGAGGCACCGCTGCAGAAACCGACAGGGAGGGGGGGCCACGGCTATCTAAATATGACGGCTCTGCCGCGGCTTGTGTAGTCTAACCTGCACCTAGGGCGCACGTGCAAAGCACAGGTCGCTTGCACAGCGTGCACCTCACCGTAGGGGGGAAGGCCGTGGTGCACGCCGCTGGCAGACAACACTGCTGGCGAGGCCTTTGGGGCATCCTTGGGATGAGGCCAGATGGGTCACGACCTTGGTCGGGATCAAGCATAGCAAACACCTCTGTTGTGAAGGCCCTTGCAAAAATATGCGTGCGAACGGGGCTCTGGGGGTTAGCAGCCCCCTTAGCCACGATAAATTGTTGCTCAAAGTACAAATAATGAAATAACTTTGTGTCACCGGCCCCTCCACTGAGGACCGGTCGGGCAAATTATCCGCGTCGGGGCGAGCGCGGTGGCGACGAATCAGCAGTGGTGGTGCCTGCCGATTTCGTGTGTCCAGTATGTGATAGACCGTTCACATCAAAGATTGGATTAGGCGTGCACAAGCGTCACGCGCATCCAATAGAAGCCAATTACGACGTCGCCCCTATAGTGGCGAAGCGACGCTGGCGTGACGAGGAGGTGGCCATCATGGCTAAGGCAGAAGCCCGTCTTGTTCATGAGCAGGGTGTGTGCTGCATCACGAAGTTGTTCGAAGCTCTCCCTGGGTTCGGAAGGACCCTCGAGGCGTTAAAGGGACGAAGGCGGTATCCGCAGTACAAGGCTTTGGTGCAGTCGTACCTTGCCGAATATCAGGAGGCGCCGGTTCTTCGAGTTGAAGCATTACCTGATCCTGGACCTGACGTTCAAGTTGATGCCTTGCCGGATGTGCGACTAGAATCGCTGCCGTCCGCTGATGAGCAACCTGCAGCTAGTAGCGGGGGACCGAGTAAAGCGGATGTGCTGGAGGCCCTTTTACGGGGTGCGTCGAGCAGATTGGCCGGGCGAGGTTCTCAACGAGGGTCTGCGGGGCGGCGTCATGATCAGACCGATGACGGCCATAGCATTGAGACCGCACGGATGTCCAGGCGGAGGCAGCGTAGAGCAGAGTACGCGAGGGTACAGGAACTGTATCGTAAGTGTCGCAGCCGTGCAGCGGCTGAGATTATTGATGGCGAGTGCAGGAGCGTCAGGCATAGTCTTTGGGAGAAGGAAGCCTATTGGCGGCCGCTTCTGGAGAAGGTGTCTGATGCACCGGGGCCTACACCGAAAGCCCTGGCTGACTTACGTCGGACTGTGGACGACGGAGGACAGGCTCGCGACTTATCTCAGCTGTTGGCGCCCTTTACTCCAGAGGAGATCAGGGCGTCGCGCATTGACTTAAACACAGCACCGGGACCGGACGGAATTCGTGCCGAGGACTGGCGGTCTGTTTCTGTAGCCCATAAGGCAGAATTGTTCAACGCTTGGATGGGGAAGGGTGAGATTCCTAGCGAACTACGGCAGTGCCGAACGATCTTTGTGCCGAAGACGGATGCGCCTGCTGCGCCGGGGGACTATAGGCCGATTACTATCGCTTCTGTACCTCTCCGACACATGCATGCGCTCCTGGCGAAGAAGTTGTTAGCTTGCTGCCCACCCGATATACGTCAGCGCGGGTTCATGACGGCCGATGGCACGTTAGAAAACACTGCTGTGCTTGACGCAATATTGGGTGACTGCAGGAATAATCTACGGGAGTGTCATGTGGCGGTGCTAGATAGACTTCGCAAAGGCATTTGACACAGTATCGCACGCGGCGCTGTGTGTCTTGCTTAAGGCGAGGGGCCTGCCTGGGCAGTTCTGTGATTATGTGGCAGGGCTCTATAGATCGGCGAGCACTACGCTTGTTGTGAATGGTGAGTCTAGCCCTCCTGTGGTTGTGGGACGCGGGGTCCGCCAGGGTGACCCGTTGTCGCCCATCCTGTTTAACCTGGTTCTGGACGTAGTACTTGCAGCGCTGCCCATTGAGGTAGGCTACAGGCTGGAGGGGGAACGTGTTTCCGCTTTGGCCTATGCCGATGACCTCGTCCTCTTAGGAGGTTCGCGTGGTGGGCTGCAAGAGTCTTTGGATAGTGTTGACAGGGTGGGGTCGATGATGAGTCTCACATTGAACCGTCCTAAGTGCTCCGTCCTCTCGATGGTGTCCAATTGCCATGTCAAGAAGCACAAGTATCTCACTTGATTCCGAGATGTGAACAAATCTCGGAATCAAGTGATCCCTGGTAATCTCAAGCCGCTGTTGTGGCTTGAGCGGAGCCTGTGGAAAATTTCGGACGATCACTTGATTCCGAGATTTGTTCACGCCTGGGGAAAATTTCGGACGATCGCCTGAGAATGCTCGACCTCCTGATCCGAAACTCAGTGCGTGCGTGGTTACGGCTCCCTAAAGATGTGCCTCTAGCGTATTTCCACGCTTCAACTGCGGATGGCGGCTTAGGTGTGCCTTACCATCGGGCTTGGATACCGGACCTCGTTGTCAAGAGGTTCGGTCGTTTGAGCTCGTCGGGCTGGCAAGTTGCTCGAGCTGCCGCCAGATCCGAAAGAAGTTGAAGTGGGGTTTGCGCCAATTTCAGAGACTAACTGCGGAACACCCAATCTCACACCGAAGATCAGTGTGAGACTAACTGCGGAACACCCAATCTCACACCGAAGATCAGTGTGCCAGTTTTGGCGGGAGAAGCTCCATGCATCTTGCGACGGTTACGAGCTTCGTGAATCGTCGCGCACCTCTGAGTCCACTAAGTGGATCAGGGAGCGGTGCATGGAGTATACAAGCCGGGACTTCGTGCAGTTCGTGCACTGCCATATAAATGCGCTCCCATCGAGAGTCCGTAACTCGCGGGGGCGTAGAGTGGTGGGTCGTGAGTCGGAACTTCTGTGCCGAGCAGGTTGCAAGGTGCAGGAGACTACGGCTCACACCATCCAGCAGTGTCACAGAACACACGGCGGCCGTATTGAACGCCATAACTGTGTGGCTCGTTTTGTCGCTAAGTCGATGAAGAGCCGGGGTTGGAAGGTCCAGATGGAGCCGTGCATACGCACATCGGTCGGCCTTCGAAAGCAGGACATAATTGCAGTAAAGGGTGGTGTGGGGGGGTTATTGTGGATAATGCACATTATGAGAAACGTAAGAAGTACGGAAACCATGTTGAGCTGGTTGAGAAAGTTGCTATACTGGGGTATACTGGGGCTTCCTGGGCCCGAGTGCGTCCGCACAACCTCCTGCACCATTTCCTGGCGAGGTGTATGGAGTAGTTAGTCCGTTAAGGACCTTAAAACTATACTCGGGCTTCCGCACAAGGCATGTCAGATTATTCCAGGCTTAGTGTTGCGTGGGTCACACATGAACTGGACACGATGGAATCAAATGACCGCGACTGTTTGATTTGCCGCGATCGGGCTTGTCCCGATAGATCAGTGGTAAGCCATTAGCTAGGTGGTATAACACCTGTTGATTCACCAATGCCCCGCCTCGAAGAAGTATGAGGTATCGCTTGTAGGAGATGAACACCGGTGAATCTTTGTTCTAGCAAATTTGGAATCTTTATCGAGTACCATAAAAGCTATGGAGCAGTGGAATACTCTCAGACGCGTTAATCTGTAATGATTACTTACACTTATTAGTTGTCTCTCAAAGAGAAAAAGACACAGGCGTAAGGTAACGATTCCTTGGAATAATAGCCAAATGCCTGGTCATCTAATTTGTTTAGAATAGACAGTTTAGTTGTTAATTCATATCGCCGCGCGCGATGAAATGTACTCGGCTGCATTCGTATGTAGTCGGACGCGCAAGCGGAATAGACCTGCGGCGCGGAAGCGAGATGGATGCGCCGAGCGAGTTTAGCGCCGCGACCGCGTGCGCATGATGAGAGGTATACCGAGCGTCGTGCCGGGCTGACGCTTCTCAATTAATTAGATTACGGTTTGATCCCGAACGGGAGCACCCATAACGGAGAGGCGCCGGTATTTAGTGTTGCTTTGGAACTCGTTAGATTAAGCCAGCGGGTGGCTTCGAGTTAGCTATAGTGATACAAAGTTGTGTAGTGTACGGGAAGTTGTATGGACAAGGTGCCTTGGAGGACGAGTCGGACGAAGGGCGTGCCAGTTTGCCGCAAGATCACATACATACACACTACACAAAACACTAACTCATTCTTGCGGCCGTTTGGACGGAAAGGTCTGAAGAACGGGGTGAGTAGGTCTAGACTTAAGTTACGTAGGTTAGATTAAGTTTTAGCGGCGTGCATCGCGCCCAATTTGCTCTCGCCAGGAGAAACCGTTTGTATGAGGGTCACCTGATGGGCCCCTGGCTCTCCGGCTAGTCTTGGCGAGAACAAATTAGTGTCGCGCATGAATGGATTAACGAGATTCCCACTGTCCCTATCTAGTACTCGGCGTCGGCTCGTTGCGGCGTGCGGACGTGTCGAGAGTGCGCTCCGTATTTAAAAATTAATAACTTTTAAATGCGTGGTGTTTTGTGATTTATTATTGTTTCAATTTGTTCCTTAGTGGTTTATTTATATTGTATACTAGTGTATTCAGTGTTTTGTGCCATACAGATAAGGATTTTTATAGTGGTTTGGTTACAGCCATAGTGTAAGCGCGGGGGACGTTAAATCGTCATACCCCGGCTATTTAAAGGTACTGTAATTAGTTTTTAATTGCCTGATTTCATTGCGGGTGCAGTTCTGATCTCCCTACGTGATTTTTAATCCGATATCTTGATTAACAATAACACGTGTTTCGAGGTTAGGACCGCATGTGCTTTGAGGTTAGACACACGACAGCGGGTGACGTCTGACAGCTGTCACCTGTCGGGTTGACATCTGTCAGTTGTCAAGGTGACGTTTGACGTCTGTCGTTCCGTTTTACGTGCGACTTGGTCGGTAGTTTGACGTTTGTCAAAGTTATTTTGTTATTTTATTTTATATACGAGAACCGGTCGTCTGGGACTTAGACGAGCAGGATGGATGAGGAGGAAGGTGCGGAGCAGCAGGAGCGACTGCTCATAGCTGAAGAAATGGCCCGCAAAGAGGAGGAGCTTTTGGCCCTCGAAAAGATGCTGGAAGAAGGGGCATCAGCGAACCCTATGAGGCCCCGTTTTTCGCTGGTCCGCTCCCCCCCCCCAGGTACCCCAGTTTCGACCCCACCACAGGCCGTGCAGGCTAGTTCCAATAAGCGGCTTTTGACATCGCCCGAGGAGGTGCAAGAAGCGGTCCGCAGGAGGCTTGCCGCCAGTAGGCCGTCCAATGTTCCGCCAGTGGGCGGCATACTGTCGTCGGCCGCCCGCCCTACGCGAGACCCTACACCATTGGCCCCTAGCACCGCTGGTGCTCCCGCCGCTGCTGCTCCCGCCGCTGCTGCTCCCGCCGCTGCTGCTCCCACCGCCGCTGCTCCCACGCCGGCTCCCGCGTCCCAGGATCCGGAGGTAACCGCCCAGGTCGCACAGGTTGCCGCCCCCACAGTAGCCAGGTCCCACCCAGCTCCGGCTGACATCATCGAAGCCGTCCACAAGGCGGTCAAAGGCATAGGCGTAGTCAGCAACTGTGCAAACAAGCTGAACATATCGGACAAGACATCCATCGCCGCCCACGGCCAGGACATCCTGGCAATGGTCGCACACCTCGCGCTCAGGCTGAGCAACACAGAACATGAGGTGACTGCGCTCAAGCTACGGTTAGTAGAGACCTCAGGACATCAGTATGGGCCGCCCTCGGCTCCCGCCCCTCAGCAGCAGACCATGACCCCCTGCTACGCAAACGCGCTGAAGATGCCGAAAGGGAAGCCGCCAATGCAGGTGCCGCACCAGGGCCCCACGGTGATATTTTACCCCGAGGCAGGATCAGAAACCATCAAGACGTCAGACGACACCAAGAAGGCTCTGCAGTTGGCGGTGAACCCATCAGAGTCGGGGATAAAAGTCACGCAGGTACGCAGAGTGGGCAATGCAGGGGTGGTCGTCAGGACAGCCTCCGAGGAGTCAGCGAAGAAACTTCGTGAAGCGGTACCATCGGGACTACGTGTGGCGGAGCCCAAGTCGCGGCTGCCAAGGGTGGCCTTACGATATATCCGAGCGCAGTTGACCGGGGAGCAAATCCTTGAGGAGCTGTACAGGATTAACATGGCTGACGACCCGGATTGGCCCTCCTCCCGGTTCCGAGAGGAGTGCAAATTTGCGGTCTCCAAACAACTGGGCCCTAAATACCTTATCGTCTTGGAGTGCTCCCCGGCCCTTAGGGACAAGCTGGTGGGACTTGGTCGCGTCTACTTAGGCTGGGACGAAGCGGAAGTCTGCGACCACATTCGGTCAACTTGCTGCTCCAAATGCCAGCAGTACGGGCACCCGGAGAAGTACTGCCGTTCTAAAGTGGACACCTGCGGGAAGTGCGGCGAGGTTGGACACCGGCACACGGTCTGCAAGTCGGAAACCACATGCTGCGCGACCTGCAAGCGGTTCAAGCGTTCGGAGGCGGCGACCCACACCACCGCAGCCGTTAACTGCCCCGCCCGGCTTCATGCCGAGCAGCAGGAAGCGGCCAAGACGATGTACCGATAGCAGATGAGGGCGTCAACAGCATCACGTTCGGGCAGCTCAATCTACAGGGTTCGGAAGCAGCCACCGCAGAACTCCCAGTGGTAGCGAGTTCGCACCGACTCGACCTGGTACTGGTCCAGGAACAGTACAATGGTCGGCCCGGAATTCTGCAGTGTGGCACCAACCCCAAAGCTGGCGTCCTTGTGCTGAACCGCGCGATGGCAGCCACGCTCCTTCATCACATGAGCAACGAGCACTGCACGGTAGTCGATGTCGCTCACGGGGAAACCAGCCTGCACGTGGTATCGGCGTACTTCCAGTACAGCCACGACATCGGTCGCCACATAGCGCACTTGGAATCGGTTCTGCAACGGCTATCAGGTAAACCTACTCTCGTAGGAGTTGACAGCAACGCCCACTCGCCTATGTGGCACTGCGATAGAAGGCAGTATACTGGACGCGGACCCGACTCGGAGTACAGGAGAAACCAGATGGAGGGCTTCATCCTCGGCAAAGAGGTAAACGTGTGCGACTGGACAGTACATGAGGGCGCCAGCCTCAGCGATCACCAGCTGATAACTTTCAAAACCTTCTTCGGGAGGTCAGACTCGAGAGCCGGTGAGTCTCCAGGACTTCTGCTGCCGCCGTTCCGGACGCGTGGTGTCAACTGGGCCAACTTCTGTTCTACATTGCACTCCCGAATGGACAAGATCCATCCAGGCCTTCCCGCCACCAGGTACTGCGAAACATACTCGGAGATCTTGCTGCGCACTGCCCGGGAGATTTTGGGGCGTTGCGGCAAAGGAAACGATGGCAGGTACGAATGGTGGACCCCGGAGTTGGATGCATTTCGGCCTATGGTCAACAGAGCTCGGCGCGAATGGCAACAATCACGACGCGTAGGAGGGGAGACTGAGCAGCGGCTTCATAACGACCTTCGTGCCCTTCGGGGAAGATACAAGAAAGCCATGAAGCAGGCAGAGCTGGACTTCTTTCGCCAGATTGCCGAATCAGGTAATGACGATCCCTGGGGACTAGCCTACAGAGAGGCTTGCGGGCGCTTGCGCCCCCCACCGAACATCATCAACGGCACCAAGCTCATCGAGGGTTACACGGAATCAACCGGGGACACCATGTCAGGCCTCCTTCAAACGCTGTATCCGGACGACCAGCCGGAGAGCGATACCATCTACCACCAGTCTGTCCGTGTAGCAGCTGCTTTCGCGCCATCCGGCCGCGACATGGCAGCTCCCGAAAAGGAGACGGTCGAGCGCATTGTGCGATCCCTGCCTAACACGGCTCCAGGCACTGATGGTATCACGGCAGCGATGGTCAAGTGGGCGTGGAAGGCCACGTCGGACGAGATGTGGCTCATGCTGAGGAAGTGTATTGCCGAAGGAGTGTTCCCCGATATCTGGAAAACAGGCCGACTCATCGTCCTGCCAAAGGGCAACGGTAAGCCGCTTAGCGACCCGAAGGCCTACAGGCCAATCACACTGCTTCCCATCTTAGGTAAACTGTTGGAACGCGTAATAGTCTCCTGTGCTCCCTGTCTGTACCGCAACATATCCGATGCCCAATATGGGTTCACCCGGGGTCGTTCGACAGTGTTGGCGCTTTGCCGAATCAACGACGTTACGGATACCAGTCTGGCTCCGTACGTACAGCTGATCTTTTTGGACATCTCTGGTGCATTCGACAACGCATGGTGGCCAATGATCCTCCTCAAGGTAAAGCAAGGCGGAGCCCCGCCTAACCTTTACCATATCTTGGTCAGCTACTTTTGTAATCGTAGAGTCAGTCTCTTCGTGGGCAGTCAGACCTGCTCCAAAACAAGCACCATGGGATGTCCACAAGGGTCAGTGTTGGGCCCGACGCTATGGAACGTCCTCCTCAACGATCTCCTGCTGCTGCCGCGACCCGGGGGAGTGCATTTGATTGCGTATGCCGACGACGTGACGGTGGTGATCGAGGCGTCTTCGCGCGCGGACATCGAACGTAAAGCCAACGTCATGCTCAAGGAAATATCCGGTTGGGGATCCCGCAACCGTCTCGGATTCTCTTCCGCGAAGTCCTTGACCATGACGTACAAAGGTAGGTTCAAGCGAGCGCCCACGATCAGATGCGAAGGCGCGCCGATCAGGAGTGTGTCGCAGGCTGCGTCTCTCGGTGTCACTCTGGACGAGGCTAGGTCCTACTTGCCGCATGCGAATTTTATTGGGGAAAAGGCCTCCGCTTGCTTCGGCAAGATGTCGCGGGTTTCTGCGACCAGATGGGGTGTCAAGTTCCGGGCTCTCCGAGTTCTGTACTCGGGGACATACGTGGCCACGATCACGTACGCTGCCGCGGTATGGTGCCGATGCTCGTCTAACTTCGTGGTCAGAAGGGCGTTGATACGAACGCAGAGACCGGCGCTAATTTTACTAACGAAGGCCTACAGATCGTGCAGCTCCGCAGCGTTACCTGTGCTTGCGGGCGTTTTACCTGCCGATCTGGAGGTCTGTCGTGCAGGAAGGATCGCTCAGGAGCGACACCAACTGGCCCCCAGGGAGCACCGGAGACTCAAAACGATGGTTAGGGCAGACGTCGTTGCTCAGTGGCAGGAACGGTGGCAGGGCAGTACGGATGGTCGCGAGCTTTACGGATTCTTTCCAGACGTAAGCGTGAGGCTAAGTTCGGAATGGGTAGAACCGGACTTCGTGGTCTCCCAATTACTCACCGGGCACGGATGTTTCAGGCAGCGCCTACACAGGCTAGCGCTGTGCGAGTCTGCAGAGTGCCCATGTGGTGAGGACAGCGAGAGCCGGGATCACGCTCTCTGGGAGTGCAGGCTGTACGCGGACGAGCGGTCGGAGATGCTGGATGGTTTGGAGAGGACTACGGTTGGCCCAGTGTTCCACGAGGAGCTTGTCTCATCCAAGCAGAACTTCCAGGCGCTGCGCAAGTTTGCGCACTCATGGCACACAAAGCGCAGAAACTTCGAGGAGTGAGGACAGCAGTCTGTGGTACCGTTGACGCCGAGTGACGTGTCGTGTTGTCGAGCCCCATTTGGGGGAGAACGCAGCAAAGTAGGTATGGCCTGCCCAGAAAGGGAGAAAGGCCGGGACGTATTTGTGAATTTGTAGGGCTTCAAGAAACTGCATGCGTGAAAGAGCCGAAGGCAAGTAGCGCATGCAGTGCCCATGATTCGGTCTGTAAGCCGAAAGGCAGGAAAGACATGAGGAGGTGGAGGGAAATGTCCCTATCTAGTGTAAGACGCCATCCCGCATGTAGCCAGGCTTCTGGCAGCGGTGTCCGCCTCGTTCGCCGAAGCCCTCCACATCACACCATCCAGCACTAACTACGGCTAACTAAAAAAAGACCGGGTTGAACTCCGGGAGTGCCGGCAGAAGTGAAAACTCAATAACTTGGTAACAGTTTTTCGATCAGGTCACGTGACATCTTACGGTGTCACCCTAAAAATGAATTTGACGCAAATTTATAAACAATTATCAATTACTTAGGCGGACGGGCCCGTCGGCGCGCCGCCGGGCGGCGGCAAACACGATACCAATTTGTTTTTGCCATTGCCAAATATTTTTCAAAGCTTTGTCTCTTTAGGAATAACGTCTAAATTCGAACTATTCGAATTTGCAAGAACAGCAGACGGCGGTGGCGACCAAAATATCAATTTGATTTTGCCGTTGGTAAATATTTACCTTAGGTTTATCTCTTTAGGAATAACGCCCAAATTCGAACTATTCGAATTTTCTCAATAGCAAAACGGTGAAGGACGCGTTGTATTATTACAAATTTATTTGCAGAATATGCTATTGCAAAAAGTGTTTAACGGCTTTATACTCTTACGAATAGCGTTCAGTTTTGAATGAAGTCGAATCGGCTAGCAGCAAAAAGTGACCTCCTTCACATCTGACGTCACAAAACTCTGTCGCGTATTTAACAATTTTTCCCCATCCCAAAAAGTGCTCAGCGCCGCTAAAGAAGTTTTCACTTCAAAAATGACGCCTCTGCCGCGGCTTCTGCAATCTCACCGGCACCATGGGCGCATGTGCAAAGTATTGGCCGTTTGCACAGCAGCTAATTATAACTTTTAGTTGTGGGCCTTTATGGCTGCGGCGTAAATCCTGCAGCAGACCCGATGGGGCACCTCAGTGTTATGGGGTGCTCAAGTACAGCCAGCCACTTCGGTGGGGTCCTAGCGATGCTGGTGTGCGGCTGTGGTGGCGGGGTTAGCGGCCCTGTCAGCGCACAAGGTTAAAGTTGCTATGAATTTAAAAAGAGAATATATAAATCGCCCCGATCTCCCACTGGAGTCGGGGAGCGATTCTAACCTGATTTCGGGCGGTCACTCGGGCGAAGATCCTCTTGAGCAGGAGGTGGCTGGAGTAACCTGTCCAATTTGTGGAAGGCCGTTTAGGAGTCTAAGGGGATAGGGCGTCCATAAAAGGCGCGCCCATCCCGTGGAGGCAAACCTCGACGCTGCGCCCGGAGTGGCAAAGCGTCGGTGGAGGGACGAAGAGGAGGCGCTGAGGGAACGTTGAGCTGTTCGACGCACTTGATGGGTTCGGCCGAACCTTCGAGGCCATAAAAGGACAGAGGAGGAAGATGTCGCACAAAGCGGCGGTACAAGCGTACCTAGCCGAGTTGCGCTCCGATCCAGTAGTAGACTCCCCAGCCGTGGCTGATGTCCGAGTCAATGAGGTACGGCTACGCCGGTCGCCGATGAGCAACCTAGGGTGGACGATGACGGTGCGGCGGAAGTTCTCGCCGCGCTCTTACAGAGGGCGGGTCGTAGGACGGCTGCGCGGGCTGCGACATCTAGTAACCCTGGCCGGCGTCGAGAGGGTCCTGTGGCTGACACCGCAAGGTTGTCGAAGCGGGCACTGCGTAGAATGGAGTACGTGAGGGTTCAGGCACTTCTTCGGAGGTGTCCAGGTCATGCAGCAGCGGATGTGTTGGACGGCGCAACCAGGGGTGTCCGGCATTCGCTTGAGGAGATGGAGGCTTATTGGCGTTCTATTCTTGAGAGGTTGTCCGGGGCTTCTGGGCCCACACCGGAGGCTTTGCGCTTGCTTCGGCAGGCGGAGCAGTACGGGGGCACGCGCGACTACTCCCAGCTGTGGCGCCCGTTCTCGGAGGACGAGGTTGACCTGGGTCTGAGGAAGCCGGACATCATCGCCTCTAAGGGTGGGGTAGGTGTTGTCGTGGATGCACAGGTAGTTACGGGTCGTAAGCCGCTTGATGATTCCCATTGTGAGAAACGTACTAAGTATGGGGCTCACGAAGGGTTACTTGAGGCGCTTGCGAGTAGACTGGAGCTATCCGGAAAGGAGTGCATCCACGTAACGACTTGCACACTTTCGTGGCGCGGTGTTTGGAGTTACGGTTCGCATTGCGAGCTTAGGACTCTCGTTGGGCTGAAGAGACAGACCCTACAAGCCATACCCGCCTTAGTTCTTAGGGGGTCGCACATGAATTTGACCAGGTTCAACCAAATGACCTCCGTTTGTGCAGATCGGCCATCTGAGTGATTGGCCCGGATAAGGATCCGGTGGGGGGGCAACGATGGGCCCCATGCTGCCCCAAGACCCCGCAGGGATTGGGAACACGCCTTTTTGGCGCCTTGTAACGTCCGAGTTAAAAACATCTGGGGCAGCTTCAAAATTTTTAATCCATCGAAATTTCGCCGCGCTGGGGTGGATAGGGACTAGGGGGTCGTTTGCCTAAACAGCATGTTAACTCATGATGATTTAAGCCTCGCGTTCACTATCACGAGGAACTGTGTGGCGTTGGAAAATTAGCCAAATGCCTCGTCATCTAATTAGTGACGCGCATGAATGGATTAACGAGATTCCCACTGTCCCTATCTACTGAAGCTGAAGAAATGGTCCGTAAAGAGGAGGAGCTATTGGCTCTCGAAAAGATGAAGAAGGGGCATCAGCGAACCTCATGCGGCCCCGTTTTTCACTGGTCCGCTCCCCCCCTCCAGGAACCCCAGTTTCGACCCCACCACAGGCAGTGCAGGCAAGTTCTAAGGCGTTCCGTCCACAAGGCGGTCAAAGGCATAGGTGTGGTCACCAACAGTTCGAACAAGCTGATAATATCGGACAAGACGTCCATCGCCGCCCACGGCCAGGACACCCTGGCAATGGTCGCACACCTCGCGCTCAGGCTGAGCAACACCGAACATGAGGTGACCGCGCTTTAGCTCCGGTTAGTACAGACTCCAGGACAGCAGTATGGGCCGCCGTCGGCACCCGCCCCTCAGCAACAGAACATGACCCCCTGCTACGCAAACGCGCTGAAGATGCCGAAAGGGAAGCCACCAATGCAGGTGCCGCACCAGGGTCCCACGGTGATATTCTACCCCGTGGCAGGGTCAGAAACTATTAAGACGTTAGACGATACTAAGAAGACTCTGCAGTCAGCGGTGAACCCATCAGAGTCAGGAATAAAAGTCACGCAGGTACGCAAAGTGCGCAACTCAGGGGTTGTCGTCAGGACTGCCTCCGTAACTGCGTGAAGCAGTACCGTCGGGACTACGTGTGGCGGAGCCCAAGTCGCGGTTGCCAAGGGTGGCCTTACGGTAAATCCGAGCGCAGCTGACCGGGGAGCAAATCCTTGAGGAGCTGTACAGAATCAACATGGCTGACGACCGGATTGGCCCTCCTCCCGGTTCCGAGAGGAGTGCAAATTTGCGGTCTCCAAGCAACTGTGCCGTAAGTACCTACCTTACCGTCTTGGAGTGCTCCCCGGCCCTAAGGGACAAGCTGGTGGGACTAGATCGCGTCTACATAGGTTGGGACGAAGCGGAAGTCTGCGATCACATTCGGTCGACTTGCTGCTCCAAATGCCAGCAGTACGGGCACCCGGAGAAGTACTGCCGTTCAAAAGAGGACACCTGCGGGAAGTGCGCTGAGGTAGGACACCGGCACACGGACTGCAAGTCGGAGACCACATGCTGCGCGACCTGAAAACGATTTAAGCGATCGGCGGCGGCGACCCACACCACCGCAGCCGCTAACTGCCCCGCCCGGCTTCATGCCGAGCAGCAGGAAGCGGCCAAGACGATTTATCGATAGCAGATGAGGGCGTCAAGAGTATTTCGTTCGGGCAGCTCAACCTGCAAGGTTCGGAAGCAGCCACCGCAGAACTCCCAGTTGTAGCGAGTTCGCACCGACTCTGGTACTGGTCCAGGAACAGTAATTGTACTGTTCCTGGCCCAGTACCAGAGTCGGTGCGAACTCATTGGGTCGGCCCGGAATTCTGCAGTGTGGCATCAACCCCAAAGATGGCGTCCTAGTACTGAACCGCGCGATGGCAGCCACGCGCCTACATCACATGAGCAACGAGCACTGCACGGTAGTCCATGTCGCACACGGAGAAACCAGCCTGCACGTAGTATCAGCGTACTTCCAGTATAGTCACGATATCGGTCGCCACATAGCACACCTAGAATCGGTTCTTCAACGGCTTTCAGGCAAACTTACTCTCGTAGGAATTGACGTATACTGGACGTGGACCGGACTCGGAGTACAGAAGAAACCAGATGGAGGGCTTCATCCTCGGCAAAGATCTTCTTCTGCACAATGTTTCGGGACAGCCTCCGACCTTCAGCGGGCCTAACGTTACGTCAAACGTGGATTTGACCATTTCTACCAGATGAATAAACGTGTGCGACTGGACAGTACATGAAGGCGCCAGCCTCAGCGATCACCAGCTAATCACCTTCAAAACAGTCTTCGGGAGGTCAGACTCGAGAGCCAGTGAGTCTTCAGGACTTCTGCTGCCGCCGTTCCGGACGCGTCAACTGGGCCAACTTTGGTTCGACACTTCACTCTCGAATGGACAAGATTCACCCAGGCGTTTCCGCCACCAGGTACCGCGAACGATATTCGGAGATCTTGCTGCGCACTACCCGGGAGACTTTGGGGCGTTGCGGGAAAAGAAACGATGGCAGGTATGAATGGTGGACCCCGGAGTTGGATACTTTTCGACCTATGGTCAACCCAGATCGAAGGAACGATTGAGCAGCGGCTCCATGACGACCTTCGTGCCCTTCGGGGAAGGTACAAGAAAGCCACGAAGCAGGCGGAGTTGGATTTCTTTCGCCAGATTGCCGAGTCAGGCAACGACGATCCCTGGGGTTTAGCCTACAGAGAGGCTTGCGGGCGCTTACGCCCCCCGCCGAACATCATCAACGGCACCAAAACGGACGGATACCATGTCAGGCCTCCTTCAGACGCTGTATCCAGACAACCAACCGCAGAGGGATACCATTTACCACCAGTCTGTCCGTGTAGCAGCTGCCCTCGCGCCATCCGGCCGCGACATGGCAGCTCCCGAAAAGGAGACGGTCGAGCACATCGTGCGATCCCTGCCTAACACGGCTCCAGGTACTGATGGTATCACGGCAGCGATGGTCAAGTGGGCGTGGAAGGCCACGTCAGACGAGATGTTGCTCATGCTGAGGAAGTGCATCGCCGAAGGAGTGTTTCCCGATCTCTGGAAATCAGGCCGACTCGTCGTCCTGCCAAAGGGCAACGGTAAGCCGCTTAGCGACCCGAAGGCGTATAGACCGATCACACTGCTTCCCATTTTGGGTAAACTATTGGAATGGAACGCGTAATAGTCTCCTGTGCTCCCTGTCTGTACCGTAACATTTCTGATGCCCAATATGGGTTCAACCGGGGTCGTTCGACAGCGTCGGCGCTGTGCTGAATCAACGACATTACGGATACCCGTCCGGCTCCGTACGTACAGCTGATCTTTCTGGACATTTCTGGTGCATTCGACAACGCGTGGTGGCCAATGATCCTCCTCAAGGTAAAGCAAGATGGATCCCCGCCGAACCTTTACATATCATGGCCAGCTACTTTTGCAATCGTAGAGTCAGTCTCTTCGTGGGCAGTCAGACCTGCTCCAAGACAAGCACCATGGGATGTCCACAAGGGTCAGTGTTGGGCCCGACGCCATGGAACGTCCTCCTCAACGATCTCATGCTGCTGCCGCGACCCGGGGGAGTGCATTTGATTGCGTATGCCGACGACGTGACGGTGGTGATCGAGGCGTCTTCGCGCGCGGACATCGAACGAAAAGCCAACGTCATGCTTAAAGAAATATCCGATTGGGGATCCCGCAACCGTTTAGGATTCTCTCCCGCGAAGTCCTTGACCATGACGTACAAGGGTAGGTTCAAGCGAGCGCCCACGATCAGATATGAAGGCGCGCCGATCAGGAGTGTGTCGCAGGCTACGTCACTCGGTGTCAGTGTATGGCAGTCGAAAGTCGAAGTTCGGGTATTTCCATCTCTATCGCACTCCCTTAATCGAGTGACAGGGATGCATGTATTACGAACTTCGTTTCGAAGTTCGTGGTAGCGCCTCAGAAGGGCGTTGACACGAACGCAGAGACCGGCGCTAGTTTTATTGACGAAGGCCTACAGATCGTGCAGCTCCGCGGCGTTACCTGTGCTTGCGGGCGTGTTACCTGCTGATCTGGAGGTCTGTCGTGCAGGACGGATCGCTCAGGAGTGACACCAACTAGCCCCCAGGGAGCACCGGAGACTCAAGACGACGGTTAGGGCAGACATCGTGGCTCAGTGGCAGGAACGATGGCAGGGCAGTACGGACGGCCGCGAGCTGTACAGATTCTTCCCAGACGTGGGCGTGAGGCTAAGTTCGGAGTGGGTGGAACCGGATTTCATGGTCTCCCAAGTACTCACCGGGCACGGATGCTTCAGACAGCGCCTACACAGGCTAGGGCTGTGCGAGTCTGCGGAGTGCCTATGCGGTGAGGACAACGACAGCCGGGATCACGCTCTCTGGGAATGTAGGCTGTACGCGGATGAGAGATCGGAGATGCCGGATGCTCTGAAGAGGACTACGGTTGGTCCAGTGTTCCACGAAGAGCTTGTTTCATGCGAGCAGAACTTCGAGGCTTTGCGCAAGTTTGCGCACTCATTGCACACCAAGCGAAGGAGTTTCGATGAGTGAGGACAGCAGTGTGTGGTACCGTCGACGCCGAGTGACGTGCTGTGTCGTCGAGCCCCATTTGGGGAGAACGTAGCAAGTAGGTATGGCCTGCCCAGAAAGGGAGAAAGGAAAGAATTTAAGAATTTGTAGGGCATCAAGAAACTGCATGCGTGAAAGAGCCGAAGGCAAGCAGCGCATGACAGTGCCCAAGATTCGGGCTGTAAGTAGGTGTAGCATACGTCTCGCGCGATCGACGCTGAAAAATCACTACTTTCGTTGTTTTATTACTTACTCGGTTGGGCGGAAGGAAGAACATATTGTGTAATGCGCATAAAATTATTTAAGCATACTTTATAATGGACATAAATTGGTTGATCATAAAACAATTTCAATAGTTATTTACGATACACGTGCGAATAGGTAATTCGCAACTCTGCGAATTTCCTATTTTCGGCACTTGTATCGTAAATAACTATTTTGTACTCGTCGATTAAAATTTGTGTATTACGATTTCATAGAAAATACTGCAACGTCACTCTTTTCATCGTTGAATAGTCTACGTTACTTCCGAAACAACCGAAATAACTTTTACAATGCATGTGCTCGAAAAAAGCGTTTTCCAAGCACTAAAATTGTGCGGAAAGTGCCACTTTTTCGCACTCGTGCTTTTTACTTATCAATTTTTTTTTAATTTTCAAGTCCGTCGTCAGCCCGACAAAGAGTTTTTATTACTGGAGAAAAGTTTTACAAATATTTCAATTACACGTTTTCTTTCATTTAAAAGGTACATAAATACTTATAACGTTTAAAATGATTTATTAATGTTTATGAATTTTGAATTTGGTCAGTAAATTAATTAATTTTTAATATTCATTTAATGTGTTTGGCTGAACGCATATCTTTCTTATGCCTTTTACAATACGACAGTATGGCGGCTTGCACATGCGCAATGCGCATACGAGGGGCAAACCGAAATGATCGGGAATTTAAAAAACTAAGTACACTTGATACATAAATTATATATTATTGTTTTTCGAAGTACTCTCCGTTACAATCAATGCACTTTTGCATTCTGTTAAACCAGTCATTGAAACAGTAATTCCAGTTTAAACTAGACATTGCCAAAATGGCCGATTTATAGGCTTCCACGGCGGCTTCTGGGTTTTCAAACCGCTGACCACGCAATAAATCTTTAATTCTAGGGAACGTAAAAAAATCATTTGGACTCAGGTCAGGGCTGTATGGAGGATGGGACATCAACTCAACGTTTTCCTCGTTCAAAAATTGATTTGTTTTACGGGCAGTGTGGGAACTCGCATTATCGTGATGTAAGATGACACGTCGTGTGGGGTTCCCTCGGCGAAGTTCGGCCAGCATTTCTGGCAAACAAACTGTAATATACCAATCAGCGGTAACCGTTCTTTGTTCTTGTAAAGGAATTGTGGCAATATGTCCTTTTTTTGAGACGAACGAAGCCACCATTTTCTTCGACACGCTGCGGGAACGCACAACTTTAGTTGGTTTGACCTCGTCATCGAAGACCCAAACTGCCGACTGGTGCTTTCTTTCAGGCTCATAGGAATAAATCCAGGATTCGTCACCCGAGACAATATTATAAACGGCTTTTGACCTTCCTCCATTGTAGCGTTTTAGAGTAGATCGGCACCAATCAATACGAGCCGCCTTTTGCTCTTCTGACAAATTATGGGGTACCCATCGGGAAATCAATTTTCTGACACCCAACTCACTATGCAGAATAGTGTGGATTGCAGTCATTCCAATGCCTATGGTTGCCCGAATCTGCTCGTATGTCACATGTCTATCTTCTTTTAGTATTTTTTCCACAGCCGCGACGTTTTCAGGCGACACCGCTGTTTTCGGCCGACCTGTTGAAGGTACGGTGCTGAGAGAGGCACGACCCCGTCGAAACTCTGCATACCAACGATAGATCGTCGTTTGACTAGGTGCTTCAATTTAATATATAGAAACAAGCTCATTAAGACAGTTATCTAGAGATAACCCTCGACGAAAGTTGTGATAAATAATTGCACGAAAATTTTCACGCGTGAGCTCCATTTTGTCCATCGACTTGTCAATTTGAAAATGGAATTAAAAAAATATGACGTAATTTTTTTAAATTCTGAAAACGGCATCGTGACTGTCAGTCGCCAGTACGCATGTGATAAAAAAGGATTTAATGTAACTCAGTTTAAAGTACTTTATTCTCGATCATTTCGGTGTGCCCTATGTATGTTGACCGCGCATGTATCTAAAAGCCCGCCATTGCTGTTTATTGTGAGTTTTGTGTAGTTATTTTATGTAAATATGTTAAAAAGGTCGAGTGAAAGTGAGTAATCAATAATAATAATGATTTATTGCGTTTCAATAGTGTCAGTATGTTTCTTAGAACTACGACGGTACAGTGTCTTTTTGTTGTTTAATATAATATTGAGTTACTCAAAATTAATTGTGTTCCAAAACCACAATACAATGGTTTTAACTTTTAAGTGAATAAGCTTGACAGCAAAAGATGTGAAGAAGTTGTTAAATGCAATTCCAGATAATAAGTAGGTACGTGACAAACTACGCGGGTTCATCAATTTTAACCTAGATCTATTTTAAACCAACAATTCAACATTTAATATATTTCCTCACACAAGGCATAGTAAAAAGTTGTATGATACACGCGCGTAAAGATGATTTCCGACTTGTGAGCGACGCGCGGAATTGGACCGCCCGGTCTTCCGTACCCAGGTTGTGGAGGGATCACGCGCCAGGCCTCAACTATGGCTGCCTCCTCCGCCGCCTCCCTGTCCAGACTAGCCAGCACCCACCGCGGGAATCCTCCCTCCGCTCGGCGCCTAATTGGGATAGGCGACGGAGTTACTCTCGTCGGGGAGACCCTCATCCGTATGTACAGGTAGTCGGAGAGGGTCTCGACCTCCTCTAGGACGCGCCATTCACCAATTCTGTCGGCGATGGCGGGGGTTGCCAACGTTACGTCGACAATGGACCCCCCCTGCCATCGCACACAGGCGTGCCCCTGGTTGACGATGGCCAGCCCTATCGCCACCGCCCAGTCCCTCAACGCATCTCCCCTCACGCATGTGACGAGGGACCCCCAAGCCGCGCTCTTGGCGTTGAGGTCCCCCATTAAAAGCACCGGCCTTGGTGCGACCCTCCTTACTGCCCTTGCCAGGTTCTCAAGGTGACCCTCGAACTCCCGACCCGACCCGACCCGACCCGACCCGACCTGACCTGACCCGACCTTACCTAACCTAACCTAATAATCTTAGAATGCCCAGTACACGAAGTTATAGCAACACATCACAAAGCTAGAAAGAGATGCCAAGAAGACGTGACGTCATTCAAGGTCATTTTTTCTTGCTTCAAACGAGTGTTGGAAGGGCAACCTGCAGTCTAGATATGTAAGCTTCTTGCTCTGTAAGCATACTTGCTACATTTAAAAAAAAAACCTATGGTACAGTCGACTACAAAGAGATCGATACAGCCAAAGTTAGAAAAATATGTAAACACGACCTTCATGTTAAGGCAATACAGTTGTGTCTACATATGTTTGTAACTTTGGCCGTATCGATCTCTTTGTAGTCGACTGTACTATACTTATGTGCGGTTAAACATGGTGCTCGAACGGCTTGTTCAAATGGCATGTTTACAAAATAAAAAAAAGGCGCAAATTACCTATAATTTAATTGATTACCTTGTATTTATTTTTATTTTAATACTAGCTTCTGCCCGCGACTCCGTCCGCGTGGAACTCGTTTATATCGCAGCTCCATACAAACTTTTACCCCCCCATTTCACCCCCTTAGGGGATGATTACGGGGATAAAAACTATCCTATGTTACTCCCCATCCCTTTAAATATCTCCACTTAAAAAATCACGTCAATTCGTCGCTCCGTTTTGCGGTGAAAGACGGACAAACATACAAACAAACAAACACACACATACACTTTCGCATTTATAATATTAGTATGGATATGGATTTCCTCACATCGTTTGAGAAAAGTACTATACAATCCTCGGCCGGAACAGGGATTGCTGGACTCGGCCGTCTACCCCCATCTCGTCCAGCAATCCCTTACTTCACGGCCTCTGCAGTAATCTACTATTGCACTTCAAAAATTGCTGAGAAACTAAGGTTTGAAAGGCCTAGCGATTGATGTGCCACAAGTGGGCTTGCAATGCAAAAAAAAATGTTGACTTTCAGTTTTGTGTATGGTGTGCACCCCTAAAATTTTTTTTTTTTGTAATTTAATTACAAAACTGTAGCGGCTAACAAAATACACCTATACTCAAAATTTTATTCAAATACACCTTATAGTTTTCGAGTAAAATGCCTGTGACATACGAACGGACAGACAGACATGACGAATCCATAACTACGGGACCTACGGAACCCTAAAAAAACCATTTCGCCCGTGGCCGTATTTAAAGCTATTGTAGCTCTGTATGCCTGCGCATTATTTTACGAGCAAGTGTGATGGAAATACACTGTTTTTAAGATTAAGTACATATTTTTACAGCCATATTTTTATTCATGTGAACTTCACAAAAATATAATCTATCTGCCACGCCACCTGTAGAGAACATTCATAATTCATGGCCTCAACGTTTTACTTGAAATGTGGGCCATTTTTAATAGTTACACATCAAAACTGAAATAGACAACTTAAATATAGTTAGGATGGATTTCACTAACTTGCTCCTTGGTAGGTATGATCTTCCGCCGAAATAAAGTGGTGTCCGTGTCGGGCCCGCGGGAGTAATCTGGAACAACAGACGGGTATCCATTAGATTAATGCTATTGATATTTGTCTCACGAAAGTGGTTGGCTATACTTGTGTGGGCACATGTAAATTGACAACATTTCATATTTTTGAGACCTATTTTTTATTGGTTCTGTGTATTTGGTTTAAAAAGAAAAATACGCTGATAGTTTATTTATTTCTCTAGGGTTCGTATTTAATTTGTTATTAATTTTTCAATATTTACTTATTCTAAAAGGGCGTAACTCCAATTCTACGCAGGAATAGCCTTTACCTTAGTCTTACCACGATCGCAAAGAGAGTGATCTGACATTGACAATGATATCTGACTTTGCCATTGTCACTGGAGTTGGAGTAGGTCTGTGGTGTGTTGTTTGTTTAAATTGTACTATTTGTCAAAAAGAAACGGTTTAATCGACGAATTTGGCTGTGATAAGGGATACCGATACTGCATTATATAAATACGACACCTTGCATTGACACGGATCTTTGGAATTGCTTCTTTCCCTACTGCTCGACACCACTCCGCTTTATTTTTATACGGTACATGGAAGAAATGTTTGTCCGGTTTCTTCAGTCATTGTTACAACTTGGCACGAAACAATACTTGGTGTACTTAGGAGGAGTAGACACCTCGTCGATCCATGCGGGTTTCTCCATAGTAGCTAATAAATCCCTATAATATAGAATCTTTTAATTTTATTTTACTTCGTTAGGTTACAGTCGTTAACATCGATAGTATAGTACATTGTTTAACGAGGGGCGTAAGTGGAATATTGCGAACAAGAGTCTATCAGAAGCCCGACGCCGAAGGCGGAGGGCTTTTGATGACTCGAGTTTGCAATATTTTTACGCCCGTGTTATACACAATGTTTTTCATCACATTTGCGAGGAAACAAATACATTTTAGATGAAATGAATACAAATCGTAATAAAAACTGCAACATGTCAGTCGTCCATTTTGTTGAATTTGACGTGAGGCGCGTATGGCAAAGACCCTTCGGTATACAGCCACGATTTGAAAACACTATGCGTAACACAGGCTATTACAGCTCTGGATGTCTGCGCATTATGAAGCCCTTTTCGAGCAAGTGTGATGAAAAACAATTTACGTCAATGTCAAATTCAAAATTAAAAAAACTTTTATGGGGGGGGGGCCTTCATAAACGCAATAGAGCCCAAAAAAATGATTTTTGAATTTCCTGTCTGCTTGTCTGTTTGTCTGTGCGTTTGTGCACGCTAATCTCAGAAGCGGCTGAACCGATTTGGATGCGGTTTTCAGTAACATGTTATGCTAGACTTCCCTTAACATTTAGTGTTTATTTTATTCAAATCGGTTAATAAATAAAAAAGTTATGTCAATTTAAGTCACGTAGTATATAAGTAACGCATAAACTGGTAGTATGAGAGTAATACTCATACTGATCTATACATATAATATTGAATAATAGGTAAAACAAATACTGAGCTGAATTATCTGAAATTTAGGTAAAATAAATATAGCTTCTGCCCGCGACTTTATACGACGCGAAATTATAGTCAGTTCGCTTCGGTACCGATAGCTAATTTCGTCGAGTTACGATCTGACCGGGTACGGGTGGGGTACAACTTGGGTTCGATCCCCAGCGAGGCGATAACTTTTTTCTTGCGTGGTTATTTTTAAATTTAATTTGTATTTTTTTTTTCAAATGAATACTTCTTTAGCGGCGCTGAGCACTTTTTGGGATGGGGAAAAATTGTTAAACACGCGACAGATTTTTGAGCCGTTAGATGTGAAGGAGGTCATTTGACCGTAGGATGGTGATACTTTCGAGAGACATTCGGGACGAGGCTTTCACCGTGAGAGATTCGGGACGAGGCTTGGGGGCGGAGGGGAAAATTGTTTGATATAAGACGTACGGGGCTTGGGGGCGGGGGCGGCCCGGGGGTCGGAATGTGAGGGGGGGGGGGGGGGGGGGGGGGTAAAGAAGGGATTTGTGAGGGGCAATTTTTTTAGACGACCGTTTAGCCTAGTGGGTAGTGACGCTGCCTACGAAGCTGAAGGTCCTGGGTTCGAATCCCGGTAAGGGCAAATATTTGTGTGATGAGCATGAATGTTTGTTTCTGAGTCATGGAAGTTTTCTATGTATTTAAGTATTTATAACTATTATATATATCGTCGTCTAGTACCCATAACACAAGCCTTAATGAGCTTACAATGGGACTAGGTCGATTTGTGTAAGATTGTCCCCTAATATTTATTTATTTATTTTATTTTATTTTTATTTATTTGCAAAATTAAACTTATTCATGTTTTCACTTCTACCGGCACCTCCGGAGTGCAATCCGGTCTTTTTTTTTATAAACAACTGGTTTCTTTTTTTTTTCTCTGATTGATTAATGTTTTTTTGTTGTTTATAAAGGAACTGCATTACAATGCCTCGAAATAGTTATTTATGCTACAAGTGTGGAAAGTAGGTGATTTCCGACGAGTGTCATTTTTATACATGAGCGAGTGAAGCGAGCGAATGTATAATTCGACACGAGTCGGAAATCATCTTTACGCGCGTGTATCATACAACGTTTTACTATGCCTTGTGTGAGGAAATATATTAAATGTTGAAATGTTGGTTTAAAATAGATCTAGGTTAAAATTGGAGAACCCAGGTAAATTGTCAGGTACCTACTTATTATCTGGAATTGCATTTAACAACTTCTCCACATCTTTTGCAGTCAAGCTTATTCACTTAAAAGTTAAAGCCATTGTATTGCGGTTTTAGAACACAATTAATTTTGAGTAACTCAATATATTAAACAACAAAAAGACGCTGTACCGTCGTTGTTCTAAGAATCATACTGACACTATTGAAACGCAATAAATCATTATTATTATTGATTACTCACTTTCACTCGACCTTTTTAACATATTTACATAAAATAACTACACAAAACTCACAATAAACAACAATGGCGGGCTTTTAGATACATGCGCGGTCAACATATGCGCATTGCGCATGTGCAAGCCGCCATACTGTCGTATTGTAAAAGGCATAAGAAAGATATGCGTTCAGCCAAACACATTAAGTGAATATTTAAAATTAATTAATTTATTGACCAAATTCAAAATTCATAAACATTAATAAATCATTTTATACGTTATTAGTATTTATGTACCTTTTATATGAAAGAAAACGTGTAATTGAAATATTTGTAAAACGTTTCTCGAGTAATAAAAACTCTTTGTGTCGGGCTGACGACGGACTTGAAAATTAAAAAAAAATTGAAAAGTAAAAAGCACTAGTGCGAAAAAGTGGCGCTTTCCGCACGATTTTAGTGCTTGGAAAACGCTCTTTTCGAGCACATGCATTGTAAAAGATATTACATTTGCTATGAAATCATAGGTCATCTAAAATTGTTTCATAGGTTGAGTTGAATACTTATCTCGAATTATCATAGATCACCAACGTCAAAGAATGTGGGTATAAAATTTGGACAAAACTGTTTTACGCGGAGAATTGAGTTTTTTTTATGTACAAAACTCCCGTGACTTTCTGAAATATTAATGGGGCTTTCTTTTCTACGAAAACCTCAGCCTTCGCTTGGATTCTCCTTCGCTTGCCTCCCTGTTTACCTTCGGGATTTCGGCCCTGAAGTTTCGCTTGCAAGACATCGGAAGATAATGAGTGTCGTTAGGGGTCATTGCTGGCATTGAGACCGCTATCAAAAGGGTTGCGAAGGGCCCAATCCTTTCATTCCAACGAAAAGGCCTTGCTTGCCTCGCCACTCACCGTCGGAACTTTGGCCTGGGGTTTCGCTTGCAAGACCCCGGGGGATAGTAAATGTATGTGGGGGCCAAGACACAGGGAGATAATGAGTATGCGTCCATGGGGCTCATTTAGAGCGTTTTCTGAAGGAATGCTTCGAGTCTTTCATTCCAACGAAAAGCACGGCCTTTGGCCTCGCTTGCCTTGCCACTCACCTAGGGGACTTACCTTGCCTCGCAACTCACCTACACGGGATAGTATGTGTCCGTGAGGGCTCGCTTGCCTCGCCGCTCATCTTCGGTACTTTGGCCACAGGTTTCGCTTGCAAGATACCTAGGGATTGTAAGTATCCGTGGGGGCTTGCCGTTGGGTCTTTGGCCCTCGAGCTCGCCTAGGGAGCGCTCTCTAAAAGCATGCTATAGTGCTCAGCCTTCGGCTTCACTTACCTCCCCTTTTACCTTCGGGAATTTGGGCCCCAGGTTTCGCTTGCAAGACACCCGAAAAGATAATGAGTGTCCGTAGGGGCTCGCATTAAGAGCGCTCTCTAAAAAGATGCTTTGGGCCTTTCATACCAACGTAAAGCTCGGCCTTTGGCCTCGCTGCCACCTGGGGATAGTAAGTGGCCTTCAGCCCCGAGCGCTTAAGAGAGCTTGATTTGGACCTGCGATTGTTACGAAAAGCTAGACCTTCGGCCTCGCTTGACTGGCCGCTCACCTTCGGGACTTGGTCTCCAGTTTCGCGGGACAGTGTCCGTGGGGGCTCACCCACTGGCCTTCATAAACGCAATAGAGCCCAAAAAAATGATTTTTGAATTTCCTGTCTGCTTGTCTGTTTGTCTGTGCGTTTGTGCACGCTAATCTCAGAAGCGGCTGAACCGATTTGGATGCGGTTTTCAGTAACATGTTATGCTAGACTTCCCTTAACATTTAGTGTTTATTTTATTCAAATCGGTTAATAAATAAAAAAGTTATGTCAATTTAAGTCACGTAGTATATAAGTAACGCATAAACTGGTAGTATGAGAGTAATACTCATACTGATCTATACATATAATATTGAATAATAGGTAAAACAAATACTGAGCTGAATTATCTGAAATTTAGGTAAAATAAATATAGCTTCTGCCCGCGACTTTATACGACGCGAAATTATAGTCAGTTCGCTTCGGTACCGATAGCTAATTTCGTCGAGTTACGATCTGACCGGGTACGGGTGGGGTACAACTTGGGTTCGATCCCCAGCGAGGCGATAACTTTTTTCTTGCGTGGTTATTTTTAAATTTAATTTGTATTTTTTTTTTCAAATGAATACTTCTTTAGCGGCGCTGAGCACTTTTTGGGATGGGGAAAAATTGTTAAACACGCGACAGATTTTTGAGCCGTTAGATGTGAAGGAGGTCATTTGACCGTAGGATGGTGATACTTTCGAGAGACATTCGGGACGAGGCTTTCACCGTGAGAGATTCGGGACGAGGCTTGGGGGCGGAGGGGAAAATTGTTTGATATAAGACGTACGGGGCTTGGGGGCGGGGGCGGCCCGGGGGTCGGAATGTGAGGGGGGGGGGGGGGGGGGGGGGTAAAGAAGGGATTTGTGAGGGGCAATTTTTTTAGACGACCGTTTAGCCTAGTGGGTAGTGACGCTGCCTACGAAGCTGAAGGTCCTGGGTTCGAATCCCGGTAAGGGCAAATATTTGTGTGATGAGCATGAATGTTTGTTTCTGAGTCATGGAAGTTTTCTATGTATTTAAGTATTTATAACTATTATATATATCGTCGTCTAGTACCCATAACACAAGCCTTAATGAGCTTACAATGGGACTAGGTCGATTTGTGTAAGATTGTCCCCTAATATTTATTTATTTATTTTATTTTATTTTTATTTATTTGCAAAATTAAACTTATTCATGTTTTCACTTCTACCGGCACCTCCGGAGTGCAATCCGGTCTTTTTTTTTATAAACAACTGGTTTCTTTTTTTTTTCTCTGATTGATTAATGTTTTTTTGTTGTTTATAAAGGAACTGCATTACAATGCCTCGAAATAGTTATTTATGCTACAAGTGTGGAAAGTAGGTGATTTCCGACGAGTGTCATTTTTATACATGAGCGAGTGAAGCGAGCGAATGTATAATTCGACACGAGTCGGAAATCATCTTTACGCGCGTGTATCATACAACGTTTTACTATGCCTTGTGTGAGGAAATATATTAAATGTTGAAATGTTGGTTTAAAATAGATCTAGGTTAAAATTGGAGAACCCAGGTAAATTGTCAGGTACCTACTTATTATCTGGAATTGCATTTAACAACTTCTCCACATCTTTTGCAGTCAAGCTTATTCACTTAAAAGTTAAAGCCATTGTATTGCGGTTTTAGAACACAATTAATTTTGAGTAACTCAATATATTAAACAACAAAAAGACGCTGTACCGTCGTTGTTCTAAGAATCATACTGACACTATTGAAACGCAATAAATCATTATTATTATTGATTACTCACTTTCACTCGACCTTTTTAACATATTTACATAAAATAACTACACAAAACTCACAATAAACAACAATGGCGGGCTTTTAGATACATGCGCGGTCAACATATGCGCATTGCGCATGTGCAAGCCGCCATACTGTCGTATTGTAAAAGGCATAAGAAAGATATGCGTTCAGCCAAACACATTAAGTGAATATTTAAAATTAATTAATTTATTGACCAAATTCAAAATTCATAAACATTAATAAATCATTTTATACGTTATTAGTATTTATGTACCTTTTATATGAAAGAAAACGTGTAATTGAAATATTTGTAAAACGTTTCTCGAGTAATAAAAACTCTTTGTGTCGGGCTGACGACGGACTTGAAAATTAAAAAAAAATTGAAAAGTAAAAAGCACTAGTGCGAAAAAGTGGCGCTTTCCGCACGATTTTAGTGCTTGGAAAACGCTCTTTTCGAGCACATGCATTGTAAAAGATATTACATTTGCTATGAAATCATAGGTCATCTAAAATTGTTTCATAGGTTGAGTTGAATACTTATCTCGAATTATCATAGATCACCAACGTCAAAGAATGTGGGTATAAAATTTGGACAAAACTGTTTTACGCGGAGAATTGAGTTTTTTTTATGTACAAAACTCCCGTGACTTTCTGAAATATTAATGGGGCTTTCTTTTCTACGAAAACCTCAGCCTTCGCTTGGATTCTCCTTCGCTTGCCTCCCTGTTTACCTTCGGGATTTCGGCCCTGAAGTTTCGCTTGCAAGACATCGGAAGATAATGAGTGTCGTTAGGGGTCATTGCTGGCATTGAGACCGCTATCAAAAGGGTTGCGAAGGGCCCAATCCTTTCATTCCAACGAAAAGGCCTTGCTTGCCTCGCCACTCACCGTCGGAACTTTGGCCTGGGGTTTCGCTTGCAAGACCCCGGGGGATAGTAAATGTATGTGGGGGCCAAGACACAGGGAGATAATGAGTATGCGTCCATGGGGCTCATTTAGAGCGTTTTCTGAAGGAATGCTTCGAGTCTTTCATTCCAACGAAAAGCACGGCCTTTGGCCTCGCTTGCCTTGCCACTCACCTAGGGGACTTACCTTGCCTCGCAACTCACCTACACGGGATAGTATGTGTCCGTGAGGGCTCGCTTGCCTCGCCGCTCATCTTCGGTACTTTGGCCACAGGTTTCGCTTGCAAGATACCTAGGGATTGTAAGTATCCGTGGGGGCTTGCCGTTGGGTCTTTGGCCCTCGAGCTCGCCTAGGGAGCGCTCTCTAAAAGCATGCTATAGTGCTCAGCCTTCGGCTTCACTTACCTCCCCTTTTACCTTCGGGAATTTGGGCCCCAGGTTTCGCTTGCAAGACACCCGAAAAGATAATGAGTGTCCGTAGGGGCTCGCATTAAGAGCGCTCTCTAAAAAGATGCTTTGGGCCTTTCATACCAACGTAAAGCTCGGCCTTTGGCCTCGCTGCCACCTGGGGATAGTAAGTGGCCTTCAGCCCCGAGCGCTTAAGAGAGCTTGATTTGGACCTGCGATTGTTACGAAAAGCTAGACCTTCGGCCTCGCTTGACTGGCCGCTCACCTTCGGGACTTGGTCTCCAGTTTCGCGGGACAGTGTCCGTGGGGGCTCACCCACTGGCCTTCAGCCCCCGAGCTCGCATTGCGACCGATCTCTAAAAGCGAACTTAGGGCCTTTCATTCCTACGAAAAGCTCAGCTTTCGGCTCCGCTTGCCTCCCCGTATACCTTCAGGAATTCGGCCCTCATCAGGTTTCGCTTGCAAGTTACTCGGAGATAACGCGTATCCGTGGGGAGTCGGCCTCGGGCCTTAGGCCCTCGGGCTCGCATTGAGACCGCTCTCTGAAGGATTGCTTTAGGCCTTTAATTCCAATGAAAAGCTCGGCCTTCGGCCTCGCTTTCCTCGCCGCACACCTTCAGAACTTTGGCCTCAGGTCTCACTTGCAAGACACCTGAGGATAGTGAGTGTCCGTCGGGCTCGCCCTAGGGCCTTCGGACCTGAGGCTCGCATAGGGAACCCTCTCTTAAATGATACTTTGGGCATCTATATAATATTATTGACGAACAAGTATGAGGGTGTTTATTTAGATTCGAAGTGAACTGTTTACTGATTAAATGAAATCTTTATTTTCCAATTTGTCAGATGTATGGTTAAACGTAAGATAAACATAAAAATATCATGTATTTAAATCATAATTTATACGCGTACGAAGTCGCGGGCAGATGCTAGTACATAGTATAAAACAAAGTCGCTTCCCGCTGTCTGGCCCTATGTATGCTTAGATCTTTAAAACTACGCAACGGATTTTGATGCGGATTTTTTCAATAGATAGAGTGATTCAAGAAGAAGGTTTATATGTATAATATAGTATCCGTGCGAAGCCGGAGCGGATCGCTAGTTAATAATAAAATTCCAAACATGATTAAGCAAGAACCTCAAAATGATATCTTCAAAACCAAATTAGAAAAATTATTACTAGAAAAATGCTATTATTCAGTTAGTGACTTTTTTGATGATAATTTATAATACCTATTTTATTTTAATTATTATATACCGACTATTTATTAATGTAACTTCGAATGTAAACAATTTGTAGGTAATTTAAGTGACATAAAATTAATTGTAACATATTTTAATGTATTACTAATTTAGAAGATCTTGTAGATTCGTTATTTGCATGATGGTTAATAAATCCTATTTTATAATGAGTAGCCTAGATTAATGTTAGGTATAATGTTTAGTATAGGAATTGTTGTATGTCCTCTCAGGGCGTCATGGACTGACCTACTCAATTGTATGTAACACCTTAATCATAAAATGTACATGACTTTACAATAAATAAATGAAATGAAATGAAATGAAATAATTATTTGTGCAAAAAGAGAGCATACTTTGTTTTTGCTGCAAATGCTGACTTTGAGTCCAGAGGAAGCGAAAGATTCTAAAATTTGTATCTTGAGCGCAGCGAGGGACTCAAAAGCACGAGATGCAAATACTTTGCTCTCGAGTAACACATACAAATTTCACCTCAGCAGTGAGACCACATTCACACTCAAAAATATATCTTAGTATCACATACCTATTCGTTTCGAGATTATTCAGGAAGAAAACTTAATTAGGCTTCTGTTACTGCTTGTTTTAACTCCTCAGCGCCGCGCCGTTAGTAAATGCTAGAAATTCGAGACAATGCGCAAGAAACCAAAGGATAATTTAAAAAAAAAAGCGGCCTAGTGCGTGTCGGACCACGCACAACGAAGGGTTCCGTGCCCTTTAAAAAGGTCGTATCGTTACTGAAATCATATTGCACTATGTCCTTTTCTTTAAGGAAGGCAGTTTTTTAGAAATATCTCGAAAACCTTTGAACCGATCTTGTTCAAAACAATTTTCGCTGAAAGAATTTAATAAGCCCTATTGGCCATGATTATTTCATATTTTAAAAATACACGGTTCAAAAATTAGAGGGGGGGGGGGGACACAATTTTAGTGACTTTAGGGGCGATTATCTCCCACTCTATTCACTTAATCTTTTTTAGGGATGCACTCAATACATAAAACTGAAAGTAAAAAAAAGACCGGGTTGCACTCCGGGAGTGCCGGCAGAAGTGAAAACTCAATAACATTGTAACAGTTTTTCGATCTGGTCACGTGACATCTTACGGTGTCACCCTAAAAATTAATTTGACGCAAATTTATAAACAATTATCAATTATTTAGGCGGACGGCCCGCGGGCGCGTTGGGTGCAACGGGCCGCCGGCTCCGGGCGGCGGCAAACACAATGCCAATTTGTTTTTGCCATTGCCAAATATTTTTCAAAGCTTTATCTCTTTAGGAATAACGTCTAAATTCAAACTATTCGAATTTTCACGGCAGACGGCGGTGGCGACCAAAATATCAATTTGTTTATGCCGTTGGTAAATATTTTTCTAAGCTTTATCTCTTTAGGAATAACGCCCAAATTCGAACTATTAGAATTTTCTCAATAGCAAAACGGTGAAGGACGCGTTGGTATTATTACAAATTTATTTGCAGAATATGCTATTGCAAAAAGTGTTTAACGGATTTATACTCTTACGAATAGCGTTCAGTTTTGAATGAAGTCGAATCGGCTAGCAGCAAAAAGTGACCTCCTTCACATCTGACGTCACAAAACTCTGTCGCGTATTTAACAATTTTTTCCCCATCCCAAAAAGTGCTCAGCGCCGCTAAAGAAGTTTTCACTTCAAAAATTTCATTGCAAGCCACAGATAACCTCCAATAGATAGAGCCTATAAGCGATTTAGTTCGATGCAAAGGTCACCACAGTTGGCGGTAGGTGCGGGTTGCGGGGAGGTCGGTAACGGCGCTGCGATTGGCTGTTTCGAAAGTAGCGCGCTTTGTCACATCGTCGCGCCAGAAGCGTAGTGATGGGATGCGTTGGTCGTTAACGGTTTTTAGCGGTGCCGCAATTAATTGTTAGTAAAATATTTTACATGGCGTAAGTAAGTAGGTACCTGTTAACATGGTTTAAATTTTTGAACGCCTGTCACTGTTATATTATTATCATGTTCGGTTGATCGACTATTTTGATCACCACAATAACATAAAAAAGCATGTTAATCACATCAAGTAGTCATATAAAATAGTTATTTCTAGGCATTTTACTGCATTTACTGCTTTATCGTGTTTATATATGTGCCTCTGTCCCGTTCGTATTTACATACTTACTAGGAAAGGACGAATGCGATGTTTATTCGACATTAACGCGAATGTGCTAGCTCGGCTTATGAATGATATTTTAAGATTGGTATAGCTAGGTAAGGAAGACAAATAAAAACGATGTTATAAAAAAGTACATAATTATTTATTCAGTGTGATAAAATTATGAGGTTGATGATAATCCTCATCATCATTTAAGAAGGCGTTAACGTGCGCATTAGCGCCACTGGTAAATAATTGTGATTATTTTAATTTAACGATAGATATTTAAATAAGGAGGCCACTACACACTATATTTTGTATTTAAGCTACACAACTAACCACTTCCGAGATCCCTCACACGTCATGGAATTCCAGCATGAGGTCCATCTCGTGACACTAGTCCCAATTGCTCTTGAAGACGATTGGAAAAAACCCAAATGCCATGGCTCCATCGCTAACCACCTCTGAGATACCTCAAACGTCAAAGTCCAGCATGAGGTCCATCTCGTGACACTAGTCCCAATTGCTCTTGAAGACGATTGGAAAAAACCCAAATGCCATGGCTCCATCGCTAACCACCTCTGAGATACCTCAAACGTCATCGAAGTCCAGCATGAGGTCCATCTCGTGACACTAGTCCCAATTGCTCTCGAAGACGATTGGAAAAAACTCAAATGCCATGGCTCCATCGCTAACCACCTCCGAGATACCTCACACGTCATCGAAGTCCAGCATGAGATCCATTTCGTGACACTATTTCTAATTGATCTCGAAGACATTCGAAAAAACCCAAATGCCATGGCTTCATCACTAACCACCTCTGAGATCCCTCACACGTCATCGAAGTCTGGCATGAGGTCTCCATCACTAACCACCTCCGAGAATATACTACCTATGTATTCATTATTAAATTATATTTCATTCTACTTTATATGAATGAATACGACATAACAATAGCTAACTTCGCCACTACATATTATTCTACAATACTCTAAATTACCCAATAAATAAAAAAAAATTACATAATATTTACTCTTAAATCAACAAAAAACTTCCAGCACGGCTATCAGACGACGGCGCGCGAGCTCTCTCGATTTTTCTCGCACTATCCGTCTCTTTCTTATTAGAACACTTAGAACAAGAGGTATAGTGCGAGAAAAATCGAGAGCATGTCGCGGCCGTCTCATGATAGACGTGCTGTAGGTACTACAATAATATATTCCGTTCATTAGCTCTGGAAGCTATAAAATAGAGCGAGATAGTAATTTACTACGTCTCCCTCAACCTCATAGCTTGTAAGACGGTTGCACTTGCAGTCCGCCACGCTGCCTCCTTGGTGCAGTTGAAACCTTTAGTACATCGTATACATTATCTATGATTTCTTACAAAAGAATTTTGACAAGGCAATGACAAGGATATCAATATAGTCTTTGGTGAATTTTCGTATTAAAATAGTACACGAAAGCACGGATGAGTTAATGTATTGTTTCCTTAAATGATTCTGAATCGGTAAAATTCGAAAGCATCACTAGCCCATCACTAGAGTGTCACGTGCTTTTGTGAGAAAGGAACAGTGTATTGCCATTTCCATTTGATGAAAAGGGACATGCATACTTCACTACTTCTTATGGACCAGTGTAAAATGAACTCCGCGTGACAGAATGAAATTTACATTTATATGATAAATTTAACTTACCTGTGAAATGTTATTCCGTCGGTTGGGTAATTAGACGTTCGGGAATTTTTCCAACACCACTTCACACAGCAAGAACTTATTGTTGTCGCAAAATCGATTTGAATTTATTGGTTGTTTGACGCACGTATAGATCGCGTACCTGGTCGATACTACAATATGGCGCGGGGAAGCGGGGTGTATCATTGCTAGAACATATATGCGTGGTGACCCGTTGGTCCCCTATAGGCTCTATCTATAGGAAGTTATCTGTGTTGCAAGCCCACGTGTGGCACATCAATCGATAGGCCTTTCAAAATAAATATAAGGTTTCTCAGCAATTTTTTTCAAGTAATAATATAAAATTTCGATTAAGTTAATAGAGTCGGAGAGAATCGCCCCGAAAGTCACTAAAATTGTGTCCCACCCCCTAATTTTTGAACCGTGTATTTTTATAATATGAAAAAAATCATGGACGTAGGGCTTATTAAATTCTTTCAGCGAAAATTGTTTTGAACAAGATCGGTTCAACAGCGGTACAACGGGTGGACCGACACGCACTAGGCCGCTTTTTTTCTCTAATAATCAACGCATTTGCTCTCGGAAATCAGTTCATGTGGTAAATTGGAAAACAAATGTGGAAATGTTTTCTTGGCTTGGCGGAGTACTAAATTGAAGTCGGTTAAAACTTTGTTTTTAAAGTAAATTATATCCCGAGTGTTCTTACATATGTTTCATGAAAAGCTGTTCAGCCGTTTTTGAGATATTGGACTTTGACATGAAAATGTCGGGGGTTTTTCAACTTTTCTAAGTTGTAGTTATTTACCTTATTGGCACAGAACCCTAAAAAACGGAATATGTCGTTGCGACCTACCTCCTTCCCTTCCTGCGGTGCGCTGCTTGGTACCACGTCGGCTGCTGACGTCAGCCCGCACCTGCAACTACCCAAACCACTTATCACCATCATATCATTATGAGCATCATCATCATCATCATTATCGGGGACAATCTAGTAATTTATTTGTAATTTTGTTTAAATATTTGTTGACTTTGTATTGTACTTAAATTGTTACCTAGACTGACGATCCATTAAAGGGGACAATACAGTACTTAATTCATTGTATTTTGCTTTATTTATTTGCGGACTTTGAATTGTATTAAATTGTTATTGATTATAATTACATTTGTTTTGACGATCATAATACGGATTCATATAAATTGACATGTATAATTTATCATGTAATGTTGTATTATGAAATAAATAAATCTAATCTAATCTAATCATCATCATCATCACCAGGTTATAACTTTCACTCGGCAAGCTCTACAAAACAGATTACACGCTATTTCAGAAATACTTTAACCAAAAGTGACTTATGCTGGTCACGTCCTTCAGTCAGGAGGTATCGACGAGGAAGATATAGGTTCGACTCCAACCCTCCTCTCACATGCGATGAAACTTGCGTAAAATAACACCCCTCTTTTTGCGTCGGGGGTTTTATATCAGAAACTTATTTTTCTACTCCTGTACCGTTATCTGTCATTTATATAGGCTTTAGCTCAAATACAATGACACCGATAATAAGTCGTCGAAAAACTCTATGTCGCACTCATAAACGCACTGTTTAGCATACTTTTATGGTTCATACATTTTTCATAAAAGCAGCAAAAGACCATACATTTTTCATTACCACGATGTCAAATCATGTAACTTTTTTTTAATCGGCCGCTATATTGCAGTGGTACCAACTTCATAAGCAAATTTTTCGAAATAAAAAGTTTTTATTTACATTTGTAGAACATAAATAATTTACTAAAATAAAATATAATGATCATATCGTATTGTGTGTTAATATACATATTTTACCAATTATTGGTATTATCTATATATATAAAACTCTTCGTTACTAATCTATTGACAGACAGCGCACAGCCTAAACCGCTAATGATATAAACATGAAATTTGGAACATATATTCTTTTCATCACACTTGCTCGAAAAGGGCTTCATAATGCGCAGACATACCGAGTTGTAATAGCCTGTGTTACGCCCACGGGCGTAATGGTTTTTTTCTTAAATTGTATCTGTCACTCTTGCGGCAGTTACAAAGCAAAGAGGTTTTATATCAAATACGATGTCTGAAAACGTATTTATAAATAAATTTAAACTTATTAAACTACTTAAAGATGTTTAACTGAATTATTTACAGATTTAATATGTTGTTATTTAGTGTCTATGTAAAATGTTTTTAAGTGTTTTCAAATCGTGGCTGTATACCGAAGGGTCTTTGCCATACGCGCCTCACGTCAAATTCAACAAAATGGACGACTGACATGATGCAGTGTTTAGTACGATTTGTATTAATTTCATCTAAAATGTATTTGTTTCCTCGCAAATGTGATGAAAAACATTGTGTACAACACGGGCGTAAAAATATTGCAAACTCGAGACTCTTGTTCGCAATATTCCGCTTACGCCCCTCGTTAAACAATGTACTATACTATACAGTACCGCACTAGTACGGAAAGAGCACTTTCCGTGCATATGTCGAAACTTTAAAAAGCCATATGTACAGTAAAACGTTGTACGATACACGTGCGAATATGTAGGTAATTCGCAACTCGTGTCGATTTAAAACACTCCCTTCGGTCGTGTTTTAATTTATCACCACTCGTTGCGAATTTCCTATTTTCGGAACTTGTATCGTAAAAAACTATTACAGTACGTGGACGTGTGCTAAGAAAGGATTTTTCGAAATTCAACCCTTAAGGGGGTGAAATAGGGGTCGAACCGTTGTATGGAAATCGTTCATTTGGAAAGTTATAGACATGAAGCTTTGTATGAAGGTTTCTTACTAAAAAGCAAAACAAGTGATTTAGCTTTGCTATAAAAATTCATCCCCTAAGGGGCTTAAAAAAGAGTTGAAAGTTTGTATGGGAAACATGTCGTTTTTAAAGTTGGTCATTTAAAATTTCGGTCACAAAGCTCCTAATGTACATTGATAAGGGATTTTTTTTAAGATAGGGGTTGAAATTTCACATACGTTTTTAATCATAAGCTGTGGCTAGAAACATGAAAGCAGGTTTCTTTTCTAATATGTAGATCTATCCAGAAATATAGAACTTATCGCACTGTTACCTTTTACGCTTAATGCCCGCCCTGAACGGATTTAGATGAAATTTTTTGTACAGATAATTTGAGACCCTTGGAAGGATATAGGATTGTTTTCTCTCTGAAATAATCCCTTAAGATGGTAGAACTTTGTTTGGGTCGGCGATAATTAAGGTTCCGCCAACAATAATTTAATAGCAATAATTTTTAGGGTTCCGTAGTCGACTAGGAACCCTTATAGTTTCGCTTTGTCTGTCCGTCCGTCCGCGGATAATCTCAGTAAACGTTAGCACTAGAAAGCTGAAATTTGGTACTAATACATATCAATCACGCCGACAAAGTGGTAAAATAAAAAGTGAAAATATTTTTTTTATTAGGGTACCTCCCGTATACGTAACGTGGGGATTGTTTTTGAAGTGAAAACTAATAGCGGCGCTGAGCACTTTTTGGGATGGGGAAAAATTGTTAATACGCGACAGAGTTTTGTGTCGTCAGATGTGAAGGAAGTCACTTTTTGCTGCTAGCCGATTCGACTTCATTCAAAACTGAACGCTATTCGTAAGAGTATTAAGCCGTTAAACACTTTTTGCAATAGCATATTCTGCTAATAAATTTGTAATAATACCAACGCGTCCTTCACCGTTTTGCTATTTAGAAAATTCGAATAGTTCGAATTTGGGCGTTATTCCTAAAGAGATAAAGCTTAGAAAAATATTTATCAACGGCAAAAACAAATTGATATCTTGGTCGCCACCGCCG
This sequence comes from Epinotia ramella, assembly GCA_947578815.1. NCBI lineage: Eukaryota > Metazoa > Arthropoda > Insecta > Lepidoptera > Tortricidae > Epinotia > Epinotia ramella. Next base: position 11,779,419 of record OX388220.1, on the reverse strand, counting down.
TCTGCTGTTCTTGCAAATTTGAATAGTTCGAATTTAGACGTTATTCCTAAAGAGATAAAGCTTTGAAAAATATTTGGCAATGGCATAAACGTGGTCGCATCGCAACTCACGACACTCACGTTTTAAGACCCTACTTATACAACTGTTGCATAAAATACTATAGTGGTATAGGTAGCGGCACGTTAGTCTAGCGCTGACCGTTCCTGCGCAGAAGTCGAAAATAAGGTATTACGGGGGAGTGAAGGGGACGCGCGGGGGCGTGCGTGAGCGCTTATTGGCTCTCCAGTCGTACTCCGTCCCGCGCACCGATACGACGCCCCGCTCACTTCTGGTTATACAGTTGCGTACTAAATTGTTATTACCGTCGTCGTTTTGTTAAGTTTGAATTTGTTTTTTATTGACTGTTTTAATTAAGTTAGTGTTTATTTGTGATTTTAAACAGTAAATATGCCTAGAAGAAATACTGTTTTGAGAAGACAGGCACGGAATTATAATGATGAATTAATTGATTCCTTGAAACATATTAAAAGTCAGATTGACGAAACTACGAATATGTTGCTCAGTCACAGAGGAATTTGTTATTTGCGTTAATGAAGATAGTTCCGAAGATGATTCTGACGATTCTGATAATGATGATAATGATGATGCTAATGATAACGATGACCGAAGCAGCCCTGAGCCTGGACCCTCATCAAGAAAACGGCCTTGTACCGGCCAGGCATACGGCAGTTTAGTGGAAGGTGTGCTACCCCTGTCAGATTCTGATTAATGTTTTTTAATAAAAATTGTAAAAAAAAATATAACTTTATTTTTACCTCCCTATATTAGTGATGAGACTAGTTTAAACGAACTACCTTAGATATAAAAGAAGGACAAACAAAGACAAAGTTTTTTATTAGTAAGGATTATTGTAATCAACTTGTAGTGATAACAATTGCGTTTGCGACAGTACCTATGCGCAGCTATCCCCTCCACGATTCGTTCACCGCTACTTACGTGCCGCCACCTATATATATATTAAACTGTACGTGAGTGAGGTGCGTACCTTTACTATAATATTATAGTGGCGAGTCCAGCGCGCCGTCCACCCGGCGGAGCAGGGCTCCGCACCCAGGTCATGGTTGGGCGGCACCTGGAATGCCATTAGATGAACTTTAACTTAACACGTATATCCATAATCTATAAAAATATTCGTCACCTCACTAGCTCGGAAAGCCCTTTTTGTGTGTTTGATACCTATTGAGAAAATCGCTTTTTATCCACATGTGAAGAAAAAGTTTTGACATTTGAACGCAGCTTAAGTGACATGTGACAGCTAACAAAACGTAGAACGTGAAAAGTGCTAAATTTTTAACATCACAATTAATTAATTGCATCGAGTAAAAAACACTAAATACAGTCTTATTTTTTTAATTCATAAATATCAGCATTTAACATTCTTCATTTTTGTTATAAAAACTGATAAAATGTTCTGACAGTCCAAGTAAGTCGATGTGCGAACAAAACGCACATCCGAAATAATAAAAAAAACTTTGAAGTCAAAACTTTTCACTTTCCAATTACCTAAGCCGCTAGCGCTAAAATATTCGCATTTTTTTCTAGTTTGGTTTGTTATTAAAAATGAATGATTCGAGTGACGAAGACGTATTAACATCTGTGGAATTACGGGAAACCGTGCAAAATGCAGAATTGTGCTTATTGCCTGAAAAATCCCGTTTAAGATACATGAAAGCGTTTGACCTTTTCAATACATGGGGAAACACAAAAAAGTCCAAAAAGCTTTTCAGAAACTGTAACTCTAGGTACAGTCGAGGTCAAAGATATCTTTACAATTGAGTGTTACAAAAATATCTTTACATTTAAATAAGTTTACACACTACATGACAAAAACGAACTTACAACGCACATGACAGTTTCATCTTTTCACTTAATGCACCAAAGTCCTGTTTACCATCTGTCTTCCATAGAAACATTTTCACACATTGTGACATAATAGATTTACATTGCATGTTACAAAATAAGATTTCCTGTCAATGTGCCATATATATGTTTACATTAGCAGTGGCACTTGAAACTTTGCGTTCAAGCGTACTTTTCTTTTGCTTACAGCTATTGCTACATAAATATATTTACAGGTTGATTGAACTGTTCTTAATTTAAATAATGACATTCAATTGTCATATGGTATGGTTCTTCCTTAATTTCATCATTTGCGTCTTGTATTTGTTATCAATTTCGGCTCTTTAACCGACTTCAACAAAAGGAGGAATTTCTTAAAATCGTTTTTATGGGATCCTGCCGTTTTGCCAAAGTTTTTCATTACCCAAACGAATTTTGGCAACCGTTGTATTTGGTAATGCAATGTTTGGAATAATTTTAGTAGGCACATTTTCATTTGTTCAAATTTTCACTCAGCATAATATTACCACGGAAAATAACGGTCAGGCATTTGGTCTTTAGCAAATACTTTATTAAAGCATAAAATGTCTAGACATTGAACATTTAGTCAAATGAATTGTTATGACAAACAATTTAAAGACGACGGAATATTACGTCGGAAAATAATATTTAGGCAGGTGCGTAACGATGCACGAATTTTTGAAACAATATTAGAGACCAGACCACTATTTACTACTTACCTAATACGTAAATATTATTTAAGTAAAATTTACTAAGCGTTTTTTTATGCGCCTTGAAAAATCATGCTTGGTTGCTTGCTTGAAAACTGACAACACAAATCATTTGCCTTATTATACTTGGCGTAAAATATGTTTTTCCAACTGAAACATTTGACTACATGAAATTTGGTCAAAGTAGGTAAGCGAGTAATTGTTTAAACGTTCACTTGCAAAAGATTGGGTTTGTGTTATAATGATGGTAACCCCGTTTTTATATTAGCTCCCTTGTCAACAAGAAACCCAATAGTTTTGCCATGTCTGACTGTCTGTCAATTGGAGGGTTCTTTATATATTCTTTATTATTATATTGTAGTCATGTTCCTATGAACATAAACGTAACGTTGTAATGTACTATTACATTGAGGTGTTACAAGCAAGCATAATAGATGATAGGTGCATGACACCCAGTAAAGGGCACTGAATATTTGTTGATCTTAAATCTAGATTCATATAATTAAACTAGCTGATGCCCCCGGCTTCGCCCGCGTGGTTATAGGAAAATGTAACATATTGAATTTTCCCGTGGGAATTAGAGGTTTTCCCGCTGGAAAAAGTAGCCTATGTCACTCTCCAGCTTCTAAACTATTTCCATATAAAAAATCACATCAATACGACGCTCCGTTGCGACGTGAAAGAAGGACAAACATACAAACACACACTTTCGCATTTATAATATTAGTAAGGATGTATTGAGAAAGTCTTTTATACTGTATCATCTTAATTCTTTACTTAATTCACGTTAAATGTATACTAATTAAAAATTATAACTTGGTGTTGTTGATCCATACTAATACTTTACAATTATCAATTATGAATGGAACAAAATTAATTAAATTAATGAAATTAATGTCGGTAGATAAATTATTAACAAGATTTCAATATGTTTACAGTATTAATATTATTATATATTATTCTAGAAGATCACAAATTTATGTAAGAGGAATATTCGTTGAGTTTTAAACCTTTATGAAGCCAATGACGGATTTATCCGCACCATAGCTCTAACGCATAGCTAATTTCAATTAAAAGCGGTTCAGCCATTTAAATGATTCACTAACTTTGAAGTAAAACTATTCGTTTTTTCAAAAAATTAAGCTGAATGTGTTAAGTAAAACTATAAACTGCACAAAACCAATATATATTCTTACACATAACATACAACAAAACAACATAAATACGTTTTCTCAAACATGCTCGGAAATGTACGCGTTAATATCACGAAATGAAGACGTGAAGTTTCTTGTTTATGGCTCCCTACATTACTTCTTCGCCTTAGGCCAAGAAGTAATGTATGAAAACCCTAAGTAAAACCATTATTGTCCGCTACTCTAACTTTTTAAATTTGCTTACTAATATTAAACTGACAAAGGAAAATTTACATACTGCCAACCACCACTAGACACTGTTAGCATACTTGCTTCATAAAAAAAATAAAAATAATCTATGGTACTATACTTTATGTGCGGTTAAACATGGTGCTCGAACGGCTTGTTCAAATGGCATGTTTAAAAAATAAAAAAGGCGCAAATGACCTATTATTTAATGGATTACCAAGTATTTATTTTAATTTTAATATTTCCTCACATCGTTTGAGAAAAGTACTATACAATCCTCGGCCGGAACAGGGATTGCTGGACTCGTTGTATTCGGCCTCGTCTACGACTCGGCCGTCTACCCCAATCTCGTCCAGCAATCCCTTACTTCACGGCCTCTGCAGTAATCTACTATTAATTAACGGCATAATCTGTATGTACCTATCCTGATTATAAAATAAGTAGGACAAACTATATTTTTGACGCGTAATTTTTCACTTTTCTATGTTGGGTTGACCTTCTCTTAGAAGACCTGGGGCCCGTTTCATGAAGCAACAAGTTACAAATTACAAGCGGAAGTATCTGTCTATCAAAAGGTATTGAAAAGAGACTTCCGCTTGTAATTTGTAACTTGTTGCTTCGTGAAACGGGCCCCCCTGCCCCATACAGAAAAAACGTCGTCGTTGACGTCACGCCCAAAATGAAAGAGATAGAAATATTTGACAGTATGGTACTGTTTTCGGTGATTGTCATTATTTGAAATAGGAACTGTGGTTTGTGTCAAACTGTAAAGATATTTATGTAGCAATAGGTGTAAGTAAAATAAAAGTAAGCTTGAACGTAAATTTTCAAGTGCCACTGCTATTGTAAACATATTTAGGGCACATTGACAGGAAATCTTATTTTGTAACATGGAATGTAAACCTATTATGTCACAATGTGTGTAAATATTTCTATGGAAGACAGATGGTAAACAGAACTTTGGTGCATTAAGTGAAAAGATGAAACTGTCATGTGCGTTGTAAGTATGTTTTTGTCATATAGTGTGTAAACTTATTTAAATGTAAAGGTATTTTTGTAACACTCAATTGTAAAGATATCTTTGACCTCGACTGTACCTATACCTAGTTATTGATGAAATATAATATAATATGATTGCAATATTATTATTGTTAATTAATCAATAATACCTTTTATACTGTGACTAAAATGTGAATAAATATAGTAGATTACTGCAGAGGCCGTGAAGTAAGGGATTGCTGGACGAGATTGGGGTAGACGGCCGAGTCGTAGACGAGGCCGAATACAACGAGTCCAGCAATCCCTGTTCCGGCCGAGGATTGTATAGTACTTTTCTCAAACGATGTGAGGAAATATTAAAATTAAAATAAATACTAGGTAATCAATTAAATAATAGGTAATTTGCGACTTTTTTATTTTTTAAACATGCCATTTGAACAAGCCGTTCGAGCACCATGTTTAACCGCACATAAAGTATAGTACCATAGATTTTTTTTATTTTTTTTATGAAGCAAGTATGCTTACAGTGTCTAGTGGTGGTTGGCAGTATGTAAATTTTCCTTTGTCAGTTTAATATTAGTAAGCAAATTTAAAAAGTTAGAGTAGCGGACAATAATGGTTTTACTTAGGGTTTTCATACATTACTTCTTGGCCTAAGGTCAAGAAGTAATGTAGGGAGCCATAAACAAGAAACTTCACGTCTTTATTTCGTGATATTAACGCGTACATTTCCGAGCATGTTTGAGAAATAGTATTTTATGCAACTGTTGTATAAGTAGGGTCCTAAAACGCGAGTGGCGTGAGTTGCGATGCGAGCCCTGGCGAGCATCGCAATTAAAGACGCCACGAGCGTTTTAAGACCAAGTTATAATAATCCATACTAATCCATACTAATATTATAAATGCGAAAGTGTGTCCGTCTGTCTGTCTGTAACCTCTTCACGCTTAAACCGCTGAACCGATTTGGATGAAATTTGGTATAGAGATAGTTTGAGTCCTGGGGATGGACATAGGATAGTTTTTATCCCGGAAATCATCCCCCAAGGGGATGAAGTGAGAGTTTAAAATTTCTATGGAGATACTTAAAGCGCCGTACCGATTGAGATGAAATTTAGTGCAGAGATACCTGGGAAAGGACATAGGATAGTTTTTTTCTCGAAATTCATCCCCTAAGGGGGTGAAATAGGGGTTTAAAATTTCTATGGAGATACTTAAACTGCCGAAGTGATTGACATGAAATTTGGTGCAGAGATAGTTTGAATTCTGGGAAAGGACATAGGATAGTTTTTTCCCGAAAGTCATCCCCTAAGGGGTGAAATGGGGGGTTACAATTTGTACGGAGCTACTTAAACCGCTACTCCGATTTAGGTGAAATTTGGTGCAGAGATAGTTTGAATTCTGGGAAAGGACACAGGATAGTTTTTTTCCCGAAAGTCATCCCCTAAGGGGTGAAATGGGTGGTTACAATTTCTATAGAGCTACTTAAACCGCTCAACCAATTTAGGTGAAATTTGGTGGAAAAATAATTTGAATTCTGAGAAAGGACATAGGATAGTTTTTCCCCGAAAGTCATTCCCTAAGGGGGTGAAATGGGGGGTTACAATTTGTATGGAGCTACTTAAACCGCCGAACCGATTGAGATTAAATTTGGTGCAGAGATAGTTTGAATTCTGGGAAAGGACATAGGATAGTTTTTTCCCGAAAGTCATCCCCTAAGGGGTGAAATGGGGGGTTACAATTTCTATAGAGCTACTTAAACCGCTGAACTGATTTGTTGAAATTTTGGTGCAAAAATAATTTGAATCCTGGGAAAGGACATAGGAAAGTTTTTTGCCTGAAATTCATGCCCTAAGGGGGTGAAATGGGGGGTTAATTTTTTTATGGAGATACTTAAACCGCTGAACCGATTGAAATGAAATTTGGTGCAAAGATGGTTTGAATCCCGGGAAAGGATAAAGGATAGGTAAGGATTGTTTTTTTCCGATACTAAGAGGTTGAAATGGAGGGTTAAAATTTGCATGGAGCTTTAACAGAGGTTTGTGCAGGGAGACTTGGCTGGAGACTTGTAGGTAGTTTAGTGAAACTCTGTTGTTAATTGTAGAATACTGGAAACTGGAATAATTTTATTTACAAATACGGCTAACTATATACAATAAAAAAGCTTACAACTAGTGACAGTTTTAAGCCGCAACAATAACATGATTAGAGCGGGACGGATGCGCACGAGCGAGAGGGAGGTAGGCGGCGCGTGGCAACGCGCGCGGCTCGCTCGCCTATAAAAGATTTTGGCGCGCAAATTCCGATCCTTTTCTGCGCCGGCCGTCGAGACGAACACATCGCTGCCCTGTCGCTCCGTGCTCGAAGATCGAAGCTGAAGAACCTCGACGATAGTGATGCTGCATTGCCGGCGTCTTCACAATTATAAAATGTCCTTCTCGGGACAATCGAAAACTGCTCTTGTCAGAGCAATCAGCTGTTCTTATCAGAACAGCTGTTTCGTGAGGTCAATCACGTGTCTCCTTTTCTTGCTGAGACAAACCACACGTCAATCTTCTCTATACCTACAGGGCTCCCCTTCAAGTGAAACGTACCGGCAGGCGGATAGTGCGGCCTCGGCGAGTTTGGTTCCCAGCTGTAGGTATTTGATTGTTGGTCGTGTGTGGTCCATTTTGTTTCAGGTTGTCCGTTGTCGTTTGTTTCTGGCTCTGGCTATTGTTTTTTTTCTGGTTGTCTTGTTGCAATGTTGTACTCGATGAACTCGGTGTTGTAGTTACAGGTGTGCACGTAGTTGTAGGTATACTCGTAGTTGTAGGTATGTCTTCCTCGATGATCGTGTAGGCAGGCTTGAGTCGGTCGATTGAGACGTTCGTTTGACGGTTAGGTAGTTGCAGTGTGAAAACTTTGTCGTCTCTTTTCAGCACGCGGTATGGTCCGTCGTAAGGTGCTTGTAGCGGCTTTCTTACGGCGTCGACTCGTACAAACACTTGTTCGCAGGTCATGAGGTCACGATGTACGAATATCGGTCTCGTGTTGCTATGCGGCTGGCTCGGTGTAGGTTTCAAGCGTCGTATTGTGTCTCTCAGCTGATCGACGAAAGCGGAGTCCATAATGACGTCATCGTTCGTAGGTACAGCTGATAAGAAATCACCGGGTAATCGTACACTGCAGCCGTAAGTGAGTTGGGCTGCACTTACATCGGTGTCACTTCTTAGTGCGGCGCGTAGACCAAGTAGGACAGTAGGTATTTGCTCGATCCACGATGTTGTTGTTTGTAGTCTTGCCTTGAGTGCGGCCTTGAGACTTCGATGCCATCTCTCCAGAATCCCATTAGCGATCGGATGGTACGGTGTTGTACGGGTTCTTTCGATGCCGAGTAAGCGTGTGAGAGATGCAAATACTCGACTCTCGAATTGCCGTCCTTGGTCCGTAGTGATAGTAGCGGGGCAGCCGAAGCGGGAAATCCAACCGTCGTAAACAGTCTTGGCGACTTCTTCGGCGGTGATCTCGGTGAGTGGGATTGCTTCGGGCCATCGTGTTGCTCTGTCGATCATTGTGAGTAGGTATCGATGTCCACTTGCGGCGGTAGGTAGAGGTCCAACGATGTCGATGTGGATGTGATCGAATCGTTGAGTTGGCGGGAAACTTGATATCGGACTTGCGGTGTGGCGTTGAATCTTCGCGCGTTGGCAGTGTACGCATACTTTTGACCATGTACCTACGTCGGTATTTAACGAAGGCCAAAAGTAGCGTTGAGCGACTAGTTTTCTTGTTGTTCGAATTCCAGGATGACTGATGTTATGTACGGAGTCGAATGCGGCACGGCGGTATTGTTCGGGTACATAAGGGCGTAAATTGTCTGTCGTTGTTTCGCAGTACAATTTGACGTTGGTTCCGGGAATAGCGACTTGCTTCATAGATAGGTTGGTTTGCTGTGCGAGTGTTCGAATGGTGTTGCTGTCTCGTTCTTGCGCGTCGGCTAGTTCTTTGTAGTCAATCGGCGACGGGCAGGATATCGTTTCTATGCGGGATAGCGCGTCGGCGGCGGCGTTTTGTGACCCACTAACGTGACGTATATCGGTTGTAAATTCACTGATATACAACAGCTGACGGGTGCGGCGCGGCGACTCGTTGTTGGTGCTCGTTTTGGTGAACGCGAAGGTCAAGGGCTTGTGATCGGTGAATAAGATGAGTTCTCGTCCCTCGAACATCTTGCGGAAGTGTTTGGTACTCATGTACAATGCGAGTAGCTCTCGATCGTAAACACTGTAGCGAGTCTGTGCGTCGGAGAATTTCTTCGAAAAGTAGCCGAGTGGTTGCCAAGCGTTGTTTACAAACTGATTTAGCGATGCGCCTGCGGCCTTGTCACTAGCGTCCGAGAATATCGCGAGCGTCGACTGGTGACATGGATGAGCGAGTAAGGCGGCGTTTTTGATGCTGTCCTTGCACGCGTCGAATGCGAGCGTTGCTTCGTCGTTCCAGCTGATTGGTGTCTTGTCCTTCTTCCGCGCGTTGTGTAGGTATTTACAGAGTGGAGCTTGAAGCATTGCGGCGTTCTTGATATTTTCGCGGTAAAAGTTTATCATTCCGAGAAATCGTCGTAACTCATCTATTGTTTGCGGTTTAGGGTAATCGACGATTGCTTCAACTTTTTCCTTAGGCGGCTGGATTCCGTCTTGGTTTACTTCGTAGCCGAGAAACTTCACCGATGGCTGGCCGAAGACACATTTGGCGGGGTTTATTGTGATGCCATACTCGTCGAGTCGTTGGAAGATGGTGTGCAGATGTCTTCGGTGCTCTTCTTCGGTTGTTGATGCGACTAGTAAGTCGTCGACGAATGGAAATACGTAGTCCAGGCCTCTTAGTACTTCGTGGATGAATCGTTGGAATGTTTGACCGGCATTCTTCAGTCCAGGACACATACGCGGGAATTCGTATAATCCGAAGGGAGTTATTATCGCTGATTTTTCGATGTCTTGCTCGCTGATGGGTAATTGCTGATAAGCACGGTTCAAATCGAGTGTCGAAAAAAATTTCTTGTCGGCGAGTTGGTAGGTAAAATCGCGTATCCGTGGTATGGAATAGCGATCGGGCTTGGTGATGGCATTGAGTCTTCGGTAATCGCCACATACACGCAGGTCTCCATTCTTCTTAGGTACTACGTGTAACGGTGAGGACCATGGACTCTTGCTGGGACGACATAAGCCTTGCTCCATCATGTTGGCAAATTCTTTCTTCACGAGCTCGTATCGATGTGGTGCGATGGGGCGTGGCCTGCAGTGAAGGGGCGGGCCAGTTGTTTCTATGAAGTGTTCGACGTTATGCTTCGGGCTAAGCTTCATAGATGTAAGTCGCGTAGTTCCAGGGTAATCGGCTAGTATATCGTGATACGACTGCTGCACGTCTATGCTGCGCACGGTAGGTATGTTAGCGGCACAGAGTTGAGCGTTAGTCGTGAGTAGCGTCTTTCCGTCGATCAGTCGTCGATTCTTGATGTCCACAATGATGTGGTGGAACTTGAGAAAGTCGGCTCCCAGGATAGGCTTCGATACGGCTGCGATGATGAATTTCCACTTGAATGCTCGTCGTAGGTTGAGATCGAGTTCGAGCGTTTTTTCACCGTAGGTAGGTATGACGGTGTTGTTAGCGGCGTAAAGTTGAAACGGGAGGGGCTGCTCTTGCGTGCCTTTTCTTCGTGGCAGCACGGATATGTTCGCTCGTGTCGACCAGGAAGGTAAGTTTTGATGTCTTGTCGGTCACGAAAAGGCGGTGAGATGTTTCGGTAACGCCGGTTTCCGCCGCTGCCAGCGTTACTTTTAGTTTTCCGACGGCGAGTTGATCGGCTTGAAATTGCACGGTGGCGTGCATTTATTCGCGTCCATGCCGAAGCGACGGTGGTAGTAGCAATATGGCATGGGCGAGTTGTTGCGGCTTCGGTCTTGCGATTGCGATGCGCTGCGAGGACGGGAACGTGACGGGAAACGGCGGTGAAATCGGCTGTTGCGACGATCGTTGTTTTCACGCGGCCTTGATCGTAGTTCGGCGACTTCGAGCGACAATCTTCTTATCTCGCCGATGAGATATTGTGTGTCGAGATGCGGATGTTGCTGGTAGGTAGCTTGTGACGGAGGTAGCAGCGGTGGCGGCTGTGTTGATGTTGACGGAATCGGAATGGGCGACGAAATGGCGGCGACGTGGGATGACGGCGTGTGCTCCATCATTTTGTCGGCGAGGAGAGCGAGGTCGTCGAGCGTAGTCTTGATTTTGAATGCTTCGCTGACGGTGAGTACGGATCTGACGTGTGGCGGTAAATGATCGAGCCACATCATTTGCATTGTGCTCTCGGGGAACTTCTCGCGGTTAAGATTCTGCATCTTGCGAAGTAACTGGCTAGGTTTCTGTTCGCCGAGCTCGACCTGTGACAGCAGTTTCTTTGCCTGGGCGCTGTTTGATTCCTCGTACAGCGAGATGAGACGATCCTTGATGGCCTGGTAGTAATTTTGTTCCGGCGGCGAGTAGATGAGATCTGCGATATTCTGGATGTCTTGCTTCTCGAGCTGTGCGATGACCATTTGTGCGAGCTGTGCTTGGCTTCTTTTCAGATCGGTGGTGGCGGCTTCGAAACTGCAGAACCATAACAGCGGCTGGTCGCGCCAAAACGGTGGTACACGGAGTGAGAGAGATATCGCGGACACGTCGTGGCTTGCTGCTAAATGTTGAGCTTCATGTTGATCGCCAGCGTTGGGTTGCGGAACGGGTATAGCTCCCGGGTTGGCTCCCTTTTCTCCGGCCATGCTTGAAATCTTGATGCTGGTTGCTTCTGTGCTCTTGAGTCGGCAGGTCACCACTTTAACAGAGGTTTGTGCAGGGAGACTTGGCTGGAGACTTGTAGGTAGTTTAGTGAAACTCTGTTGTTAATTGTAGAATACTGGAAACTGGAATAATTTTATTTACAAATACGGCTAACTATATACAATAAAAAAGCTTACAACTAGTGACAGTTTTAAGCCGCAACAATAACATGATTAGAGCGGGACGGATGCGCACGAGCGAGAGGGAGGTAGGCGGCGCGTGGCAACGCGCGCGGCTCGCTCGCCTATAAAAGATTTTGGCGCGCAAATTCCGATCCTTTTCTGCGCCGGCCGTCGAGACGAACACATCGCTGCCCTGTCGCTCCGTGCTCGAAGATCGAAGCTGAAGAACCTCGACGATAGTGATGCTGCATTGCCGGCGTCTTCACAATTATAAAATGTCCTTCTCGGGACAATCGAAAACTGCTCTTGTCAGAGCAATCAGCTGTTCTTATCAGAACAGCTGTTTCGTGAGGTCAATCACGTGTCTCCTTTTCTTGCTGAGACAAACCACACGTCAATCTTCTCTATACCTACAGAGCTATTAAAACCGCTGAGCCGATTTAGATTAAATTTGATATAGGGATATTTATATGTAGACATATTTTGAATCCTTAATGCCGTTTTCATCCCTTATAGGAAGTTTTTAAGATTAAATCAACATTTTAAATATGTAACCCCCTTATTCATAAATGTCCATCAAATAACCTACGAGGGTAATATTTATTCAAGCTGGCTACTACTACACAGAAGAGGATTTTTACTTATGTTTTTTTACCTTATACTTTCGTTAAAGTGATACTTAATTGTCAGCTTTTCGATTCCTAAAATTATCGCGATCTCAAAATAATAATAAGTAATAAGTATTATATATGCGGAAGTAACTCTGTCTGTTTGCTGCCATTTCACGCTCATACTACTGAACCGATTTCGACAAAATTTGGCATAGACGTAGTTCGAGTCCCGGGGAAGGACATAGGATAGTTTGTATGCCGGAAATCATCCCTTAAAAGGGTGAAATGGGGGAAGTTTGTATGGAGGTACAATATAAAGGTGTTCCACGCGGACGGAGTCGCGGGCAAAAGCTAGTAATAATTATAAACCAGTTATTTCAGGCATCTAAGGCCCATAACAACAAATACCTTAAAGCCTAACATACATACAATAAATATAAAAAACTAATTATTTAGGCGACGAAACAGCGTGGCTCCGTTGCGTCAAGTCCGGTGTAAAATTCGGTAGGTTGCCCCGGAACCGCCGAAACACGACACCCTTCGGCCAGAACACGCGATGGTCTCCTGCAGCGGCCGCGGCACGCGCACCACAAACGAGCTGAAGTGCACGTAGTGGCGCGAACGCAGCTGGAAAACCCTCAGCGAGTAGCCAGTCTTCTGGTGAATATACTCCACCATGTCATCAGCCGTGGCGGAGTAATGCAGGCGCGACACGTACAGCGCCTTACTAGGTGCACCGTTGCATACAATACTTTTTCTACGACTAATCCATACTAATCCATACTATCCATACTAATATTATAAATGCGAAAGTGTGTCTGTCTGTCTGTCTGTCTGTCTGTCTGTCTGTCTGTCTGTTACCTCTTCACGCTTAAACCGCTGAACCGATTGCGATAAAATTTGGTATCGAGATAGTTTGAGTCCCGGGGAAGGACATAGGATAGTTTTTATCCCCGAAATCATCCCCTAAGGGGGTGAAATGGGGGGGGTGAAAGTTTGTATGGGGCTGCGATATAAACGAGTTCCACGCGGACGGAGTCGCGGGCAGAAGCTATTGTAAATAAATAGCATTTGACTTTTCAGCAGTCGTTTTTCCGTTAGTTCTATTACTACTCACGCAATTTCTGCAGCGGTGCAGTTATTTTCTTCTTCGTCCATTTTAAAAGTTGCCGGCCACATTTTATTGAACACAAACTTCTTACACTAACCTGTATTTATATAATGGATGCTGCCTTATTCGTCCGCGAAAACATACATTTATTTGAATTTAAAAAAGAAAAAGAGAATACTAGATCACAATGTTACCAATAACAAACTTAGCCATGTATAGAAACAGTCCCCATTATAAATGCATTGTAATATATAATAAAATCCCAAATGTAATCAAACAAGTACCTACTATCACTTTATTTAAAAATAAATTAAAGAAATTATTAATTAGTAATTGTTATTATTCTGTAAAGGACTTTCTTAGCGAATTGAATTGTTTTCATAATTAACGAATTGTTTTTTTTTTAATTTTAAATATAAATAAAATGTCCTTATCAAATTTATGATTTACTCCATATAAAATATGTATACACACAACTCATGATCATTTATTTTTATTTTAGTAAACAATTTATGTTCTACAAATGTTTGATAGTAAAAGTTTTTATTTCGAAAAATTTGCTTATGAAGTTGGTACCACTGCAATATGGCGGCGGCTGATTGAAAAAAAGTTTGATGATTTGACATCGTGGTAAACAGTGCTTTTATGAAAAATGTCTGAACCATAAAAGTACACTAAACAGTGCGTTTATGGGCCATAGAGCATAGAGTTTTTCGACGACATATTATCGGTGTCATTGTATTTGAGCTAGAGCCTATATAAATGACAGATAACGGTAGAGGAGTAGAAAAATATTTTTTCATCACACTTGCTCGAAAAGGGCTTCATAATGCGCAGACATACAGAGCTGTAATAGCCTGTGTTACGCCCACGGGCGTAATGGGTTTTTTTTTAAATTGTATCTGTCACTCATGCAGCAGTTACAAAGCAAAGAGGTTTTAAATCAAATACGATGTCTGAAAACGTATTTATAAATAAATTTAAACTTAAAAAACTACTTAAACATGTTTAACTGAATTATTTCCAGATTTAATATGTAGTTATTTAGTTTTTATGTAAAATGTTTTTAAGTATTTTCAAATCGTGGCTGTATACCGAAGGGTCTTTGCCATACGCGCCTCACGTCAAATTCAACAAAATGGACGACTGACATGTTGCAGTTTTTATTACGATTTGTATTCATTTCATCTAAAATGTATTTGTTTCCTCGCAAATGTGATGAAAAACATTGTGTATAACACGGGCGTAAGAACATTGCAAAGTCGAGAGATAGACTCTTGTTCGCAATATTCCGCTTACGCCCCTCGTTAATCAATGTACTATTATTTTCCAAGCGTCGTCGAGTCGGGGGATCGCTTCAGTAGCCCGACGGTCCCCCGACGCCACGGTCCCCCGACGCGAAGACCCTTGGAAAATAAAAATATCTGAACTTACATTATATATGTGACTATAATAATTATAATAGGTTTAAAATATTATTTGTTAGTTTTTAGAGTTTATTTTTTATGTCGGGGGGTTTTTTATAAAATAATAACTACAACTTAGAAAAGTTGAAAAACCCCCGACATTTTCATTTCAAAGTCCAATATCTCAAAAACGGCTGAACAGATTTTCATGAAACATGGCTAAGAACACTCGGAATAAAATTATCTATGACACAAAAAAACCGCATTAAAATCGGTCCATCCGTTTGGGAGCTACGATACCATAGACAGATACACAGATGCACAGACACAGAGATACACAGACACGTTAAACTTATAACACCCCTCTCTTTGCGTCGGGGGTTAAAAAGACCGGGTTGCACTCCGGGTGTGCCGGTAGAAGTAAAAACTTGAATAATCAACCCACAACGCACAACGGAATTATTGACGCGATAAAAAAAACTGTGTGTACCTTTATACAACGACTTCTTGTAGCGCCCGGTCCACGCAGTAAAGCGAGTCTCCGAGGCGGGTCCACTGCCCAGCAGCATCTGGAATCACATAATTAATTATTGGACCTAGACGTAATTATATTATCCCAAACAGAAATCGTTCAATTTAGCAATTACACTCTAAAGTAAATAACTACAAATATAATCAAATTATTTGTTCTCAATCTACAAACATAACTAATAACGATTTATTTATACAAAATACAATTGAATTTACAGAATATACATGTCACACAATAAATTATTGTTGGACTGGTTTGCGATTTTCACAAACTTAAGTATTTCCATCATGCGGGCGAAACCGCGTGGGCAGCTAGTCTATACTTATATAACTAGTGGCTCTGTGAGCTGTAGGACTCGCGAGACTGATACTACAATAACATCAATATATGTATTTATCCAACCTACTCACAAAATTTCACGAGACTCGGTTGAGACATGCGACCCACAGAGAGGAACAACCGGACGGACAGCCGGACATATAATTATAAAGGATTTTTGCCCAAGCTGAAAAGGAGAACTTCGTTCGCTTCGCTCGCTCGTTCATTAAAGAGAAAAGTCTGTGAGATTGTAAGCTTGTATGTAACGGGTAATCTAAGTAACTACTTATCCGATTTAAATAGTAGATTGTATGACAAGGGTCTAAAATAAGCCACGATATGGTCTGCATGGACCCTCACTTGGTTTGGGAAAATAGTTAGAGGGTGAATATGGCTTTTGGTATGCTGCTGTTTCGGCAATATATTTTTCACCAAATTTCACTTCCCACAAAACTTATGTCAGTAGTTTCATTTCCCAAACGAACAAATAGCACATTTTTATTTCGCATTTTGTTCATTTGGTCAAAATATCATCTGGCATCATTTTGCTTTGTCAAGTTTTTTTTTTTTTTTTTTTTATTTATTCCATAAATTAACACCTTACAGTCAAGCTACACGTGTTAACAGGAGAGCCATAATATTTGCACAACGTATAAATTATACAATAAAAAAAACAATTTGCTTACTACTAAAATATTCTAAGATATATTGATGGAACTTGGAGTAGAAATAGACTCCAAGTACCTGGTGTTGTTAAGACAAAAGTTTATTAAGCAAACACTTTTAGCAATTTAAACTATTACCTTTTACGCTCAATCCCTGAACAGATTTAGATGAAATTTTGGAACCATCCCTTAAGATGGTAGAACTTTGTTTGGGTCGGCGATAATGAAGGTTCCGCCTGCAATAATTTAATAGCAATCATTTTTCTAATACGGTAACAAATTCTACGCGGACGAAGACGCGTGTTCAAGACAGTCATTATTTAGTAAATCTCGTAGTCTTATTCCCATCTACCATTATAAAACATATGTAGTGGGTGAATGTGAATGGAGACATTTCGATCCGCCCACATAAGAAAAAGCGTATTGAGCAAGCAGGCGCTCGATATTATGCATCTCGTTTTAATCATAAAACATATGTGGTGGGTAGATGTGAATAGGATTATTTCAATCCACCCACATTTGAAAAGAGCACTGAGCGAGCAGGCGCTTGATATCTTGCGTCTCGTTCTAATCATAAAACATGTGTGGTGGGTAGATGTGAATGGGAGTATTTCGATCTACCTACAATACGAAAAATTAGGTACTAAGCGCGGCGCGCGATATTTTCATCTCGTATTAATCGATACGTAAATATGACTGCAGCGCGCGCTTCAGTAGTTCCTGAAAATTGATGTACACGCATGTATTGTAAAGGTGAGAACGAAATTTGGATTGACAAATTCATACTCATATTTGTTCGATTAAGCTACCTTGGTTAGCATATTTCTTGTGCTTACGTATTAAGGGGAGACTGTTCAAGGCAGCCGTCTGTAAGACAAATACATAGCTTTGACTCTTTATTTTACCATCTCAACAGCTCTCTTTGGTTCATAGGTTTCGGACTTATGTCAAGGTACTTTCCCCTACAGTTAACATCTTATATGAGCGGATTGGTCTAGTTTACTAACTATCCAAATATACCCGGACTTGACAATAACGTGTAGGTAAAAGCCTCCGTTAAGAGCTTTAAGCTCTAAATATAAATAGGTAAAAGTTATACCATTTATAGAGGTCACACCTTTGGTAGGTGTGCCTCATGAATCAAATATTCCTCAACGATTGTGACTTTGGCCTGGCCGCCTGAAAAGCCGGTGGTTGCGAAGCTTTCAGAGTACGCTTTGCAAAGCTTCCAGTCACATAACCAAAGCTGGGTTCATTTAGTTTTCATACAAGGTTGTTTCCATATTTTCTAAATTTATTTAATTAACTTAATTTATATTCGACAGTAGAATCACAAAACAACCTTTGCCTCCTCATTCCTCATTAATTCTGCTTAAAACGGCAATGCGCCGAACGTAGTTTTAAGGATTTGAACAAACGGCACTATGCCACAGTAGGTAAAGCTCTTTAAGCTAATTAGAAGCATGTAATTATAGTCATTTCCTTTGCATAGCTCATGTTTTGGTAATTTTCACTTGCACTATGCACATCATTCATAAATATTAGACAAGCCTTAAGCTTAACATAGTAAACTTTACTACATTATTAATCTACAGTAAGATATTAATCTAATGAAATAATTGAGAATAGTGCTTACGACCTCTGTTAGATATAACAAAGGAATCAAAAGTATTAATTTGCATAAAACTACAAAAGTTTAGTGTTTAGATAGGTATTTCACCTAAACTATTTGAAATGTATTCATTTAGCCTATTAACAATTATGCACTGAGTAATTCTGTACAAGATTAACATAACTTAAGACCTAGATTTACCTAGATTAAGACGGTACTGGAATGTAAACGCTAAAACCTAAGACAAAATTGTGTAAAGAAATGACTGTTTTTAATCGAAATAAAGATGTTTACGTTATGGTAATGCTGGAAGGTTTATATATAAGGTGGAGTAAAAGCAAAATGTTCACTCATAACAAGCTCGACTATCACTAGAGCAACATATACCCATCTCGCTCCAACCAACCAGCCGTGCCATCAAGCTTTCTCAAGAGTATCGGAGTTTTATTTCCGCCTGTGGATCCCACTTGTGTGTGAGTGCGACGACAACAGAGCTCCCGTCACGCTCGCACCGTGCCTCCGCTGCTGCAGGGAACAATCGACGGCCACACATGCCAATTTGTGTGCACGTCGACCACTTCCGCGGTTCGGACCAGCGACCTCACTAGGTCAGCACCCTTAGTCCGAGGCTATTGAAGCCAGGCACCATACGTCGCAACCCTCTTCCCGTGATGTAACTACGGGGCACCGCGCCGTATAATGGTCCTTCAGAAGCCGGATCCCTGAAGAAGCAAGCAGTTCAAGCAGAAGATTTGGCTTTAAAGAAGATTCTTCTAACAATCAAGCATTAGATTGACCCTTTTAAAGAAGACATCCTCTAACAATCTTCAAGCATCGTACGAGAAGCTGCCATTTGAAGCAAGCAGTTCAGCGCGAACAGATTGCCTCCTTTCAAACAATCTGCGCCGTACAAAGAAGCTGCCAGGAGATAAGAACAAAGAACTCTCAAGCAAGAAAAGCCCTCAAAAGGGTTAATGAAACAAGAAAGCTCAAGCACGAAGAGCCCTCAATAGGGATAACGAAGCCTCAAGACCGAAAAGCCCTCAATAGGGATAACGAAGCCTCAAGACCGAAAAGCCCTCAATAGGGATAACGAAGCCTCAAGACCGAAAAGCCCTCAATAGGGATAACGAAGCCTCAAGAACGAAAAGCCCTCAAAAGGGATAAAGAAGCAAGAAAAGGCGTACCAGCGAGGAAGACACACCAGCGTGGAAGACTTCGAAAACGAAGCGTCAAGTCGTCGTGGTCATCGAGCATCAGCAAATCCTATCAGAACCGGGTATTCGTCAATCCCCGTTGCTTCTGGTAGGTGGCGTGGCTCTGGCCTAACGGTGTCAACCAGAGCTCAAACACGTCTTAGTGCGGTATACCGAGTGGTTACCGCAGCGCTCTTTTCAGAGCGTCTTTATAACTCGGCCGTTTGCTGGTATGATACTTTGCGGTGTTTGGCCACAGGTTGGCAAGCTGAAGGGCGTGGCGTTCCACCACGTCCCGAGCACCTATATCGCACAGTAGTCCTCTGCCAGACGGTACCCATCACCTCCTTCCTCCCTACGTTCCCATTCTCAATCGGCATCAATACGGTAGTACGCCGAGCGAGCAGATAGGGCCTGTTAGTGCTAGGCAGGTAGGGACTGTTAGTGCTAGGGGGGTAAGGTTAGGATGACAGGTAAGGGGGAGGGTCGAGTAACGAGGTCGAGGAGTAGACTGGATCAGCTGGAGTCAGTCAGCGGTGAGAGTTCCAAAGGTAATAGTGGTGCGTCTTCTTATGACACCACGACGTCTACCCATACGTGGAGCCATGGAACCGACACTGCGGATCTGACAACTATTACGGTATCACCGCAGGCAGGATCTAGCAGGTTAGGCGATATTCCGGTCAGGATGAGTGAACCGATTTTAGGCGAACAGGGGAACCCCGTTTTAGCCAATAATGGTGATATTTTAGACGCCAACAGTATAGGCGCGAACGTTAAAGACGCCAACCCTTTGGGCGCAATAATTTTAGACGCCAACATTAGGCAACTAGGCGCGAATGTAGGCAACGTAGAACACGCGGGCGCTGTCGATCATGTTGTCAATCCGCGTAGTGGTTCGAGAACCGGTTCAGTAGTAGGTGAGCGGGCACAAACGCCGCCTAGGGTCATTGACGCCACTGATTATGACGCCGTAAGAGCTGAAGACAATAGGTTAGTTAGACTACGTGCGGAGTCGGAACTCCGCGCGTCGCAGCTGGAGCAAGCTAGGGCCGCCGCCGCTTATGCCGCTTCTAGGTACGAATTGTTGTTAGCTGAAAGCCAACATTCGGTTATAAGAGCGCCGCCGCCCAACGTATTTAGTTTGCCCAACGAAGCCACGCATGGTAGAAACGTAGCTAACGCCTCTCCCACTCTGGGACAGCCAGGTAGCAGTAGGCCACCACAGCATAGACCCCAAGAAACCGAGGGTATAGATAGGAACCACAGCCCAAACAATGCGGCTGGGGAAATTAGCGCTCTACGCGACGCTATAGTGCAAGCCATCAGTATGAATAGGACTGACAACCACGTTTCACCCATGCCACAGCAAATCACCTTGGGCAAATATATAGGTGACTTGCCCCTTTTTGACGGCAATCCCTCGGATTGGATTGCATTTAAACGTGTTTATTTAGATACGGAGAGTTCGTTCTCCAACATAGCTAATATGGGACGCCTTCGGAAGGCAGTCAAAGGGCAGGCACGTGAGTCAGTAAGGTCTATGTTACACACATGCAGTAATCCTTATGAAGTAATTGCCGCTTTAGATAGAGCTTTCGGAAAGCCAGACGTAATTATTATGTCTGAAATTCAGAATGTCAAACGGATGCCGCGAATGAGCGATGATAGTCGGAACATTTCTGAATTCAGCAATCGTGTGTGCAATGTAGTAGCCTCTATTAAAGCCCTGAATAAACCACAGTACCTATACGCTCCTGAGTTAGTTAGCCGTATAGTAGAGAAGATGAATAATATAATTAGATTTGAGTGGTATAGGTACAAGGGCAACGCTGATGATGTGCCGGAACTCTTATCATTATCAAGATTTTTGCAGGACTTGAGTGAAAACTTTAACTGTATGTTCGCATATGAACAATCCAAGGTCAAGTCGGGTGTGCGCTCACGTAGAGTGAATAACATTAATTCGCGGCATAGGTATAGGGAGAGCTCGGTGTCGTCCGATGATGAGGGAGGTAGTGATTTCTACGATGACAATTCCGTATCAAGTCACGACTCTCGCGCGTCTGCGGCACATAGGCAGGATAGGAAAACTCTACCTATATCACATGATTCTGATAGCGAAGCCGAGTCGGAGCAACATTATGTTGCGGCGGCAAACAAGCGCACAACGCGAGGCGGTTTCAAGTCTAGGCGTAATAATGATAGGAAGTTTAAACCACAAGAAAATAGGAATAACGTCTCTGCTAATAACAGTCAGAAAAGTAAGTGTGTAATTTGCACAGGCAATCATCCTGTAGCAAGTTGTGCTGACTTTATTAAGCTGAGCGTTAACGATAGATGGGACGCATTAAAACGCTATAAGCTCTGCTTCCGGTGTTTAGGTGACTTGCATACATCCTCATACAATAAATGCAAATATAACCCATGTGGGAAGGGAGAATGCGAGGCATCACACCATGCTTTATTGCATGGCAAGAAGAAGAGCTTAGAGCGTAAAGAAAAGACCGTAGCGACTAAAGAGCAGGTTAGTTCGGTTAACCACGCGAACCAGTCACAAGCGTATTTAAAAATAATTCCGGTGGAGCTAAAGGGTTCAAAAGGTACCATCTCCACATACGCTTTGATGGACGAAGGCGCGACGCTATCGTTAATCCAAAAGGATATAGCTTTGCAAGTCTCGCATCCCGGTAAACGGGAAACCCTCTCCTTCGAAGGAGTAGGTGGTCACGAGGTGATAGACAACGATTCTTCGCGAGTAAAACTTAGAATTAGAGGTATCTCTAGTAGAGAGTTTCATGATTTTACCGCGCATACGATAGATAAGATGAACCTTGCGTCGCAAGCTGTAGATAGGTCGGTCGTTCGTAAATGTGCTCATTTACGGCATTTAGAAGATGAGTTGTGTTACGAGTCAGCACAACCTACTATACTTATAGGTCAAGACTCATGGCATTTGATAGTGAGTAGGCAAGTATGTGAAGCAGGTAGAGCTTTACCCTGCGCATCCCTGACGCACCTCGGTTGGGTGCTTCATGGGGTTAACGATTTTCCTCGTAAATTGCTAGGGGCGGTTAATCACATTAAACCTACTTGCGATAGTCAAGATCCAGCTCTAGCTTTGATACGCGAGCACTTTAGTATAGAGTCATTGGGCATAGAGCCGCGTAAACAAATTAACGATCCAGAAGATAGAGCTATTAAGTTGTTAGAATCTACGTGTAAGCGTATACCCAACGAGGATAGGTTTGAAGCAGGTTTATTGTGGAAAACTGATGATGAGACTCTACCGGATAATAAAGCTCACGCATTGCGACGCTTATACACGTTAGAGAAGAAATTAGATAGAGACCCGAAACTTAAGGCTGAATATAATAGGCAGATGGATGATCTCATAGAACAAGGTTTCGCTGAAAGAGTCGACTCTATCACGGACGCACCGCGCGCCTTTTACCTCCCGCATTTTAATGTTATTCACCCCCAAAAGGGAAAAAGTAGAGTCGTTTTTGATGCTGCTTGTAAAACAAGCGGTAAAGCACTAAATGACGCGATTCTACCTGGACCCGATTTAATTCAATCGCTTTTCGGAGTTTTAATAAGATTTCGTGAGGGCCGTATAGCGGTAATTTCGGACATAAAGCAAATGTTCCTTCAGGTTAAAGTCATAGAAGCGGATCGCGATAGTTTACGATTTTTATGGCGCGGGGAGAGCAGAGACTCGCCTCCACAGACTTATAGAATGACGTCTTTGATTTTTGGTAGTGCGTCGAGTCCTGCTACGGCTATTTATGTTAAGAATAAAAACGCAAACGAATATCGCGATACGTATCCTGAAGTAGCTAGACTCACGGAACGTAACTTCTATGTAGACGATTTTTTGGGCGCATTTGACACGGTAGAGCAGGCGCAGAAAACCATTAGCGACATGGACAAGGTGTTCAGAAGGGCCTCGTTCACGCTATGTGGCTGGGCATCTAATGAACCTAGAGCTATATGCAACGTTAAGGATGTGTCTAAGGACTCTACCACGATATTAGGAAAATCGGAGCAC
Organism: Epinotia ramella; assembly: GCA_947578815.1. Lineage (NCBI taxonomy): Eukaryota > Metazoa > Arthropoda > Insecta > Lepidoptera > Tortricidae > Epinotia > Epinotia ramella. Next base: position 11,755,935 of record OX388220.1, on the reverse strand, counting down.
GAGCGTACCTTAGGACTTTTGTGGAATCACCACAATGACAGCTTAGGTTTCAACTTGAATCTACGCAATACACCTATAGACATAGTCAAGGGACTTAGGGTACCTACGAAGCGACAGGTCACAAGCGCAGTGTTTAGCGTTTTCGATCCGACTGGCATGGCGTCACCAGTAACGATTTTAGGCAAAATGCTAATTCAAGATTTATGGAGAGCGTCTTGCCGGTGGGACGAAGCGATACCCGATCATCTAAACAAAGCATGGCGCGAGTGGTTGGATAGTCTGGACTTATTACAAGACCTTGCTATACCTAGGCATATACCTAGATCGAAAGGACCAGCTTATCTGCACGCCTTTTGCGATTCGAGCGAGAAAGCTTTTGCAACTGCTATATATATTGTAGTCACCGACTCTGACGGCAATAAAACATCACATCTGGTCAGTAGTAAAGCTAGGGTAACACCTTTAAAGTGTATTTCGATGCCCAGACTTGAATTACAATCAACCATCTTAGCTTGCAGACTGGCAGACGCAGTCCGGCGCGAAACGGACTACGAAATCTGCCAGTCCTACTACTGGACTGACTCTCGAACCGTACTCGCTTGGATAAACTCGGATCCTAGGACATTTAAACCGTTCGTGGCACATCGCTTAGCCGAATTAGAGACTTTTACGAGACCATCCGATTGGCACTGGGTACCGACCAGTGAAAATGTTGCGGACATTGCAACACGCGGTATAAAGACAGATTTCGATATAAACCACCGGTGGTTTAGAGGCCCTCAGTTTATTTTAGAGTCTCCAGATAAGTGGCCTAAAATTAAAACGTCAGTACAGGCTACGCCTAACACCGGTGAGGAACGTAAACCGGTTAATACTGCCACCGCTGGCAATGTTACCAAGGATAGGTTCGCTCACCTGCCAGATCCGCAGCGTTTTTCACGTTTCGTCAGATTGCAGCGCGCTCTCAGTCGTTTGTTGGTGGCTGTTGAAATTTTTACCTCTAGGCAAGTAAAGAATACGTTAGGTAATGACGTGATGCCTAAACACCTGCTGATAGCAGAACATCTGTTATTAAGTAGATGTCAAGAAGAAGACTTTACCGAGGAACTCACTCGCTTGCGTGGTAATGAAGCTGTACCAAAGTCATCAAAGTTGTATCGGCTGGCAGTAAAGCTGTCCACAGACGGGCTGTTAACACTCGATGGCAGATATAAGATCAACGCTGCTAACAATCAGAGGCAACCGATAATATTAGATATTAAAAATCACATAACTCGATTGCTTGTGCATCACTATCATGAGCAATTTAATCATGGAAATCATCATACCGTGATTAATGAGTTACAACAGAAATATCACATTATCGGTTTGCGAAGCTATCTACGTAATATATACGCAAGGTGTCAGTGGTGCAAAATAAGAAAAGGTAAACCCGCTATGCATCAGCAGGGAGATTTACCACAAGAACGCTTTATGCACCACCAACCCGCGTTTACCGCCATAGCTACCGATTTTTTTGGGCCATTAAAGGTCACAATTGGGCGTCGCAAAGAGAAGCGATGGGGCGCTTTGTACACTTGCCTAACTACGCGGGCAGTGCACATAGAGTTAGCCAATTCTCTCTCAGCCAGCTCTATGATTCAAACCCTTAGACGCATGATGGCTAGAAGAGGTACGCCCACCATCATTTACAGTGACAATGGTACCAATTACATTGGAGCTGAACGCGAAATAAAAGAGGCAATGGATAGCGTTGAGTTTAGCGACTTTATCGTAAATAAGCGCATTGTCTGGAAAAAGATACCGCCAGGCGCACCATCCATGGGCGGCGCTTGGGAGGTCATGGTCAAGGGAGTAAAGAGTGCCTTATATGCAACCCTTAAGGACAAGGTTCCATCTGAGGATACGCTCCATACACTTTTATTGGAAGCGGAACACATAGTAAACTCCAGACCATTAACACCCATAAATGCCAACCTTTCAGAGGAGCAACTCACGCCAAATCATTTCCTCATACATAGGTCTAACGGTATGATGCCCTTCGGTAGTTTCAGCGATAAAAAATCTCCTAAAAATAGCTGGCAGGAAGTTCAGCAGCTCGCTGAGAGATTCTGGAAGAAGTGGCTCATAGAATATAAACCAACTTTGTTACCACGCAAGCGGGCCTCCGACACGCCAAATTTGAAACCCGGCGACATTGTTTTAATAGCGGACAATACTTTGCCTAGAGGTATTTGGCCCCGCGGGCGTATAGAGAAAGTTTATCCTGGACCTGATGGCAAGGTACGTGTCACAGAGGTAAGAACATCAGCTGGACTCATCCGTCGCCCGACCTCGAGACTCGTACTGATAGATTCGACTAGTCTTGATTAGTTCTTTTGTACTTGCGTACTGGGGGGAGATTGTTCAAGACAGTCATTATTTAGTAAATCTCGTAGTCTTATTCCCATCTACCATTATAAAACATATGTAGTGGGTGAATGTGAATGGAGACATTTCGATCCGCCCACATAAGAAAAAGCGTATTGAGCAAGCAGGCGCTCGATATTATGCATCTCGTTTTAATCATAAAACATATGTGGTGGGTAGATGTGAATAGGATTATTTCAATCCACCCACATTTGAAAAGAGCACTGAGCGAGCAGGCGCTTGATATCTTGCGTCTCGTTCTAATCATAAAACATGTGTGGTGGGTAGATGTGAATGGGAGTATTTCGATCTACCTACAATACGAAAAATTAGGTACTAAGCGCGGCGCGCGATATTTTCATCTCGTATTAATCGATACGTAAATATGACTGCAGCGCGCGCTTCAGTAGTTCCTGAAAATTGATGTACACGCATGTATTGTAAAGGTGAGAACGAAATTTGGATTGACAAATTCATACTCATATTTGTTCGATTAAGCTACCTTGGTTAGCATATTTCTTGTGCTTACGTATTAAGGGGAGACTGTTCAAGGCAGCCGTCTGTAAGACAAATACATAGCTTTGACTCTTTATTTTACCATCTCAACAGCTCTCTTTGGTTCATAGGTTTCGGACTTATGTCAAGGTACTTTCCCCTACAGTTAACATCTTATATGAGCGGATTGGTCTAGTTTACTAACCATCCAAATATACCCGGACTTGACAATAACGTGTAGGTAAAAGCCTCCGTTAAGAGCTTTAAGCTCTAAATATAAATAGGTAAAAGTTATACCATTTATAGAGGTCACACCTTTGGTAGGTGTGCCTCATGAATCAAATATTCCTCAACGATTGTGACTTTGGCCTGGCCGCCTGAAAAGCCGGTGGTTGCGAAGCTTTCAGAGTACGCTTTGCAAAGCTTCCAGTCACATAACCAAAGCTGGGTTCATTTAGTTTTCATACAAGGTTGTTTCCATATTTTCTAAATTTATTTAATTAACTTAATTTATATTCGACAGTAGAATCACAAAACAACCTTTGCCTCCTCATTCCTCATTAATTCTGCTTAAAACGGCAATGCGCCGAACGTAGTTTTAAGGATTTGAACAAACGGCACTATGCCACAGTAGGTAAAGCTCTTTAAGCTAATTAGAAGCATGTAATTATAGTCATTTCCTTTGCATAGCTCATGTTTTGGTAATTTTCACTTGCACTATGCACATCATTCATAAATATTAGACAAGCCTTAAGCTTAACATAGTAAACTTTACTACATTATTAATCTACAGTAAGATATTAATCTAATGAAATAATTGAGAATAGTGCTTACGACCTCTGTTAGATATAACAAAGGAATCAAAAGTATTAATTTGCATAAAACTACAAAAGTTTAGTGTTTAGATAGGTATTTCACCTAAACTATTTGAAATGTATTCATTTAGCCTATTAACAATTATGCACTGAGTAATTCTGTACAAGATTAACATAACTTAAGACCTAGATTTACCTAGATTAAGACGGTACTGGAATGTAAACGCTAAAACCTAAGACAAAATTGTGTAAAGAAATGACTGTTTTTAATCGAAATAAAGATGTTTACGTTATGGTAATGCTGGAAGGTTTATATATAAGGTGGAGTAAAAGCAAAATGTTCACTCATAACAAGCTCGACTATCACTAGAGCAACATATACCCATCTCGCTCCAACCAACCAGCCGTGCCATCAAGCTTTCTCAAGAGTATCGGAGTTTTATTTCCGCCTGTGGATCCCACTTGTGTGTGAGTGCGACGACAACAGAGCTCCCGTCACGCTCGCACCGTGCCTCCGCTGCTGCAGGGAACAATCGACGGCCACACATGCCAATTTGTGTGCACGTCGACCACTTCCGCGGTTCGGACCAGCGACCTCACTAGGTCAGCACCCTTAGTCCGAGGCTATTGAAGCCAGGCACCATACGTCGCAACCCTCTTCCCGTGATGTAACTACGGGGCACCGCGCCGTATAACGCGGGCAACAGGTAGTTGTATATATAAATACATGTTTTTTTTTCCTTTTCCACACACGTGCGTTAGGCTCAATTACAACGATTCCAAATCCACTAATTCAAATTGATAGCACAAGTAGTTTTTGAGATATTTAACGTTGTGACAGACAGACGGACGAAATCGCACCATAAGGGTTCCTTTTTTTTGGGGTTCCGTAGCCAAATGGCAAAAAACGGAACCGGATTCGTCATGTCCGTCTGTCTGTCTGTCTGTCTGTCTGTCCGTCCGTATGTCACAGGCATTTTACTCGAAAACTATAAGGTGTATTTGAATAAAATTTTCAGGATAGGTGTATTTTGTTAACCGCTACATAGTTTTGTAACTAAATTGCAAAAAAAAAAATTTTTTAGGGGTGCACTCCATACATAAAACTGAAAGTCAAAATTTTTTTTTCATTGCTAGCCCAGGAGTGGCACATCAATCGATAGGCCTTATAAAATAAATATAAGGTTTCTCAGCATTTTTTTTGATTATGTGAATAGAGTCGGAGATAATATCCTCGAAAGTCACTAAAATTGTGTCCCCCTCTCTAATTTTTGAACCGTGTATTTTAAAATTATGAAAAAAATCAGGGATCCCCTTCATTGGCATATTTTTTTTTAGACTAATATAGTTTCGCATAATTGATTTGGCATAATTTCTATTGGCATAATAATACTGTCGCATAATAATACTTTGGCCTACTACTTTGTTTGGCATACTATGGTTTTAGAATAATTTTACTTGGACTAATTTGTATTCGACTAATACTCATTATGCATACTATTGTATGGGCTAATAATTTTGAAGCATAATTTCTGTTTTCTAAATAAATAAAACACAGTTTCGTTGTTAGCGTGCATTTACACATTTCGTGGACGCGGATTATTGGGTCGTGCATTATCAGGGCGGATAAAAATGGCTTGTCATAAGCGAACTCTGTCTTAGGTCGGTTAGGTTAGGGTTCACTTGTGTTGCTCAGACCAGAAATAGACACCCCGCGCAGCGGGGTGGCGTCGACTCGCTGGAGATTATTAGTCCGCACAGATGACCGTCCCAATGTACATGAATTATCAGGCTGTACATTATTGGGCCGTGCATTATGCTTTCATTGCTTTGTGTAATGCATGATTTTATTTTTTAGGACACAATTTTTATGCGTTTTGTAATGATGCCAAGTAATTATTGTCTTTTTGTATTTATGCTATCTGATGTTAGTCTTTGTGATGGTTATGCTATTTTCGTTTATTCTTTTTAATTTTATGCCTAAAAATGTATGCCATAACATGATTAGGCTTAACGCTAATTCGGCTATAAAAAAATATGCGTTATTATATTATTCCAAATGATTTTATGCGATCCAATAGAGAACCAAAAAATCATGCTCGTAGGGCTTATTAAATTCTCTCAGCGAAAATTGTTTTGAACAAGATCGGTTCAAAGGTTTTTGAGATATTTCTATTTATTAAAATAATCATTTATTTTTATTTTTTTTTATGATATAGGAGGCAAACGAGCAGACGGATCACCTGATGGTTAGCGATTACCGCCGCCCATGGACACTTGCAACACCAGAGGTGGAGAGGGATTTCTAAAATCTGCGTGTAGCTACTGTATGCGAGGAAGAGTCTGGGAAATTGTAAGTTTGTATATTTTGGGTAATTTCCGGAACTATACACGCTATTTAAAATAATCTGTGTATACCTTTATCAGGAGTCGGCGCCCGGTCCGCGCAGCAAAGCGGGTCTACAAGGCGGGTCCACTGCGGGGCAGCATCTGGAACTACATCATGATTAAATTACTGGTCTGGGATTCTCACAAAATTCTAAGGCCTCGGATTTGGAAAACCGCATACCTACAGAGCAAGTAGGAGCACAGTGAATGATAGGCAAGGTACAGTGGAATGGTATCTCGCTCGTATTTGGAGCACTCCCGACTAGGGAAGTACTTCCACCTTACAGAAGACTGCAGCCATAACAACAGCCATAGTTAAACGAGCGAGCGAAGCGAGTGAAGTTCTCCGCTTCAGCTTGGGCAAAAATTATTTCGTATGTCCGGCGTCAGATTTTTTCACAGAATCAGAAAAAAAAAGAATCGTTTTGAAATGCGACCTGTAGAGAATAGCCGGCAGCCGGAAAACCGAAATAATTTTCGCCCAAGCTGAAACGGAGAACTTCGTTCGCTTCGCTCGGTCGTTCGAGGAAAAGTCGGTGAAATTGTATGTTTGTTTAATCTTTGGAACTAAGCATCCAATTTCAAAAAATATTTATTTCAAATATAGCATGGAGTTTCTGGATGTACTATGTCTATATTCTATACCGGGGGTTTGCCTGCCTTCCCTGCATTGCGCGGAAAGATTATAGTAAAATAAAGATCCCATAAAAAACATTCCATGTAAAAAAGAGGCCAAGTCTCGAAACTCTTCCACCGTAAAAAGTTGTGAGATATTTCGTAGTACCAAGTCTCAGGCATTCTTATTATTCTTTATTTGTAAGGTTGAATAGTTTTTGAAAAAAAAAATACAAAAACTACGGAACCCTACACTGAGCGTGGCCCGACACGCTCTTGGCCGGTTTTTATTCAAACTTTTATTCAAACATATTGTTTTATTTTTGAGAAAAGCACTACACGCTTCGACCATTGCCATCCTGGCCTCGTATTATAGCCGCCGGCTAAATCATACTCGTCCAGGGTGGCTTACTTACTGGTCTCTGCAGTAATGTACTATTAAACGCCAATTTAGTTGCTAAATAGGTAGTCTATAATTGCAATTCGTAAGAAGTCGCCGGCAGACCCTCGCAATAAATAAATACATGAATAACACCCGTCCTTTTTGTCGGGTATTAAAAATACTACGACTTATGAAATCGTCGCCCACTGTTAAGGGGATGCCTTGATTCGAGTCGTCCATGCCCCCTTGTCAAAGACATGCCTTCCGTGCACGAGAAAAAGAGATGCAACACTGTTCGGGAATGGCTTTTTTGGACAAATTTCGAGTGTAGTTTTATTAGGGTTCCGTAGCTAAATGGCAAAAAACGGAACCCTTATGGATTCATGCCTGTCTGTCTGTCTGTGCACTCCATACATGCAAGTCAAAAATTGTTTTCCATTGCAAGCTCACGTGTGGCACATTCATCGATAGGCCTTTCAAAATAAATATAAGGTTTCGCAGCAATTTTTTTGATTAAGTGAATGGGGTCGGAGATAATCGCCCCGAAAGTCAATAAAATTGTGTATTTTTTTCTATAGAGGACATTTTAGGCAGTCATGTATCGATTAAATCAGATAAACAAACATATAGTTGAGAATCATATATCTGAAAATTGGACCTTATTGTTTCTTAATCTAGTGAGAACGGCGTTTCAAAGCACGCGATAATTTCCAATGTATTGCGGTTACTTATAGACGCCGCCGCTCATGGTAGGTACAGTCAAGGACTTTAATTGTTGAGCCATTTAGGTGTCAACTAATTTTGGTATTTTAATAGTCAAACTTTGAAAGGTCCAGTATAAAGTGAGCTCTAAATGGCTCAACAATTAAAGTCCGTGACCGTACTTCTATCGATAAATACACACTTAAATCAATACATAGTATAAAACAAAGTCGCTTCCCGCTGTCTGTCCCTATGTATGCTTAGATCTTTAAAACTACGCAACGGATTTTGATGCAGTTTTTTTATAGATAGAGTGATTTAAGAGGAAGGTTTATATATATAATATAGTACCCGTGCGAAGCCGGGGCGGGTCGCTAGTATATCATAACATAAAGTCTAAGACCAACGAGTAATACATATTTGTTAAGATTTTAATGTAACGTGGTAAGATTATTTTTAAATAAATTGAAACACATCGGTATTACCTTTGGGAAGACTTCTCGTTCTCGCCAAATCCCGACCAGAAATATCCAATACTAAGTGTATATTGATGTAACCACAAAATTAAGTTCTTTAAATCATATGCCAAAATTCCTTAATTAACTTATACCTGTGTGTTCGAGATTGAAGTAGCAAATGGCGGCTCTTTGCTACACTTGATACCGATAGTTAAATTACAAAGTTACCAGGTAAGGTGGCTAAAATTGGAACTAACACTGCTAGCATAGTTATTTCAGCGCTTACAGCGCCGCGACTACACGCACTAGGAAGTTTATTATTAAACTAAGTTGAGGGTAGATTTTAAATATGATTACTACCTCGATATAAAATACTAAAGAGCATTCCAGAAAAATCTATGTCTATGTTTAGATCGATAAGTATGTTTAATTTGTGTTATCAGTGTACCTACTCTTTTTTAGCTTTAAAATAAAAATATTACTTATTTATATACGGGTAAATAATCCATGCATTTGTCAATTGTATGTATGTATGTATGTAAGGACTTTATTGTACACAATAACAGGTTAAAGAATATACATGTCTCACAATAGATCAAAGTACAAAGGCGAACTTATCCCTATAAGGGATCTCTTCCAGCTAACCTTTGAGCAATTGAGAGGAAGGTAGGTAGAACGAGATAGGCAAACTTATACCGTGTACAAAAACACAGAGAAAATGAAAACAAAACCTAATAGGTATTAATCCTAGACAAATAAAAACATGCCAATACATATATAAATATACAATATAAAATATAATACACACTATCATATGCAATATATATATCGCAAATATACAATAAATAAATAAATACTATATTCAACCAATTCACAAATCATTGGAAAGCCACAACTTCTTCAAATTCATCTTAAGTGACGCAACAGACTTGTGAATTGTCATCAGACTTACCTACATATGGATAATTAACTTGATATGTAAAGAAAAAACATAAATAATAATAACTTGTATCCAAAGGGCCCTCGACGTGTTGTATCTGTATCCCCACGCACGCAAAGTATAGACCCATCACTTATTAATATCATCATAAATTCATTCGGCGTGAAAGTCCGACCGGACCGGCGACCGGGATGTGCCCAACAAAGCTATACTTTTTAGCCAAGATGTAGAATTTGTAGAGCGTGGCTGGTAGTGGTAGAGTTACGCCGTGTGGAGTAGGAAGCTTGGTGCTAATTGCGGTCTGATATCTTTTTCATGCTGATAGCTGTATGATCTATGAAGTCTTGGCATCACTTTATATGTAATGTTTTTCAGAATCAGAATCAGAATCAGAATCAGAAGTTTTTATTTGACAGAATACAGTTATAAAAGGTTTTACAGTATAAAATGTCCTTGTATTCAACATGCAAGCATGTGTACAAATACTTAATAAATTACGCTAGAATACAATATTGATAGATGTCACTGAATTAAAAATAATGATAATAATAAGATACAATCAGTCAGTAAGATGTCAGTAGATTTTTATAATTTAGATATTCCCTTACACTGTAAAAACATTTATCCATCAGCCATTTCGTCAATTTATGTCTAAATATATTCCCCGATAATGTTTTTAAATCATTTGGTAAATTATTAAAAATAGTTATAGTTGTATTAAATACATTTCTTTTGTATATGTCCTTGTGACTGCGAGGTTTGTACAGAAGGGACATAAGATGTGGTCTTGTTCGTCTCTCTATGACTTCACTCCGTAATTTGAAGTATTCGGGATGTTCTTTGACAAACATACATATATCCCGTATGTACAAACATGGCAGAGGCAAAATGTTTAGTTTTTTAAATAGAGGGACACAACTATAACTTTTGGTGGGATACATAATATTAATAAACCCTATCTTAATTGAAACTATCATTGAATACAAAAAAATATAATAAATCCTATAAAGTTTTTTTTTTCTATACATAGCGATCTAATAGGACCATAATAGTTATTCTAGTTGTAAAACAACCGGACAAGTGCGAGTCGGACTCGCCCACCAAGGGTTCCGTACAAAATTACAAATGTACAGTTTTCTGATTTTTCCCGGTACTAGTTTGTAGTATAAGACGATATTATACGAGCCGTAAAACTCACTATACCCTTTGTGCCCAAAACAGTCCTGCGACCGAGACATCACGATCTCCTGGCAGTCCCATCAACTCGTACTGTAGCACACAGAAACTCTCCTGCTATTCGGGCACTAAAACTGTTGAACTCGCTCCTGTCACAAGCACCTGAATGCGATGTATTTGCTAGTCAATGGGCGAATTTATGTCACATTTGTCTGAGATACTGCGAGACGATGGATGTTTAAATATTATGTTTTTTTTTCTTTTTCGGTTTTTATATGTTAAGAATTATAAATTGTAGAGTGCTTTGGTTTCTTACTGGCAAACTGTGTAAATTTTGTATGGTTAAATAAATAAATAAATTACTTGCCACCTGATGGTAAGTGGTTACCGTAGCCTATGGACGCTTGCAACTCCAGGGGTGTTACATGCGCGTTGCCGTCCCTTTAAGAATGTATACACTCCTTTTAAGGGTTCCGTTTTTTGCCATTTGGCTAAGGAACCCTAAAAATCCATAAAAACATTCCATATAACAAGTGAAATTAAAAGATTTAAAAAAAACCCAACTATCGGTAACCGGGAAGTGGATCGAATTTAACTTGGTAGATTTGATTACAGACAGACAACGGGAAACGGGACAGGTGTACCTAAAAAGCTTGTAACAAGCTAGCGTCAAAAATGTCATTTTTGGTACAAGCTTTTATTACAGACTGTAGTTTTCTGTATACCATCATCAACTACTCATTGAGACGATTCTAACGAGCCCAAACTCAAAGGGGTTACATCGGTTAAGTACTGAATTCCCATGGCCACCTTCTGTCTCCATCATCAGTCAGCTCGATGGTACCATAATATTGCATTGTCATCCAAACTATACTTATACCCAAAATTTCAGCTCAATCGGTCACCGGGAAGTGGGTCAAATTTAACTTGCAAGATTTGATTACAGACAGACGGACAGACAGACGTCTGTCCGTCCGAAGACAACGGGACAGGTGAAACTAAATAAAAGCTTGTTATAATAAAGTTAAGCGCCCAGACATTTAAACATACGACATCTAGCTAGACATTTAAACATACGACATCTAGCTAGACATTTAAACATACGACATCTAGCTAGACATTTAAACATAGGACATCTAGCTAGACATTTAAAATGGTAACGCAATTTTATCAGGCGTCACTATTCATATATGAATGTAAAACTCTGTGTACCTGCAGCAAATACTATCATCTCTATACCATTTACCAATAGTATAAGTCTGTGAAATGTGAGTAGGTATATTACCTTGTAAGTTTTATTCAGGTATAATTTTTGGAATTCACCAGTCTATAGAGGAACATAGGCTGTATTTGAACGAGGGAGCCAAGCAAACAAAGTTGTTAATTATATTTTAAAATTTTTGTTTTTTTCTACAGGGCACAGTCTGATTCCTGAGCCACACAGATTGCAATCTACCCTGTATATGTATGATAATTATATTGATTGATATACTCACATGGGGGTGCGGTGCACATGTTGCATTATATGTATTGTTTCAGGTGACCAACTTGCTTGCAGTGTTAGTCACTTATAATTAGAAGTCTGCAGCGCAGTAAAGACATGGTGAATGCAGCTTTTCCAACTTTTTGTAGGTTTACTTCTAACTGTAAACACAGTATTTTATGTTTATAAAAAAACATTTCACAAGCTTTTATTTAATTTGCAATGTATGTTTGTTCAGGTCATATCTTGGAACTAAATTTTAAAGCTGTTATACTCTCTCAATGATTGTTAGTGAAGTGGGTGAAAATCTTACAAGATGTGAATCTTACATTTTGACATACATCCATACATAGCAGAGCCACAGAACGATAAGTACTAATACCGAAAATTAAGTTGATTTTCACCCACTTCCATTCCAATACACTCTTCGTAATTGTTGGCAAATGTATGTAGCAACTACACCAAGTTAACTATGATCCCCCAGCATCCATCTGGTTCACTCCGTTTCATCATTCAGAACTTTCATAACCAATTCCACATTTTATAGCGGCTCGACAAAAGTATTCCAGACTCGGATTGTGCGCCATGAGAATAGTAGTTTATGCAACTGATACATAATCAGAATCACACGAGTGTTTTAAGGCCTAATTATATACAGTTTCATACATTACTTTATCTACACACATATCATAAGTACTAAGATGGGTTCAGAAGCCGTAGGAAAATGACCAGCATTGCTACTATAGTACTACCTATATATTTGTTGCAATAATCGTGGCTGCATTTACGATATCCGGCGGAGTGTGCATAACGTTCTCGGAGTCACTACTACTCATATTTTCAACTAAAATGTGAGTTACAAGTTACAAACAACTTTTCACAATTCTACTTTCGTAACAGCAAAAAAAAACCAACAAAGAAATGACAATGACAACAGTAATGGCGGCAATTCAATCCTACGTCAAGACGAATGTTTTCTTAAATCATAGACAAACGAATGAAGTCCCTATTCTCATGTCACTCGAGATCAAATATCGTGCGGTTTATATTAATGGGGTATATACATTACATGATATCCTAGCTTGTATTTATATAGTTATTATAGTTACATCGATGGTGTCAATGTGAAATAGAAATAGAAATGTTTATTGTGTGTATCATGTCTCATGTTTTGTGATTAGTTTTAGTTACTTAAAAATGTAATGGCTTAGGGTAGTTCCTGTAATGTTACATGTTTTTTCTTAATAAATAAATAAAATAAAATAAAAATAAAATGATTTGTCAGCCCAATTCATCAGAATCTGACTAATTGATATCGTGTGGATGCATGTTGCGCTGCTGATCCAACCGTCAAACGAGTTGTCCTGACTAATTGCATGAAAATCACAATTTGGACCATGGAATTTGCATGATCTGCCAAGTGTTTTTTTTCTCATAAATTTCATTAAAATAAAGGACAATGGGCAAATTTGTATGGGCACTGTCCCCCCCCACCAACAGAAATGAAACATGTCTCATTTAATAGATCTTGGCAAACTGATGTTTTTTTTTTATTTTTATTTTCTGTAACCTTCTTCCTGTAACTTATTACCAGAGGGAGACTTTGTACAAAGTCGTCTGCATGGGCACCTCTGTCTCACCTATTTCTGTCCCTAAGAAGTTATGTTTTCATGGCGGTGTTCCGGTTTGAAGGGTATGGCAATGCAATTACTGGGTATTGTGGCATAAGATCTTCACGTCACATGGTCGGTACGTGATAACCATGAGTTGTTACATCCGTCTATAGGCTGCGGTGACTGTTTACCATCACGCAGCCCCGCATGCTTGTTTATCACTCAACTAGTATAATAAAAAAACAAAAACTTTCAATGAAATGAGCAAAAAATATGTAAAAACAAAACACGGTTTTCCAAGAAAACCCCATAAATATGGCGATCCTCGTCATAGTAAAAAATCATCAGGTTGCTAAGATCTATTAAATGAGACATGTTTCATTTCTGTTGGTGGGGGGGGGACATTTCTGCCCATGGTCCTTTAAATGAAAATTAAAAAACATATAATAATAATAATAATAATCGTTTATTGAAAAAAAAAAAACACATTATGTTACAGATTTTGACAGGGGTCTCCGCACTAGGCTTCGCCTGTATCGCGGGGAACCAGTAGAAATTACATAATTTTGAACTTTAAAAGTTACGTACAATTTAACCAAAAGTAATAAAAATAAAAAAAATAAAAAAAATTACACATTCAGTTACATGTTAAACATAAACAGTATTCAGAGTATGAACAAAACTTAAAAATAAACGTTGCAGAAAAAGTAAAAGAAATATCAATAAAACATAGAGGAAAAAAATAATAATATTACCTTAACAATAAAACTTAGGTTGCTTTGTCTATTATAGCCTCTGTCTCAGTGTAGTTGAGTGAGAGGAGCAATTTGAGAATCAGCTTTTTCGCTTCGTTAATAGTAGAACCCTTTAGATTACAGTTCTTGAGAATTGCATTATATGTGGATACCCTGATGTATTCTCCGAAGCGTTTGCCAAAGGTAGAAAATATTCTTGGAACTGGTAAGTTGAAAACACGTTTTTCAAGTAGGTTGTTATAGTAAGCCGAGGATTTGGAAAATTTGTGGGTGAGTAAAGACATTTTAAATAAAAATAATTGGCGTACAGTTAAGACCTTTGCTTGAGTATAGAGAGCATTTGTTGGATATCGAAAAGGTTTCTTGAACATTACTTTTAACACAGACCGTTGCGCTCTTTCGATTTCTAACATAGTAGTCTTCGTTGCACTGCCCCATACGATGATACAGTAGCTGATCACCGACTGGCACAGCGCAGTGTAGACCATTGTTAACAATGAGTTATCGGCAGAATGGCGAAGTTTTTTGAATATGTGTATTGATTTCCTAACTCTAGCGGAGAGTTTATGGATGTGATATTTGAAATTTAATTTATCGTCAACTAATAATCCTAGGTACTTAGTTACGTCAGAGTGCTGAATACATTCACAGTTACAGGCATTACCAGGGAAGTCTTTGCATGAATGGATTTTTATGACGGGATCAAATGATGGTTTCGAGGAGGCAGTTTTGTGGAAGCAGAGGTATTTTGTCTTATTGCTGTTAAGTGTCAGGAGGTTTTCACGAAACCAGTTCGAAGCCATTTTCATGCCTCTTTCTGTTGCACCGATTGTGCTCTCCCAGTTTTTTTCTTTAAAAAGTATCACTGTGTCGTCGGCATAACAAATTATTTCGGCGTTTTGTATTTGGAGGTTTAAAATACCATTCATGTAAATAATGAAGAGGGTGGGGCCGAGAATGCTACCTTGCGGCACGCCAAATTTAATTTCCTCCGTAGCACTTATACATGAACCCACCCTGACAAGTTGCTTCCTTCCAGTGAGGTAACTTCTAAACCATGTCAACGGGACGCCGCGTATACCGAGGTTGTGCATTTTTTGCAGTAGAATTGGAGACGACACTGTGTCAAAGGCCTTTGCCAGATCTAAAAAGACTCCAATACACCTGTAGTTATTGTCTAAATAAGATGAAACAAGGTTAATTAAAAGCGAGGTGGCGTCTTCTGTTGATCGGTTCTGCCTAAAGCCGAATTGTCTGTTTGATATGAGACCAAAATGCTCCAGGTATTTAATAAGTCGTGTGTTAACAAGTTTTTCTAGAATTTTTGAAAAAGCACAGAGTAATGATATCGGTCTATAGTTTCCCGGAATATCTTTTGGTCCGTCTTTATGGATGGGGGTGACAGATGCTGTCTTCCATAGCTCTGGAAAAACTCCAGAAAGAAGGCTGAGATTATAAATATGAGTGATGGGTATAATTATATGGTTCTTAATGTGCTTAATGAGTTTGTTGTTGATCCCATCAAGGCCTGGAGCACTGTCGCATTTTAAGTTCATGATAATGGATTCAGTTTCATTGAAGTCAGTCGGCTGCATGAAGAATGA
Source organism: Epinotia ramella (assembly GCA_947578815.1). Classification (NCBI taxonomy): domain Eukaryota; kingdom Metazoa; phylum Arthropoda; class Insecta; order Lepidoptera; family Tortricidae; genus Epinotia; species Epinotia ramella. Next base: position 11,740,100 of record OX388220.1, on the reverse strand, counting down.
ATTGTTTGTACCATTGCTACAGTGTGATTTGCTTGCCAGACTTTCTTCAGTTTCCCCAGTTTGTGAGAAAATATGACTAGCCAAATTACTCCCTATGGATGCAAAGAACTTGTTGCAATTGTTTAGAGACTCTGCAGGATCTGACGTGGAAATTAGTTCGATGGGTTGATTGTTTTGTCTCTTCATGTTACATATTCCTTTGACAACATTCCAAAGCTTTTTTATGTTATGGGAGTTTGTGGACAGTTCATGTTTTTCGTGTTGTTCTTTTAGTTTTTTTAGAAGGTTGTTGCAAAAGTTCTTGTATCTATTATAAGTGACTTGTAATACTACATCGTTAGGGAATAGTTTCGATTTTACATGTAACCTATCACGATGTTGAACGCAACGAAACAATCCAGGGGTCATCCAAGGTTTGAGAGTAAATTTAGATCTAGGAATCTTCACTTGTTTTGAGTGTTTATCTAAGGCGTTTTGAATAATAGACATAAATGTGTTAGCTGCAGCGTTTACATCGGATTCATCCAAAACTTCACTCCAATTAGTTGATGACAGCTCTTCAGCAATACCGTCATAATCAATTATTGTTTTTATTCTGTTTGGCCTAGGGTGATTCGACGAGCGGAAAGACATTTCAATAGCAACGGCTTTATGATCGGTGACGTTGAAATCACAGACCAAACTAGTCACTAGGCGATTTGTTTTTATAAATATATGATCTAGACAAGCCATATCACGCGTAGGTAAGGTAATCGCCGGCGCGAGTCCGTGTTCAGCGAGAAGACAGAGATATTCTGTAACGTTTGCGCGCTGGTTATTGGATGAGAGAATGTCAATATTTATGTCTCCGGCGATAATTAACTGATTTCCAGGGTTGAGTGAGTTGAGTGTATTTTCTAGTGCGTTAAGGAAATTTGATGTAGTAAAAGAAGGAGATCTGTAAAAACCGAGGATCGTCACTTGATTTGGAATATCCACTAGAATACAGCAGGCCTCGTCAAACTGTGGTTCTGATACGGTAACATTCCAATGATCGCTGACATACACTACGACACCGCCGTTTTGATTAATGTTATTGGTGGTGTGATATGAGGAATAGCCTGGTATTTGGTCTATAGATAATGTATCGTGTAATCTGCATTCTGTTAAAACTAGAACGTCAAACTCAACCTGTGTACGATGAAGATTTAGGAGAAATAAGTCAAAATTTTTGTTAATACTACGTATGTTGAAAGTCAAGAGTTTAAAATTCCCATTTTGTTTAAAAATAGTATTGCAGAGATTAGGGTTAGAAACTTCGTGACAAGCTATTTGAAAAACGGAGTCTATATCGTCTGCCACATCAGCACTAGTCATTTTGGGAGGAGTAAAGGTATGTAGGCGATAGAGTTTAAGCATTCAGTGTTGAGTGTGTTGACAAAATAAGAGCGCTTGCCAACAGTTAAAACGTTCTTAAAATATAATATGTTGTTCTTAAACAAGTGGCATTGTGAAATTTTGCTTATTATGAGCGCATAAATTGTTAAAGTAGTTAAAGTAGACAGCGAGTTTTTCGTTAAGTTTTTGATGAAACGATAAGAGATATGGAGTTGATACTTGGGGCAATGTAACGATTTAATTTTGCTTGCTATTACATTTGTGGTGAGTGCATTTGGGTTAGAATTATCCTTGAAGGTACACATATTATTCAGACATAACTTATTTTGAGATCCATGTAGACTTAGGAGGTAAATATTCATATAAAAATCTGATATAAAATATTCGACAGCAACAACATTTGCTATTGGTAACATTACAGATAGTACTAATAAAAGTAATAATATAAAACTGCTTTTAATTACTGATGTCCTGAAACGGCTGGGCCTGGCTTCTTGGTGCAGGGTCTTTCTGTAGCTTATCCAATACCGCTTCTGATGTGATTCGGACTACCGAGCTTGTTTCAGTGCGTCGCATGTAGATGGATCCGTTCGCGGACCAGACGAACCTAAACTTAAGTTCGGTTCCGGCAGCTCGAGCTTTACTGAACAAAATTCTGTTAGCTTTGGTAAGGTGTTCATTAATGTACACACGGCGAGAGTTTCCGGGTATCTCCAGCGCATCGGTAGTGAGTCCACGATATACGTATACTAAAGAATATTGTTTTAATATTTTACACTGTAATTGTCATTTTTTTAAAACCGGTGTTTTGCAACTACAATTTCATTCAGTATGGCCAGTTAACAGTAAGAAAGCGAAAATTGCCGCATTCAACCCCAATTTGTCATGCCGCGTTCACATGCTCGCGTTCAAAGCGACATTCACGGGCGCGGGCACGGGTGCGGGTGTGTGAACAGCCTGAATGTGTACGCGCCCGTGCTTGTCCTTGAATGTCGCCGATCGGGCCGACTGTCGGTTTTTGGACAAAGATCAAAGGGTGAATGTGCTCGTGCTTGTGTAGCTGTTCACACGCTCGCGTGCGAAATTGACAGTTAGCTATATCAGACTGTTAACAACATCGTCGATCATTTTGTTTTCTTTTCCATATCTGCGAAATTTCCCATTTTTGCAGTTACACTGACAGTGACACTGACAAGCACTTGACAAGCACGCCCGGTTGCCCGCGAGCGTGTGAACAGCTTGCTTGGCCCGCAGAAGTGCACGGGCTGCTTGCCGATCAGCATGCCAAGCAGCTTGCCAGGCTGCATGCCGTGCATGTGAAGTTATAATTGGGTGTAGCGTACAGACGTAACAACTGCAACTACAATTTCATTCAGTATGGCCAGTTAACAGTAAGAAAGCTAAAATGTCCGCATTCAAACGGTCCTGCGATGCTGACTGCAAGATTGTTACTAACCGATGAGATAGGGCAAGACAGCACGCCTATCATGGGACAGCCGCGACATAATCTCGATTTTTCTCGCACTATACCTCATTTTCTAAGTGTTCTAATAAGAGAGAGACGTATAGTGCGAGAAAAATCGAGAGAGCTCGCGCGCCGTCGCGTGACAGCTGTGCAGCACACAATAGTCGAGAGTAGTCACGGCCTTCTCAAGATAGACGTGCTGTCTTGCCCTATCTAATCGGTTAGTAACAATCTCGCAGTCCGCTTCGCAGGACCGTTTGAATGCGGCGATTTTCACTTTCTTACTGTTAACTGGCCACACCGAAAGAAATTGTAGTTACAAAACACCGGTTCAAAAAAAATACAAAATTACAGTGTAATATATTTAAACAATATTCTTTAGTATATATTTTTTAATTTTCGTTTAAATTTATTTGAATGAAAGTGAGAAAAAAAACATTTGGCAGATCATGCCAATTCCATGGTCCAAATTGTGATTTTCATGCAATTAGTCGGACAACTCGTTTGACGGTTGGATCGGCAGCTTTTTTTTTTTTTTTTTTTTTTTTTCTTACATTTCTTCTCAAGTTGGGCCCCGAAGGGGCCCTCAACTAATTGCCACTAAAAACATTGTGGTATAAAACACACAAACTATAAAAAACATTAACAAAAAGAACCTAATACAAACATGCAAACATAAAAGGAAACCTAAAACTACAAAAATATACACAAAAACTAACTACTACCTTAAAATTAACAACAATCAAAACAATCAAAACATGCCGCCGGGCGCGCGATCGGCACCACACTTTGTTGGATCGGCAGCGCAACATGCATCCACACGATATCAATTAGTCAGATTCTGATGAATTGGGGCTGACAAATCATGTAAAGTATATAGCCCATAACGCACTCGCAAGCGTGTAAATGCCATCCAAGCGAGATATGCAGACATATAACTGCCAAGTTACAGATCAAGATCATATTGTATTTTGAGGCTATGTTTTTTTTTTTGTGGAATAAATTAGCTAAAATAAAGTCAGCGGCGCTACCACGAACTTCGAAAGTCGAAGTTCGTAATACATGCATCCCTGTCACTCGAGTATGGGAGTGCGATAGAGATGGAAATACCCGAACTTCGACTTTCGAAGTTCGTGGTAGCGCCGCAGGTCTCATAAAGGTTCTCCTTTCACTAATTCAAGGCACTTTCATGTTGGAATAGATTTATAAATATTAAGTATGAATTTTGTATTCACAGTTTGGACACGAAGAGGATGGAAATGGGCACCTGGAGAGGCTGTTAAGAATGGTATTGACTTCAAGGAACTAGACAGTGTTCGGGACAAAGTTAAAATTAAATGGAACTATGTCCAAAACACACAATGGCCAATATGGCAATGAGATGGCTGATTGGCGAAAGCTGGGGCAGCCTTGTATAGATAACCATTGAATGTTAAAGACTCTTTGTTATAATCTCTTGATGGGATTATTCGGACTGTATGAAACTAATTGTTAAATGAAAATTATAATAATGAACGTTGATTAAGTGTTACATGAGCATTCAAATAACTTTGAGTCGCAACATTATTGCACCCACACAGTTGGCTCAGTAGTAGCATTTAAGTACAAATACTATAGGTACTGTAATAATAAGTGTAAATAATCTCAATGGTGCAATCCAGGTGGTTAACTTCGCTTGAATTTTGGCAGTATTTGTTGTTTCCGGGCTCACAATTCCAGCAAGGCATGGCTATCACACGACGGCCCGCGAGCTGTCGCGGCGACAGAATCCGTCTCTTTCCAAGCATTCTAATTAGAAAGAGACGGATAGTCCAACCCGTCACCGCGACACAGCTCGCGGGCTGTCCTGTGACAACCGTGCAATTGCGTGCGCGAAGATTCCTCATCTCTATTATATATGATGCATTTTAATTAGTAAATTGTAATTAGTTCCCATAATAGGTACTGTAGTATTTTCTGTAGGTGCTAAGCTAACCTTCCCATGTAGCATCCTTGTCTGCACGGTGGGCTAAAAAACGGCCCTGCATTATTAATTAAAAATCTCGTGTTCCGCGACATTTGTACGGATATGAAGGATATTCATTAAATAAAACATTATTTTACCTCACTTGATGTAACTAGCATTTTGACTTTTCATCCGCTGTCCTGACCTACCTCTGTAATATTGTAACTTAGGTATAGGTAGATGTCAGATTTTAAATTGACTAGCTGTGGACTAGCTAGAGGCCTTGACACCAGGATCAGGGCACTTAGGATTGGTTTTAACCCGACTGTAGTATGTAATGTAATGTCTACTTTTTGGCACACTGCAGCTTCGACGTTATGATGGTTTTTTTTTAATACAACGACGGTGGCAAACAAGCGTACGGCCCGCCTGATGGTAAGCGGACACCACAGCCTATAGACGCATGCAACTCCAAAGGAGTAACATATGCGTTGCCGATCCTTGATATGTTTGAGGATACGCCGTGTTGACAGCTGAAGGAACAAATTTCCTCGCTCTCAACACAACGCATCCTCGGGAGCTCTGGCGACCTTGCTCACCTCCAGGAACACAACACGACTACAGAGCAAGTAGTAGTGTTATTATGGCTGTGTTCTTCTGCAAGGCGGAGGTACTTCCCCAGTTGGGCTCCTCCAAATTCGAGCGGGATGACATTTCGCTGCGCCCTACCTTACCAAATAATTAATAACATGTAAGATTAAGATCAAACCCTAGAAGGGTCTTGAGCAACGACTAAAATTAGAAGTCTGTCGACCTTTCACGATCCTCCCTACCTAGGGAATGTATCTTGATCTAACGAGATCTCGAGCGAATGTTAGAAATTCAATCTCGGTGGCAGGAAATCTCGACCGTTAAGCGTCTCACAGACTGGCGCGGCGTGGCCGCGGCGGTCAATAGTAAACTTGTCATTAGCTGTCAAATTTACTAGTAACCGCCACCGCAGGCCGCTCCAGTGTGATTCAGGCCTTAGGGGTTGGTGCGTTTGTGCACATTTTTCCGTTGTGCCAAGAAAACCCCATGAATCGAGATATAACCCTCCGAATCGCTAAACTTAAGTGGCAGTGGGCGGGGCACATTGCACGTAGAACCGATGGCCGTTGGGACGGAAAGGTACTCGAGTGGCGACCACGTACCGGAAGGCGCAGCGTGGGTAGACCCCACAAGGTAAAGGTCGCGGGAGTCCGCTGGATGCGGGTGGCGCAGGACCCATCATTGTGGCACTCTTTGGGGGAAGCCTATGTGCAGCAGTGGACGTCGTTCGGATGATGAATCGAATTCAGGTAATTTTTACCTAAATAACGCAACGTTAAAAAAATATGGGGAATGTCGTTATCTGTGGGCACGGTAGTGCCCCCACCAAGTCGAGCAAAACAGCGGCACGGCCGTCCATACCATCCTTTTTTCGAAGCAGAAAATGATTAATTTTACGTTATTCCTTTCTTTGAAGATACAATACAATACAATACAATACAAATACTCTTTTTTTTTTTTTTTTTTAATACAACGACGGTGGAAAACAAGCGTACGACCCGCCTGATGGTAAGCGGACACCGCAGCCTATAGACGCATGCAACTCCGAAGGAGTAACATGGGCGTTACCGACCATTGATATGTTTGAGGATTCGCTGTGTTGAGAGCTGAAGGAACAAATTCCCTCGCTCTCAACACAACGCATCCTCGGGAGCTCTGGCGACCTTGCTCACCTCCAGGAACACAACACTACAACAGAGCAAGTAGTAGTGTTATTATGGCTGTGGTCTTCTGCAAGGCGGAGGTACTTCCCCAGTTGGGCTGCTCCACATTCGAGCGGGATGACATTTCGCTGTACCCTACCTCACCAAATTCTCTTTATTGCACACCGTAAAACATGAAACAAATAACAACTTATAAAAAAATAAATGTTAACAACAGGCGGTCTTATCGCTAAAGAGCGATCTCTTCCAGACAACCTTTAGGTAGCGGAGAAATAGCAACAAAAAAATTACAAAAAAGATACTATGTTACTTAAGAAGAATTATTATTTTTTGTCCATTCTTTCGATTGTCATCATCAAAATACGGAATGATTTTTGTTCACATTTAAGTCGGTTCGATTCCCAGAGAATGAAAGTAAGTAACTTATAAAAAATCTTTGAATGCATACTAACTTTAAAAAAATATCAAAGTCTTCTTTGAGCAAAATATCCTATCTACGATATTTAAGGTACTAATTTCCCTTCATGTCGCATAGTGGACGCCCTGTATATATGCCGATCTATGTGTGTGTGTGTGTGTGTGTGTGTGCGTGAGCCCTGTGTCTGCTTGTGTGACACACAAATAGGTCGGGTTGCGCTAATGTGGAGCCGGCAGCTGTCAAAGATATGAGCGCCGATGGGTATATTGTCGGCGGCGGCGCGCCGGTAAAAATTGGCCGGCGGCGGCGGCGTCGGCGGCGTGACCTTGTAAAAACCTTTAGTTTAAATTATTTCCAAAAAATCTATACAAAGGAGCAAAAGAAAGCCGGACACGCATATCGACGTTGTTTTTACTCTATCGCGCATATCACGTTGAAGGAACCGCCGATTGGCATCGATGTTGTACTAAAAATGCACTAAATTTCACTCTGACCGTTTGCGTTTAATAAAGCAATGTGTTTGACTATCATTTAAGTTAGCAACCCGAAGTTGGTCTGGCGTAGGACCCTAGAACTAGACTAACCGGACACTATACCGACGACATCCCGGACATCAGCCTGTACGAGATTGGAATGGCTCTTAAACAGCCCAAAAACAACAAGGTTCCAGGTGAAGACGGAATAATATCTGACTCCTGAAGGCGGGTGGACAACCGGTGCTTACTGCCCTTCAGAAGTTGTTCGATTCCGTCTTACTGGAAGGAAGAAGGCATGGAACAGAGGGGTGGTGGTGCTGTTCTTCAGAAAGGGTGACAACACCCTGTTCACACAACAACTGTCAACACTACCGACCCATCTCACTTCTGAGCCATGTCTATAAGCTGTTTTCGAGAGTCATTACAAATCGTCTCGTACGCAAGCTAGATGACTTTCAGCCTCCCGAACAAGCCGGTTTCCGAAAAGGCTTTAGTATCGTAAAGCGTATCCATACGCTCCGTCAGGTTATACAGAAGACTGAGGAGTATAACCTGCCCCTCTGCTTAGTGTTCCTTCGATTCCATCGAAATCTGGGCTGTACTAGTCTCTCAAGCGGTGTCAAGTAGACCACCGCTATATCGAAGTACTGAAGAGACGAGAACGCCACAATGTCAGTCCAACTCCAGGACCAGAACTCGACTCGAAACCTATTCCGCTGCAGCGGGAGTCGGACAAGGAGATGTTGTTTCTCCAAAACTGTTTACCACTGCACTGGAAGATGTTTTCAGGACATTGCGACGGTCCCAATTAAAAGAGTCGGATCTGCAAAATTTGAGTTTTTGTTTTTCAGCGGCTTAGGTCGTAAAAAACTCTACATTTTAAAACCACATTCACAGATTTTAGTTTTTCTCAATACTTTTTCTAAAAACCAAGATAAAAATGTCGGATCTAAGAACAGATGACATTTAAAAACGTCGGTTGTGACAGTTCCGACATGTTTACGGGACACACAGTGAGTACAAAGTGTCGGATATAACACATTCTACTATTTTACACGGAAAAGTGTAGCGTGTTTTTTGTTGTGTATTTTATGTAATTTATAGCCTGTTAAGTTATCAAGTAAATTTTCTCTGTATTCAATTGTTACATAAGAGTTTCCGTGCAACAATGTCAGTTCTGCCAATTACGACATTTTTTGGAGTACCTTTTTTGTCGGATGTGGTACATCCGACATAATTATGAATACAATTTCCAGACAAAAACGTCGTATGTGGCACTTCCGACAAATGATGCTTAAGCTATTCCGGTTAAAAAAGTAATATAAGAGGTTTTTGTATTTTTTTGTAAAAATGGCTGATAAAGTACATGTAAGCTCAACGGCTAGTAATAAACAACCTACTAATAAGCAAACATTCGAAGTTTGATAACGATATTCCATTAATTAACAATTTCCCCCATACAATTTTTTTTTCCAAAAACTTTGACAGCTTCTCCTAAAAAGTAGCTGTTTTGCAGATCCGACTCTTTTAATAGGGACCGTCGAATTTGGATTAGAGAAGGCTAGGATCAACATGAACCTCTCACCTTCGGTTTGCTGAAGATAAAGTAGTCTTGGCTAATACCATGGATTACTTAAGTACGATGCTCGATGACCTCAGTAAAGCCATCGAGCGAGTTCGTCTAAGGATGTAAGATCATGTCAAATGTCCATGTAGTATAAACTCCCAGCAAACTCCTCTCAAACTTCGAGAAAGAGGTCAATCGCCGAATCCGACTCGGCTGGGCAGCGTTCGGGAAGCTCCGGGATATCTTTTCGACCAATATTACTTACTTGCTTGCTTACGCTTACTATGGGCCTCAAAATAAGGCTCTAAGTCACTCAAAGGGCAATGGAGAGGACTATGCTGGGAGTTTCTCAGCAGCAGAAGCAAGGTAACCGATATAGCCCTCCTAATCGCAAAACTTAAGTGTCAGTGGGGGCTATACATTGAACGTAGAACGCCGATAGTCAACAAAGCTAATGTACACAAACAAGCGTCAGCGCTGAGCCATTTTCATAGCTTGAATCATTTCCATGGTCATATCGATTTGCGCAACTAGGAACTTCGCATTTAACAATTAAAGGGTCATTAATTTAAAATAGATGCCAACCTTACCCTAAAACACATGAGGGTCGCTACTGAGTGTGTAAAATAAATAAGCTACAAAAGCTGAAACGCGCGCGAAACAGAAATCGGCGCGCCGATGGTGCTGCGTCGGCGGCGGCGGCGTGGGATTTTGGTCGGCGGCGGCGGCGCGGCGGCGCGGCGCTCATATCTCTGTCATTACATAGAAACTTGTCAAGTACATTCAGATTATAGTCAAAGTAATGACGCGTAGTTTCAGTGTCCGAGAGGCAACCGGATGGCTCGCGGTATTTTAGCTCCCGAAGCGTCGTGGAACCGCCCTGTGCAGCCCAAACTGAGCCAACTTGGACTGAAGCTGAAATTGGAGGGGGGGGGGTTTAAAAAAAATGTAGCCAGGTATTCGATTGCAACAGCATGTCAATATATAAACAGCGTACACAATTTCAGGCAAGGTGACATCAACCCCATGAATTCCCAGTAGACTCCTACGACAACACGGGAAGAAACGGTGCTGTTTTAATCTGATGGCCTACCGCGAAACGAAAACGAACTTTGTTCGTGCATTTCCGTCGCTGTCGCACTTGCTAGTTCGAGCAACAGAGAGGGAGATACACGTTACACGAACGAAGTTAGTTTTCGTTTCGCGGTAGCCCCTCGGTACCGGATTACTATAATCTATACCTTGATTATGCCCCTGATCGGTTCACACACCATTTTTGGTACACTCTGTATAGTGTTTATAATGGCGAATTAAATGATAAAAACTTTAAAAAAAAACAAGTTTTATTTCCACACATGAACAAAATATAATATAAAATTCAATAATTTATGTCAATCACAAATTAACGTCACCAGCCTAGCTAACATGATTGCGTTTATGACGGACAAAAGCATTTGTCCCTCTCGCACTTACATAGTTGCCAGTAAGGGACAAGTGCTTCACCCAGACGTTCCCTGTCCGAATGCCCCCAATGATGGTTCATGCACCTGCTTATCAGGAGCCCTTGCCCCCGCAATGGATTCACAGCTTCCTACTGGAAGCACACTTGGACTTGCGACATTGTCAGATCATTTTGTATGGGCACAGTTAATGTGTTAAGGGACAAATGCATCACCCCGAACGAAGATTTTCATACATTTAACTCATTTAGTCAAATATACATAAACTAGGTAGCTAAGCGGTGGATATCCACCGGAGATGTTCGAGGTTGCGAGGCGGTGAGGGGGGGATAAACCACGCGAGCGCACCCAGTAATGCTATTGGATATTCATTTTTACGAGATTTATATTAACTTGACCTGTTCATGTAGTATGTAAGTTGTCCGTCAAAATTCGCAATCCATTTTTCAGTAACTTTTGTTATCTGATTGAGCTGAAATTTTGGGTAAACTTACATTTGGATGGCAATTCAATATTATGGTACCATCAAGCTGATCTGATGATGGAGACAGAAGGTGTCCCTGTGAATTCAGTATTTAAACGACGTAACCACGTTGACTTTGGGCTCGTTATAATCGTCTCAATGAGTAGTTGATGATGGTATAAGGAAAAGTACAGTACAAAAATGTTTTTTGACCAACTAATTTATCATTATTATACCGCTTAGCTTCCTCATACGTCTCTATTGGAAATGTCTACTTATAATGTGCACATTTTCTCAAGCATCTTAAAATAGCAGTATTTGATGTCGAATTCCATATCGTACCAATAGTTGACAGCGATGCAGCCGTGACTCTGCGTGACGTGGTGGAACCACAGGCTGGGTAAATACAGGCAGTCTCCTTTCTCTAGCCGCACCCTGTACTTGTGGGCCTTCTTAAATTGGGGGTATTTCGAGTAATCCGGCCGTTGGGGATCTGAAATTAAATGGAAATAGTGAAACAACATCGGTTGAAGTAATAACATAGAGGTCAAAGAAACATTAAATTCTCCAAAATAACAGTACGAGTATCTTAAAATGACGAACTTAATATGTATAAAGAGATAATACAACAAGTTCAAGTCTAGTCAAAACGTTTTTATGAAAGCTTGTATTGCCAACTGTCCTTTTTAGGGTTCCGTAGTCGACTAGGAACCCTTATAGTTTCGCTTTGTCTGTCCGTCCGTCCGCGGATAATCTCAGTAACCGTTAGCAGTTAATATGAATTTTTGCCGTTGGTAAATATTTTTCTAAGCTTTATCTCTTTAGGAATAACGCCCAAATTCGAACTATTCGAATTTTCTCAATAGCAAAACGGTGAAGGACGCGTTGGTTAAAATTACAAAATTTATTTGCAGAATATGCTATTGCAAAAAGTGTTTAACGGCTCTATACTCTTACGAATAGCGTTCAGTTTTGAATGAAGTCGAATCGGCTAGTCACAAAACTGTCGCGTATTTATCAAATTTTCCCCATCCCAAAAAGTGCTCAGCGCCGCTAAAGAAGTTTTCACTTCAAAAAAAGACCGGGTTGCACTCCGGGAGTGCCGGCAGAAGTGAAAACTCAATAACATTGTAACAGTTTTTCGATCAAGTCACGTGACATCTTACGGTGTCACCCTAAAAATGAATTTGACGCAAATTTATAAACAATTATCAATTATTTAAGCGGACGGGCCGCGGGCGCGTTGGGTGCGAGGGGCCGTCGGCTCGCCCGTCGGCGCGCGCCGACGGGCGGCGGCAAACACAATACCAATTTGTTTTTGCCATTGCCAAATATTTTTCAAAGCTTTATCTCTTTAGGAATAACGTCTAAATTCGAACTATTCGAATTTGCAAGAACGGCAGACGGCGGTGGCGACCAAAATATCAATTTGTTTTTGCCGTTGGTAAATATTTTTCTAAGCTTTATCTCTTAAGGAATCACGCCCAAATTCGAACTATTCGAATTTTCTCAATAGCAAAACGGTGAAGGACGCGTTGATTAAAATTACAAATTTATTTGCAGAATATGCTATTGCAAAAAGTGTTTAACTGCTTTATACTCTTACGAATAGCGTTCAGTTTTGAATGAAGTCGAATCGGCTAGCAGCAAAAAGTCACCTCCTTCACATCTGACGTCACAAAACTCTGTCGCGTATTTAACAATTTTTCCCCATCTCAAAAAGTGCTCAGCGCCGCTAAAGAAGTTTTCACTTCAAAAAATCTGTATCTAGCGTATTTTTTGTTTTATTTTCAAAAATCATTTCCTAGTTAAGTTTTCAACTTAATCAACTTTATAGGTATTTTTTTGTTTTGAAATTCCTATAGGACTATAATAGAAGTACTCTGTTTCAAATAAAAAAAACCGGCCAAGTGCGAGTCGGACTCGCGCACCGAGGGTTCCGTAAAATTTACGGTTTTCGCAGTTTTTCCTTTATCTGTGCTATAAGACGTTGCTTCGTACCAAATTTCAAGATTCTGAGTTCACGGGAAGTACCCTGTAGGTTTTGATTCCCTTGCGAGTTTCGAAAATTTGCGCAAATTTGCGGCATAAACTGCTGTATCTTTTGATTGCGTTGGCTTAGAAGTTTTATTTTTTCACAGCTTTAAGGGACAGTAGACCTGCGTATTTGGTATAAATTTTAGCTTGATACCTCCACGCGTTCCAGAGAAAAAGGGTCTTGACAGATGGACGGACGGACAACAAAGTGATCCTGTAAGGGTTGCGTTTTTTTACTTTTGAGTTACGGAACCCTAAAAAGACCGGGTTGCACTCCGGGAGTGCCGGCAGAAGTGAAAACTCAATAACATTGTAACAGTTTTTCGATCAGGTTATGTGACATCTTACGGTGTCACCCTAAAAATTTGAACATGATAGGTTGAATAGTTTTTGAAAAAAAATACAAAAACTACGGAACCCTACACTGAGCGTGGCCCGACACGCTCATGGCCGGTTTTTATTTTAACCCTTTATTTGGCAAGCAAAAAAAAATCGTGAGTTCAAGCCTCGTTTGCGGCTTGTAGAGCAAAAAAAATAGTCTGCGCAAAAAATGCTAAAAGAGCATGAAGAAATGTGTATTATTGGGATATACATAATCAAATAAAGGGTTAACCTGCTATTGAAATATACCCGTCCCAACCCCATTCATTCTAGAAAAATCTTAACAGCGCGAAGTAGGAATGGGGTCAGCGCCATCTATCGGCCCCATTTGGTACTAACGTGCAAGGGGAATGAGCTTAGTATGTATGTTGGTGTTTTAGCGATTATTGTTTATCACGTGAACCGATTTCGATTATTATTTTTTTATTTGAAAGGGAGTACTCCTATTATAGTCTTATAGGAATTTCAAAACAAAAAAGCCTAGCGAGGTAGTATGGTTGAGATTATTCCGAGTGGCCGACTTTTTATAATGCTGTCATTGCAATTGGAATCTTCTGCCATAGACGGAAGAGTTGCTTTTTGAATGAACAACTTTGATGCAATTCGGCCAAATCAAATAATCTCAAGTATAACAAACGATCATTTTTGGAGTAACGTTTGATTATTCACTAATAAAACTTGACAGATCAAACTCAAAATGATCTTTATTCAAGTAGGCCTAGTAAAAAGCACTTTCAAATCGTCAGTTATTTTTTCAAAGTATTTTATGAAACATAAAAAATAAAATAAAAAATTATATGAAGTAAAAATTGTTTAGAAAATACTAGTGAATGTTTCTAGAAAAACCATCTAATGTCAAAAAACTAAATATAACGAGAATTAAATAATTAATCTATTGATTAAAAATTCAGTCACAATTAGTTCCATGGAGTTTTATCATTCATGTAGTCTTGTGTGCTATAATAAGCTTTCGAAATAAGTTTACGCTTCACATAATTCTTGAATTTATTAATAGATAACTGAGTTACGTTTCCAGGATGTTTGTTATAAAACCTTACACTACCCATGAATGTTTTTTTTTATTTTTTGGAGCCGAGTGGTGGGCACCGCGAGCTTACGCTTATTTCTAGTATTAATATTATGTATGTCCCAGTTTTTCCTAAAATTGACTATGTTTTTATGTACATACACAAAATTTTCATAGATATACTGACAATGTAATGTCATTATATTAATATTTTAAAACTTATCTCTAAGTGAGTCTCTATGTTGCAATCTATATATATATCGCCCGAATAGCCCGTTTCTGCAAAACAAAAATCGAATGAATGTCCGAGGCACTGCCCCACAATAAAATGCCATATGACATAATGCTATGGAAGTAGCTAAAATATACAAATCGAGGTGTTTTCACGTCTGTTTATTGACGGACCTTGCTCACCGCAAATGCTGCAGAACTCAGTCTATTCGAGAGATTAGCAATATGGGGACCCCATTGGAGCTTGGAATCTAACGTTAAACCAAGAAAAACTGTACTATCAATTCTTCCCTGCTTCCTACTGCTTACAAAGAAACATCCCCTCCTTATGCGGCAGCCTGGTAAAACAGTACACTGATGTATACACACAATTACACACCTACACAAATCCACGGCAGACCCGTCTCGTCGCCAGCCACGGGCACCGGCACGACCTCCCAGCGCTCGCCGCGCCGGAACTCAGCCCGGGGGTAGCGGTCGTGCGGCACCAGCGGCAGGTCCGTGGGAGGGATCAGGATAAACTCTTTCACGCCGTCTATGACGCAGTACATGTTCTCGTAAGGGTCCTTGTGCACTGAAAACAACAAATAAACAAGTTTCTGACAAAAATGTCATGTTTGGTACAAGCTTTTATTGCCGACTGTACTTTTCTGTATACCATCATCAACTACTCGTTGAGACGATTCTAACGAGCACAAACTCAACGGGGTTACGTCGGATAAGTACTGAATTCCCATGGCCACCTTTTGTCTCCATCACCAGATCAGCTCTATGGTACCACAATATTGAATTGTCATCAAAACTACTTATATCCAAAATTTCAGCTCAATCGGTCACCGGGAAGTGGTTCAAATTTAACTTGCAAGATTTGATGACAAATTCGGGACAGGTGAAACTAAACAAAAGCTTGTAAAAATTTCACCGACAGAACAATCAACAAACATAGTTAAGGACGACGCCAGACATAGCATTCGATGGGAATATTTAATAGCTTAACAAAAAAGATGACTTGCAATTGTTAGCACATTAAAACCGAAATTTGATGAATAATTAGTATTTTAGCCGCCAAATCAGAATTTTTGAAGTGAAAACTTCTTTAGCGGCGCTGAGCACTTTTTGGGATGGGGAAAAATTATTAAATACGCGACAGAGTTTTGTGACGTCAGATGTGGAAGGTCACTTTTTGCTGCTAGCCGATTCAACTTCATTCAAAACTGAACGCTATTGCTTTGCTATTGAGAAAATTCGAATAATTCGAATTTCGGCGTTATTCCTAAAGAGATAAAGCTTAGAAAAATATTTACCAACGGCATAAACAAATTGGTATTTTGGTCGCCACCGCCGTCTGCTGTTTTTGCAAATTCGAATAGTTCGAATTTAGACGTTATTCCGAAAGAGATAAAGCTTTGAAAAATATTTGGCAATGGCAAAAACAAATTGGTATTGTGTTTGCCGCCGACCGTCGGCGCGCGCCGACGGGCGAGCCGACGGCCCCTCGCACCCAACGCGCCCGCGGGCCGTCCGCCTAAATAATTGATAACACGATCTTGGCTGGTTTTTTTATGTGGCTTTGAAAACTTGCCAATAAGGATTACCATTAATATACAAGCAAAACGTTCAGAGGCTCTAGTATTACTCCAGGCAAAATACGGTTTTGAAAAACATTAATTTATAATAGCGTTGTTTTTGTTGATTTCATTTTAAAATGTTATTCTAAGATGATTAATTCAAGAATCCGACAAACTTTCCACCCGGAAGTAATTATGTAGATTTAAATGAAGCATGCATTGTCTTTTTTTGTACGATTTATCTTGAATATTATAGAGCAAATGTTAATGAACCAAAATAAAGACAAAAATATGTATTAATATTTTTTCTGACTTTTCAGAAGCTAGTTAGTTTATCGTTTTTTTGATGTCTGAAATTTTGCCGGATTTTGTCGCTGGGTAACTATTTAATTGATAATATATCCGTTACACATGAAAAATAAGCTATTATAAATTATTTCCAAATTTGACTTTTTTTCCATACGAGTTGTCAGTTCATTGCCTGGACTATATAAGTTTTACCGAAACAAAACTTTACGATCGCGTTTGCGTTTTACCCTCAATTTGTATGGGATTTGAAAGCTAAACGCGAACGCGGTCGTAACGTTTTGTTTCGGTAAAACTTATACTAGAGTCTGATACCTCTGTCAAGACAACTATGGACCTACTCGTATAATTCAAGAGGACCGACCACGTCAATTCAACGTTGCATTCCACTGAAATAATTCCGCGAAAGCTCCGGTTGTGGAATGAGCTCCCTGCCGAGGTTTCCCGAGGCTTAGTGCTAGTGTATACACTTTTTAGGGTTCCGTAGTCAACAAGGAACCCTTATAGTTTCGCCATGTCCGTCTGGCCGTCCGTCCGTCCGTCCGTCCGGAGGCTTAGCTCAGTAACCATTACTACTAGAATACTGTAACTCGGCATGGGTATATAAATCAATCACGCCGAAAAAACAGAAGAATAGAATCTTGAAAAAATATAAAATCTTTTTTTTGGGGTACCTCCCCTACAACTAAAGTGGGGATGTATTTTTTTTTCTCGTTATACCCATAGTGTGGGGTATCGTTGGCTAGCTTGTTCATGTATTATGGGTTTCTTAAAACGTTTTTTAAAATTAGTGATTCGGTTGCGAGATGTTGGGCTTTAAAGTCCAAATTTTTGTTTGAGTCGTGTGTCGATGTAACTAAGAAAGACAAGCAACTACGGAACCCTACACTGCGCGTGGCCCGACACGCAGTTGGCCGATTTTAAAGTGTCGTTGACGCGCTTGTGACACAGCTGGAGTTTCAAGCGTCCTTAGGCTATGGTGACCGCTTACCATCAGGCAACCGTACGCTTGCTTGTCATCGACGTGGCATAAATAAACAGGTTCCTTATTTCGGTGAATCGCGATTTTGTATTGAAATTGGCAGCCATGGTGGTAGTGTCACAGATTATATAATAGTTAGTGTGTTAAGGTTTAAGCGCGATACTAACCCCTTGAACGCCAAGAACACCTAAAGCGTACTCGTGTGTTGTCGTGCACACAGGGGCATGGTATGACGTACGCTGTCAATGCAACCGTCAGGCTTTCAACTAAGGTTTGCATTTGCTCTCTCTCGCTTTTGAAAGGTTGTCTGTATAGATATTGGCGAGAACTCGACTGTACAACGGTGGCAGACAAGCATACGGCCTGCCTGATGTTAAGCAGACATCGTTGCATAAACGCTTGCGATACTAGAGGAATCACAAACATGCGGCCGACCGTGTATTGCTTCGAGGATTAGATAGAGACAAATGCGTACTTGACGTGACTGCTCTGTCGTCCCCCATCCAGAAGTTGACAGCATCAGGGCTCTTGTTGAATGCTTCGCTGGCAAACGGTATCTCGGGCTCCACATCGCATAACAGCTCTTTGAAATCTTCAGTTAAATTGGAGTTCTGTTTTTGTATGTACGGAATAAAGTTTTCTCTGAAACAGGCACAAAAAGTTCGAACAACCGCTGTATAGATTTAGATTTCTTTATTTCATAAAATAAATTTTCATCACACTTGCTCGAAAAGGGCTTGATAATGCGCAGACATACAGAGCTGTAATAGCTTGTGTTACGCCCTCGGGCGTAATGGTTTTTTTCTTAAATTGTATCTGTCACTCATGCGGCAGTTACAAAGCAAAGAGGTTTTATATCAAATACGATGTCTGAAAACGTATTTATAAATAAATTTAAACTTAAAAAAATTACTTAAACATGTTTAACTGAATTATTTACAGATTTAATATGTAGTTATTCAGTGTCTATGTAAAATGTTTTTAAGTGTTTTCAAATCGTGGCTGTACACCGAAGGGTCTTTGCCATACGCGCCTCACGTCAAATTCAACAAAATGGACGACTGACATGTTGCAGTTTTTATTACGATTTGTATTAATTTAATCTTAAATGTATTTGTTTCCTCGCAAATGTGATGAAAAACATTGTGTATAACACGGGCGTAAGAATATTGAAAACTCGAGTCATCAAAAGCCCTCTGCCTTCGGCGTCGGGCTTCTGATAGACTCTTGTTCGCAATATTCGACTTACGCCCCTCGGTAAACAATGTACTATTACATTATAAGTTAACTTAAAGCTGCGTACGAATTTGAGCGGCTCAGCCTGAGGCATGCTCGCCCCGCGCGCCGCGCTGCTCGCGAGCCAAATTGTTGCACATAAACATGCGCGGGCCAGGCAGCGTGCTCGCGGCGAGACGACATTGTGCGTCGTTCAAAATGGCGTCGGACACGATGACAGCCGCGGTTGCGTTTATCATATTGCACCAAATTATATTAGTAAAATGACCGAACTCGATTACACATGCACGGCTCATTCCCTTAGTCAAATTCATACGCACCTCGCCCACAAACAAGTCAGAACGTGTCGCTCTGCCCGCGGCAACCTAAGATACACGTCCAAATTACGCGAGGCACGCACATTGAAGCGCCTTTGAGCACGGTCAAGAGACCGCGGTCCGCCTAAAGCAAAGGGGGCGCAAAGTAAGGACTTAGAAAATTTTTGATCCAAAGTGAAAATTGTATAGGAATCATAAAATACTTAGGAAAATTTTATTCAAAACGCTAAAATAAGCATGTTTTATAGAAAAAACTTTTTCTCTAAAATCAAAAATGGCCGAGATATTCGCCCTATTAAGCTCATTGATTGCCGTTGTCGCAAATGCCAACAAAATGTATAAAACCTAATCTAACCTAATGTCAATAGTGACTTTCCCTATCTCCTCATGTCTTTTTTATATTGTGTCAGACACTGCCTTAGCTCCGGCTTTTTATATACACTCTAGGGGTAGGGCAGACAAGACCACGTGGAATCGGGGTTGACAGCTTCGGTTCTGTGGCAAGTCTTATGATAATGCAATGCTTATTTTAGCGTAGCGTTTTTTAGCTAGATTCGGACTTTCGCAGCCTAATATTGAATACATAATATCCCAGCTCCCTTGAAAACCATCAATCTTTGAGGGCGAATATCTCGGCCATTTTTGATTTTAGAGAAAAATTGTTCCTATAAAACATGCTTATATTAGCGTAATCTTTACGATAAAACAATAATAAATAGGTGTTATAATTAGGGATGTTACGGACCTTCGCCTCCGCATCCGTTAAGGCGGAACTTCCGTTTGGTTTTACACCTTCGGATTCGCCCCCGCTTTCGCTATTTTTTATTTTACACCTCCGCCTCCGCCTCCGCCTCCGTTAATTTTTTACCGAAGTTATACCGGAGCTGAAGGTATTGCATTTGTCGCGGTAGCGTGGTGCACGCCAACGAGTTTTGACTTGTCCGGGAATTACTTACCTATCACTCACGATCGCCCGCTTTTTGTCTGAGTGTAAGGCCTGAGTGGACGCCCCGCTCAGAGCGGGGCGTCGAGCGTCCATATAAATTGCGTTTGTTTTATATGGACGCTGCACGCCCCGCTCTGAGCGGGGCGTCCACTCAGGCCTTGCACTTAAGCCGGCTGTACACATTGGGCCAACGTTGGCGTGTGAGCAGGATGCAGCTATGCGTTAGAAGGAGAACGCTATAATTCGATCTCATTCGTTTGCATAGCTGCATCCTGCTCACGCGCCAACGTTGGCCCAATGTGTACAGCGGCCATTACATATAAAATATAAATCAGTTAGTTCCGTCAGTTACTTCCGTGTTGGTATTGCGTTGCATCATATTAGTACGTGCTTTTAAATACGTTTAAAACTGGTGCCCTATGGAATTACTTTGTTAATATAAGTACAAACTCGGCAAAGTGTAATTATTCTAGGAAAGGAGGAACAAGGGCCACCTAAACTCGTTGCACCATAAAGAGTATGAATATGAAGACTCCAAAAGCAGACTCAGAAAAAAAGGTAGCTCCGTGTCCTCAGGTTCGAATTCTACGCCTATTCAAGAGGTAAAAAAACAAATTAGGCTGGGTTGTACCAAACCGTCTGTAATCGTAAGCGATGTTCGTTAAATAAATAAATAAATATTAGGGGACAATCTTACACAAATCGACCTAGTCCCATAGTAAGCTCATTAAGGCTTGTGTTATGGGTACTAGACGACGATATATATAATAGATATAAATACTTAAATACATAGAAAACTTGCATGACTCAGAAACAAATATTTATGCTCATCACACAAATATTTGCCCTTACCGGGATTCGAACCCAGGACCTTCAGCTTCGTAGGCAGCGTCACTACCCACTAGGCTAACCGGTCGTCGTTAAAATATCAATGTATGGAAAGTTTGACAAGTTTCTATGGGATGACAGCTGCCCGCGCCATATTTAACGTTGATCGGTCTGTAACCGTAAGTCGGTGCAACTCGCCCTTAGAATACAAGATGCGTTGACGAAAAATCAAACATCTCACACCTCCGGCTCCGCCTCCGATAAACCTCCGGATCCGGCTCCGGATCCGGCTTCGGTAACGGCTCCAACTTCGCCTCCGGATCCGGATCCGACTCCGTTAAATAAAAAATAAAAACTCCGGATCCGGCTCCGGCTCCGGTAAAGCCGCCTCCGTAACATCCCTAGTTATAATGACACCAACTCCATCAAAAATTTTCTAAGTCCTGCGCCCCCTTTGCTTTAGTCCAACCGAGACCGCCTCTGGACGGCTAGCCGCTCGCGGGCTTGCGTGTGAGCGCGTACGAATTTGAGCGAAATAGCTGAGCCGTGCGTGCCTCAACCCGAGGCTGCTCTAATTCGTACGCAGCTTAACAACTAAATGAGATATGTCTGTACAAAAAATCATTTTTTCGCAAGCTTTTATAATTTATTGCCAACTGTACTTTTCTGTATACCGCCATCAACAACTTGTTGAGACGATTCTAACGAGCCCAAACTCAACGGGGCTACATCTGTTAAGTCCTGAATCCCCATGGCCATCTTCTACCTCCATCGTCAGATCAGCTCGATGGTGCCATAATATTGAATTGTCATCCAAACTATACTTAAACACAAAATTTGAAAAAATTAAGACATCTGCTTCATAATTGAGTTGCCAGTTTCCACCCGAACAAACATAGTTACATACATTGTCAGTTAAATAACAGCTTCTAAAAACTGACGTTTTTTTTCATTCAAAGGGTAGCTTGTGTCACCCAGGGCATTATCCATACTAATCCATACTAATATTATAAATGCGAAAGTGTGTCTGTCTGTTACCTCTTCACGCTTAAACCGCTGAACCGATTGCGATGAAATTTGGTATGGAGATAGTTTGAGCCCCGGGGAAGGACATAGGATAGTTTTTATCCCGGAAATCATCCCCTAAGAGGATGAAATGGGGGGTGAAAGTTTGTATGGAGCTGCGATATAAACGAGTGCCACGCGGACGGAGTCGCGGGCAGAAGCTAGTTTCCAATAAATCGATACCTGATTCATCAAAATCGGTTCAGTATCTTAAATGACGAACACACGTAAATACAAATCATCCTTCTAGCGTTGTTCCCAGTTGTGCCCTTAAAGGAGCTTGGGGTCCGCTTTGAACCTAATCCCAAGATTTGGCATAGGCACTAGTTTTACGAAAGCGACTGCCATCTGACCTTCCAACCCAGAAGGAAACCTAGACCTTATAGGGATTATAAAAGTTAGTCCATAGTCCACACATAAGTTCCGAAAAAAACATTGGAACGAGCCGGGATTGGAACCCACAACCGGCGCTAGACAGCCACATGCCTGCTACCATAGCTTCTCGAACGTAAATACAAATATATCCCTTCCTTTCGGGGGTAGTTGGGAAGTGCTGTATTAAGTCAAGGACAAAGTGCCTGCCGCCACACCCTGGTGACAGCAAAAGGTTTGTATTTGTCCTTTTATTTCCCAACACAGAGATTTTTTATTGTACCTTGAAAGGTCAGTGTGCATGTGTCAGCTAGCCCTAAGGGGAGGTGAGATGTATGATTGTTTGTCACCATTATAGCACTGCTTAAAACTCTTAATTTCATCCACTCTTCTTCATTATTGAAACACATGCAATATTTTTCATTAATGAGACCTTTTTTGATGCCTAATATTATTTTTTATAACAAAATGTTGGCATACAAGCATATGGCAGTTGCTGCAGCCTATGAACACATAACTCTCATATCACTTTGAATGAAACATACTTTTTCTGCTCCAAGCAGTCCAAAAACTCAGTCATAGTCATCTCCATTTCGTACGGCATGACGAAGTACTCCACTCCTTCTTCATTGGTAGTTATGCCGTCGGCCAGCCCGTTGGGGGTGACAGCTACTGTCACCTTCTTGTCTGGTATTGTTTGCCTGCAATATTAGATTTGAGAACCTTGGTTAACCAAATCACTTACACAAGCAATATATATTTATCAGGCAGGCTGTTGAGACAATAATAAAATTCCCAGAAATGTTCCTTCGTCGGGACTTCTGCCTTTTCTCTCTCATCTATGAGAGGATGCCTGTACCCAGCACTAAATAAATAAATAAATAAATATTAGGGGACAATCTTACACAAATCGACCTAGTCCCATAGTAAGCTCATTAAGGCTTGTGTTATGGGTACTAGACGATGATATATATATAATAGATATAAATACTTAAATACATAGAAAACTTCCATGACTCAGAAACAAATATTCATGGTCATCACACAAATATTTGCCCTTACCGGGATTTGAACCCAGGACCTTCAGCTTCGTAGGCAGCGTCACTACCCACTAGGCTAACCGGTCGTCAAAACGGCACTGGGTTTATACATCGTATGTTGTGGTGCTGATTTATTTATTTATTATATATTTTTTTGTAATCAAATCACAATTCAAGTAAAGTGGCCGTCAATAGAACTTGCTAACTATGTAAACAAACCGTCATACTGAAATTGACATTAAATGTCAATTTCAATACATTGTTTGTTTACATAGTTAGCAAGTTCTATTGACGGCCACTTTAATCACAACAAGGGAGTGAAAAGATAAGTCTTACACTGTATGGCAACATTTGTTTTGCAGATTGCTCACAACTGGGTACAGTCAATGTCAACATATGTCATACACTCTTGCAGTCACCAGCATCATCGGTGGCATCAAAGTGCATACAAATATCTGACACAACTCTATTATTAGGGTCTTAAGATGGGTCACATAATTTTGCCAGGTTTGTAATGGCATATTTTAATGCTGGTGAGAGTACAGTCAACATCAAAGATATGTTTACCCCTTTGGATTTTATTTCATTGCGTTATATATTGACATGTGGATAGTTATGAAGATCTGAGGGTATCCCTAGTTGGGTTCTATCCTGGAAGCCAGCATGCGTACCTAACACATAGTAATAAAAAAAATAAGGCGAAAATAGTAAACATCTCTTTGACATTGACTGTACCTTGTTCCTTCGTAACAAGGCAAAGAGTGTAAACAGTCATTAAAATATGATATCAACTGTACATGGAAGCCCTAACGAGTATTTTGTAACTGTAAGTATGCTTTTCTTTTCCTTCCCTGCCGTAAAATTTATTTCCGAGTGTTGAATATGATTTTTTGTGTATTTAACTATACAGGGAGGAACATTTCCTTGGACTAAGCTGAAAGGACAGTGTTATATAAGTGACGTACAAACGATCTATTATAAATGTTAAGCTGGATTTAAAAGAAAAAAAAAAACATAAAAATCGAAATATTTTATCTTAGTGACAACCCTAATACTATACATAGTTATTATTTTCATTTGAAATTGACACATGTCACAAGTCACAAGAATCTTGCTGACTTCATTGAATCTGCTGGATAGGGTTGAAACATACAGTTTTTTTCACCAAAGTTTAACAAGTTGTATCTCGGTAACCGTTAGAAATATTAATATGGTTACTAGGTGAGAAGTAAAGCACTAAACCTGATCTATATCCCATTTGCTTAAAAGTCCATCGATCTGTTCCACCCAGTATATATATATATATATATATATATATATATATATATTATATAAAACAACACATGCATTATTGAGCTTTTGTTATTGTTGAGATAGTTAAACTTGCTTAATGTCTAATCCCAAATATTTATTTATTTATTCTTACTTAAAATAATCAGCATTCCATTTGTGAGTAGCCGGCCAAGAGGTGCAGCCTCCTCGGATGATAACTGGGATGTTCTTTGAGACATATTCTCTGTAAAACTGCAGGGGCTCTAATATCCGTGTCTCAGGCAGACGCTCGCCCAAATAGAGATCTAAGGAATATGTAAAACTTTGACAACATAAAACCTTTGCTGAGCATAAAACATAACCCTACATAATTACGACTAATATGAACATGAACTGGTAAAACTATTACCTGATGATTCCTCATGAAGGACATCAAAAGCATTGATGACAATACTACTACTCATGACGTAGTTATAAATTTTAATTCATTACAACGTAAATACATTTATGAGTTTATTTTATAATTTTTAGTAAACATAACCTAAAAATTTAATTGACAGGTGCAGTTTTTTTTTATTGATATGGATCTGGATTCTTAGGAAATGAAAAATAAATCTGTTTACTACTAAACATTATCTAAAGTATATAATACGATACAAATATCAAGAAACTCTTGATTTTAAACAAATGAATCATTAAATATATTTCATGGGCATAGGCTTCTTCAAGATTCCCTTGATTGGTTGACCGTAGAGATCATCAACTTGAGGGCCTTTTGCTAACTGTGCTTCCACCGGAGGAGCTATCGTTTCATTGGGAGATGGTAGTGTTCTGTTCCACAAAGAACGAGGCATGTAGTTACTGGTTGCGCCCACTACAGTAACTAAAATAAAAAATAATTTTTTTTAGCTCGTTTTAAAAATAAATATTACTTATATTATTATTTAAAATGAAGTCTTTAATAACACTAATAATATCTACCAACCATTCGATTTTCGGTTCATTTCCGACTCCGAAATGGTAACAGCACTTTGTGCTCGCGGACCTGGTAACATATTGAGTTCAAAGAATTCATCTGCGCCTTGTTTGGTCATGCTGATTTTATTTTTTTCGTGCATCTGTCGCAGTCGCAGAGCTTTGTCAAAACTCCGGAGGAAAGTTTTGGACGTAGTGTGCAGAACCACATTATCTAGCACTCCTGAAAATAATACGTTGTTGGTAAACTCAGAACAAGAAAAAAAGGTCTTTTTTCTTCTTTTTTCTTGGTCTGAGTTGGGAGCATTAGCATCAGCACGTCTTTCATGAGACGGCCGCGACATACTCTCGATTTTTCTCGCATTATATATACCTCTTGTTCTAAGTGTTCTAAAAGGAGAGAGACGGATAGTGCGAGAAAAATCGAGAGCTCGCGCGCCGTCTTGTGATGGCTGTGCAGAGCATGCCTCTCTGTCGCACTTGCTAGTTCAAGCGACAGAGAAGGAGATACACAAATGAAGTTCGTTTTCGTCGCGCGGTTTTCGTATCCCCACAGGAGTTTAGGAGACGCTACACGTACGAAATCGGCAGGACTGCATGCTGGCCGCCGGGTGATTCCAGCCCGTGTGGATACGGGCCGGAAGCTCGGCGTCCTGTCAAATCAAGATCAATCCATATCCATACTAGATTTTCTGTGACCTTGCTTGGCCGTCCGCCAATTTCGTAGGTGTAGCGTCTCCTTTTGGTTTTGGCTACTTAGAACTACAGGAGACGCTACACGGGTCGATATCGGCAGACGGCCAAGCAAGGTCACAGAAAATGCAGAATAGAGTGACCTTGATTTGGCCTGCCACCGTGCTTCTGACACGTATCCACACGGGCTGAATCACGCGTCGGCCGGCATGCAGTCCGGCCGATATCGGCCCGTGTATTGTCTCTCAATAACATTGTAACAGTTTTCCGATCATGTCACGAGACATCTTACGGTGTCACCCTAAAAATGAATTTGGCGCAAATTTATAAACAACTAGCTTCTGCCCGCGACTCCTTCCGCGTGGAAATCGTTTATATCGCAGCTCCATACAAACTTCAACTCCCCATTTCATCCCTTTAGGGAGTGATTTCCAGGATGAAAACTATCCTATGTCCTTCCCCGGGATTCAAACTATCTCCATACCAAGTTTCATCGCAATCGGTTCAGCGGTTTAAGCGTGAAGAGGTAACAGACAGACAGACAGACAGACAGACAGACATATTAGTATGGAAGTATGGATTATCAATTATTTAGGCGCACGCGCCGCGGGCGCGTTGGGTGCGTCGGCCCGGCTCGCCCGCCGCCGGCGGCGAACAAAATACCAATTTGTTTTTGCCATTGCCAAATATTTTTCAAAGCTTTATCTCTTTAGGAATAACGTCCAAATTCGAATTTGCAAAAACAGCGGACGGCGGCGTCGACCAAAATATCAATTTGTTTTTGCCGTTGGTAAATATTTTTCAAAGCTTTATCTTTTTAGGAATAACGTCCAAATTCGAACTATTCGAATTTGCTCAATAGCAAAACGGTGAAGCACGCGTGGACAAAAAAAATATTTGCAGAATATGCTATTGAAAAATTATAATCTTACGAATAGCGTTCCGTTTTGAATGAAGTCGAATCAGCTAGCAGCAAAATATAAAAGTTTGTGACCTCCTTCACATCTGACGTCACAAAAATCTGTCGCGTATTTAACAATTTTTCCCCATCCCAAAAAGTGCTCAGCGCCGCTAAAGAAGTTTTCACTTCAAAAATACTAGAAACTTACGTAATTGTGAACATCTTGCTATGATTGTTTCCTTATACCGATGTTTCTTGATCATTGGATTGCCTAAGAAGTTCACATCTACGAGAGATATCAATGTGCAAAGGCTGTCTGCAACATCCTGAAGAAACAAATGTAAAATCATAAATTAAAATTTACCGCTGAATCAATGTAAATCGATCTATATAGTTTACTTTAAAAACAAAGTTTTAACCGGCACATGACTCGAATAAAAATTAGGGCTTCGAGGCTCAATATCTCGCAAACAAATCACCGATTTGAAAAGTGGATCTAGGAAACCCATATAAGTTTTAAACGAGCTATCCAACGATACCCCACCCCCCTATGGGTTTAACGCGAAAAAAAAAAAGACCAGGTTGCACTCCGGGAGTGCCGGCAGAAGTGAAAACTCAATAACATTGTAACAGTTTTTCGATCAGGTCACGTGACATCTTACGGTGTCACCCTAAAAATGAATTTTACGCAAATTTATAAACAATTATCAATTATTTAGGCGGACGGGCCGCGGGCGCGTTGGGTGCGACGGGCCACCGGCTCGCCCGTCGGCGCGCCGACGGGCGGCGGCAAACACAATACCAATTTGTTTTTGCCATTGCCAAATATTTTTCAAGCTTTATCTCTTTATGAATAACGTCTAAATTCGAACTATTCGAATTTGCAAGAACAGCAGACGGCGGTGGCGACCAAAATATCAATTTGCCTTTGCCGTTGGTAAATATTTTTCTAAGCTTTATCTCTTTAGGAATAACGCCCAAATTTGAAGTATTCGAATTTTCTCAATAGCAAAACGGTGAAGGACGCGTTGATTAAAATTACAAATTTATTTGCAGAATATGCTATTGCAAAAAGTGTTTATCGGCTTTATACTCTTACGAATAGCGTTCAGTTTTGAATGAAGTCGAATCGGCTAGCAGCAAAAAGTGACCTCCTTCACATCTGACGTCACAAAACTCTGTCGCGTATTTAACAATTTTTCCCCATCCCAAAAAGTGCTCAGCGCCGCTAAAGAAGTTTTCACTTCAAAAATTGCATCCCCGCTTTAGGTGTAGGGGATTTTATTGTACTGTTCTGTCGGCGTGATTTTATATACCCATGCCGAATTACAGTTTTCTAGTAGTAATGGTTACTGAGCTAAGTCGAAGACGGACAGACAGACAGACAGACGGATGAACATGGCGAAACTTTAAGGGTTCCTTGTTGACTATACGGAACCCTAAAAACCAAATCGCTGTATGTGGGCCGATAATATTTGAGGAGTTCCGTCGATTCATCAAGAAAGCTGATTCTGAGACCTTTGGCACTTCATTAGTTGCTATTTCCACAGAATCATATCAGAATCTGTGACGTACTTTTATAGTTTTAGTTACATCGTTGGGGAGTTACAGGAGACATGTGTAATCTTCATCATCAGTTCCACTTCACCACATTTGTGATTTCCGGGTGTAAATACACGAGTTATAATAGAAAGTACCGAAATCACTAAATGCGTGCCTAATATATTTGAGGAGTTCCCTCAATTCCTCCAACAGAATTTTTGAAAATAATGCAAACAACCTGCAAGCATGTGCTTACCAACAAAAAAATGTACAAATCGGCTTATAAATGACGGAGTTCTGAGGTAACAAACATTAAAAATAATCCTTCATTTTTTTGAAGTTTCTTCTTTATTAGTTAATAAAGAAGAAACTTCAAAAAAATGAAGGATTATTTTTAATGTTTGTTACCTCAGAACTCCGTCATTTATAAGCCGATTTGTACATTTTTTCAACTTCAACCCCCCACACACAACACCACCAACACCTTCAGCCCCTCAGTTTTCAACTTTTGTAAGTTGTAGTTACAACTTACAAAAGTTGAAAACCCCCCGACATTTTCATTTTAAAGTCCAATATCTCAAAAACGGATAAAATTATCTATGACACTAAAAAAAAGACTGGGTTGCGCTCCGGGAGTGCCGGTAGAAGTGAAAACTCATAATATAAGGAGACCACACGTGTATTTTTCTACAGTGAACGAAACTAAGAAAAAATATCTACCTCACGAGTAGATACTTTTTCTCGGTTTCCTTAAACACAAATCTTCACTTAAATAGCACTTCAAAATAGCGATTTTACGAAATTTAGGTGCGCTTGGCCGCGCGCTCTTTACTTCACTTGCCACAAATATTGTGAATTTGGCGGCGAACGTACGTAAAGATTGTTGATTATATATACGATACAATGTCTAGTAAAAGCGAACTTTACCTACAAATTTTCCGTGAATTTAAAATAGGTAAATAACCGAGCGTGGCTCAGTCGGACTTTATACCTATGGTCTGACGCGAAGAAAACATACATGATAAAATAAGTATAATAAGGTAATGTAATCTTACTGTAACACCTATAATTATACAATAAATGAAATCTTTTAAATATTCATAACTATTAGATAAATAATTTACTTTAAAAACAAAGTTTTAACCGACTTCAATCTAGTACTCCGCCAAGCCACGAGAACATTTCCACATTTATTTTCCAATTTACCACATGAACTGATTTCCGAGAGCAAATGCGTTGATTATTAGAGAAAAAAAACCCAATCGCTGTATGTGGGCCGATAATATTTGAGAACTTCCGTCGATTCCACAAGGATCACCTTTGGCACTTCATTAGTTGCTATTTCAACGGAATCTTATCAGAATCTGTGACGTACTTTTGTACTTTTAAGTACATAATTGAGGAATTCCGTAAGTCATCTGTGGTCTTCATCATCAATTCCACTCCACCAAATTTATGATTTCCGGGCCGGGTGTAAATACACAAGATCTAATAGAAAATACCAAAATCACTATACGCGTGCCTACTATAATTGAGGAGTTCTCTCATATCCTCATGGATCCCATCATCCAAGTGAATCTTTAAAAAAATGAGACCCACCTGGAATCATATACTTACAAACAAAAAAAAAATTAGGAATCGGCTCATCAATCACGGAGTTCTGAGGTAACAAACATTGAAAAAACAAATCATGATAAAAAAAAAACCGATTTGAGAACTTCCTCCTTTTTTTTGAAGTCGGTTAAAAAATAAACAAGATTTATTACTATATACAATTTATCTTACAATTCGGTCGATTGAAAAAAAAACATGCGTGAGGTTTACGTAGGGGGGCGGGGGGGTGGCCAAGAACCTCACCAAAAATCACCAAGGGGGGGGGGGGGGGGGGGTAAAAAAATAGCCGAGAAAACCTCTCGTGATTTGTGCACAAGCCCAGAGAGACTCCATCCTACGGTCACGTGACCTCCTACGCATCTGACGTCACAAAAATCTGTCGCGGGTTTAACAATGTTTCCCCATCCCAAAAAGTGCTCAGCGCCGCTATAGAAGTTTTCACTTCAAAGAGCGCATTCAAATCGGTCTATCCGTTTGGGAGTTACAATACCACAGACAGATACACAGACACACAGATACACATACACGTACTGTTACTGCGTCGCTTATAAGCAATCAGTGTATTACAGACAATGAAAGCACTAACTGAAAAATCTTCGAAGTTGTTCTTCTTGGCTATCAGCACTTCCAATCGGCGGAGCGGTTTAGCCCACGCCACATCTGTCATTTTGTTTTCTGATACGTTCAATATTCGTAGCGACGACTGAAAAATATAATTCGAAAAGTTGAGAAAACCTCATTTTCATTTCAAAGTCCAATATCTCAATATCTCAAAAACGGCTGAACAGATTTTCATGAAACATGGCTGAGAACACTCAGAATCACATCAGCTTTTGAATAAAAAAACCGAATTCAAATCGGTCCATCCGTTTCGGAGCTACGATACCGACAGTTACACAGACACATTAAACTTATAACACCCCTCTCTTTTTGCATCGGGGGTTAAAAACAGAAATCTTTAATTGATCGTTTGTGGATTTTCACAAAATATACTTTTCAAATGGGGTTGTAATGAATTAAAACACTAGGCTGTTGTATGTGTACATAATACCTATCAATATTTTATAATCCAAATTCATACCCCTAAGGCGATCATAGTTCTGGGATCAAAGCACAATCCGTCATGATTACTCGTATCCTGCTTCTCTATGTGGAGTTCCTCCAAATACTTTAAAGTTTCCAAATTTTCGACAACACTAATCCTATTATGACTCAAATATAATTTCTTTAGTTTGTGCAGTCGTTCTAAGCCTTGGATTCTATTAATGTGGTTCCATTGAAGATGTAGATGAGTCAAATTGTATAACAGGTCGAGGTTCTCAATCGATGTTATTTGGTTGTTGTGGTAGTAAGCATATATGACGTGCGTTGGATTTTTCGTTTTCGGCTGTGGATTAAAAACAAACGATTTTTAATAATTCTGATTTAAAAACAAACCAAGTGATAGTCATTTCTTTTTTCATGAACAATACAGGATTGTGTGAAAATACATTTGCACTTAACTAAAAATTTGAGAAAAAATATATACATACAAAATATTGTTAATAGTATAGATGATTATAGCAGCAAACGAAAAAACCATAGAAGTCTAAGTAGCGCCGCAAAATGGCCCCACAGAATGGGTGCCATTGCCATTATGCGGGGATGGGTAGGAATTTATAATATAGCTACCTACATAGCCTGACAACCAAATTAAGCGTAAAAGTTTACTTCTGTTCCTACGGTATTCGTCGATTCAAAATGTCAAAATATTCAAGTTTTCACTTCTGCCGGCCATCCCGGAGTGCAACTCGGTCTTTTTTTTTGAAGTGAAAACTTGATTAGCCGCGCTGAGCACTTTTTGGGAAAGGGAAAAATTGTTAAATACGCGACAGATTTTTGTGACGTCAACACGGCTAGCACGCGACGGCGCGCGAGCTCTCTCGATTTTTCTCGCACTATCCGTCTCTCTCTTATTAGAACACATAGAAGAAGAGGTATAGTGCGATAAAAATCGAGAGTATGTCGCGGCCGTCGTGTGCTAGACGTGCAGGTGTGAAGGAGGTCACAAACTTTTATATTTTGATGCTAGCCGATTAGACTTCATTCAAAACTGAACGCTATTCGTAAGAGTATAAAGCCGTTAAACACTTTTTGCAATAGCATATTCTGCAAATAAATTTGTAATTTTGTTCACGCGTCCTTCACCGTTTTGCTATTGAGCAAATTCGAATAGTTCGAATTTGGACGTTATTCCTAAAGAGGTAAAGCTTTGTAAAATATTTACCAACGGCAAAAACAAATTGATATTTTGTTCACCGCCGCCGTCCGCTGTTCTTGCAAATTCGAACAGTTCGAATTTGGACGTTATTCCTAAAGAGATAAAAACAAAACGGTAATGTGTTTGCCGCCGCCCGTCGGCGCGCGCCGACGGGCGAGCCGGCGGCCCCTCGCACCCAACGCAAATAAATTTGCGCCAAATTCATTTTTAGGGTGACACCGTAAGATGTCACGTGACCTGATCGAAAAACTGTTACAATTTTATTGAGTTTTCAATTCTGCCGGCACTCCCGGAGTGCAACCCGGTCTTTTTTTGTTTGTAAGTATATGCTTCCAGGTGGGTCCCATTTTTTTCAAAAAATCAGTTGGATGATAGGATGCCATGAGGAATTGAGGGAACTCCTCAATTATATCAGGCACGCGTGTAGTGATTTTGGTATTTTCTATTATAACTTGTGTATTTACACCCGGAAATCATAATTTTGGTGGAGTGGAATTGATGATGAAGACCACAGATGACTTATTGAATTCCTCAATTATCTACCTTAAAAGTATATCACAGATTCTGATAAGATTCCGTTGAAATAGCAACTAATGAAGTGCCAAAGGTGATCCTTGTGGAATCGACGGAAGTCCACAAATATTATCGGCCCACATACAGCGATTCGATTTTATTCTCTAATAATCAACGCATTTGCCCTCGGAAATGAGTTCATGTGGTAAATTGGAAAAGAAATGTAGAAATGTACTCGTGGCTTGGCGGAGTACTAAATTGAAGTCGGTTAAAACTTTGTTATTAAAGTAAATAATATTTGAGTTAGTTAGTTACTTACTATTTCAGTGAGGGATTTCTCGTGCAAAAACAAATGTGTAATCCTTTTTTCTTTCATTTGCTTTTTACGAATAATTTTTTTCGCCTGTTTTCGAAGTTCTTCTTCATTTAGTTTAAATTCTTTTAATTTTGTTTTACAGTTCAAAGCTTTTAACATGGTAAATAATGAGTATGTCACTCAATTTTATTTAAATTTCTATTGTTAGAATAGGTATTCACCTATCAATCAATGCGGTTTGAAAACAGACCCGTTACCATGGTTAATTTAAGGCTGGCCACACGCACGGAATTATCGTTCGGTTTCCGAACGGAATGACGTTAAAAAGGGTCTGAGGCGCTACCACGAACTTCGAAAGTCGAAGTTCATAATACATGCATCCCTGTCACTCGAGTATTGGAGTGCGATAGAGATGGAAATACCCGAACTTCGACTTTCGAAGTTCGTGGTAGCGCCGCAGTCATCTCTCTGTCTGTCATACGGAAACCTAATTACTTAGCGGTAGCCCCTCTGAGGGGCGCGAAGTGAAAACGAACTTCGTTCGAGTATCTCCTTCTCTGTCGCTCGAACTGGCAAGTGCAACAGAGAGGGAGATACACGAACGAAATTCGTTTTCCTTTCGCGGTAGCCCCTCAGGAAACCATGTTCTGCCATCCTAAGAGAAATACCATATGCCGGAAAATATTGTTAATTATGTTTATAAATAAGTTTTATTTACAATACTAATACATTTTAAACTTAATTAAATTACCCAGAAACCATGAATAAACCAATACACCTTACATGAAAATGTCATGAAACACTTCAAATAATATAAGAATCCAAAATACATCGCTTAAAAAAAAATTACGTTTCGTGTCTCTTATTTAGTCTGTGGTCGTGTGTTTTCTGTAGTCTGTGGTGTGTTTGGTTTGTATATTCTTAGTAGTCTGTGGGCTCGGCTTTGGCGATTTCGTACATATACTTATTATACTCTTTGTTTCGTACATCACGAATATCATAGGGTATTTATTGCTACTTTCCATCGCAGAATAACGCCGTTTACATCCCACATAAGCTGCATATTTCTTCTAATTAGCAATCATAACCTAACCCCACCGCGAACGTGAGACAAGAAAATGGGTGAAAGATACAATATCCATAGTCAGCTTGAGCATCTCCAAAGCAAATATATCGGTACTGGACACGCTGACACCACGAAGTACGAGTGGCTGACGAACCAGCACAGAGATTCCTGCTGCAGTTACATGGGGCATCCGGATTTGCTCAGCTACTTCGCTATTGTAGAAAACGAATCCAAAGCTCGGGTGAAGTTCAACTTAATGGAAAAAATGCTGCAACCGTGCGGGCCGCCGCCTGAGAAACCTGAAGATTAATTCTACATGTTTACCAATACAATTCTATTCTTTTAAATCTTTTCCAATCTGAAGCTTAGTAATCTTGGTATCTTTTCAAAGGAAAGTGAGAATTTTAAATTACTTGAGTTAGCTGCATCAATTCACAACCACTTTTGAATTTGGTCAATGATTGTTTTCCGTTAACTTTTAATAAATATAATATAGTACGTCAATGTTTAAAACTACACTAGGGGTTCATTTCTTGAAAATCAACGAATTATTTGAATAGTTTTCTGAATTGTGGATCCAATATATTTAACTGTATAAATAATTATTTGAAACTTCTATTCTATCAATAATCTTAAAAAGCCAGGCTTTAGCTAGTAAAGTACTCATTTAAGACACTTTGTAAGGACATTTTAACAATAAAACAAAATGTAAACTTCATCCCGCATTTAATAATGATTTCCACTCCTCCATCTTCACATTTAATGACGATTCCCGTTCCTTGGCCTCCTTCTGCAGCACTCGTCGCTGGTTGAAGCGGTTCACAACATTCACAACAAGAACTTTCTGTATATTTGGAACAATTCGGTCACACTCCACTTCTAACAATTCCATAGCTTTCATTGTACATTCAACATCCATTGAACCTGTTAACCGGAATTCTGATACTTGTTTCAACCCTGACAATATTGACATGGTCACCGTTCCATGGTTAATGTCATTTTCGGGACTCATAATAGCCACATGTTCTTCAGCCTCGGTGGGGTCTATGAAAATCTTGTCTCCGATGACTGCTAAGGAGCAAGCTGTGATTATGTCGTATGTGGGAACTGCAGCATCTGCTAATGCTAGGCCAGCAGCATTGATGGCTGCTGCTAAACAGGCGCCATCATGTTCCAGAATATAGACAAAGACATCAATCTGAAAGAAACCATTTGTGGAATGTAAAGGTGTCTTCCAGAATTAAGACAAGGTTGAAAAATTTACTATTACTAAACTATACTACAAATAACCTTTTATTATTTGGCCATAGGACATATAGGATGTTTGTAAGAATCTAGAAAATCTTTATTTATTTATATAGGAAGATCATCAGCTTCAATACTACACAGTAGCCTAAAACAGTAGTAGTCCTAGCGATACGCCAAAAATAGCTGCAAAGGGTGTTAAATAAATAAAAATCACTTAATTCGGAATTCATAGACCCATAAGAATACAATACAATTAAATCAATATTAAATAGAATAAGAACTAACATAAAAATTAACATAATGACAATAAAAAGAAATAAATTACCTGCCTACTCTATTTTATTTTCTTACCATAGAATGGTAGTGATGGGCTTGTGCATATCACAACAGTGCCGTAAATATGCACGATCCACCCTACCTGCTAACATTTGCAGGATATTGTTGGGGCTGGCCCGCACCCGACGCATCAGGGATACTCTGCGTTTGCGCATTGTCGCGTAAAAGCATGAAAATCGGAACGACTGATCTTTAGGCCATATTCATATATTGTATTCTAAATTTGAAGCTTCTATGTCTTCTATAAGTGCCTTAGAGTTTTGATGATCGGTGAGTGAGTCAGTGAGTTATAATTCTTAAACTACTGGTTCAAATTGAATGAAATTTGAAATATACCGTGTTTATACAGTTACTGAAAATTCAGACTTCTAGTTTTATCCACAGAAGTTATAGGGAGGTCGAAAATTACCTAAACTGCTTAGAGAAAAGGATGGTACGGCCGTGTCACTGTTTAGCTTGACTTGGCGGGGGCACTGCCATGCCCCCAGATAACCAATCATGGCACCAAATCTACAGGAACCTTGACATAAATGAGAGCAAGGACTGACAGGTTGAAATAAGAGCAAAATCAGTAATAAAAATACCTGGTAATTAGGAAACAAATGTCTGCAAACTGCTGGCTCAAGGGCTTGTCTCAGTGCCACTGAGAGGGCCTTCTCTTCAGTATCCGGAACATGGGGCCGGCGCTGGCGCGGACATGAGAATGGAGCATACTTAACTTCACAGTACAATTGCCCCATTTGACTGTTGAAACAATTTGAAGGAATTCCATGATAGTTATTTACACCGGAGTAATACTTGATCTTACTACTTTAGTGTTTTTTAATGATTGTAATTAGTTACTTTATGTTCTCTACCTTAAACCTATCGAAGGACAGGGAATCACAAACCTGAATTCATTCTGATGAGGTATTTCTCTGGGATCGAAAACAGAACACACAACTTTAGTTTTCTTCAATTCCACGTATGCCGACCCTTTTGCTTGCGATACCATGTCTGTTCTGGCAACTGAAATATAAGATGAAGATTTAATTGGACAGTTTTTCATGCGGCATTAAGGCATTCACAAAAGTAAACACGTACAAAACATACACATGCTTCGGGCTTCGTCAAACGCGCGCCCATCTCGCCGCAACCCTTTCTCGTCGATTAAATCTTTGTGAAGCTCATTGTACGTTTTTAAATAGTCTTTTGTGAAATGTCTGTACGATATACTGTCTTCTGGGCCGTTAAATCTACGATAATCGAGAGGCATTTCTATTTATTTTGGGGTTATGATGCAAGTTGTTGTGCTGTGGTATACAGATTATGTCACAGATTACCAATGTTGCCAGATGGGTTTTACGTTTCGTTACGCGCAGCTCTTAAAAATAGTACGCAAATTCAAGTTTGAGTACGCAATACAACATTTATTGACAATCGGTGCCATGTCATTTGTATTGTTTTTTTTTTTTTTCCGTAATTTGTGGCTTTTTGGCTACTTAGGCACTTTGCCAATGTCAAGTGGGGGAGATTTGCATTTATGGAATACGGATCTGTGGAGTGCACCTAAAAATTTTGCCCTGGAGACATACACATAAATAATCATACAGAAATAGTATATATGTATAGGAATAATAATAGTGGCTAAAAAGATACTTATTATTAATAAATAGTTATAATTTTATTTTATTTTTATCAATAAAATAAGCCAAAGCCTTGGCCACTTTGGGCTCAAAGCTGGCCAAGAGAGCTTTAACATTAGTGGGCAGTTGAACTTTAAGTTTTATTAGTAGGTCGTAGAGGGAGAATTGAGTGGTAGGACACTCGAAAAAAATGTGCTCAATTGAACCAATACCATGCCCGCACAGACACTCCGCGCTGTTTTTAACTTTAATCTTATATAGAAATTCAGGGGAACACACATGGCCTAGCCTAAGACGAATGATGCAACTGGTAACTTTTTTTGAATTTAATTTTAAAAAACCAGGGAGTAGACGGAATATCCTTTTGCAAATGATAGTACTGGAGCTTATTATCCGCGGCCCATAGAGCCGACCATGTTGAGTATAATTTTAACGAGGAGATCGCGTCTAAGTCCATGCTAAAACATTGAAAAAAAGATCTACTACCATTCACCGCTGCTTCCTTGGCAGCTAAATCAGCCAGTTTGTTCCCATGAATACCCTTGTGGCTGGGGATCCAGCATAGGATTACTTCTAGATCAAGGAGACGGCAGGATAGGAGAGCCTCCTTGATGAGGCAAACCAACGGTGATTTAGCCCAGTATTTAATTGAATTACTTGTAAAATGGCTTGGATAGAGCTTAGACTATCCGAAAAAATTACTGAGTTAACCAGCCTGTGTTCTTTGACATACTTGACAGCCTTCAAAATAGCAAAACACACAGTTGGATTTATGTACCCAGTTAAGATTGTCATGAATGAAGGCACATCCTATGGGCCCATCCCTGAACTTAGAGGCGTCCGTATAGAGACGGTCCCAATCTTGCCATCTTTCTCTAACGGATTCGAGAGATTTTTCGTTAGCCGAAGGAGAGGACCTATCGAGTCCAATGTTCACTGTTTTCGGTTGGAACGTGATTGCAGCAAAAGGGATTGTGTACAGATTACTAATATGTAGCTAGCTAGATTATGTGATGGGTGATGGGCTCTACAAACCATACAATTATCACTTCTGATTTGTCCGCCTCAATTTCCGACAAATTGTAATTTAGGGATACAATTTAGTAAAAAGAATTATGCAATACCAAAGCACTGTCTCATGATTGTGATTTTATTTATTTTTCCTAAGATATCGCTATTCACAGTAAGATGCAAACGTGATTAAAAAAAAATACAAAGATCAAAGCGTGACTCAAATCGACTATAAAACGCGTTTTTATAGCTCTAAAATTTCTGGGGTATACAGATTTAGTGATTTTACCCCAATTTGTCAGGACAACATGTCGATGTCAGAATTGGGTGTGTGGATGCCCCATTCGACATGTTGTCCTGACAAATTGGGGTAAAAATCACTTAATCTGTATACCCCATGATGAGCATACAATTTGTCAGGACGACTCGGTTGACAGTTGGATCCAAGCAAGTGCGACAGAAGTGGAGATACACAAACGAAGTTCGTTTTCGTTTCGCGGTAGGCCCTCAGCAACCCATCAATCCCATCATGCATCCAAACGATAGCAATTAGTCAGCTTCTGATGAATTGGGGCTGACATATCATGATATGTATACACCCCATCAAATTCAAAACATAAAGCTTTTTCATTTCATCA
The DNA here is from genome assembly GCA_947578815.1 of Epinotia ramella. Lineage (NCBI taxonomy): Eukaryota > Metazoa > Arthropoda > Insecta > Lepidoptera > Tortricidae > Epinotia > Epinotia ramella. Next base: position 11,700,829 of record OX388220.1, on the reverse strand, counting down.
TTCAAATATCCCAATGGAGGACTAAACAGTAGAAGGATCCTCATGCCCTCATGCAAGGATTGCATTATTTAAAACATTATTAAATATTCGCCAATATAAAATTCAATTTAATTTAAATTCGTCATTGATTGATTACGCTACCCTAACCTTGGCTTAATCAAGTCGAGTAGGTATACCAACATCAACAAGAAAACGGATCTGATCTGTCAATTTTAGAAAATGCGAATGTGATGTGTTTGTGAAAATGTGTGTTTTCATGTGATATCCAACAAGTTATTCCTTTTTAAATAGTCACGTTATGTGACAATAGTCTTAACGTCTTAGATACATAGTATTATTGATCAAGGAAGAGATCTAAAGTATAGTTAGACTAAATAAGGTAAGCTGGCAAACGTCACATTCACTTCATACCGGTGACGTTTCAACTTTGTTTCGCTCTGAAATTGTTACTTTCCAATCTTTCCATTAAATATATACAGAAGCCACTGTAATAAAGCCACTGTATCATCATTTTCAGTCTTCCAGGTCAAATAGCATTAGTATTTAATTGTCAGTAAGTCTCTTTTACCAAGGTACATCAGTACCTACAGTAAATTGTTTAAAATGTATACTTTGTACATTCCTTTAATTATATCATTGCAGTTACTGGAACTATTTAGGCCTTCCAAATATGTTGATAACAGCACATACTACAAGCATGCTGCAAGCAATAATAAATAGTTTCAAACATTACTCATTGTAACCGCTTCATATACTAGTCAGTTGTTATCAAACAATGCAGCTCTCCTCCTGTATGGCATTTATTGATTGTTAATTTATTTTTAGCACCCTTTGTCATAGATGAAATCATTTGTAGACATAATCATTTGAAGAAATTTTATAGTTTTAGTAGCTTGATTATTATAGTGATTATATTCTTTGCTGTGACAATTGGACGTACATTGCTGGCACGTTAAGTAACATTGCAGTCCAGCAACCACTTTAACCTGTCGACCCAGCAATGTATGTCACATTGTAACTATCAGGTAACAATTGTTCAGTTTGTGTAATAGGGTCTTGGTGAAAGAATTGGATGAGTAGTTCTGGTGATTACTCTTAACCCGACGAACGCGCGTCGTCTGTAGAACAATGTGTAAAGGGCTTATGACTCAACTCCGCTCCCTAATTAGGATGCTCTAAATTCAGGTACGTGTCATAAGCCCTTTAATATTGTCCGTTAATAACACACATGTGTTACTAGCGCGCTTAACGTTAACCCACAAATTTCCAAGGCTACAAATTTTACCTCTTTATAATATTACAATACTAATCTACATCTACACTATAATTTATATATCTATACTTCTATACCGATCCAAAACAAACATCATAGATGCACTCGAGTTTGTGCTGAAACAGAAATGGAGATGGGCCGGTCACATAGGAAGATTGACAGATGACAGATGGACCAACAAAGTCACAATGTGGCCAGGACCCCATGGCAAAAGGAAGGTGGGAAGACCCATAACAAGATGATCCAAGGACATCATAGCCACAGCTAGTATGGCATAAATAAATATATAAATAAATAAATACTCCTATACTACTATTATAAAGAGGAAAGATTTGTATTTTTGTGTGTGTGTATGTTTGTAATGAATAAACTCTAAAACTACTGTGCCGATTTCAAAAATTCTTTCACCATTGGAAATTTACATTCACCCTGAGTGACATGGGCTACTTTTTACCGCGGGAAAATGCTTTATTCCTACGGGAAAACGGGTAATCCGTGCGAAGCCGGGCCCAGCAGCTAGTATATAATATAATAATAATATTATAAAGAGGAAATATTTGATTGTTTGTTTGTTTGTATTGAATAGGCTCCGAAAGTAGTGGACCGATTTGAAAAATTCTTTTACCATTAGAAGCCGACATTATCCCTGATGAACATAGGCTACTTTTTACCACGGGAAAATGCTTCATTCCTACGGGAAAACGGGTAATCCGTGCGAAGCCGGGTTGGGCAGCTAGTATTTATATAAACCTCCAAGTAAGCAGTGGATGAGGTTGGCACAAATGCTGTCATAAAAAGAAAGAGTAACAAGTAGAGAGTTTGACGTAATTGAACAAAATATTTTTCTATTGCAGTTATCACAATGGTCCGGAAACGAACATACGTGTTGAGCGCTGTGGCCTTCGCGGCGTCGTGGGCCATGACTGCGGGGAGTGAGGCCGCGCAGGGCCCATCCTCCACCTCGCCCACGGAGGTCAGTTTATATTCGTCCTTTTCTTTAAGGAAGGCAGTTTTTTAGATATATCTCGAAAACCTTTGAACCGATCTTGTTCAAAACAATTTTCGCTAGAGGGGGGGGGGGACACAATTTTAGTGACTTTCGGGGTGATTATCGCTGACTCTATTCACTTAATCAAAAAAATAGCTGAGAAACCTTATATTTATTTTGAAAGGCCTTTCGATTGGTGTGCCACACGTGGGCTTGCAATGAAAAAAAAAGACCGGGTTGCACTCCGGGAGTGCCGGCAGAAGTGAAAACTCAATAACATTGTAACAGTTTTTCGATCAGGTCACGTGACGCGGATTGCGGTGTCACCCTAAAAATGAATATGACGCAAATTTATAAACAATTATCAATTATTTAGGCGGACGGCCCGCGGGCGCGTTGGGTGCGACGGGCCCAACGCGCCGCCGCGGCGCAACGGTGCCGCGGTCCGGCGCGCCGGCGGGCGGCGGCAAACACAATACCAATTTGTTTGTGCCATTGCCAAATATTTTTCAAAGCTTTATCTCTTTAGTAATAACGTCTAAATTCGAACTGTTCGAATTTGCAAGAACAGCAGATGGCGGTGCACGGTGGTGACCAAAATATCAATTTGTTTTTGCCGTTGATAAATATTTTTCTAAGCTTTATATCTTTGGGAATAACGCCCAAATTCGAACGATTCGAATTTTCTCAATAGCAAGACGGTGAAGGACGCGTTGGTATTATTACAAATTTATTTGCAGAATATGCTATTGCAAAAAGTGTTTAACGGCTTTATACTCTTACGAATAGCGTTCAGTTTTGAATGAAGTCGAATCGGCTAGCAGCAAAAAGTGACCTCCTTCACATCTGACGTCACAAAACTCTGTCGCGTATTTAACAATTTTCCCCATCCCAAAAAGTGCTCAGCGCCGCTAAAGAAGTTTTCACTTCAAAAAGTTTTTAGACTTTCAGGTTTATGTATGGAGTCCACCCCTAAAAAAATTTTTTTTTAGTAATGTAATTATAAAACTATGTATTCAAATACACCTTATAGTTTTCGAGTAAAATGCCTGTGACATACGGACGGACAGACAGACAGACAGACATGACGAATCCATAAGGGTTCCGTTTTTTTGCCATTTGGCTACGGAACCCTAAAAATTAGGGATTTAAAGCCCAATATCACGGAAACATAACAAGCTATCCAACGACACCCCACACCATGAGTTTAAAGAGTAAAAAAAATTACATCCCCTATTTGCGTGTAGGGGAGGTACCCAAAAAAACATTTTTTTATGATATTTTATTCTACCATTTTGTCAGCACGATTGATTCAATATAGTTAGAAGCTACGCCGAATTACAGCTTTCTAGTAGTAAGGGTCAATGAACTAAACCATAGATGGACAGATGGTCAGGTGGACATGGTGAAACTATAAGGATTCCTTGTTGACTATGGAACCCTAAAAACGAGAAATATTTGTATAATAATTTATTTATTACTAGAGCTTGTTAAAAACGGCTAACGATTCAGGCAAAGCCTCGATCTGGCTAACCTCATACACAGGATAATTAGTTCTCTCAGTGATTTACTCGTTGTCTCACAGAGCTTAGCTTTAGCTATGACAAGTACAGGGTACAGGTCGATTCACGAGGGCTGGCGCGGAAAATATATGAAACAGTAATAAATTGTATAGACATTACGCGCCAGCTCTTGTGAATCGACCCGTAGATAGTTACTATGTATATTCACATCAGTGTTGATGTTGACTTTGTGTGTAGTTTATAACCGTGACATTGCTTATCACTTGAATCGTTTATGATTTGACTAGGCTAGATTATCCACACATGAAATCATATTGCACCGATAATTGTAACAAGTACGTACATGCCTATACTATACTAGGGGCTCTGTGAGATGCAGAACTCGCGAGCCCCTTTAAAAAAGTGTTATTTTTTAAGTTAAAACTTTTTTATCGACATTAAAATTATATTTATATAATTTAACGGTTGAGAAATGCGACCTGTAGAGGAGAACAGCCGGACAGACGTTAGACATACGAAAGAATTTTTTCCCGAGGTGAAAAGGAGAATTTTTGGCCAAGGTGAAAAAGAGAATTGTTGCCCAAGGTGAAAAGGAGAATTTTTGCCCAACGTGAAAAGGAGAATTTTTGCCCAAGGTGAAAAGGAGAATTTTTGCCCAAGGTGAATAATAATACCTAATATCGGGTGTTCCAGAAAGTATAAGCGAGACATAACATATAAGACTTCCTAGCTCATATGTACAGCTTTCAGCGTAAAAAAGATATCAGATCGCAATTAGCGCCAAGCTTCCTACTCCACTTTTTAGCCAAGATATAGAGTTTGTAGAGCGTGGCTGGTAGTGGTAGAGTTACGCCGTGTGGAGTAGGAAGCTTGGCGCTAATTGCGATCTGATATCTTTTTCACGCTGAAAGCTGTATGAGCTATGAAGTCTTGGCATCACTTTACATGTAATGTTTTTGGTGGGAACTCATTCCTTTTTGTAAGGTAATTCCTAAAGAAGTGAATGGGAAAACCCATACCAACTTCCATCCCCTAATTTAAAGAGTGGGGGGTGATTTACTAAAAATCCTGAAATACGTATTTTATTATTTATAACAAGGAGTCCCTATATAAATTTTCAGACCCATCAAGAACCATCAAAATTTGCAGAAGTCTCATACTAAGTTCCATCGCCTACTTTAGGGGGTTGGGGGGTAGAAGTTCCAATTTTTTGAGTTATTTTGTTGATTGTGTACTAATACTAGCTTACATACCAAATTTCAGCTTTCTAGGACTTCAGGAAGTACCCTAGAGGTTTTGATGATCAACCATCAGTGAGTCAGTGACTGAGTCAGTGACGAAATCGGCGTTTTTTTAGATATCAATAAAATCTTAGGTATTTAAGAGCTATGTTACTGAAACTTTATATGTTTAATAAGTCCACTATTGACATCATATCCCGAGAAATTTGTTTATCTGGTATAATCCAAACCCAAATTTCTTTTCCTCAATGGAATGGAAAAACACTAAGGCCGCGCTTAGTGTTTTTCCAAAGATATGCCTTGGTTAGTGCCCAAGAAGTCTCAATAATGGCTTCTAGGCAGTTTGGAAGAATCATGTGAAGTGAAAAAAATATATTGTCATATGTTATTCGATTTAGATCAACATTTCATTATACCTATACACACCATACACATTTTCTGGCATCCGCGGTTTCAATCGGCTGCCTCGCGATGTTTTTTTTTTTCATTCATTAGGGTTCCGTACCAAAGAAGGTAAAAAAGGAACCCTTATGGTGCGACTCCGTCCGTCCGTCTGTCTGTCTGTCTGTCACAAAGTGAAATATCTCACGAACTACTTAAGCTATCAATTTGAAATTTGGAATAGTTTTAAATGAGAGTTGTCCACATGCATGGAAAATGAGAAATTTAAATATACATTTTAATTTTCTATAAAAAATGAGGAATATGAGGAGGGGGCAAAAATAAAAATTCAACTATTAGGTCAAGTGGGGTATCATATGAAAGGGCTTGAGTTGCACTTTTTGAAACAGTTTTTTTTTTAATTTTGGTAAAATTTTGATCTATGAAGGAAAATGTAAAAAAAATACCATTCCCCCCCTTATCTCCGAAGTTATCCAAGCGAAAAATTTGAAATAATTACTTGTGATTAAGATACCAGATAAACATAAATATTACTGGAAAAGTATAACTTTATCCCAGCTTATTTTTTGTTTTATTTTCAAAAAACATTTCCTAGTTAAGTTTGCAATTTAATCAAGTTAATAAGTATTTTTTTGTTTTGAAATTCCTATAAGACTATGATAGAATTACTCTCTTGCAAATACAAAAAAAAATAGAGATCGGTTCACGCGATAAACAATAATCGCTAAAACACTACATACTAACTGATTGCCCGTGCACGTTAGTACCAAATGGGGCCGATAGATTGCGCTGACCCCATTGCTACTTCGCGCTGTTAAGATTTTTCTAGAATTAATGGGGTTGGGATGGCTATATTTCAATTGCAGGTCTAAAAAAAACGCAATTCAATTATCTTGGTAGTTCGATGGTCTTGGTGTAAAAGTTATTCGTTGTTTGAAATTGAATTCTGTTGTGTTGGATTAAAATAAGTAATTGAAAACAAATATTGGGACATTTACTTTACCTTGAGTTAATTGATAGTTTGTACGGAACCCTCGCTGCGCGAGTCAGACTCGCACTTGACCGGTTTTTTTTATCTATTTTCGCCCTGTCCAAGTTGGCTCAGTTCGGGTTGCACAGGGCGGTTCCACAACATTTCGGGAGCTAGAATAACGCGAGCCATCCGGTTGCCTCTTGGACACTGCAACTACGCGTCATTGCTCTGAATACGAACACTTCAGTTTATTTATACTTCTAATGCCTACTTATCATATCTCTTGATTAATAGCTAAAAAATGTGTATGCTTAACAACGGCCCAACATGGTGATTCGACTCAATGTATTTTATTTAGTACATTACCTGTGTTGAACAATAGTACATTGTTTAACGAGGGGCGTAAGTGGAATATTGCGAACAAGAGTCTATCAGAAGCCCGACGCCGAATTCTTACGCCCGTGTTATACACAATGTTTTTCATCACATTTGCGAGGAAACAAATACATTTTAGATGAAATGATTACAAATCGTAATAAAAACTGCAACATGTCAGTCGTCCATTTTGTTGAATTTGACGTGTAGCGCGTATGGCAAAGACCCTTCGGTATACAGCCACGATTGAAAAACACATAAAAAACATTTTACATAGACACTAAATAACTACATATTAAATCTGTAAATAATTCAGTTAAACATGTTTAAGTAGTTTTTTAGGTTTAAATTTATTTATATAAATACGTTTTCAGACATCGTATTTGATATAAAACCTCTTTGCTTTGTAACTGCCGCTTGAGTGACAGATACAATTTAAGAAAAAAACCATTACGCCCGTGGGCGTAACACAGGCTATTACAGCTCTGTACGTCTGCGCATTATGAAGCCCTTTTCGAGCAAGTGTGATGAAATAGTACATCTGTAAAAGAAAGGAAGCCCGAAATCGCAGGTATTTATGACCCGAGCCGCAGGCGAGGGTTGTAAATATGCGATAGAGGGCTTTCTTTTTTACTGCCCGTGATAAGTACACAATTTTACGTCTTCACCTGGCCACAATGCGAGCTTTACCGTATGCGCAGCGTGCGGTAAAACTCACATTGTGGCCAGGTGTGACGTAAATACATTTATTATTATTATCTTCGGTTGAAATTCACGGGGCGATGCCCGGTCATTTGGAAGGCGTGCGTGGGGATATGGATCAAACACGTAGAGGCCCTTTGTAGACGAAGTTTAATGTGATGTTAGACACCTGCTAGAACCCATTCACTGGTACATCGGTAGATTATTATTATTATCTACCTATAAGTGAAACTAATTACGCGATATATTGCGACGTGTATACGCACTCCTGATTAGTATTATATCTAATACGTCATGTTTTGTTCGAGCTAATTAGCTGAGCACGTGAAACTGTAGATTAGTTGCTTATTACAGTGTGTAGTTCATGGCTACTGACATAGATGGCGCTGGCAGTTCAATATAATCCTGCGCAGCGGTTAGTGAATACATTATACACTACACGCCTCATAAGTTTGCGCCGGTGCCACAGGCGTTCGCCGGTTGTATAGTTGAGATTATTTAATGTCGCCGACTGTTTATAATACTGCCATTGGAATTGGAATCTTCTACCTTGGACGTAAGGGTTCCTTTTTGAATGTACTACTTTGATGCAATACGGCCAACTCAAATATTCTCACGTATAACGGAGGCGACTTGAGGCTAACTTCAGAGGCGCCAACTTATGTGACGCGTATTGTACTTTTAAACTTTTCCAGACCTTTGATACTGAGATAAGTTGACAGAACTTTTAAGTTTAAATTTATTTATAATACGTTTTCAGACATCGTATTTGATATAAAACCTCTTTGCTTTGTAACTGCCGCATGAGTGACAGATACAATTTAAGAAAAAAACCATTACGCCCGTGGGCGTAACACAGGCTATTACAGCTCTGTATGTCTGCGCATTATCAAGCCCTTTTCGAGCAAGTGTGATGAAAATTAATTTGACGCAAATTTATAAACAATTATCAATTATCTAGGCGGACGGCCCGCGGGCGCGTTGGGTGTGATGGGCCGCCTTGCCGCCGACGGGCGGCGGCAAACACAATACCAATTTGGCTTTGCCATTGCCAAATATTTTTCAAAGCTTTATCTCTTTAGGAATTACTTCTAAATTCGAACTATTAGAATTTGCAAGAACAGCAGACGGCGGTGGCGACCACAATAGCAATTTAGAATTTTCTCAATAGCAAAACGGCGAAGGACGCGTTGGCATTATTACAAAATTATTTGCAGAATATGCTATTGCAAAAAGTGTTTAACTTCTTTATACTCTTACGAATAGCCTTCAGTTATGAATGAAGTCGAATCGGCTAGCAGCAAAAAGTGACCTCCTTCACATCTGACGTCACAAAACTGTCGCGTATTTAACAATTTTTCCCCATCCCAAAAAGTGCTCAGCGCCGCTAAAGAACCGGACGAAGGCTTACTTACTGGATTCTGCAGTAATGTACTATAACGAGAAAAAATAATCACGATTTTATTCTACTGTTTTGTCGGCGTGATTTATTTATATATCCATCCCGAATTACAGTTTTCTAGTAGTAAGGGTTACTGAGCTAAGCCGTAGACTGACATACGGACATGGCGAAACCTTGTTGACTACGGAACCCTAAAAATGTGTCATTATTATGATTGCGAACTTGTATTGTTTTTGCCTCCGTCCATTTACTTACGGACACTTGAGAAGAACGTGGGTTATGTCCCGCGTTAGTTCCACTAATGATATGTACAGGATATGACATCAGCCACGATAAAAAGTAGAATCTCTAGTGCCTATTATGATTTGAGTGGAATTGTTCAAGAGGCAAAAACGTTAGGAACGGGCACACATCGTAATAATATCGGAAACAACAAAGCGCGCATAAATATCTAACACGACTCTAATTCTAGGGCTGTTAGGAAGTTAGTGTCAGATATTTTTGCCCGTTTTGAAAGAAAGAATGAAAATAATTCATTAGTGCTAAAACTAATATAAATAAATATTTAAATGCAACAAAAACGTACAGCGTTACATTGTTTAAAAACTAGTGGCTGTAGAACTCGCGAGCCTGTCTTTAAAAAAAATGATTTTTAAACCTCGTAAAAGTGACTTGACAAAAAAGACCGGGTTGCACTCCGGGAGTGCCGGCAGAAGTGAAAAGCTACTGCCCGCCTAGCGGGCTGAGCCGGCATCTGAGCAAACATTACGAGTTGGGCGGGGGGGTTATTGGTTGCGAACGTGTTAAGGCTCAAACAGACTGCCAGCGGGACGGTAGCGGGGTTAGATGAGCGCGTGATGCGGGCGGGACGCCCGGTCACACAGAGCACGTGCGCATCGCGCTGGCTTCGCGCCATCGCTTCACGGGCCGTCACGGGCGCGCAGCCTGCGCGCGACGGGTTGCTGGCGGGACGCGACAGAAGCGGGGCGCGTTGCCGACGGGGCGCAGCTTGTTTTTTTTTTTTTTTTTAATTTATTTCCAAACATAAAGTAGGTACAATGGTTTTTACATTTGTTTCGCCAAACATAACTGTTTATTGGCGAGTAGTACACTCATTTTCAGTTTATTTATTGTACCTAAACATCTGTTACAAAAGCATGCATTATACTAAATATTCATTTCAATACGAGCTAGTCAATAACAATATTGTTATTGACTAGCTCATATTTAACTATTCTGTTACTGTAATACTATTCCTACATCTTTGTTCTGGTTTACATTAAATTATATTAAATAGCATCTAATAGAAACTCTTTTAGCCTTTTTTTGAACATATTTTTATTAGTGCATTCATTTTCCGGAAAGATGGCACCACGCACGTAGCGGTTTGTAGGTATGGAATTATCGCGCTGCGCACCCGTCGCGCGCAGGCCGCGCGCCCTCGACGGGCTGTCTGTCCGGGCCTTTAGGATGTACACATTCTACCCGGCGGCTCCGCCTGCGTTCTTTGTAAATCCCCGGCGGAGCCGCGCGGGCAACTAGGGCTAAATAATTTAAGAGCATATAACATAATTGCAACCTGACGTAAGCTTACATTTATTCATGTTCTTCCCCAATAAGGAAAACCGCAGTTCAATTTGTAGGTACTATTTGCCATTATAAATGACTAACTTTTGCCCGCGACTTCGTCCGCGCAGCATTCGTTTCACCACACAAACTTTACTCTCTTATTCCACCCCCCCGAGAAATGATTTTCGGGTTAAAAACTGTCGTAAGTTCGTTCCTGGGATTCAAACTATATTCTTGCTAAACTTCATAGAAATCGGTTTAGCGGTTTAGATGGACAGAAATAGGACATACATTGTTTTGTGAAACGCTGATAATTATAACGTTTTCCTTAGACTGTCAACCCCTCCCAGCAAAGAGAACTGTACTGCAAGATTTCCCACACAGCCAACACCGCCCAGTCCTCCTAGACATCGGCGTAAAAATACCAATAATCCAGTCATACCCGGCACCCCGCTGGAACTTCCTCAAAGCCGATTGGGAGAAGTATACGAGGACGCTCGACGAGTCAGTTAGGTGGATACCACCCTTAGCAGAGAACTACGAGAGATTCCAAAAATACCAATAATCCAGTCATACCCGGCACCCCGCTGGAACTTCCTCAAAGCCGATTGGGAGAAGTATACGAGGACGCTCGACGATTCAGTTAGGTGGATACCACCCTTAGCAGAGAACTACGAGAGATTCCAAAAATAAATAATCACCACGGCCATAAAATGCATCCCACGTGGGTATCGGAAGGAATATATACCATGCTGGAGCGCCCACACGGAGACTCTGTGGCAGGAGTACAATAGTACAGGTGCCCGGAATGTTGCTCACGACCTCATAGAATCCCTGAACCAATCTCGTCTGCAGAAATGGGAAAGCACAGTCCAAGACATGAACTTTACCCATTCCAGCCGAAAGGCGTGGCACCTGCTGAAGCGTCAAGCGTCCGGCGGCCAAGAAAAAGGTGAACAGAAAGTGAGCCCTCACCTTATCGCAGATAGAATTGTCAACCTGTCAAAAGCACCCAGCCACAAAGCACATACTCGCGCAGTCCGGAAGGAATTAAAGATACTTTAGTCACTGACTGATTTTCAGATATATGATTCTTGACTATATGATTTTATGGATACATGATTGCTTAAAATTTCCTCTATAGAACAAAAATCCAAAGTTGGGTCTGTATTTTCCTTTTTTTACTCAGCCTACTCAAACGATACATTATTTTACGACACAATCAAGTAAATACTATAGTATTTTATCTCATCTAAAATCTCACTTTATGAAATTTTAATAAACCTTCACTAAGTTAGGTATTTATCGAAATTTGTCCAAAACAGCGATTCCCGAAGTGTTACATCTCTTTTTCTCGTGGGCGGAAGGCATCAGCGTGTCTCTGTCTAGGGGGCGTGTACGACTCAAATCAAGGCATCCCCTTAAATAAAAATAACGGAAATCATTTCCTAAAGAACGTTGTAAGTTTGGTAGTGCGATCAAAGGCCGAAACTAGTTTAACATACGTCTTATACATCTGTCATGCTCATGACTTGATTCTTCAGATAGCATTTCATAGTTCGCCGGTATGCCAACTCTCTGACGGCCATTCCCAATAATCAATCTACGAGATTACCCATAGAAAATGTGTCAAAATGTAACTGCTGGTAAGGAAAACTATGCGTGGATTGATTATTGGGAATGGCCGTAAAGAGTCTAAAGTAACCATTTAGTTGCCATGTAGCAAGCTGTCATTGAAACTTGCTCAATGGAGATACAGTTCGTAAACATCATAAGTTTCTCGTAGCAACATTTCCAATTACAACAATTTGGACAGTTGGACACGATGATTACTGTATGCAAATTGGATACATCCACACATCTATGGCTTCGTACAATCTAGCGCTATATCGTCACCTGAGCCCGAAGCTGCCAAAATCACATAGATACTCTCCTAACTTCATATAATATATTGCTAGCTATTTACTAGCCATTACGAAAACCAAAGCATTCGAGACAACGTAGTTCTGTGTGGACCCATATCAGCGCCTTTAGTACGTGTTAAGGCGAAAATTACCTAATGTTTAGCTACAGCCTAATTAGATTCTATTATTGAACAAGCGAGCGGAGCGAACGAAGTTCTCCGTTCCAGCTTGTGGGCCAAAATTCTTTCGTATGGCTGTCCGTGTCCGGCTGTCTCTCTACAGGTCGCATTTTTAACCGATTCTCGTGAAATCTTGTGAGCTGTGTCGATAATTGTATGTTTTTACAAACTTTTATTTAGTTTCACCTGTCCCGTTGTCTGTCTGTCTGTCTGTCATCAAATCTTGCAAGTTAAATTTGACCCACTTCCCGGTGACCGATTGAGCTGAAATTTTGGGTTTAAGTATAGTTTGGATGACAATTCAATATTATGGTACCATCGAGCTTATCTGATGATGGAGACAGAAGGTGGCCATGGGAATTTAGTACTTAACCGACGTAACCCCGTTGAGTTTGGGTTCGTTAGAATCGTCTCAATGAGTAGTTGATGATGGTATACAGAAAAGTACAGTTGGCAATAAAAGCTTGTACCAAAAATGAAATATTTGACAGAAACTTATTTAAGTATACGTATAAGAAACCACAAGTTAATATGTAGAGAGCTGTTTTCACGCCTCCATCCACTCGTTTTGTCGCCATTGATTTTAGCATATGACTAGGTTCGAGTGCAAGCATATACAACGTGTTAATAAAATAACGCAAAACCTGAAAACCGTTTGTTCAGAATCGAGAGTAGAATGCGAAAAAAATAAAAAATAAAATTTTTGACTAGATTTATTTTTTACATTTGTATGGAGCGTTGGCCGACTGGTGCGACCTGCTCCATACAAATGTAAAAAATAAATCTCGTCAAAAATTTTATTTTTTATTTTTTTCGCATTCTACTCTCGATTCTGAACAAACAGTTTTCAGGTTTTGCGTTATTTTATTAACACGTTGTATATCGTTAATCGCTGTGGATAGTAATAGCACATATGTCATTTTCATGTTGACATACTTGGTGGAAGGTGACGTATGTTTATGTAGACTACAAATCGCGACGTGCAGAAAGTAAAACATTAATTACAAAGTGACCACAATAGTTCTACCAGAAGTTTTCGATTCATCGCACATTCAGTCTTATGAGCTCCTTCACTGACTTGATGTTCTTTCAACATCTTGGATTTTTCTTTCTCAACGGTCACGGTGACCATGGACGATAAGGCACTCAAGGCTTAGCTCATCGCCATTATGTCATTATTGCTAACTATTTCAGTGCAACTATCTGATAATCTGTTACCTAATCGGTGGCAATTTAGGGACATTGCGATTGTAAAGTTTGTGACTTCCGAGGCTCTAGTATAAGTTTTACCGAAACAAAACTTTACGATCGCGTTTGCGTTTTGCCCTCAATTTGTATGGGATTTTAGCCTTAAGACTTTGCCTTTGCCAGGATTTTCAGATTTCGTATCTTCAGCGGTTTAATCTTGAAGGTTAGTACAGTCAGATTTCAAATGGCATCCTTGTGACAATCGCAGGCTGTGGCTGTAGAACTCGCGAGTACGTGTGTTTTTTTACCCGACTGCCGAAGGAGGGTTAACTTTTTCAAGCGTATGTATGTATGTATGTGACCTTAATTCTTTGGCACGCCCTGCAGCCTAAACCGTTTGACGGATTTCGACATATGAGGTGTCGTTGGATTCCTCTTAATCGTGGGAATGACATAGGCTGTAAAATTTGAAAAAAGCACTTGGGTTTTTTGAAAAATCTTTTAGTTTCACTTGTTAATTATCGAACCTGCTCACATAATTTCACGAGAATCGGTTGAGGAATACAACCTGTAGAGGAGGACAGCCGGCACATACGAACGCAATTTTGCCCAAGCTGAAACGGAGAACTTGGTTCGCTTCGCTCGCTCGTGCAACGACTGAAACTGGATGAAAAATGTTGAAATCGGCTTGTATTTTTAACCCCCGACGCAAAGAGAGGGGTGTTATAAGTTTAATGTGTCTGTCTGTGGTATCGTAGCTCCCAAACGGATGAACCGATTTTCGTTTAGTTTTTTTTGTGTTGTGTTTCATAAAAATCTGTTCAGATGTTTTTGAGATGAAAACTCTTGGACTTTGAAATGAAAATGTCGGGGGTTTTTTCCACTTTTCTAAGTTGTAGTTATTTACAAATACAACGAATGAAGTGAGACCGAAGTTAGTTTAAAAGTCGTAAACGGAAATGACCAGAAAACGGACAAATTTGTGATACTAAGAAGGTCAGTGATGTAATCGGGTTATCGGTCATTGGCCCTCTCTATCGTAATTACCTTCGTGAACGAATGACCTCGATCCGTCAGAAAAACTGCAGTTGATTAATAATTGTATTTACTACTGAGAATAATATTTGAATTTCAGTCTAAGGTTAACTTACCAACTTTTATTTAAACTGCCCAGTAATGCCCAAGGAACCCTTATAGTTTCGCCATGTCCTTCTGTACGTCCGTCTGCGGCTTAGCTCAGTGGCTCTTACTACTATTAGAAAACTGTAATTCGGCATGAGTATCTAAAATCTAAAGTCACTCACAGAGTTTTTTTTTAGGGTAACTCCCATACCTATAGGTACTTAATGTGGGGATGTTATATAAAAAAACATGGCAGTAATACATATAATTAATTTAAAAGGAAAACTATGACATCATATCATGACTAAACAGGCATAACTAGTTACCAAGCAATAGTCGACTAACTGAAAAAGGCCAACTTTCGTACTAATTTCGTACGAGTTTACCATTAAAACGTCAAAAGTATTAGTTACCGAATGATTTTAGATCAACTGCCTAATTGTCGAAATAGTTATTTACAAGTGCCGAAAATAGGAAATTTGCAACGAGTGGTGATAAATTTAAACACGACCGAAGGGAGTGTTTTAAATCGAAACGAGTTGCGAATTACCTATTCGCACGTGTATCGTACAACGTTTTACTGTACATATGGCTCTTTAAAGTTTCGACATATGCACGAAAAGTGCTCTTTTCCGCACTCTTTTTCGCTCGGCTCCGCAGCTTCGGCTTACTGGTCGCCTTCGGCGACCCGCCTCAGCCGCTCGCCTCACTCGTTCCCGCGCTCCGTCACGGCGGCGGGCGAAGGCTACTGTCCCTCCGCTCCTCCGTTCTCTTTTATAAACACTCTAGGGGTAGGACAGACAAAACCACGTCGATGGTGGGGTGCTCCGATTCGGTTTTGGATCATTTTTGGATTCCAAATTCCTACTTTGAGGTCTAATATCTCGGCCATTTTTGATTTTAGAGAAAAGTTTTTCCTACCTTTTATACCTACTGTTACTGTTGATACTGGTATATAATACAGAAGATTAGGTTAGGGCAGCTAGAAAAAGGGGGGTCTCGGTGGGCAAAGCCCCCCGCAGTAAAAAAACAACATATAATTTTAACGATGGTATTATTTGTAGGTTAGGTTAGGGTTAGCTTGTGTCCCTTAGAGCGGAAATAGGCACCCCGTTCGCGGGGTGACGTCGACACGCTGGCGGTAAGGTTAGGTTTAGGTTAAGTAATAAAATAAAAAAAACAAAAAAAAAAAGGGGGGGGGGTATAAATGTTAGCATAACAAACTAATTCTCACGGCCATAAGAGGGTAGCTACAAAGGTACAACCTGTACAACTTATAATTTTAATAATTTTACACTAGTGCGGAAAGAGCACTTTCCGTGCATATGTCGAAACTTTAAAGAGCCATATGGACAGTAATAGTTATTTATGCTACAAGTGTGGAAAGTAGGTGATTTCCGACGAGTGTCATTTTTATGTATAATTAATGTATAATTCGACACGAGTCGGAAATCATCTTTACGCGCGTGTATCATACAACATTTTACTATGCCTTGTGTGAGGAAATATATTAAATGTTGAAATCTTGGTTTAAAATAGATCTAGGTTAAAATTGAAGAACTCAGGTAGATTGTCAGGTACCTACTTATTATCTGGAATTGCATTTGACAAGTTCTTCACATCTTTTGCTGTCAAGCTTATTCACTTAAAAGTTAAAACCATTGTATTGTGGTTTTGGAACACAATTAATTTTGAGTAACTCAATATTATATTAAACAACAAAAAGACGCTGTACCGTCGTAGTTCTAAGAAACATACTGACACTATTGAAACGCAATAAACCATTATTATTATTGATGACTCACTTCACTCGACCTATTTAACATATTTACATAAAATAACTACACAAAACTCACAATAAACAACAATGGCGGGCTTTTAGATACATATGCGCATTGCGCATGTGCAAGCCGCCATACTGTCGTATTGTAAAAGGCATAAGAAAGATATGCGTTCAGCCAAACACATTAAGTGAATATTAAAAATTAATTTATTTATTGACCAAACGTGAACGTGTAATTGAAATATTTGTAGAACTTTTCTCGAGTAATAAAAACTCTTTGTGTCGGGCTGACGACGGACTAGAAAATTAAAAAAAAATTGAACAGTAAAAAGCACTAGTGCGAAAAAGTGGCACTTTCCGCACGATTTTAGTACTTGGAAAACGCTCTTTTCGAGCACATGCATTGTAATAGTTATTTATGCTACAAGTGTGGAAAGTAGGTGATTTCCGACGAGTGTCATTTTTATACATGAGCGAGTGAAGCGAGCGAATGTATAATTCGACACGAGTCGGAAATCATCTTTACGCGCGTGTATCATACAACTTTTTACTATGCCTTGTGTGAGGAAATATATTAAATGGTGAAATGTCGGTTTAAAATAGATAGGTTAGAATTGAAGAACCTAGGTAGTTGTCAGGACCTACTTATACCCTGGAACCGCATTTAACAACTTCTCCTCATCTTTTGCTGTCAATCTTATTAACTTAAAAGTTAAAACCATTGTATTGTGGTTTTGAAACACAATTAATTTTGAGTAAGTAACTCAATATATTAAACAACAAAAAGACGCTGTACCGTCGAAGTTCTAAGAATCATACTGACACTATTGAAACGCAATTAATCATTATTATTATTGATTACTCACTTTCACTCGTCATTTTAACATATTTAAATAAAATAACTCCAAAGTAAACAACAATTACAGCAATGGCGGACTTTTTAGTTTTAAATACATGCGCGGTCAACATATGCGCATTGCGCATGTGCAAGTCGCCATACTGTCGTATCGCAAAAGGCATAAGAAAGTTATGCGTTCAGCCAAACATATATTATTAAGTGAATATTTAAAATTACTTAATTTATTGACCAAATTCAAAATTCATAAAGATTAATAAATCATTTTATACATTATTAGTATTTATGTACCTTTTATATGAAAGAAAGCGTGTAATTGAAATATTTGTAAAACTGTTCTCGAGTAATAAAAACTCTTTGCGTCGGGCTGACGACGGACATAAAATTAAAAAAAAAAATTGAAAAGTAAAAAGCACTAGTGCGAAAAAGTGGCACTTTCCGCACGATTTGGGTGCTTGGAAAACGCTTTTTTCGAGCACATGCATTGTAAAACGTTGTACGATACACGTGCGAATAGGTAATTCGCAACTCGTGTCGATTTAAAACACTCCCTACGGTCGTGTTTTAATTTATCAACACTCGTTGCGAATTTCCTATTTTCGGCACTTGTATCGTAAATAACTATTACCAGTGGTATGCAAGTAGACCATATGATGTTAGTTATTTTGATGGTTCGACGTTTTACTTTTTGATTATTTGGGCGTCGCCATTTCAATGGTCGATATATTGTTATTCGAAATTTTAATATATCGCCTGCATATATGGTCGATATTCTGTACTTTCGATATTTTAACCGTTCGGCATTTGTATTTTAGACCAATTAGACGTCGATATAATAACATTAGATATTTCGATCGTTCTATATTTTGATTTTCGATATTTTGTGCTTCGATGTTTTCACTGTCGATATTTCAATTTTCGATCTTTTAATACGTACCCATCGGACCGGCCAAAGTGCTCACAAATATCTGAACAGGTCTCTAATGCACGTGAATCAATCTCGTACTTAGGCCCAACAATCGATACAAACAATGCGCAAGGGACATTTCTTCCTGTCTTACGCAGTAATTAGTATGTTACCCAATGAGACAACTAGTGAACGGGGAGCGGTTTTTACTACCTTTTGACTCGATGCACTTTTGTGAATGTGGGTGAAACCATTTGAGATACTTAGATACAGACGAGTTTTCATTTGACCTTCGATGTAGATAAGATAATCGAGTATCTCTTGCATTTGTAGTACTTCAAGTAAAAACCTAGTAAATAAGGATAACATCAATACGGTAGCGCATCATTGAGACCTATATACCCGGTTCCATATATAATATTAGAAATATGGTGCGTTAATCGCCATGCGATATAGTATTGTTATGTTTAAAACGTTGTTATGATCGAAATGAGTAAAATTAAGTATCCTATGATATCCTAGATAAACGAAGAAACGCAGACGAATTTGTGGGTCACTATCGGGGCCGATAATGGGTAACGGCAACATATTTGCCGTCATATGGATCAAATAAAAACGATTGTATTCTGACTGATTTACGGTTCAAATTTCAATTTATTGACTAAGTTGTCAAATAATCAAAGGAACCTAATGTTATCTAGAATGAGGTACCTATAGCGCATCGCATTCCCAAACCGGTACCCAGTCCGTATCGTATGATCGTATCTGTCGGAATTATGTATCGTTTTCCACCTGTACCTAGGCGAGTTAAATAATTCTACAAGTTTTCCTACAAAACTACATATTTAGTGTCAGTTCTCGCACCAACGCGGTGCGGGCGCGTCGTGCACCATGCCTGCCTAAAATTACGTTTATCTGATCTCGACAATGATAAAGCCGCTGATAGCGTAGACATTTGACAAGCTGCCAGTGTTTTGTTTTCTCGCGAACAGTGTGGTTGGGAAAGTTCAGTGAAGTGACAATTTTATCTGTGAACATGAATTCAACTACTTTGGATTGGAGCACCACCTTGGTGCCAGATACCACGGTTCTGCCGGTGACCGAGTCCCCTGATGTCACGACATGGCTGACGAATATTTTTCTACAGGTGTGCTTTAAACAATACACAAAAGCTGTGGAAGTTTTTCGAAAACACAACTTTTTAGGTACATAGTGGGCTGTGAAATTATGTTAGACACAATAAATAAATAAATAAACATTTGGGGACATTCTTACACAAATCAAACTAGTCCCAAACTAGGCAAAGCTTGTACTTTGGGTACTAGACGACGATATACATACTTTATATAGATAAACAAATATTTAAATACATAGAAGACATCCATGACTCGGGAACAAATATTCGTGCTCAACACACAAATAAATGCCCTTACCGGGATTCGAACCCGGGACCTCCGGCTTCGTAGGCCGGGTCACGACCAACTACAGAGGTGGTCACAATGTTGTTAAACTGGTGTTTGTTATTATGCTGCGGTTCAACAGATAAAATACGAGTTAGCCATTTTATTTTAGTTTATTTTCGGATAGTGTGCGATTTTTTTAATAACAAGTGAAAACAAAGCAAAGTATGAATATCAAAAGGTTTTAGGTTAACTCTAAATCTAAGTAATTTTACTTGTAGCTCTGTGAGCTGTAGAACTCTGTCTTTTTTCAAATATTATTTTATGTATTTCGTAAAACTGGAATCGACACAAAAAATCTATATAATTAACCTGCTCACAAAACTTCCCGAGAATCGATTGGGAAATGTGATCTGCAGAGGACACCAGCCGGGAGTCCGGACATGAGAAAGAATGAAACGGAGAACTTCGCTCACTCGTTCAAAAAGACGAAGTGTGGTGTGATTGTAGCCTAGTAAGTTTGTACGAGTACGTAAGGGGTAACTTCCGGAACTAATCACACCATTATTAAAAATTCTTTCACCAGTATAAATAGTGGACCTTCCGGGCATGGGCTATATTTTATCCCGTCACTTCGCTTGCGCCGCGGGCAGCAAGTCTACGGTTCAGTACGAATATTCTAATGAGGAAATGTCTGTGAGGTTGTAAGTTTGTATCCTCCGATTTCAATAATTCTTTCACCTGTGTAATAATAGACCTTCACGATGGACGTTGGCTAAGGGGTAACTTCCGGAACTAATCACACCATTATTAAAAATTCTTTCAACAGTATAAATAGTGGACCTTCCGGGCATGGGCTATATTTTATCCCGTCACTTCGCTTGCGCCGCGGGCAGCAAGTCTACGGTTCAGTACGAATATTCTAATGAGGAAATGTCTGTGAGGTTGTAAGTTTGTATCCTCCGATTTCAATAATTCTTTCACCTGTGTAATAATAGACCTTCACGATGGACGTTGGCTAATTTTTTATATTTTATCCCGTCGTAAGTCACAGGCGAAGCCGCGCGGCTACTTTTAAATAGTATTCGTCAATATGCGATGCGACCTGAACCATTTTTAAACATTTAAAATTTGCTTAATATTTTATCAAGTTTAATATTTTTAATGAGATCACCGTGTTTCAAGTGTTTAAAGCCCTGTGTTATCTTTCTGGGTTTAAAAACACCCATTGTTAAATGCAAAAGCGTACGATAACATTTTATTACTTTTATGACAGTTTTATGAAAGGTCTTTGCGTCTAGGATTTCCATACGTATTAGTAATACATATTAATTTTATTTTTATGTTACTAAAATTAAACAGTGCAATTTAATTTTTAACCCCCGACGCGTCGCGACGCAAAGAGAGGGGTGTTATAAGACTTATAAGTTTAACGTATCTGTGTATCTGTCTGTGGTAACGTAGGGCCCAAACGGATGGACCGCTTTGAATGCGGTTTTTTTTGTATCATAGATAATTTTAACCCGAGTGTTCTTAGCCATGTTTCATGAAAATCTGTTCTGCCGTTTGAAGATCATCAGCTCTTTTCTAGTTGATGAGGGGGTCTGAATAACTTCCTTATGTCCGATCGATTCGAAATTTGGTACCGTGTTATTTCAATGACATTGAAATGATATGGTAAGGTAACCATGACCTGATCCGCCGTTTGAAGATCATCAGTTCTTTAATTGTTGATGAGGGGTTCTGACTACCTTCCATATGTCCTATCGATTTGAAATTTGGTACCGTGTTATTTCAATGATATTGAAAGTTTATGGTAAGGTAATGATGACCTGATGAGCCGTTTGAAGATCATCACTTTAAAAGTGACAAAATAAAAGTAAAATTTAAATTTTTAAAAACCCCCCAACACAAAAAATGAACTCTAAAAACTAACAAATAATATTTTAAACCTATAATAAATATTATAGTCACATATATTATGTAAGTTCAAATATTTTTATTTTCCAAGCGTCGTCGCGTTGGGGGACCACTTCAGTCGCCCGACGGTCCCCTGACGCGACGGTCCTTCGACGCGACGACGCTTGGAAAATAAAAATATTTGAACTTACATAATATATGTGACTATAATATTTATTATAGGTTTAAAATATTATTTGTTAGTTTTTAGAGTTAATTTTTTGAGTCGTGGGGTTTTTTAAATTTTACTTTTATTACACACTTCTTGGTAACCAAACAGGGCTGAAGTGTTATGGGCTAGCAACCTATCACTGCGATATCACATTTTTCCAGTCTTTTATACCCACATTTATGCTAAAAGTGGCACTGGGACGTAAGTTTCTGCTCTGCCTACCCCTTTTGGGAATGAATGCGTGAATGTATGTATTCTTGGTAACCAAATGACGTGCGTTTATAAGTCTTATAATGTACTAGTGGCTCTGTGAGCTGTAAAACTCGCAAGCCTGTCTATTTCTCTTTTATTTAATGTGACAAATGGTATCAAGTTGGATGGAGACAGAAGGTGGAACTCTTTAGTGGCTAATAAACCTCGATTCCGAACGAATTGTCAATTAACAATGTCACACACCCTGAAGCTTCGTTTGAAGGCTTGTACCAATAAGTTTCGGTCAAAAATATCATTTTTGGTCCAAGTTTTTACTTCCTACTGTACGTTTTTGCACAGTCATCAAAACTACTCGTTGAGAGGGTTCATCATCATCCTCCTAGCGTTATTCCCGGTTGTGCCTTAAGGAGCCCGGGGTCCGCTTTGACACCTACTCCCAAGATTTGGTATAGGCACTAGTTTTACGAAAGCGACTGCCATCTGACCTTCCAACCCAGAGGGAAAACTAGACCTTTTTGGGATTAGACCGGTTTCCTCACGATGTTTTCCTTCGCCCATAAAGCTAACAGAAAATATTCCGTACAGAACTTCCGAAAAAATATTGGTACGCGCCGGGATTCGAATCGAACCCACGACCGCCGCTTGGCTACCCGTAGCTTAGGGTTCATGGTGGGTGAAAATCAAAAAACTTGTACATAGTTAAGGGCTAATCTACGCTTTAAGTTTTCTCAGTTTAGTAACGACAATTACCCATGTAAAATGTATGGGTAATTGTCGTTACTAAACTGAGAAAACTTAAAGCGTAGATTAGATTAAGGCCCTTAACTATGTACAATTATTTTGATTTTCTCCCTGGTAGGTACCATAATATTGCATTGTCATCAGACTTACATAACGGCACAAAGTTTCAACAAAGTAGTTAATAGGTGCCTATAGTGGCTATAATAGGTAGCCATTATTCGACCTCGATAAGTTTATGGCAACACAGTCGCCTCCATTCTCTAACCTATTACTTTTCAGTAACACCACATGATGGTTCTGCCCTTCGGAATCGGTTTTATTTTGGCGTACTTTGACGTTGTTGTCTAGAATATGAATTTGGCAATCATAACTTTGACGTCACTTGTTCCGCTTGGTTGCGTGTGCGAATTATATTTTTAGATGCGTATGTAAAAACGTCTGACGAAGGTATTTTTGATGATTTCACAACTGTATATTTATTTCAGTTGATGTATATTTTACAAGCAATGTTTCTATCGTATGTGACTGATATTTTCTGTACAAATCGCGACGTCGGATGCTCATTAATTTGGGCATATTTTGGCAAACCTACTTAGTTTGCTGTCAAGCTATTAGTGTGATGCTGTGATCATGGAGCCCATGTTGGCGTTAGGTAAGGACTCGGTACATAAATGCAATCCCAACGTTGCCGTTGTAAGGCTGACTATGCAAAGTAAACATTCTAGTACAACTTGTCACCTGATTATTTTTAACCCCGGGTCAAAAAGAGGAGTGTTATAACTTTGAAGTGTCGTGTGTGTGCCTGTGGCATCGCAGCTCCTAAACGAATGGACCGATTTTAATGCGTTTTTTTGTCCGAAAGCTGACGTGATCGAGAGGGTCCTTTGCTACGATTCAACAAAAATCGATTCAGCCGGTTTAGAGATATTGAAATGAAAATGTATTCGGGGTATTTCAACTTTTCCAAGTTGTTCGTTTTTTCTAAGCGCGTAAACATAAGAGTGTGTAAAGTAGTAGTTCGCCGGAGCGCGCGCAAGGATGCAATTAAGTCGCATACTCCTAAGGTTGTGTGCTCGTTTCGCGTATTAGCATTCGGCTGCGGTTGTACATTCGACTCGAATAGCCGTGCCTACCTTTACCAAACATGTTTCGATTAGGAGCTCGATCCTATTATAATTGGATCCCGGGAGTCTTGACAACTTGTAATCAGAAATTGGAGTTTATTGGTCCACCTAGCAGGCAGATGACGGACACTACTCGCTTCTCATTAAGGCGCCGTATATAGGTTCAGCGAAGTTAAGCGAATAGAGTTTTTGAAACAATACAATGCGTTAATAAAATAACGCAAAACCTGAAAACTGTTTGTTCAGAATCGACAGTAGAATGTGAAAAAAAATAGAAAACAAATTTTTGACTACTTTGTTTTTACCTTTATATGGAGCGTTGGCAGACTGGGGCGATCTGCTCCATACAAATGTAAAGTTTTCAGGTTTTGCGTTATTTTATTAACACGTTGTATAATGCGTCTGTTTATATTAATATGGTTTCAAAAAAATACGAATAGATATTTTGAGGCTTTTCTGCAGGGAAATCAGTGATTCGAAACATGAAGCCAATTTCGCTCGATAGAAAAAAATCACGAACATAGGTCTAAAATACACAAAAATACACTTAAAATATTCGTAACAAATTATACACAAAAGCTATAAATATTAAAATTGCTTCTAAAAATCGGCAATATCATGTTTGAGGGATATCAGTGTTTACATTTTTATTTATTTAAACGGCCAAAAAAATTAAATTAAAAAACATGATATCCGCGCTTCCGAGCACGCACTTCCATCTCGCTCACGCTTATGCTCAGTGTGAGGGAGAGAAGACCATGAACCTACGGCGCCTTAATATTAGGCCCTGCCGCCACCAGTCAGGATATGGATAGCATAAGCTTTGTAGCTGACTAGCTGCCAGCGCAGCGCAGCTTCGCCCGCCTGTTTCAAAGAACGCGGGATAAACTATAGCTTGATACGGATAAAGATAGGGTCCATTCTATATACTGGTGAAATATTTTTTGAAATCGGGTGAGTAGTTCCGGAGACCCCTTACATACAAACATACAATCTCACACACTTTTCCTCTTTGTTATATTTTTAGATAAATCGCGCACATAATCTTAGAAAATTTACTTCATACTCGTAGAAAGAAGACATTAGAAAATCTGTACCTAGATTTGGAATTTACTCATTAGCCGCTACACAAACATTACCCCTGCATAATATGATTGAGAGTGCCACGCTTCATGCTCTCCAGATAAACAGATGGTATCTACTTATCTCTCGATATTAAAAGTACGAGTAAATACGACGTGGAATCATTAGTTAAGGCAAAAGATAACAACTGCAGATAGTAGTAAACTACTAATAAATAATATAAACGCGAGGATATTTGTGAGGATGTTTGTTAGATTAGAGAGAGAAGAGAAGCAGATACTTTTCTGACAAAAAAAAAGACCGGGTTGCACTCCGGGAGTGCCGGCAGAAGTGAAAACTCAATAACATGTATCCTAGAAAATATATCACAAGCCTTTCGGTAGTTTTTGCCTATTTCACAAGCTTTTTTTAACCTTGCAATGTATGTTTGTCCGGGAGGAATCTTGCAAAATTTTGGGTAAAAGTATAGTTTGGATGACAATTCAATATTATGGTACCATCGACTTGATCTGATGATAAAGACGGAAGGTGGCCATGGGAATTCAGCACTTAACCGACGTAACCCGTTGAGTTTGGGCTCGTTAGAATCGTTTCAATGAGTAGTTGATGGATGACGGTAGACAGAATAGTACCTACAGTCGGCAATAAAAACTTGTATCAAAATGTTTTAGAAGTGAAAACTTCTTTAGCGGCGCTGAGCACTTTTTGGGATGGGGAAAAATTGTTAAATACGCGACAGAGTTTTGTGACGTCAGATGTGAAGGAGGTCACTTTTTGCTGCTAACCGATTCGACTTCATTAAAAACTGAACACTATTCGTAAGAGTATAAAGCCGTTAAACACTTTTTGCAATAGCATATTCTGCAAATAAATTTGTAATAATACCAACGCGTCCTTCACCGTTTTGCTATTGAGAAAATTCGAATAGTTCGAATTTGGGCGTTATTCCTAAAGAGATAAAGCTTAGAAAAATATTTACCAACGGCAAAAACAAATTGATATTTTGGTCGCCACCGCCGTCTGCTGTTCTTGCAAATTCGAATAGTTCGAATTTAGACGTTATTCGGCCAAGGATAGGACAAACGCCCGTCATTTTGAAAACTTAACCCTGTTCTGTACAGTAGAGACTTCCTAATGATATTTAAAATTAAAATTAAATAATGATTAATTAATTTTTATTTTAAAATTTGGAAAAAATTATGGTCATTCTTTTCCATTGGCGAAAGTGATTTATCGCCTCAATCATCGTCATTTGAATAATTTGTCACTGGAAACATAAATTATGGTACTTAAAATAAATTTATAAAACATTACTTTTGTCCTTTGTTTTGTATTGTCACGAATAAACTATTCTTATTCTTATTTAGTACCTAATTTTTTTTATTAATATAAGGAAGTCTCTACTGTACAGAACAGGGTTAAGTTTTCAAAATGACGGGCGTTTGTCCTATCCTTGGACTTATTCCTAAAGAGATAAAGCTTTGAAAATGGTAAAAACAAATTGGTATTGTGTTTGCCGCCGCCCGGAGCCGGCGGCCCGTCGCACCCAACTCGCCCGCGGGCCGTCCGCCTAAATAATTGATAATCCTTATACTAATATTATAAATGCGAAAGTGTGTCTGTCTGTCTGTCTGTCTGTTACCTCTTCACGCTTAAACCGCTGAACCGATTGCGATGAAATTTGGTATGGAGATAGTTTGAATCCCGGGGAAGGACATAGGATAGTTTTCATCCTGGAAATCACCCGCTTAGGGGATGAAGTGGGGGGTTGAAGTTTGTATGGAGCTGCGATATAAACGATTTCCACGCGGACGGAGTCGCGGGCAGAAGCTAGTTGTTTATCGTTAATTTCATTTTTAGGGTGACACCGTGAGATGTCACGTGACCTGATCGAAAAACTGTTACAATGTTATTGAGTTTTCACTTCTGCCGGCACTCCCGGAGTGCAACCCGGTCTTTTTTTATTCTATTGTCACCTATTATGTAACCTGTGTATCACAAATACATATTTACTTACTTACTTACTGGATGACGAAAATTTCTGCGTTCTGGTCTTATCCAGAGGTCCTCAAATAGGATAGGGACCTGAAAATGCGGCGAAATGGTTCCAGTAAAGGATGGTACGGCAGTGTTTGCTTCGCGCTCGACTTGGCGGGGGCACTGCCGTGCCCCCAGATTCTCAGCACATTTATTTAATCATTTCTACCCTACATACCTACATTTCATGGTGGATAACACTTTGTATTCATAATGTTTTCTTATTTTCTCCACCAGAACCATGTGTCACAAACCGCTTACCCATTCATTCATTACGAAATAAAAGCGGTTGATATTTTTTCCTTGAACAGTGAGATATATTTTTATCGTGCGGTGCACTGCTTTTGCAATTCTTCATTAGGTATGTGAATGCAATCAAGGCATGTACGAGTGCAACCGATTTCAGTCCTGATATCTTATTTCGTATCGGTAAAAACGTTTATCGAATTTCACTCAAGTAATTACGAGCAGATTAGGTACGAGCCTTTTAGAGCCTTATGAATTTCAGCTGTTGTACAGTCAAGTGTAAAAATATGAGTGCATACAACTTACTCATAAATAGAGCCCGTAATTTTCAAGCCGATGACATCAATTTGACGTATGATCCCAAATAGTTTTATTGTAATTATTAATCAATTAGTCGTCAATCATTTTAATCATGTACAAATTACTTCAAAAGTAATCTATTCACTGGTGGAACAATTTATAGGTACCTACTTGAAGGAATTATGTTTTCATCCACCACCATCAACCGTATCAATTGCTTTGCAAATATGTATAATATAGTTATAGATGACAATACCATGATATAGTACCATCGAGTTAAAATATATGAGAGACAGAAAGAATATGGGGCTTCTACATAAAATCTATCTATTGTATTGGCGAGGGCATTACCATACCTTCAGATATCGCTCACAACCATACTCAAACCCTCTCATAGTCGACTATCATATCTTAAGCCACCCACAGGAAGAAAGGGGCTGGTGGTATTCTAACGACTCACCACACGTGTTAATGTTCATAAAACATAAATAAACAATGAAACGGCCTTGATAACTCGACCTCAACACTTCTACACACGCTTATTAATAATCCCTCTTTATGGCACATCAAATATTTGTTCAAACTATTGTACTTGTGTTAATTTTACACGCCGGATGCGCAGTGGAATTGTAATGAGTCTTCACCTGCAGTAGATTATTTAATTGCATTATCGTGGCTTTTAAAGTTGAAAAATCCCCGACATTTTCATTTCAAAGTCCAATATCTCAAAAACGACTGAACAGATTTTCATGAAACATGGCTAAGAACACTCGGGATCACATCAGCTTTCAAATTAAAAAACCGCATTCAAATCGGTCCATCCGTTTGGGAGCTACGATACCACAGACAGATACACAGATACACAGACACGTTAAACTTATAACACCCCTCTCTTTGCGTCGGGGGTTAAAAAAAACAAGCAACACGAGCATACCCGAAAGGTGTAGTCTTTCTTCGCGTTATTCATCCGTTTACTTGTAAGATTTCTACAATATTGGTCACCCAAAAATTGTTGACCTCTTTGGGTACATATCTGTTTAGGAGATAACGATAATAACTATGTATTTATAGGTCGATGTACGGTACCTTTGTACAATATGTTTTCTGAAATGTACTTTCAAAATCATTTGATAACCACTGACTTAAATACCTGCATTAAATGAGTCAGTCGTAGGCTAAGCAGACGGTGATTTGTCCAACTTTATCTCCAAAGGGCGATTGCCCCGATTGGTTGGACAGTCGCACGGTGGGCTGGATGGCTCGAAAAGAGGACATTCGCACTTTTTTCAGAAAATCATTTTTTGAAAAATGCTATCCAATAGAGAATTATATGAGGAACAATAAATGTGGTATACATTTTTGCGAAATAACGCATATTGACAGCAGAAAAAAATAAAGTCTATTTTTTTTGTATGGGACCCAAAAATAGGTATCTTGTTTCTCAGAAACTATTAGAGGTCCCGTCTTCTACTTTTCAAGACTTTGTTTTTCTACTTTTATAGAGTAAGAAACGATAAGCAGATTTTCTATTCAGGTGCTGTTTTTTTTTTTTTAGTCCAGTAAAAGTTAACACATTTTAGATTTTTTCGTTTATGTCTTTTTTGGGTTTTTACATTATATTTCGATAGTTAAAAGTAAAAATGATAATAACACATAATATATGTAACGTTTATTAAGTTATAAAAAAATCCTAAGTACATTTTTTACATTTTTCATACAACTAAAAAGAAATAATCTAATGTTTTACAATAGACACATGTCATTTAAAATAAACAATAAACAACAAAAAGTAATATGGTTATGGTATAACAATTACGATACATAAATAACATTTCTTAAAAAAATACATATACCTAAATACAAAAATTACTACACTTAGTGAAAAAGTTATTCATTGGTATTTTCTAACATTTCAAAAAGATTATATTCATGGTCGTCGCTCGTATTATATTCTATAATTAGTACAACAACAAATTTGAACCAATATCAACTGTTTCCCAAATAAAAAAATGACAAAAATCGTCGCATCTGTAACTTGTTATTAATATTATAGAATTAATTTATCAAAAAATATTGTGGCATCCCAAAAAAGACATAAACGAAAAAATCTAAAATGTGTTAACTTTTACTGGACTAAAAAAAAAAAAAACAGCACCTGAATAGAAAATCTGCTTATCGTTTCTTACTCTATAAAAGTAGAAAAACAAAGTCTTGAAAGGTAGAAGACGGGACCTCTAATAGTTTCTGAGAAACAAGATACCTATTTTTGGGTCCCATACAAAAAAAACAGACTTTATTTTTTTCTGCTGTCAATATGCCTTATTTCGCAAAAATGTATACCACATTTATTGTTCCTCATATAATTCTCTATTGGATAGCATTTTTCAAAATATGATTTTCTGAAAAAAGTGCGAATGTCCTCTTTTCGAGCCATCCAGCCCACCGTGAGTCGTAACTACACTATTGCCCAATCGCATGCCCTTAACTTGTCGCGCCGTGTCGGGCTGTTTACGTTCGGTTCATTGGCCCTTTTTGCAATGTCTAGGTGCACTATAAGTAATGATTAGATCTATTATTATCGTAGATTGTGTGTTGTCTTCTTGTAAACAGTTATGCAAATGTATTGCTAAATAAATATGCAATTCGCTAACGCTAATCATGTTTTCTCATGAAAAGCTTTCATTGTTGCCCGACTGTGACAGAAGGGTGTTGTGTGTTTCGAGAGTGGTCCATAAATGTGGGGATATCTCTAAGATGTGTTCTCGAATCTCAATCATCTCGACAGATGTCTGATCTGTGAAGATAGTTCAGCATTGATCACTCATAGTCATGCACTTGTTTTGAGTACGATCTGAATCGAGAACAATATTCAGGCGCTATCAGTCACTTTCGAGCTCCTATATCTACACTAAATGTTTTTGGAACAGAAGAGTGTGATAATATCACTGATAAAATGACTCATCAATTGAATTGAAACAAAGAAAAAAATGTGCAGTCTGACACGTGTAAATATCGTTCATAGTCCAGGCAATGAACTGACAACTTGTATGGAAAAAATGTCAATTTTGGAAATAATTTATAATAGCTTATTTTTTATGTATAACGGATATATTATCAATTAAATAGTTACCCAGTGACAAAATCCGACAAAATTTCAGACATCGAAAAAATGATAAGTTAACTGGCTTCTGAAAAGTCAGTAAAAATATGAATAAATGTTTATGTCTTTATTTTGGTTCATTTACATTTGCTCTATAATATTCAAGATAAATCGTACAAAAAAAGATAATGCATGCTTCATTTAAATATACATAATTACTTCCGGGTGGAAAGTTTGTCGGATTCTTGACTAAATCATCTTAGAATAATATTTTCAAATGAAATCAACAAAAAAAACGCTATTATAAATTAATGTTTTTCAAAACCGTATTTTGCCTGGAGTATCATCTCGGATTAGGTACATATAGGTACCTACTTTATTTCCAGTCTCCTTTTATCTCTTCAAAGTGAAGTATTTTATGTAGCACTCTTTGTTTGTAACACGTGTGTGTGTTGTTGTATGTACTTGAAATTCTATTATTTTATTGTCTCCGGAACGATTTAATAATGGAGAGGTACAGTCACCTCGCTGTTTAATGTAGGTATATGTTGCATATGTTTATATAGAACTAGGGCCCGCCCGCGACTCCGTCCGCGTGGAACTCGTTTATATCGTAGCTCCATTCAAATGTGCACCCCCCATTTCACCACTTTAGGAAATGATTTCCGGGATAAAAACTATCCTATAATCTTCGCCGGGAGTCAAACTATCTCTATACCACATTTCAAATAAATCGGTTGAACGGTTTAAGCGTGAAGAGGTAACAGATAGATAGACCGATACACAAACAGACAGACACACTTTCACATTTATAATCGAACGAAGTTCTATGCTGAAGCATAGGACTACTGATGCTTGGGGCGAAAATCGTTTGTATGTCCAGATGTCCGGATGTCCCGCTTTCCCGCAGTTCTCCTCTACAGGTTGCATTTCTCAACCGATTGTGGTGATATTTTGTGAGCAGCTTCGATAATTACATAATATCACTTTTTGTCGTTTCAATCTATTTTAAATACGTTGAGATACGTTAATGTCTCTTATAAAAACAAATTGCATATTTTCATTTTTCATAACAAGAGAATTATAATCATCAATGTTAATAAATTCCATTGATATAATAGACAAAAGCTATAATGGTCACTCTGTATAATATTTCATGCTCATTATATATTTTTTTAAGAACTTTTTTCATAATTTTTAGTTGTTCTTCATTTACTCACCTTCTGTGCCCTTCTCATATGTAAGCTAGATAGAATGACTATCGATTGGACAGTGACAGGACTCCGCCTTAGCTCCGACGCTGCGGGGAGAGCAGCCCTTTCGCCCTCGCCTGACAAAGCACGGTCGCCCGGCGTCACAGCGGGCGAGGGCTGCCCCCCCTCCGCGCCTCCGGCTTTTTATATACACTCTAAGGGTAGGGAAGACAAGACCACGTGGATATTGGGGTACTACGATTCGGTTTTGTCACCTGTGTCTGTTTTTCTAGGATGTGATAGCAATCACTTAGTAAAACTAATTAAATACTAAGTGTTGTTATCAGTTCTAATCATTATACTCAATGTATGTTATGCAAAAAGAAATTAGTACACATAAACGTTATAGTATAGCAAATGTGGTGGTGTTAATAGTAGATTACTGCAGAGGCCGTGAAGTAAGGGATTGCTGGACGAGATTGGGGTAGACGGCCGAGTCGTAGACGAGGCCGAATACAACGAGTCCAGCAATCCCTGTTCCGGCCGAGGATTGTATAGTACTTTTCTCAAACGATGTGAGGAAATATTAAAATAAAAATAAATACTAGGTAATCAAAATAATAGGTAATTTGCGCCTTTTTTATTTTTTAAACATGCCATTTGAATAAGCCGTTCGAGCACTAAAAAGTATAGTACCATAGATTATTTTTATTTTTTTTATGAAGTAAGTATGCTTACAGTGTAGTGGTGGTTGGCAGTATGCAAATTTTCCTTTGTCAGTTTAATATTAGTAAGCAAATTTAAAAAGTTAGAGTAGCGGACAATAATGGTTTTACTTAGGGTTTTCATACATTACTTCTTGGCGTAAGGCCAAGAAGTAATGTAGGGAGCCATAAACAAGAAACTTCACGTCTTCATTTCGTGATATTAACGCGTACATTTCCGAGCATGTTTGAGAAAATGAGTGTTATGTTATTTAAATGTTATGACCAATAATAATATGCATTTTGTTATTATGATAATAGTTTGTTATGACTTTCGTACGTAAGGTACTTGAAATTATGCATTTTGTTTTTATGGCGAATGAACGGCACCCACGTTGAGAGATCTAGGCTTGCTAGGCATGAGTAAACACCTGGAGAAAATGAATCTTCCCGGAAATGGGAACAGCTAGATGAACATACAAATGTGGTTCATTTAACAGTACGTGACAGACAGTACTTGTAAATTTCATTTGGAAATAACTTTTCATTCTAAGTACTATGGTTTCGAGTTACTTTGATTCAGGCTATCCCCAGGTGTCTTGCAAACGAAATCCCAGGCCAAAGGCCGAAGGCCGAGCTTTTCGTTGGAATGAAAGGCCCAATGCAACCCTTCTGAGAGTGGTCTCAATGCGAGCAATGACCCCTAAGGACACTCATTATCTTCCGGTGTCTTGCAAGGAAAACTTTAGGGCCAAAGTCCCGAAGGTAAACGGGGAGGCAAGCGAATAAGATGCGAAGCGAAGGCTGAGGTTTTCGTAGGAATTAAAGGCCCAAATTAAAGCCCTTACAAGCAACGTACCTAAGTGCCGCTCCTCTAATATGGAGTTATGGACGCTGTTTAAATCATCTTTTCATAGCTGTAAAGGCCAATGATGATGAAAGGCCCAAAATATCCCTTTAGGGAGCGCTCCTTATGCCCCTCCCAATAATATTTCTGAAACTCACGGGAGTTTACTACATGAAAAAAACCGGCCAAGTGCGTATCGGGCCACGTGCAGTGTAGGGTTCCGTAGTTGCCTGTCTGTCTTAGTTACACCCACGTGCGGTGCGGTTGCGTCACACACACATGACTCGAACAAAAATTTGGGCTTTAAAGCCTCGCAAACGAATCACAATTTCATCCTCACTTTAGGTGTAGGGGAGGTACCCCAAAACAATTTTTGAAGTGAAAACTTCTTTAGCGGCGCTGAGCACTTTTTGGGATGGGGAAAAATTGTTAAATACGCGACAGAGTTTTGTGACGTCAGATGTGAAGGAGGTCACTTTTTGCTGCTAGCCGATTCGACTTCATTCAAAACTGAACGCTATTCGTAAAAGTATAAAGCCGTTAAACACTTTTTGCAATAGCATATTCTGCAAATAAATTTGTAATAATACCAACGCGTCTTTCACCGTTTTGCTATTGAGAAAATTCGAATAGTTCGAATTTGGGCGTTATTACTAAAGAGATAAGCTTAGAAAAATATTGACCAACGGCAAAAACAAATTGATATTTTGGTCGCCACCGCCGTCTGCTGTTCTTGCAAATTCGAATAGTTCGAATTTAGACGTTATTCCTAAATAGATAAAGCTTTGAAAAATATTTGGCAATGGCAAAAACAAATTGGTATTGTGTTTGCCGCCGCCCGTCGGCATGCCGACGGGCCCGTCCGCCTAAGTAATTGATAATTGTTTATAAATTTGCGTCAAATTCATTTTTAGAGTGACACCGTAAGATGTCACGTGACCTGATCAAAAACTGTTACAATGTTATTGAGTTCGTGTGGAGTAGGAAGCTTGGCGCTAATTGCGATCTGATATGCTATAAGCTGTATGAGCTATGGAGTCTTGGCATCACATTACATGTAACGTTTTTGGTGGGTACTTATTTAAAAACCAATCTCGAAAACTAATAGGAATATGCTGAAATCGAGTTCCTCCAGGTCCTCTGCAAACTCTCCAAGCCCGCTTACACAATATGGTGTTACAACGATAACAAGATTATTCAATCGGTTGTCAGTAACGAGTTGTTATGATCAAAATTAACCATGTTGTCTTTTGTTTCCAGCGCGCCGCTACCACGGGCAGCTTCTGGCAGGGTTTCCTCGCCTCACTATCCGTGGTCATCGTGTCAGAGCTCGGCGACAAAACCTTCTTCATAGCCGCCATAATGGCCATGAAGCACCCGCGCATCATCGTCTTCGCTGGTGCCATAGCGGCCCTTGTCTTCATGACGATACTATCAGCCGCGTTCGGCTGGATAGCCACGTACATACCCAGGATATACACGTACTACATAAGCGCGGCGTTGTTCGCGATATTCGGTATTAAGATGCTAAGGGACGGGTGGAAAATGGACCCTAATGAAGGACAGGAGGAGCTGGAAGAAGTCCAGAGTGAACTGAAGAGGAGGGAGGATCAGGTTTGTTGTTTTATTTATAATCATGCTTTATAACACTAATGCTACTAGCATTTTGGGGAAATATTTTCTTCTCCGTGCGAGGTCTGCATTGCTTAGGTTCATATACTAACCAGCAGCACAACTGACGACGCTGATGCGAGGCGAGAAAATCTACTTTCCGCTTTCTAATTCGCGCAGTGCGAGTGAGACAGGAATATTAGAGTCGCGCTCGACGCTACTTGGCAGCATGTTGTGCTGGCCCGCCAGGATTATAAATACTACTATGTTGTAGGGTTGAATTTCGAACCTGGAATCTGTCATCTGTCCCATGCTTAAGTAGTTTGGAATTATGGGAATACTCTAAACGTCCTAGTTCCTAATTTTTGGTTAAAATTAGCAGTTTAACATTTAGCTCTGATAAATATCACACAAATTGGGTTGAAAGTGATCGATTGATTCGTAATCTCATAATCTGTAATCTATCAAAGGTGACAGTCGGTATCGGTGCACGGCAAGGAGCTTATCGTGATTTGTTTCTAATATCCCTTCTTTAAATCTATGATTACGATATCTGCCTGGTTTTTATTTAAACAAAAGATAGCTGTTTACGTTCAGATATTTTCACCGTGTATCTTGACCTCTTCAAAACCTTACGAAGAGATAACGAACTTTTCATAAGCGTTGTATTAAAATATTTGTAGGGTTCCGTACCTCAGAAGGCAAAACCGGCCAAGAGCGTGTCGGGCCACGCTCAGTGTAGGGTTCCGTAGTTTTTCGTCCAGAAATTATTTTGTAATTTTTTTCAAAAACTATTGAACCTATCAAGTTCAAAATAATTTTCCTAGAACTTTTTTATAAAGTTCTACTTTGATTTTTTTTTCATATTTTTAAAACTTCGAGGAGCGAGTTCAAAAGTTAGAGGGGGGGACACACATTTTTTTTAACTTCTGAAGCGATTATCTCCGAAAATATTAACATTACTTATCAAAAAATGATTTTAGCAAACACCTATTCATTTTTAAATACCTATCCAACAATATATCACACGTTAGGGTTGAAATGAAAAAAATATCACTCCCCCACGTTACGTATAGGGGAGGTACCCTAATAAAAAAAACCACTTTTTATTTTACCACTTTGGCGGCGTGATTGATTTACATATTAGTACCAAATTTCAGCTTTCTAGTGCTAACGGTTACTGAGATTATCCGCGGACGGACGGACAGACAAATCGAAACTATAAGGGTTCCTAGTCGACTACGGAACCCTAAAAATGAAATCCTTATCGAATCATCCTTGTCTGTCTGTCAAGTATTTTTCCCGAGAACGTGTGGAGTGAAAATATAAGTTAACGCTATCAAAAGATCCGCTGTTTAAACCGCATACTTTGATCATGATTGAAAATATCAAAAGTTTCATGACATGCCCCAAAATTACCAAGTTTAATTTGCTACAAATCATGCAAGCTCAAAACGTATATAAAGAAAATAACAAAACAAAAAGGCAAAAACATCCAGTGACATTGCTTCGCATCTGTTTAGCATCTTCGACTTAGGACTAAATGTTTAGCTCTCTGGACAAATGTTGAATTCCTTTGAATGATTACAAACATGGAAAGTAGTTAGCGTTGAAATACGAAGAAAAATGGAATCCAACTTGCAACAGGAGTCGCCAAGAGAGCGCCCGCGGTCGCCCGCCGCGTCGCAAACATCTGGACGATCCTCCCCCGGGCCTCCCTCAGAGCCCCCCCGCCCCGCGGCCACCCCCGCGCCCCTCGCTGGCCCCTCCGCCGCCCCTGAACCGCTGAGGGTGAACTTACGTCATTATGCCTGGCAGTACGAATGACACATTAGTTTTTCTTTTCTTTATAGCCTAGCATTTTTACGTTTAGCACATTCACATTTTCGAAAAGCATTACGGCTTTGCGTTTTTGAATAAAAGGAATTCAGCATTTGTGGATAGATCGTGCTTTGTATGCCCTGTTGCGCTCGAAATGTATTTAAGCATACTGCCATGTTATTAATAGTACCTACACGTACCCATTTTACTGTCATTACTGTTATTTATACGCCTGTACATCACTTTAGTATCATGTTATTGTATCCAATGGCTGACGGTCCTCATAACTTTTTCGAGTGTTTGTGTCTACGAATGTATAAGATACTTATGTGGCGTGTTACTGATGTACCCATCAATTTTCTCTTTCATTCAATATTTATAAAAAAGATAGGATCGTTTACCAAAAGATACCTTCGCTATAAATATTCTCATTTTATCTTGTGCTTGGCATGTGTCGTAAATTTAAATCATTAAATTAATCATTTACCTTATTTAATATTCTGTATTAGATTTCATAGTGTAGCACAAAGCGATACCCACAAAGCAGTATTTACAATTTTTACGATTCTCTTGTAAGAGTTAATACCACCATTGTTTTCTTGCGAATATTTAAGTATGTTTTAAAGTGGAACGACACCGTGAAGTTTCCATGAAAATGTTGTCGCACTACATGACTTGGATACAAAACAATTCATTGCGAAATTATGTTATTATACTAGCGACCCGCCCCGGCTTTGCACGATCATTCCAGCAGTTTTATCTACTTACATAATATACATATTCGCGACTGAGTGAACTAATTCCTCAATCGCTGCAATCTTTTAGCGCCTCAAGCTGACACTTTAGTTAAGACGACTTTTGGAACACTTTACATTAGAAACCACCACGAATCACGCTTTCAAAACTAACGCAGGCCAACCTAAGGCACTAATCTAGTTTTCATTCCAGGACGAAAAAGAAGAAACTCTAGACATGCTAGAGCAGGGACAAGCCGAAACCCGGCGGAGGAAACGCAACGCCGTCATCAAGGTGACTTTCTATTATCATATCATTCTGTTCCAATTTATATTATCTCTATTACAGAGATTATAGTTGTTGTAAAGTGTGATCTTCCTTAGCATGTTGTAGTTTATGTTATTTTACTAAAGGCTGGCGCCCACTAACTGCCGCGTCTTGCACATTTTATGAAGCAACAAAATTACAATCTTATTTCTCTACAGGTCTAAATCGGCAACGGTCACGGAGACCATTTAATTCAGTGTTGCTAGTTTACATTTGTAAAATTGTAACTTGCATAATAAAATGAGCCGCATGTCTTTTTGCGAAAAATATCAGTCTATGGTCCTGACTCCTGTGGTCTGTTTAAAGCAATTTGAGACTGACCATTGTAATCGCCGACATAAAATTAGAACCATCATGGCGTCACTGCAGGATCTAGTGACCTATGCGCATGCGCTGATAGAAGTGTTAGATCGCTATGAATACGCGCGCCGCGACCGTCCTCGCCTCAGATAACATCTGAAATTCGACTAACAATAAGTACTGCAGAGAGTGCAGAGACGCCATTTACCTGCAGTTACCTGTAGCTACACGCAAGCGTGATAAGGTCCTTACTTCTC
Organism: Epinotia ramella; assembly: GCA_947578815.1. Classification (NCBI taxonomy): domain Eukaryota; kingdom Metazoa; phylum Arthropoda; class Insecta; order Lepidoptera; family Tortricidae; genus Epinotia; species Epinotia ramella. Next base: position 11,662,272 of record OX388220.1, on the reverse strand, counting down.
TCTATGGTAGTCCTAACAAACGTTTGACCGTTGCAGGTGCTCCTGCAAGCGGCGACGCTCACGTTCCTAGCGGAGTGGGGCGACCGGTCGCAGCTGGCGACGGTGGTGCTGGCGACGCGCGAGAACGCGGTGGGCGTCGTGGTGGGCGGCTCGCTCGGCCACGCGCTCTGCACCGGCCTGGCCGTCGTCGGCGGCCGGATGGTCGCGCAGAAGATCTCCGTGAGGACTGGTGAGTCGGTCACACCAATCACGGGTTCCAGAATGCGTTGTCACCAGGCAACAGCAGCTTTTAAAATCCACCAATCGAATTCATGATGACTAAACATGATTGTTGCATTTTGACACCTGGACCTCTCGCCACAGTGCTCCCAGCAGGCCCCTATTTCACCAACTTGACATTTGTCACCTGACACTTACAATTCGCCATAGATTGATTGTTCTAGAAGTTAAGGTGGTTGCTAGGTTACTTGTGGAACCAGCAATGTACGGAGAATTGTCGTGTCAGGTGACAATTGTCAAGTTGGTGAAATAGGGGCCTGCTGGGAGCACTGTGGCGAGAGGTCCAGGTGTCATAATGCACCAATCATGTTTAGTCATCATGAATTAGATTGGTGGATTTTAAAAGCTGCTGTTGTAAAAAAACCTTGCCACTGTCGTGCCAGCTGGTTTCTGGAAAACACTCATTGTCCAGTAGGTGGCTCCGTTTGATGAGCTGAATCGCGCTGTCGAAGTTTTGACGGGGGTTCGATCGAGGCTGGTAAAGCTAAAAGCTTGGTTAAGCCTTAATTGACACATTCATATTCATTTATTTCGTGTTAATCATACATTGTCATTTAATTTAGATGAGTAATGAATGCATGATGATACAGTTGCCTTGAATGGTGAGTGTATGAGAGTGCGGCTTGATAGATGATACTGTTCTGTACGCTGAATCGCGCTATTCAAACTGGAGACTTGTAGGAGTCGTTGGACAGTGTTGTCGTTCACTTGGCGGTATTGTGGCCCCGGATTCTATAGTCTGGTTGCGTTGAGAAAATTGCTGCTAAAGGTGTGTGTATGTAATAGCGCGTAGATGACATTCATGAAGAGACACGAGTTTCGTTTTGAACACATGCTCGCCCGACACCTGCTCCAAAATACAATCCATAAGTAAACTAAGCAACTGAGTAAAATAATTATAAAGTAACACAAAGAGAGGTCAAGCGCACACGCACTAAGTATGTAGCCACTATAATAGTCATCCTCCTAATAGCATTTCCCCGGTTGTACCCTAAAAGACCCTTTGTTACCAAATCCCAAAGTTTGTCGCCTTTATAATAGAGACTGTTAATAATCAGTTGTTTCCGTTTCAGTGACAATAATCGGTGGGCTAGTGTTCCTCTTGTTCGCCGTGAGCGCGCTCTTCATCGGGCCCGACTAGGCGTAGAACAATTTGTGCCGTGTGTGACACCTATGTATGCTGTATAGTTCCTTCGTGCACTTCAGATCCTGTGGGCTTCTCTGTTCGATCCAAATGTACGTGAGTTTAAGAAATAAGGAGGGATAGTTTACATTGGCTCGCCAGGCGCATTCCACCGTCAAAACAAGTCTCAAGAAATCTCGATCGAGCAGCATCCTACAGGACCTAGTTCGCAGTGCCGATGTATTTGTAGATAAAACCTCCTAAGAGATTAATCCCAATGACCTGAGAATGCTTGACGGTTTAAGAAACTACAATTTCAGCATCGGGATATCAGAGGAAAGCCACATTCTCACGGCGCATCTTGTGTAGGCGATGACAGGGAACTAGCTGTGGCCAGATCGACGTGCGCTAATCACACGCCCTTTTATCGCACAAGCAAGGTGCGCCGCGCTAAAAAATAAGGGTACTTATGATTAAATCGTGACGTCTTAGACGCGATAATATTGCTTTTAGTAGTCACTACAACATTTTGGAATATGCCAGTTCATTTACTAATAATAGGGTGCCTGAGAGCTTGCTGTTTTGCAAGGACTTACTATTTTATCCAGCAATGTATTGCTGTCCCGTACCAACTTCATTTCATTATAATACTACTACAATTGTTATCAAGAAACTATGTTCAATAGACCAAATGTTGTTCCATTCGAGCAGTGAGGACGATGCTTGCATTTAAAGCCTGTATTCTACCGTTAGAGGCGCCCGCGTTATACATAGGGTTAATTTTTAAATACAAACAGCTGTGCGGAAAATAAAATAAATATGTCGGTTATTTGTTACAAATTCTGACAAAGCAATATAAGAATAAGAACATAAAAAATATGTGATACATTTCCTTATTTTTCAATCGTAGCATATTAGATTGTTGTATGAAAATGACAATTAAAATTGTACTCATAACAGCTACTTATTGTGAATAAGATTTTGTCAGAGTAATGACTTGCATTTTATAACGCAAAAATGTGATTCGCCCGACACTGGATAAGGTGATGAATTTTTAGAAATAATATATTAAAACAATTTCGGTTATTTAGGCTATTGTTCTAGAAAATACTATATAATAAATTAGACAACTATGTCGAACAGAAAACTTAACCGTTGTGTATATATACCGAATAATTGACTATAAAGTACGACGATGTTGTCTAATATAAAGACTAACACGTATTAGTGTTTTGTCACGGTATAGCCCATGTTGATAGTCCATTGTCACATTATTTATGTACCTCGTGAATTTTAAGTTATAGTTGTATTTAAATGTATATATAATCTCAAACTGCAAAGTAAAATATTCCATTTTATAAATATAACAGTGCTGTCTGTGATTAGGCTCGCATGATTATCGCCGCAATTATCTTTTCGTTTGAACATGAAGTCGGCATTGCTGATGCGTACCTATTCTTATCAGATACTTAGAATCAGATATCAGAATAGAAGAGTTGTGCTTTCATTGTAATTTTGATCCTAAATAGCAGTCGCCACTTTTGAAAATGTGTAAAGTTGAAATACACACAATATTGTAGTCGATAAAACAGCCGACACATAGATGCTTGCGTTCTGGTTATGGTGTGCATATACGCTGATTGTATTGACAATAGTTAAACACGGCATTCGTAAATGCAATTTTTCAGTCTTTCAGGAGGAACCATAACTTTTGTATTTTTAGATCTGTGTATATATGTTCAAATAGGGGTACACTACATAACTCCGAAGAGTAATTTGTCCGAAAGCATGTTTTCCGAATTTCATAATTCCGAAAACCATGTTCCGCTGTTTTTTTTTATCTTTCAGGATATAATGCTAATATACTAAGCTATTTATGTAATAATCTGCGTCCAAATTTTCGTTAAGCGTTTAAATTTCGGTCTAATGATGCTTTCGGACTAATGGCTTAGGAATTTTTGTGTGTTCCCGTTCACACAGTGTCTTGGAGGCGTCCTACACTGGCTGTCCAGGCGATGTGTCGCCTGATTTAGTTTAATTCAATATGTAAAGAACAGGGAAATTGAAATTTACCTAAAGATAATAGGGAAGATACATAATATTTACCATTATTTTGTGACCAACATGTTGAAGAAACATAAAATAATAGCTACTGAAACGTTTTTACTTTCGTTTATACTAACTTCAAACAATAATTACGATTTGAAGTAATGTGAAACGAAACGTGTTTTAATCTTCTTGGCTTCTTAGCTTCTCTTCGTGTTCTAACACAATGTAATATTGTTATAGAAATAAATAAATGAAATGAAATGAAATCCAACAATCAGCGTCTGGTGACGTCACTCCTGTCAAAAGTCAAAACGTAGGCAACTATGACATCTAGGGACGAACCACGGACAAACAATTATGGCGAGTGACACACGTGAGTGACGTCACAGGAACTGTAGATCCGTTTAGGAGCGAAAGTTTAAATTGTCAGTTTGTAACAGGATTTTTTGACTATAAATCATAGACCATAGTATTTTAATTATTTTATACTTTCGTGGTCTATTCTACATGCGAAAGCAAAATTGAAAATATTGCATTTTCCCTATTATAATTTGTTCCATACAACTGTACAGTGTTCTATGATGTTGACTCGAACAAAACGTCTTTGGAACAAATGGGATGTTCTATTTATTTAGAACAAAACATGTTGTGTCAATTTATTACGAGTTTAATTCAAGATTTGTTTGAACAAGTATGAACTTTGCTTCATCATTTATTGTTTGACTCCAGCAAATTCTCTGTGATTCTAGGTATAATTAAGGCCATGAATAATAAGTTATAAACATTTGTACAGCAAACTTGATCGCAATGCTTTCTGACGTGTAGGTAAGCGTCCACCGGAGCAGGGCTAGAAAAGCTCTATCGTTATGCCGGCTGTACACATGAGCCAACGTTGGCGCGTGAGCAGAGGAGGCAGCTATGTAAACGAAAGAGATAGAGTTATAGCCCTCTCCCTCTAACGCATAGCTGCCTTCTGCTCACGCGCCAACGTTGGCGTAGTGTGTACAGCAGGCTTTACTATTATTGTAGCATGCACCTGAGGACTGAGAGGTTTACGCGAAAAAAACTTACATAATCTGCAGGGCGATTGCAAAGTTTTTAGCCGAGTCCTTACCTATTTCATTGCTTTGGGATACATGATTGTTTTCCTAGGTATCTTATTTTATTTGTGACTTGATTCTTCAATCCTATTTTTAGAGGTATTTGCTTCTCTGAATCTGTTGCTCCATTTTGTATTTGTATTTTTCATTTCAAATTCAACGGGGTTACGTCGGTTAACCCGTCGTATGCTTAGACACGGATCCGTGCCAAGCATTTGAACCTACAGTTTTCAATCTCAAGGTCTTATTTTGATCAGCAATTTTTGACATCCGCATACGAGGGGTTAAGGGCTGAATTCCCAGGACCACCTTCTGTCTTCTGTCATAGTGTCTGTGACGTACCATAACATTGAATTGTCACCCAAACTTACGTTTAAGGACAACTTACTAACATACCTACTTATATACATACATACGAAAAGGTTAAGTTAATATTATAAAGCTTGTAATAAACTCTACAAGGATTCAGTTTTTGCGATAAACATGTAACGTTCCCGGATATCCTCACGTACATGTATGTCAAAACCGATATCCTCGTCACCTTTTGTCGCAGCCCTGTGATTTTAAATGGACAGGATCCTTTAGCTTAGTTACTAGTGGATCTTCTACAACACATCTCTTAACCCATTCGCCGCCCGCCCGACCGACTTCATACGAAGTCCATAAACAATAGACTTGACTAGCGTGGCGTGGGGGTGCCCAATGGGTTCACAGTTAAATCTGTATACTGTGTGTTTGTGTACTGGGAGATATTTCTGATATTTGTATGGACGTATGTAAAATAATGTTAATACCTATTAAGGTTTATTTTTTATAAGTACAAAAGTGAACGGCTTATCATGCTTTTGTTAAGTGTTGAATTATTTAAAGTATTATTTTTATGTAAAAATTTATTAAAAAATTGCTGTATATAAATATTTTGTTTCATTCACACATCTCTGGGTTTTTTAGTGAAGATCTCAGTGAAACCATAATGAAAAATCAAAACATAATTTTATTTCACTCACAAGGAAAAACAAACATCAATGTATGACGACATGCCAAAAATTAAAACGATTCATTGAACATCGAGTAAATTATTTTCAAAGATCACAATGTCATAAAATAAAATAAAAAAAACATTATCATCAGCCTCCATGTCCTGCTGGCCACAGGCCTTCATTGAACATCGAGTAAATTATTTTCAAAGATCACAATGTCATAAAATAAAATAAAAAAAACATTATCATCAGCCTCCATGTCCTGCTGGCCACAGGCCTCCTCACATGGATGAAACAAAAAGATAATCATAAAAAACGAACAAATATATTCTATTCTACAATTCTTAACTAATCACAACTTAAAATTCGCATAAATGATTAATTTAATCAGCATTCATATCGCATAGTCACAAGATAACACTGAGATAGTGAGTTTAAATGATTGATTGTTATTTAAACGGTTATTTATCATTGAAATTAAATGTATTTGTCATCGCACATCTTAAGATAAGTGGTTATTTTGAATCCTGTTAAGCGTGTCATTTTATAAGTGCTTACTTGTGTACCTATTCGTTAAAAACATAATACTGATAAAAACCGCCACGTTTCAGTGATAATCTGATTAGTTTATAAGTTTGTAAAAATTAAAAATATCCCTTAATCGGAATTATTAGTCATTTCAATATAAAATCCCGTACACATTGTACAATTTATTATGGCTCTTGGATACTCATGGGGAGTTTCAGGGGGTAGACCTGTATTTAGCGAGTATAGACCCGATTTCTAGTCTCGCTTCGCTAGAGTTAGAGTGATGTAGAGTACCCCCTCGTTAGATGAGTATCTCCTCAGTAGGTGTAAGTGAGGTAGACCCGGATGTAGTCGTCGGCGGCGTCCATGATGGCGGCCGCGAGCTCCCCCGCGGCAGGCCGCTCGGCCGCGCCGTGCGACGGCAGGAACAGGCACATCTGGCTGCTGCGCGCCCACGCGTGGTCCAACGTCCCTGTACACATTGCTCAAACATTATCTGGCCAAGTCGAGCAAAACAGCGGCACGGCCGTACCGTCCTTTTCTCGAAGCAGTTCAGGCCATTTTCGACCCCCCTATAACTTCGTTGTGGATAAAACTAGAAGCCTGAATTTTCAGTAACCAAACAGGCAATGCATAAACACGATATATTTAAAATTTCATTCAATATGAACCAGTAGTTTGAGAATTATAACTAGTCAAAGTTTCTTAATTTTGTCACACTCACCGAAGTTGCAATTTTATTTAGCAAGCAAATAATGCCTGAAATTTGGTCACAGAATAAATAATATGTAGTATTAACTACATACAGAAGGTTCTCAGTTAACAAATCTCGTGTTGAAGTATGCCGAGCGAGCCTAAACGTGGCCATGCTTTTCTATCGCATGTAATCCACTGCGATAGAACGCGCGCGTGCCGTAGCAGCGCTAACATACCCCCTGGGGCCGGTAGCAATGTATTTGTAGCGGCGCGACCTCATGACGGAGTGAACGCGAACCATGGCAGGCTGGTTTTCGCGCTAAGTAGCGGCGAAGGCGCCCGCTAGGCGGATTCCTGACGGCAGGGTGGTCGCGTGTCCTGGCGGCCTCTGCTGTCTTATCTTATCTTATCTTATCTAGATGAGGGTCCTTTCGGATACACTTAGACCCAATGGGATGTTTTGTGCATTTGCCCTCCTTTATGCCTACTCCCAAGCTAGCTCCGTCATTTCCACGAAACGGATGATGCAGCTCAGCGGAAGCACCTTGAATTCCCTTGGTTGCGGATAGCTGTTACCAAAGTCATTGTTAGTCTGGCAAGGGCATGACATTGACACAATAAGTGTTGGGTGTAGTTACCGTAGTACCGCAGCGGGTAGTCCCGGACGCTGTGCCGGCGCGCCAGCAGGCAGGCCGGCGTGTCGCCCGGCGTCAGCACGCGCGCCGGCCACCACGAGCACGGGCCCAGCTTGTGCCACACCAAGTCGTCGTACCTGCGCAATCATCGTGTCAGCCGAAACACCTCCACTGCTAGACATAACCCTCCCCCAAAGAGTGCCAAAGTGACCGCTCCAGCGGACTCTCCCGCGACCTCATTTCAAATTGGCACGAATCAGTATTATTCCTTTAAAAATTTGGGCCGTGAACAGTCCTAAACAACTTAGAAAAGACATTTATCCCCGACATTTTCATTTCAAAGTACAATAAATATCTCAGAAACGGCTGAACAGATTTTCATGATACATGGCTAGGAACACTTGGGATAAAATTATCTATGACACACATGAAACCGCATTCAAATCGGTCCATCCGTTTGGGAGCTACGATACCACAGACAGATACACAGGACAGACACGTTAAACTTATAACACCCCTCTGCGTTGGGGGTTAATTACCGTGTATTAAGAGAAAACTTGTGTCCAGTCAGCATCATATAGTTAGTGACAGCCAAATATATCGTAACACATCCTTACTATTACAGTATTAAAGACGTGTAACGATTTTTTTATCCCCCGACGCAAAGAGAGGGGTGATATAAGTTTAACGTGTCTGTGTATCTGTCTGTGGTATCGTAGCTCCCAAACGGATGAACCGATTTTCGTTTAGTTTTTTTGGGTCATAGATAATTTTATCCCGAGTGTTCTTAGCCATGTTTCATGAAAATCTGTTCAGCCGTTTTTGAGATATTGGACTTTGAAATGAAAATGTCGGGGGTTTTTCAACTTTTCTAAGGTGTAGTTATTTTGTATTGTCTGCTACTAACTATATGACGCTGACTGTCCAATACATAAACTATACTATGATACGGCAATGATCTGCTGGTACAGTCGAGTTCTCCAATATCTACACAGACAACCTTTCAAAATATCTATACAACTTTATTGTTACTGACATAAGACACATGTGTAGATATTTTTGAAAGGTTGTCTGTATACAAGGTGTAAATCATATAACTGAAAACCTGAAAGTAGTTTGTTCAGAATCGAAAGCTGAATCGATTGCACCATCTTTTAAGGTAGGTTGTATTTTTTTTGAAAAATATTTTTTTATTGTGCCGGGTCTAAAAGTTACGAAGGCAACATACGCGAATCAGAGAAATGTTGGAGGATGTTGTTGTGAGGTGAACGTCAGGATCTACGTCACTGACAAGTACTGATTAGTGATTACAAGTGTAGAGTTACGAATCAAGTAGATCTGCTTGATAAAGAAAACCAACGAATATCTTTTGAAATAATTAACGTATTTGTAAATGGACGTATTAATCTTATTAAGGATTAAAAAACTCAGTTGGGGTGTCTGAGGTTTTCAGTATAATAAAATACACCTTGTATATATTAGAGAACTCGACTATACTAAGGTCCGATACCACTTAAGTTGCCGTATTTTATGGCAACTGCCGTGTCAGGAACAAAGCTGACACGAACTAAGGGCGGGCTGCAGCAACTTACGATTACAGACCGATTAACGTTTCAATATGGCGCCGGCAACTGTCATTTCGTAGAAACTCGTCAAACTTTCCATACATTCACATTTTAGAGATTACAGAAGGTTCGCTGCAACCCAGCCTAGATTGATACGTCCGTCAACTCAACGAGTCCCTGTAATTTACGGTCCGATGATCCGCGTCCTATGTGGAGAAAAGAAGAAAGAAAGAAGACATTTATTCACTACGCAAAATACACACAGAGACAAAGGGAGTACAAATACAATACAATTTACACATAATGTGTGTGTCTTCGCGGCAGTGAATCGGTCGCTGTCTCAGCATTATGCCGAGGTGTCAGACAGACACCTACAGCGCTGATTTTCAGACAGCACCGTACGTGACCCACGGAACGCAACACAACATACCGCCGATACAAACGTATACACAAAATACATAAATAATTAATATACTAGTAAAATAAGTAACACAAGCACAATGGGATGAGAGACATGTGCGTCTTTCTTTTTTTTTTGGCAGGGGTAAATTTTTTGTCAACGGGAGGTATTGGGTCGTAAATTATAGGGACCCAACTCTGCATTTGATCGGCACCATATCATTCCTCATTACTTGGCCCTTATTTTGCACGCGACTGATTGCTATCCAATTCTTGCAGGCGTAGTCCTAATTATTACTCTCCCTTAGAAACTTGAAGGGTAATTATAGACAGACTTACAACCAGCAAACGAATAAACCATAAAATTCTAAGTAGCGCCACAAAATGGCCCCACAGAATGGGTGCCATCGCCATTATACGGGAACGGGGGCGGAGTGTCAAAACGATGCCAGGCAGCTGTTCGAACATAGGCATGTTTTTTGGGTAGAAATTTGTAAGGAGCTCGCCTTCTATGGTTTTTTCGTTCGCTGCTTACAACCGTTTTAGATCTGCGTTCCATACAAAAACAGGTTTACGCGGCATATGCGCGGCACCACGATATACAATCAAGGGCACCAATATGTATTCACTCAAAGTTTCATAAATACGAGTGGTGCCCTTAAAAGTTCACTGTATCGACGTGTCTGTGTGAGTGCGTCGCATCGGATGATTGTACGATTAGTTTAAGGCGGTGCATTGGAAATGATCGCGTGCTTTGAAACGCCGTTCTGACTAGATTAAGAAACAATAAGGTCTGATTTTCAGATATATGATTCTTGACTATATGATTGTTTATCTGATTTTATTGATACATGATTGCTTAAAATTTCCTCGATAGAAAAAAAATCCAAAGTTGGGTCTGTATTTTCCTTTTTTTACTCAGCCTACTCAAACGATACATTATTTTACGACACAATCAAGTTAATATTATAGTATTTTATCTCATCTAAAATCTCACTTTATGATTTAAATAAAACTTCACCAAGTTAGGTATTTATCGAAATTTGTCCAAAAATGCCATTCCCGAAGAGTGTTACATCTCTTTTCCTCGTGCGCGGTAGTCATCAGCGTGTCTCTGTCTAGGGGGCGTGTTCGACTCAAATCAAGACATCCCCTTAAAACAGCGGTATTATGCTTTAAATCGTGTCCAGACTCACCCCGGCTTGGGTCCCCACATGCAACTGGGACAGGGCAGCTGCTCGTGCGCCACGTGCTTCACGAGCGTGCGCGTGCTCGAGAGCACCTTCGTGCTCGTCACGCCGCCCGGCGAGTACGGCTTCTTGGGGGGGTACTTGCGGTCTACAGACACAGATAACTTCATTATTAGATCCGCCGTCAGCATTCACATTCAGCCACCGGTGGCCGCCACAACTGCGGAGGAATTCTTTCTTTCATTGTACAGCATCGGCGCACAACGGGCGTTAATGTGCGGCAGAACAAAGAGCATCTAGCAGCAAAGCGCTGATTCAGTCACTGCTATAGCTACGTCCAGGGCTCTTCTATGATTAGGAAGGAATGATGGTGCAAGCGAGTTTTCAATTTGGAATGTTCTGAATCGCGCTATCAAAGTGCTTTAAAGCGAGTATTTAGTAGTAAGCGCACCTTCAAGAGTGTGTGAAGCCGAGGTTCCTCCAAAAGAGAAGCCCCCTCGCACCGATTTGGATAAGGAGGGTTTCACATTGGTGTCTAGTAAGCGCAAGCCGCGAAAGAGCCAGAGTGGTACACCAGAGCCAGTTGGTTCGGGCCTGCGGGTTGCTACACCGAGTAAGGCGCTGTACGTGTCGCGCCTGCATTACTCCGCCACGGCTGATGACATGGTGGAGTATATTCACCAGAAGACTGGCTACTCGCTGAGGGTTTTCCAGCTGCGTTCGCGCCACTACGTGCACTTCAGCTCGTTTGTGGTGCGCGTGCCGCGGCCGCTGCAGGAAACCATCGCGTGTGCTGACTTCTGACCGAAGGGTGTTGTGTTTCGGCGGTTCCGGGGCAACCTACCGAATTCTACACCGGAGGTTTTTAATTTTATAATTGTACGTATGTTAAACTTTAACGTATTTGTAACTATGGGCCTTAGATGCCTGAAATAAATGGTTTATTATTTATTTATTATCAAAAAAAAGAACGGTTTACACCAATTACACTTGTTAAATGGCCGCGTCCGAGCCACAAGCTGCGGGAGTGGCCCGTGCTCGCTACTAGTGGCGTTCAGCAGTGGACGTCTTTCGGTTGATATGATGATGATGATACCGGTATCATCATCATCATATCAACCGAAAGACGTCCACTGCTGAACATAGGCCTCCCCCAAAGAGTGCCAAAGTGACCGGTCCTGCGCCACCCGCATCCAGCGGACTCCCGCATCCTTTACCAGGTCATCAGTCCACCTTGTCGGGAGCCTACCCACGCCGCGCCTTCCGGTACGTGGTCGCCACTCGAGAACTGGAGACTTTCCCCCCAACGACCATCGGTTCTACGTGCTATGTAATGCCCCGTGCTACCACGTGCGTGCCGTGTGCTATGTGGCCCCGGTATAATGTAATGTAATGGCTGCAATGTATAACCAACGCGTTTGCTTAAGGAAAGAAGTTCACGTGGCGTGGTAAAGTAGAAAGAGGTGTGAGCAAATGATGAAATGTATGTGGCTTGGCGAAGTACTGAATTTAAGTCAGTTTTTTAAGTAAATTATTTGCGAGTATCTTTCATTTGGCCTCGCACTCCCTAATGAATGTGTAAATAGGCTTGGTGAGGCTCGTACTCACGTACGATGGTGACGAGCCACTGCCTGCGACAATAGCTGTGGTAGGTGGCAGGACACAGCCCGCAGACCAGGCGGCGGCCCTCGGACTCCCCGCACACCAGGCACCACGGCAGCGGCGCCACCTTGCGCGTCTCCGCGTTCTGGAAGGCAGGCAACAAGTTGTAACGATCTATATTTGAAGGTAGTCGCCACCAACACGACTGCGACTGCTCTGTCAAAAATATGACGACCAAGAAGACTTCGATTGCTGTCCTGTGACATTGACTAGTCGATTGTTGAAACTGCCAATGTCTATAGAATGCGCGCGTTCCAGACGAATGAGCCTGCGGTAGTTAGTTTCACTATTGTGAGGTCTCTATACCATTTATTACGTATGGCATATATAGATGATATATTGACTTCTGCTTAACAAAATAGCGCCATCTATGAACGCAATGAAAAGTAAGTAGGACAGCAACTCAAGTAGATCCCCTCTACTATGCGCCAGGAATCTTGGCAAAAGCGATCTCTGTAGCGACTTTCACCCCGCATACCCCGATGTCATGCCGGCTGAGCCCGCTAGGCGGGCAGTACTATGAACTTACACGCCTAGCGAATTCTGTCCGTTTCTGGTGAATTGTTCCATTTTCAGTCCGGTTGCGAAAGTGTTAATCAAAGTTTATGTATTAATAACACGTTATTATGGCACCATCGAGCTGATCTGATGATGGAGACAGGTGGCCATGGGAATTCAGTATTTAACCGACGTAACCCCGTTGAGTTTGGGCTCGTTAGAATCGTCTCAATTAGTAGTTGATGATGGTATACAGAAAAATACAGTCGGAAATAAGAGGTTGTACCATCGGGATGAAATCCTGTGCCCAAGCTGGAACGGAGAAGTTAGTCCGCTTCGCTCGCTCGTTCAACTCAGGGGCGGCTTTACCTATAGTGCAGGGGGTGCGTTGCACCCGGGCGCACGGTCCTAGGGGGCGCCGAGCGCCACTCACAGGGCGCCACTCGCCTCGACTCGGGCGCCAGCGCGCGCTAGGGGGGGGTGCTAGAGGGCGCTACGGTAATGATAGCACCCGGGTACTCTGGAGGATTTGCCTCTGTACTTCAACTACATCTAACTCACATCGTCAGCCTCTTTGAAAGCGGGCGGTAGTCGCTTGTGCACGTAGTTGTACCGCCAGCACTGGTGCAGGTGCTCCTCGAGCTCGCGCTCCGTGGCGACGCCCTTCATCACCAGCTCGAACTTGTCCTCCGTACTGGCTTCCACGTGGAGGAGGTACTCTAGGGTTTCTTGATTATTGGTGGGGTGGTCTTGCAGTACCTATAGTTGTGAGCAATGCTAATCATTTAGATACCCAGTTCAGACCACGAGGACGGGCTACACTGTTTCATTAACTCTCGACGAACACGATTTGTGTTCCAAATCGGAGTTAGGCGTTATTAAACGATCTGTACCGATGATTTTTTCGTGGGTTGGCTGCAAAGTCACTGTAATACAGTAATAGTTCAAAAGTTACCTCATAGTATTCATCAAAGAAGCCCTCCTTCCCTCTCCTGACGAACTCCTTGAAGGAGTTCTCCTTGCCCTGCCGGAGCGGCTGGTGCGACTGGTCGTACTGCGCGTTGAAGTCGAGCGACTTGTAGTGGTCCGGTGTCACGTTGAATGGCAACAGGGGATCCATCTTCAATGTAGCCTGAAAACGGTTTGAGAAAAAATTATCCCATAAAAAATATTCCATGTAAAAAAGTTGACAAGTCACAAAATAAGTCAAATAATAAGAATGCCTGAGACTTGGCTCTATGAAATATTTCACAACTTTTTTTTACATGGAATGTTTTCTATGGGATCTCACTTCTTTTTGTAGGTTATTGTGTTCTTTTTAATTTTTTGTCCCATTCACTCCAAATGTAACTTTGTAATCCTGTATATATTTGTATGTGATTACAAAGTTATGTGTGCAGTTGGTGTATCTAGAAAACAGAAAATATTTTAGTTTTTCCTTGATTTATACAGAAAACACTAATTGTATTCTAAATTTGAAGCTTAGCTTTGTCCTATGTCTGCTAGAAGTGCCATAGAGATTTGATGATCGGTCAGTCAGTGAGTGACAAAATTAAGAAACTTTGACTAGTTATAATTCTTAAACTACTGGTTCAAATTGAATGAAATTTAAAATATACCGTGTTTATACAATGCCTGTTTGGTTACTGAAAATTCAGGCTTCTAGTATTATCCACAACGAAGTAATTGGGGGTCGAAAATGGCCTGAACTGCTTCGAGAATACGGTACGGCCGTGCCGCTGTTTTGCAGATATTGTACTAGCTTTTTTCGCCCCTACTTTGTCTGCGTATACTTGTCAATTGCCTTATGGAATTGGGCTGATTACTTCGCTTAAACCAAAGGGGTAGCATCAATTATCGCACTCCCATAGAAATCTCCACACCCCTTTCCATTCCTTTAGGGGATGATTTCCGGGATAATAGCTATCCTAATTCCGAGAGTTGGGTACCGTAAAGGACATAGGTTACTTTTTTATCCCGGAGATCATCGCCGGAACGAGTCTCGAAGGCGCAGCAAACACGGTACCGCGCAACCCGGCGTTGCACATTCCCGCGTTTCGAATCACGATGTAGGTATGTACGTAGTTAGACCGCGCGACCTCTTCACGCGGCGCCGCTCCTACGCGCGTTTACGCGTTTAGGCGCGCATGAACGCCGTGTGGCGCCCTTGCGCCTTAAAAGTTTGTAACTTGAAATGACCTTCTTCACAGACGCTCGAGGCTTGCTAGACAGGCCCTTCGGCTTGGCGACTTTGCTGGGCCCGTAGAACGGGCGCTGGCGCTCCGCAAGTCGCAGCGCCGTCCACGGCATCCACAACCGCTGCCGGGTCGTCCAGGTCTCCACGTAGTAGCACAGCTCCGTCTCGTAAGTCGCCGTGCCATCTTTCTCCACGGTCACACCTAGAACTGTTACGTTGATTGGGGTAGTCAGTTGTCCTTCATGCGCAGGTCACTGAAGCAGATGTTAGGTAACCTGTCATTTACCAGCACCGGGAATCGCCAAAGATAGGTACATTTTAAAATGGATTTTCTGAAAAGGGAATGCAAAATCAAAATCTGTAGAATATTCACAGATTGTTTTTAAATTTTTACTTTGGTATTTGCTTCCATAAACTTCATTTTTAGAAGTTTAACGCGTCTGTCTGTGTATCTGTCTGTGGTATTGTAGCTCCCAAACGGATGAACCGAGCTTCGTTTAGTTTAGTGTCATAGATAATTTTATCCCGAGTGTTGTGTTGTGTGTTGTGCTGTGTGTTTCATGAAAATCTGTTCAGCCGTTTTTGAGATATTGGACTTTGAAATGAAAATGTCGGGGGTTTCTCAACTTTTCTAAGTTGTAGTTATTAACCAACTTCAAAAAAGGAGCAGGTTCTCAATTCGGTCCTCAGGTCAGGGTCTGGTGATGGGATCCAGGAGAGCTCACATACAGCAATCACAAGCAGCTAGAACAAATGCAGCAAACTCTAGACAGATACTTATTAGTAGGACTTCACATGAATTCAAACAAAACTTAAGTCATGACAAATCATGAAAGAAAACAAATATGCGTAGCGGGAAATGGGAAGGCAGATAGAATATGTAAACGCATACCTTTACCTTGGAAAACAAATGTCTTTCAATGCATGTTCAAACGAGGAAGAAGTAGAACAAGAAGTATTAAAAATCAATACTTGCACGTAGAAACAATGGCCGTTGGGGCGGAAAGGTTCTCGGGTGGCGACCACGAACCGGAAAGCGCAGCGTGAGTAGGCAATGTGATGACCTGGTAAAGGGTGCAGGAGTCCGCTGGATGCGAGTGGTACAGTCAGCGTCATATAGTTAGTAGCAGCCAGAGTAGCCAAATAGTTCGTAACACACCCTTATTCTTACAGTAATAAAGACGTGTACCGAAATATTTGGCTACCTTGGCTGCTACTAACTATATGACGCTGACTGTACAGGACCGGTCATTGTGGCACTCTTTGGGGGAGGCATATGTCCAGCAGTGGACGTCTTTCGGCTGATATGATGATGAAGGAGAATACATAAGACCAGAAATTATGATTTAAGGAAACACAAAAATAACAGATGCACTTCAACAAGCAGTGTGCCTTAAATGGAAAGGCAATGAGGAGACAAGAAGGGCGCTGGAAGCAACAAAATGGTCAGGGCCAAAAGGCGAAAGAAGGAAAGGTAGACCAATATAGACTAGACCTTTACAGGGTACACTTATTTAGCTATTTCAGACAAACATAAGTAGACTGTAAGATGTACGTACGACACATCCACTGGTCAAATAAACCACCAACCTGCTGGACATACTGTAAACATATCAACCAGGGAAATAAACATAATTCTATTCTATTGAATTGAAGTTGGTTAAAACTTTGTTTTTAAAGTAATATAGGTAATAAAAATAATAAATAAGTTGTTATATTTTTTTTTTGTACAAACCTATTTGCTATTGAATAGTTTGACTTTCTGGCTTCATCATCAGACTAAATTTATGGCACCAAATTATTGTATTGTCATGTATATTATACAGTTTCTAATAGATAAGAAATGGAAATGGGTGAAAATATGTCATATGTTGAATATCACAATTTGTCTGCTTTGCCCAGAGGTTGCCTGCCCGCCTTTTGTACAATAAGTTGTTATTTTGGGCAACAAAGATGGAAAGCATAAAGAAGTGCCATTAGCAACATTGCCATTCATTTTGTTTCAGGCCTTTAAGTTGTGACGGACAGACCTTTACCCAAGATATAAAATTTGTAGAGTGGGGCTGGTAGAGTTTAGCCATAAGATAAGATAGATAAGATTTATTTGCAACCAAGTACTTAAAACTAAGATACATGGACCCTGGAAGGGTGTAGCAATATGGAGTAGGAGGCTTGGTGCTACTTGCAATCTGATTTCTTAATTGTTCTATGTATAGTTAGTGTGCTAACCCTAGCCAGCATACAAAATGTTGCTTCCTAGAACAATGTTTACATACAATCTTGCAGACCAACTTTAATCTATCTACCAAACTTCAGATAGTACCTAAGTCCTAAGAGTAAAATGATGGTTCACCAGCGACTAGCGAAAAGGTTACCAACCTTTTTGGTAGATAGATTAGTTGGTCTGCAAGATTGTATGTTGTGTGTGAATATGAGCTGGCTAGTATTAATCAGACTGATGCTGTGAGGGTTTCAAAATACGACGGCATGCTTCGAGAAAAGGAGGATGGCTGTCTTGGGAGGGGCAAGGTCCCCCAGATACAGGAACACGTGTAGTCAGGTCAAAGTCGGAATCAATTTCATTACTAGTATAACAATGAGCACATATTATAAATCACAATATCAATAAAACTTTTACCTTTTTCCCCAAAAAACCGCCCACGCTTGTCTTTAACCACTGTAACTTTGGCGCAACTTTTCCTAGACAACGACGCCAAGGCTACTTCGCCCACAAACCATATATAAGTGGGATTACTCGTTTCGTTTTCACACATTTCCATAAT
Organism: Epinotia ramella; assembly: GCA_947578815.1. NCBI lineage: Eukaryota > Metazoa > Arthropoda > Insecta > Lepidoptera > Tortricidae > Epinotia > Epinotia ramella. The sequence continues at coordinate 11,644,588 of OX388220.1, read as the reverse complement.
GTTTTCTGATTTGAAATCCATCCCCTTCCCAAAAAATATTTGTAAAAAATTAAATAACTTGTACAAAAGTTTGACAGACAAGGCAAGTACCTAAACTTTGTGAATGAAGAGTCAAATTAAAGTTTCGTAATTACACATATTATTTGTCTGGAAGTAAATTAGTAACCAGTTAACTTAAAATTAAGAGTTATATCATAATCATAAAACATCCATGAATACGGCTAGTTTAGAGTCGATCAAAGTAAAAGGATGAAATGAAACGGAAATATAATCAAGGAGCGGTAAAATTTGAAGGTATTGAAAACATTGACTTAAATGCCGTTACCAATGCTACCAACCTTTACCACATCTTTACGAAGAAAATACTAAGTGTTGCCACATTACTAGTTTGTTCTACAGCGCCATCTAGTGTCGAGTAGTAGTACTCGACACTCGGCCTGACCGCTTCACTAAATAATACATAGATGTCAGTAGTTCATAAAATTGGGTTCCTTTCATCGATTTTTCTCGTTTGTGGTAGGTAGTTTTATTTAATAAATCGTTATTTCTCGATCAATGTCGGTTTTCTAGTCCAATTATATTTGAAATGTTTAAGCATTTCCAGTATTTATAAAAACATCAAATGTGATTTTTGAGTGCGAATATATTTAGGTAGTATTTGGTTTAGAGCTTACTTATACGTATTTTAATTTAATCATTGTTTACACTTCTGATTTGATATATTTGTATTTGTATGGAATGTTAAGTTTTAAAATGTATCTTTATGAATTCATGTAAAATGTGATCAAAAGTGAATATGTCGTTTTAATGTAAGGTCAATGAGGGCATTTCCGTCATACTTTTTGATTAGTTCACTTTGGCTGGTCATAACTAAGAGGATATTTACTTTTTAATAAACCTGATCACTGTAATAGATTGGGCATTTATTTAACTATACAAATGTACTCATATTAAATGGCTAGTAATGCTGGTTATTTAACTATGTTTTTCTTTTTAAAACATGTCAGTTGACGGATTTTCCCGACGGTTTGGGGCTATTCCGTCAACCAACGATTTTTCTTGTATCGTGACGTATTACAAAAATATACGTCAAGTGAACAAATACCACTGAACTCTTAATCGAAACTAAACTTTAGCGAACTCAATTTAAGGTTTATTTTAGATTTTATTGCCAAATATATTTTTTTGGGGCAATTCCGGCCTATTTTTATAATCAGGAGTAGTAAACCTTTTAAAACAAATTCCGAAACCCTAGGGAAAATCCGTCAACTGGCATCATGTTTTTAAAATAGAGGGCTACTGTTTTTGTGTTCACCAGATGGCGCCACTGTTGAGTAAGATTCGAAGTACAGTGGCTAACTCATTGTTATTATGGGCGCGACAATATTTTTAATTTCAAACCTTATTTAATAAGTAAATTGGTCATTTCATTTCAAGTATTGAACGACCAATTTAGCTTAAGACCCTAAATGCTCAACAATCGAAGAGCTTGATTACAATCATACTGCTATTTTGCCTTTATCAATCAAAATTAATTATTTAACTTTGCAACCGTGCTTACAATTTTAATATTGAAATCGTATAATGATATGGACTAATTAACTCACGCTAAGACGTATACACACCAGATGGGTATACCTATACAGACATTAAAATGTAAACGTAGCTATCTTAAGTATTCCCTCCCAATACAAGTAATGCCTTTACATACAACAATTTTAGTACCTTCTAAGTTTTAATCGAGACTAATCTCAGTCCGACGAGTTGAAAAACAAATAAAAAAATCAAGCAAAATATAAAAATAAACTTGATCCTCTGCAAATTAAACTAAGAATCGTTGAAAATAAATTATAGTATAATAATCATAGTTATTATTTAACTAAGTCAAATCAAAAAGGTTGGCAATATATGAAATGGGGAAATTCCGGCACATGACGGTTTTTCCCGTTTCACAATTGACGGATTTGTCTACTCGATCATTTCGTTAGTACCAATATTTAACCACCCATAGTTTCTCACCAACAGATTATAATTGAAAATTAATAAAACTACCATGAAACATGCATATCGAACTATATAACAAACGCATTTAGTAAGCCCTAAACGTACATTTTTTCATCGCACCGTCACGAAACACAGCAGCACACTACACTCGCATTCGAGTTCAGAGCGCAACTAAACTTTGAAAGCGTGGTTTTTCCGTTCACTGGCTAGACAGCGCCATCTGTTTTTGACTGCGGGTATAAAATTTTCTCTCTGTTTTACCGATCGAGTCAGTAAGCGCGTACTGTTGTTTGAATAGCCACAAACGCCGTTTGACGGAAATGCCCCGCTGACGGCTTTGGCCACCCTGACCTTACTATTTCTATCTTCGTAATTAACTGCCAATGATTTATGTTTTTGCAGTATCTCTATATACTTTTATAAGCAGATGAATTTGAGCCATTTTTGTACATATATGTCATACCATTTCCTACTCGGAAACGCGAACAAACAGAGATGATAATATTCAGATTAGCCGCTACCCAGTTATTGTTATTGATTCCGCGGGCTGTTGGCACACCACCGCCTCTGTCGGTATAATATGGGATCAGATTAGTGATAGGTAACGGCATGTCAACTTTATACTAGGTAGGTAAGTACTACCTTATATATTAAACGAGCAATATTTATAGTATTTACAATCGTTGTATAAGAAGGGCCTTAAAAAGCGAGTGTCGTGGGTTGCGATGCGAGCCTTGGCGAGCATCGCAATTAAAGACGCCACGAGCGTTTTTAGACCAGTGATACACTGTTGCATACAATGCCTACTTTTTCTACAAATAGTTTTAAATATATTGTATTATTTAGAATTTTCAGGCAGCATGTTTTCTATTCGTCCTTTTCCTACTGACGCAATTTCTTCAGAAGTGCAGTTATTCATTCCTTTGACCATTTTAAAAGTAACGTACACTTTTGTCCTTACAAACAGGAATAAAATCTTAATAGGTTAGGAGATGTTTAGGAGTTAACCCTTAAATGCATAGTGTTGCCAAATGTCTACAAAGCATTAGACAGCTCACAGATTATTTACCGAACATTTTTTTCTACCAAAAATAAAAGATCATGAATTTAAGGGTTAAAGTTTATCATATCTGACGTCACAAAACTCTGTCGCGTATTTAACAATTTTTCTCCATCCCAAAACGTGCTCAGCGCCGCTAAAGAAGTTTTCATTTCAAAAACTAAATGAGAAGCGTACCTAAAGAAATGCCTAAGAAAGGAAAATTATGTAAGTATAGGTAATTACACCTACCTTTAACTTATATCTACTTATAATGAATAGTACCTACCAACAGTAAAGTAGGAAGTAGGCATCAAGGGTTACCAAAGGTCTCGTATACAGTCCAAGTTCCCATTGCAAACTCTATCTTTAGTTTTGCCATAGATATCTACTGACGTTAGACTAATCACACTACGATGTCATGAACCTATTAATAGACGTAGGTGTACCTATACATAGAACCAGTACCTATGTAGCGATAGCTCTATCTCTAACCTTAGATTGAATATAAGGGATATTTATGGATATCTCGGTAACGGCCAAGTTAGATAAGAAGGAAAACCTATAAGACAGTTTTCCTATAAGAAATTATAGATAGGTTTTTCATAAACATGAATTAGTAGATAATGATTTCATGAATAAGCAGCTCCTAACAATCTTATTCGAGAGCAAAATCACATCTCTATAATCTTTCTTTTATAAATAACCTGTACCCCTCGACGACGCGGCGCTGTGATTGGTCGATCTCCCGCGAGGGGCGTGGCCTGGTCCCGCGCAGCATCCAATGGTTATCGCAATCTAATGGGGACAGATTATGTAGGGGACAATCTTATGTATGTTAGGTATACTTATCGATTTAGTTTTAACGTTTGTATTGTTTTTCGTTGACTGATTGCTCTACTATGACATGATTTTATCTAATTGGAGCCTGTGAATCATTGAAAACTTCTGAATGGTTTTGGCGATTCGACAGATCCTGTAGATGGTTAGGTAAGGGATAGGCGGAGATTTTGGTTTTAAGAACAGTCGAGTTATTTCGAATTAACTTGTATCACTCAATTATGCTCTAGGTAGCAAACTTCGAACTTAGGCACCGAATTCTGGGATGTTCTGTGACTAATGCGATCAGTAACCGGGTTTTTTTGCACCTTACGCTACCACTAGGTGATGCTACAACGCAGTGTCCAGTCATGTGGTCCATTCTGTATCTGTAGGTAATGAATGACTCACACTCAGAGGTCTTAAACTTCTTAAGTACATTTTGCTAAAATGGGGACTCGTAGTTAACTAGCTTTAAGTTAAGCTGAACAAATAGGCATACTTTACTTGTGTCGTCCTATGTTTTAACTCGATATCTACTAAGAAACAAGTTTCAGTCAAATAGTATTCTAACAACCCCACGAGGGTGTGGTCATGTGTAATTTGAAGTTATCCTTATGAACACCTTGCCTCCCATCATCAGACCAGTGCTGCTACCGCGAACGCGCGAAGATAAATCGTTATATCTTATTGAGGTACTTATCTATCTCTATAGATAGGAGATAGGTATTCGAAAGATTTTCACGACTATATCCCATCTCAATGGTACAAGTGAACAGCAAATATAGATGATCATAGTACTTTATCGCACTTAAAGGAACAATACTGCGACAGTAGGTATGCGTCTAACTAGCGAAAATGACAAGGTACTAAAATGATCATCTACTTTGGCTGTTGACTATGGCATAATATAACATTGATATTTGACTTCAATTTGTGTACAATTGTAATTAATAATTCCAGTAATCGGCAGTTCATGTTCAAGTACCTATAGGGCCGAAAAAGCGGCTTAAGACTCGTATAACTAATTATCGACAAGGTGTTTGCATCTTCAAGGTTTAAAGGGAAAGTGCGCAGATGTGCACTTTCCCTCAATTAAACTTATCTTGCAGAATATTTAACTCGTATCGTAGATCATTTTCTAGCGAAGAGACAACCTTTAAATCCAGGTCTTAGAGTTCAAATTTCAGTGAAATAAAAGGTCCTGTTACGAGCTTGCCTAAATTACACATCACAACGTCGACAAAACATATCATACGAAAATGACATGGATATATATATCATTACAAATGGACATGTGCTGTTTTTATTTGGTGGCATGGGTGTGGCAATGAATGTCGAAAATTACAACTTGTGCCATTTGCGATGTTGGTATGTCTCAAGTTGGCTGGCTTTAGTTCCACTTCACTTTAACTAAATTGACTTATCAGCAGTTTCTCTATTTTTACGATGAGGGAAATAAACGTACCTACAGTGCATCTGGTCGTAACTCATAGACGCTTGCAAGTCAAATCAACGGGGTGCCACATGCGGTCCGTCGATTTTTGAAGTGAAAACTTCTTTAGCGGCGCTGAGCACTTTTTGGGATGGGGAAAAATTGTTAAATACGCGACAGAGTTTTGTAAAGGTCACTTTTTGCTGCTAGCCGATTCGACTTCATTCAAAACTGAACGCTATCCGTAAGAGTATAAAGCAGTTAAACACTTTTTGCAATAGCATATTCTGCAAATAAATTTGTAATAATACCAACGCATCATTCACCGTTTTGCTATTGAGTAAATTCGAATAGTTCGAATTTGGGCATTATTCCTAAAGAGATAAAGCTTAGAAAAATATTTACCAACGGCAAAAACAAATTGATATTTTGGTCGCCATCGCCGTCTGCCGTTCTTGCAAATTCGAATAGTTCGAATTTAGACGTTATTCCTAAAGAGATAGAGATAGCTTTGAAAAATATTTGGCAATGGCTAAAACAAATTGGTTTTGTGTTTGCCGCCGCCGACGGCGCGCCGACGGGCGAGCCGGCGCGGCGGCCCCTCCTCGCACCCAACGCGCCCGCGGCCCGTCCGTCTAAATAATTGATAATTGTTTATAAATTTGCGTCAAATTCATTTTTAGGGTGACACCGTAAGATGTCACGTGACCTGATCGAAAAACTGTTACAATGTTACTGAGTTTTCACTTCTGCCGGCACTCCCGGAGTGCAACCCGGTCTTTTTTTTTTAACGAGAGAAGTTCTCCGTTTCTGCCTGGGCGAAAATTATTTCGTATGGACATGGATAGTCGATGTCTCCTTCTAAGCATTCTAATTAGAAAGAGACGAGTAGCGCCGCGACACAGCTCGTCCTGTGAGAGCAGTGCTGATGTCCAACTGTCTTCTCTTCTCCGCTGTGCTCTCCTCTACAGGCCCCGTATCATGGTCGGCCTTATCGGGTATGTAATGATGGGTATAAAAATAAATAATATAATTTCATTCGCTATAACAACATTTGATATATTTTCAAGGTATATAATCACTCATTGTATATAATAAACGTTGGTTATAATATTAAAATATATATGTTTATTTTTTATAACTATCATGGGGTATTATAACACTTATTTTGTATAATCATTATATGGTATAATGCTCATGTTATATACAAGTAATATATCATAACATAACTATCAGATTATGCCAATAGTACATTATACAAACTGAGTTTTATATCGAACAAAGATATATCCCATGTATGTTATACGTTATGACTGTTATATTAATAGTTGTTATATTACAAGTTCATTATATCTGTTGATAATTATATGACTTGAGAAAATATCAAATGTTGTTATATCAAAAGTGCATTATGTCCTTTAATCGTTATATCCAGTGAAAATATATCAAAAGTTTTTATATCGAACGTTACGCACCCGTCTGAATAGTGCGGTGGACAGAGTTGGTGTCCACAACGCGTAACGATAACTCGCCTCACTATGTGTAGTACAACTATTGAAGTCGCGTAGCGTCTGCGATTCCTGTCTTACTCGCACTGTGTGAATTAGATAGAGAAAGGTAGATTTTTTTCGCCTCGTGTCACGCTGTCAGTTGTGCTGTGCAGATTAATCACCTAGGTGCCAATGTAGTTATTCTAGGGGCTCCAGTCACGTAGGTACAGCGCCCCGTGAACCGACAGGCTGGGCACCCAGTTCGTCGGCCGGCGGAGACAATCGGTCGCTTGTACCGGTCTATAGCTCGTGCCGACACCTTCCGGTACAGTCGCGAGATAAAGTGTTCGATTAAATTAATTCATGTAAAATGTTAGCAATAGTTATACATATACTTATTTAAATAGTTTTACTACTACTACTAAATTAAACGTTTCTATGTCATATCCAAAATGGTCAATTAATTAACAAATAGGATTTAATTTGTTTAGTCGAGTAAGAATTTGCCGAGAATTCAAAAAAAAGCTGTAGGTACCTACATTCTGTACAGTCGAGGTCATAAATACGTTTACACTTTTGCACCTTATTGCCTTGTAATAAGGTGCAAAAGTGTAAACATATTTATGACCTCGACCGTACAACCCGGTTAATTTAAGAATGCACCGTGTTCATGCATAAGTTCATCTTGCTGCAAGGTGCCACCGTGACTTAATCGGGATATAACCAGAACACACGAGTGTCGTAATGTTACAAAACACGCGTGTACGAGTACGTGTATTATAACAGTAATAAGAAAGAGGTAGGTACTTTACGAGCAAATGTGTTGAAAAAATAAATATTAGTATTTCAAATATTTCTCATTTAACCAGTAGTCCTTGGGCAACCGAGCTCTGCTCGGGAGAAAATAGAGAAAAAAAGGAGAAAACGAATTTTCCCAGATATTAGACCAAGCTAGATTAGTTTTTCGCCCCCGTAAGACCCTATATTCCAAATTTCATTGAAATCGTTAGAGCCATTTTCGAGAACGTGATTTCATATATTACTTATGTACAAATATTGCTTGTTTAATAGTAGGTATATAGGATACGATAAATCTTCTATAGTGTTAACCTACATCTAAAATTGTGCTATAGGTAGGTAGTACTTAATTTGTATTTATTCTGAGACCTCGCTAGCACTGCTGCGCGCCAGTGTCCGGGCGGCATCTGTCGCCAGTTTTTGCCGTTCCATTAATTTCGTCTCGTTTTTTGTCGCTCGTCGCTTTCTTATTGCTTCGAACAGGTTGATCGTGAACTTTTACCTTTTGTACTTTAGTTGCCCGCTGCTGTAACTACTGCATTAAACATTTATGGCAGCTAACGACCACTGATCCGGTCCGACGGGACCAACTGTATTCGACCACCCTTGAAGGACCTAGAGACTTCGTCCACGTTAAAACTACTTGTAATGAGTTAACAATAGCTATAGCACCGTAATTTACAAATATGTATCGGAAACAATAAAAAAACACGGATTATAAAATAACAAGAATAGATACATAAGTAAATAATAAACTACGCAACTAGCAGAAATAGGGTCGTGCTAACCCAACCCGGCATCACACACGACAGCAGTGTCACTTTTCCTTACAACAATTGGTAGACGTGGCACTAAATACTAAACATTTGATTTCATGTGCTTTACCTTCCCTTTGGTAGGTATAGGTATTGGCTTGATTTCTGTATGTTATGTAAGCTGTTAAACGCACTTAAAAAAAAACTAAATTGATAAAAAAAACGGTATAATAATTGAACCAGAGGCTCTAGTATAAGTTTTACCGAAACAAAACTTCACGATCGCGTTTGCGTTTTACCCTCAATTTGTATGGGATTTGATTTGATAGCTAAACGCAAACGCAGTCGTAACGTTTCGTTTCGGTAAAACTTATACTAAAGCCTCAGCTCACAAAATTTCACGAGCATCGGTTGAGAAATGCAACCTGTAGAGGAGAACAACCAGACAGACGCCGGTCATACGAAAGAACCAAGCTGAATCGGAGAATCGTTCGCTTTGCTCGCACGCTCTTAAACATTAACAGCATGTCGAAACGTCACAAATAAAAGTAAATAAATATCGCATTACACGGGTGTGTAAAGCATACCTTTTAAATAACTTGAATCTTATTCAGCTAAGAGCCATTAACAGTGTTATCTCACAATGTGCTCCTCAACACCTCTTGCTCTTGTCCTGTTATCTTCCCTTCCTTCAGCAGCTCAGCGGAGCGGCACGCGCGGGCACGAGACAGGATGCGATTTGAACCAGTTTTTGAGCATCCTTTAATGACGATTTCAATTAGACGGAAAAAACTATTTGTATTAAATGGTGTAGCACGAGACAAGATAGCTTTTTTGTCGAATGTCCTTTATTTTCCTGTCATCGGTTTGTCGGCTAAATCTCACCAGGAACACAGCCATCAACTACTCATTGAGAGAATTGTAGCCGCTAACTTGATTCCGGATTTGAATAATTTACTTTAAAAACAAAGTTTTAACCAGCTTCAATTCAGTACTCCGCCACGCCACTTGAACATTTCTACATTTCTTTTCCACTATACATGGACATTGATTATTGCAGAAAAAAAACAAATCGCTGTATGTGGTGTGGGCCGATAATATTTGAGGAGTTCCGTCGAATCATCAAGAAAGGTGATTCTCAGACCTTTGGCACTTCATTAGTTGCTATTTCAACGGAATCATATCAGAATCTGTGACGTACTTTTATATTTTTTGCACGAGAGAGTGCATGGTCTTCATCATCAGTTCCACTTCACGACCCTTGTGATTTCCGGGTGTAAATACATGAGTTATAATAGAAAATACCGAAACCACTTCACGCGTGCCTAACATTATTGAAGAGTTCCCGCAATTCCTCACGGATCCCATCATCCAAGTGGATTTCTAAAAAAAATGGGACTAACCTGGAAGCATATACTTACAAACAAAAAAAATACGAATCGACTCATAAATGACGGTGTTCTGAGGTAAAAAACATTAAAAAAAAACATGATAAAAAAAAACAAAAAAAAGACCGGGTTGCACTCCGGGAGTGCCGGCAGAAGTGAAAACTCAATAACATTGTAACAGTTTTTCGATCAGGTCACGTGACATCTTACGGTGTCACCCTAAAAATGAATTTGACGCAAATTTATAAACAATTATCAATTATTTAGGCGGACGGGCCGCGGGCGCGTTGGGCGCGACGGGGCGCCGGCTCGCCCGTCGGCAAACACAATACCAGTTTGTTTTTGCCATTGCTAAATATTTTTCAAAGCTTTATCTCTTTAGGAATAACGTCTAAATTCGAACTATTCGAATTTGCAAGAACAGCAGACGGCGGTGGCGACCAAAATATCAATTTGTTTTTGCCGTTGGTAAATATTTTTCTAAGCTTTATCTCTTTAGGTATAACGTCCAAATTCGAACTATTCGAATTTTCTCAATAGCAAAACGGTGAAGGACGCGTTGGCATTATTACAAATTTATTTGCAGAATATGCTATTGCAAAAAGTGTTTAACGGCTTTATACTCTTACGAATAGCGTTCAGTGTTGAATGAAGTCGAATCGGCTAGCAGCAAAAAGTGACCTCCTGCACATCTGACGTCACAAAACTCCAAAAAGTGCTCAGCGCCGCTAAAGAAGTTTTCACTTTAAAAATACAACCGAATTGAGAACCTCCTCCTTTTTTTGAAGTCGGTTATAAAGATTACAATGCCCGAACACCCAGCTATGATTTACATTTGTCTTTTGCTGAATATCCAGGCGCATGGTAATGCGATCATTATGCAACCGAGTGTTGACACCGCGTTTCATCTGACACGTAACTGTGTGACAACTCGCCTCAAACTGGTAAAGTCTGGTCAGACTCACCCGATTACAATAGAGACGAGTTGAGAAATATTATGAGACGCATTCTGGTAACACCCCAGATCCACTGTAGCCGAGCGGTAAGGTGACTTTCAATCAGTTAGTAGTAGTAGTTCGAACCCCGGCTCGTGACACTAGGTTTTTCAAAAAACTTATTTACCTATACCTACGAAATACCATTTGATATTTTTTTCGTTTAAGGGAAACATCATGAGGAATCCGGTCATTAGACCAAGGGATTCCAAGAAGGTCTAGTTTTCCGTGGGTTCGAAGGTCGGATGGCAGTCGCTTTCGTTAAACTAGTGCCTACGCCAAATCTTGGGATTAGGCGCCACAGCGGATGATAAGAACAAGAACGCTAGCATAAATGATGATCTGATATTTACCAGCTGATTGTTATTCGTCTTTTATTGAATTGCCAGTGTTCCAATGACCATTTCAGCATGGCGCATGATAATGTGGTCATTAGGTCATTACGCAACGGTGCGTTGACACCGTCTCATCTCGCACGTACATAATTGTGTGATAAATTCGCACGCGCCCGTAATTGCGCGGTCAATGTCAGATGACTCAGAGGCTTGCTCTCGATTTTAACGCCCAAGGTATGGAAGACTGCGATTATTAGGATAAAGGATTTGTAAAGCGTCTCAACCGCTCGGATAAATAAATTACTCATGGAAATCCCGTGACGATCTTAGCCGGAAAATGTCGAGCAATGATGAATTGATGACTTGACTCATCAAAACTGTGTACCACATACAAGTGCAGTTTCTACCTATGCCTAGTGCAGTTTTAGCACTATGGATTTTATACCTAAATGTGGCTTCCAAAATCCAGAAGTGTCCTAGAAATTATAAGTATATATATATTTATGGGGGTCGACGATATAGTACCACTTCTAAATTAATATTATTAAGTTTGAGTGTTTTTACGAGCGAACGAAGTTTCAGCTTGGGCAAACATTATTTCGTATGTCTGTCCGGATGTCCAGTAGATGTCCGGCTGTTCTTCTCTACAATTCACATTTCTCAACCGATTCTCGTGTTTTTTTTTGAGCTGGTTCCATAATTATATGGATTATTTTAACAGAGCCACGACTGCCACGAGTACCTATATAGGACTAACATAATTTAGGATTTTTGTTCAATGTGGGTGGAGCCGCCGAGTATCATATTATTTACCCCCGACTCGCTATCCGCTTTCCTCTTGACCCGCCGGCGCGCGCGCACACTCCCGCCGCCGCGAGATGCGCGCGCCGCGGCAGCTGACCGCGCTACGTTTTTACTGTCTACGCGTCTTGATACTTGATATTATCTTGAGCAACGTTTATATTGTATTCGCACGGCCTTCAGCGTCATCTGTATTGAATTAGTGGTGTGGCGTCAAGCTTACCTGTAAAGAAAACGAATCTAATGTGTCTTACTGATTCTTCGAGAGACATTGTAATAAATGCTTGATTTTCATAGCGCGACGCGACGTGAGTCAATACAATTTTACCCTCCTCCCTATAATTTGGATTGTACCAAATTGAATGAAAAGGGAGTCACTAAGTCTTGATAGCAAGTTGTGGGGACTTGGGTGCAGCATGTAATAATAATAATCTTGACTAGCTAAATTTTACTTACTTTCCAAAGACCTAAAAAAATAATTAGGAGCTAGAGTCTGACGATGGAGACTGGAGACTAAATCAAATCAAATCAAATCAAATCAAATAATTTATTTCGGAAGTGTTTCCATAATTCGTTAGTAATAAAGGTCTTAAGAACTATGTTAGTAGGTATTATATTACTATTTACAAGTCAGTTGGATGCCCTATGCAACCTATCCCAGTGGAATAGGAAGGGACCATCCAGGCGCGCCGCCACTGTTTGCAGGAGGCTGTTCGGGCCGCGCAGGCGCCTCAGCAGGGACGCGACACGCTTACGCATTATGGCGTGAAACCCATCCGTGTACGCATTGCAAAACATCCCTGATGCACTGCAATGGCGCGCCAGCCCCAACAACATCCTAAACCCATTATTATATTGGACGCGTAGGGCGCTGTACGCTTTTTGGATATAGTTGATCCATAGGCTGCAGGTGTAAAAGGAGGCAACTAAAATTTTATTCTAATAAAGTTCACCATCACTGGAAAAAGCGTGAAAAGGCACCAAACAGATGGGCAGACAGAGTTACTATCGCATTCATAGTATTAGTATGGACAGAAGGAAAATAATGAACCCAGACGCAAGTATCAAGAAGTGCTGGCGCGGCGCGTGCGGCAGATGCGCGCAGCATCTGTTCGCGCCAACCTGTCGCCCAGCTGATCGCGTCGGCTTTCTTTTTTAGCTCAACGATTTGTTTATCGACGGATTATTGCATTTTTGACCCAACTATACAAACAGTGGCGTGGCGCCTTGTAAATGCTTTCATTGTAAACTCGAGGTAATAGTAGGTAGTATTCGACCACTTGAGCCTATTTGGTAGTACCCCTGCCTACGAAGCTAGTGGTCCCACATTGGAATCCCGGTTAGGGCATTGTGATGAGCACGAACTATTGGTTCCTGAGTTTTCTATTTGTTTGTCATCGATGTAACTCTGGCTGTCGTCTTTTCACTGCTAAACTACTGAACCAGTTGAGATGAGAATAGGCATGTGAAAACCTCAAGTCAAGCCCAAGAGATGGACATAAGATTTTTTGAAATCCACCCCGTGGGCCTAGAATAGGAATAGATACAAACCGAAACCAACACGGAGCCGCGTGTACAGCTAGTCTATATCTACACTAATATTAAAATGCATATAGAGGAAAAATCTGTGAGATTTTTTCTTTGTAATTTTGTATGTAGAGGTAGTCTCCGGAACCACATATCAAAAGTGATTTCACTGCATATAGAATGGACTTTCCAGATGGAAAAACAGCATATTTTATCCCGCTGCTTTCCTTGCGTTCTTCGCAATACGAGGGCGGATAAGTAGACACAAATGCATTAGTATCATATGTATCACGACGTTTGCGAACTACAGTCTTTTCCTCGGTTAGCAACTAGGCTAGCCTCGCTATAGGGGAATATAGATTGGAGGCAATCCAGCTGCCACCCACCTGCTCTCCATCTTAGGTACAGGTCGATGACCCGAGGGGGTTGTTGGGTATACATTTCTTACGTCAGCTGATTGGATTGTGTGGATTTAAGATCGAAACAAATAGTGTTATAATGAACCCGTTGATTGTTATAGCGAGGTAGGGCTCAGCGGAATGTCATCTCGCTCATATTCGGAGCAGCCCAACTGGAGAGTTCCGTCTTAAAGAAGACCAAATAACACCACTACTGGGTGTGGGTAATTGGTGTTATGTACCTGGTGGTAAGTAACGAAAATGTTTGTACCTTTTAACTGTTTTTCTACTCCTGTACCGTTATCTGTCATTTATATAGGCTCTAGCTCAAAGAGTAAAGTAAGCTCTAGCTCAAATACAATGACACCGATAATAAGTCGTCGAAAAACTATGCTCTATGGCCCATAAACGCACTTAGCGTACTTTTATGGTTCATACATTTTTCATAAAAGCAATGTTTACCAAGATGTCAAATCATCTAACTTTTTTTTGAATCGGCCGCTATATTGCAGTGGTACCAACTACATAAGCAAATTTTTCGAAATAAAAAGTTTTTATTTACTATCAAACATTTGTAAAACATAAATTATTTACTTACTAAAATAAAAATAAATGATCATGTATTGTGTGTTAATATACATATTTTACCAATTATTGGTATTATTTATAAATATAAAAATAAATATATTTCAAAACGATTCGGTTCGGATCCGGATTCAGTTTGGTACGGATGGCAAGTGCAAGGAAATTAAAAACAAAACAGACCATAAACAAGAGGTGTCATTGTGTCATATTTCTAATTTTCCACCAAAGTTCCATTCAAAATTAAAAGACGAAATATGACGAAATATGATAACTATTCGTTATTAATAACTTATTAAGATTTTATTCGTGTTTGTGAACTGAAGAAAAAATGTGTACGTTCCTTTTAAAATGGACGAAGAGGAAAATAACTGCACCGCTGAAGAATTTGCGTGAGTAGTAATAGAACTAACGGAAAACTTACTGCCTGAAAAGTCAACTGCTATTTATTTCAAATTAGTCGTAGAAAAAGTATTGTATGCAACGGTGTATTAACTTGATCTTAAAACGCTCGTGGCGTCTTAAATTGCGATGCTCGCCAAAGGCTCGCATCGCAACATTCGCAACTCACGACACTCGCGTTTTAAGACCCTACTTATACAACAGTTGCATGAAATACTATAATTGTATTTTATTTTTGTAAATGTAATGGGTTAGTACCTGAATAAACAACAATTTATTATTATCTCTAGGTATCTATGTATCTCCTGCTGTCAACACTACAAATTCAAATCAGTGAAGAGACGGCTACGCGCTTGTTATTCTGAAGTCGCAAGCGTCCATCTTGGCATCAAGCGGCCACGGTGTCTTCTTACCATCAGGTATGGGCTGTACGCCTTTTTGCTACCGTCGGTCGTAGTATAAATAAATAACGGAGACATAAAAGCGCTTTAATCTTATTGTACTCCTGCTTGCGCCGGGGATTAACACAATACCTTCACACATCGATTCTAACTGACATTGCAATGGAGTCTGACTGCTCTTTCTCCGGGGATCGAACATAGGCCGTTATCTTCGCTGGCTCACACCCAAACTTTTATCCCGATGATGGCAAACAAGCACACGACCCGCTTAAGCGGACACCATAGCCTATGGATGCTTTCGACTCGACAGAGAACTAACGAGTACGAACGATGTCAAAATCCAGGTAAATGAAATGCATGATTTGACCTAATAATTATTTGTGTGATTGGACTAATATGAATCATTGCAGTCGCGTCATGCGTCATGCTGGATAGTTCGAATATTTTATTTCACTCCAGCCAGACGGTGACTCACGCGCACATAAATACACGCACTTTGATACGCACATGACAGGTTGATGCTTACTCAATAGGGCTTACTTATAATATGAGGTATAGGTTAGGTTAGGTTAGGTTAGGTTAGGTTAGGTTAGGTTAGGTACGGTAGGTAACCTACCTCAGAAAATATCCGAATAAGCCGTGTCGCTTGGCTGGGTAAAAATCTAATAAAATGTGTGATGCAGGATGCAGGTATAAGTAAGTAGGTACCTATATTACATTTCTGGATAAATTAGTTAAAACTAAAAAATACTTATCAGGTACAACATACTTTCAGTTTTGTCCATTAATGGCCGGTTCCAATAATCAATCCACCGATAGTTTTACCGGCAGTTACATTTTGACAGATTACCCGTAGAAAATGTGTCAAAATGTAACTGTTGGTAAGGAAAACTATCGGTGGATTGATTATTGGAACTGGCCATAAATATACTTACTCGTATTTCAGTTATGAGTTATGTTATGAGACATGATGATATTCTTGTAAGTATATGCGTGTGTTAGTGTATTATTACCTACATAAGTATGTAGGTACTTATGTATAAGAAAATATGAACAGAGTTAAAATATCGAGGGTTCACAAGAATAAGTATAGGGTGATCCCCCGGTGTCCATCTTCCAATTGGCGTAATCTCATTAGAATCACATAAGCGACGCAAGGTGCGCCGGCGCGCACCTGCGGAGTCGACGCACTCGCGCGCTGGCTTAAAAACAAAATGGCGCGTTTCAATACGAACAGTATGTCACATACGCTCTTTGTCTGTGAACAGTGTAACTACGGACATTCTTTATAACAAATGCCTTAGTTTATTTACGATGACGTCGATGATGCTTTGATTAGGAATAACTTTTTTGCTATCATCTATTTATACCTACTAGCATTTGAGTCTCCTTCTTATACTAAATGCCACCACCATTTCACCTCCTTAAGAAATCATTTCCGGGAAAAATACCTATTCTGCCCAAACAAACAGAAATGGTTTGTCCGTCAGTTTCCCTCTTTCCCAAAATAACGCGACTTGTATTACGTACGATGATATTAAATCACTAAATCACAGATAGAGATAAAGTTTGCAGATAGATAACACTACTTTTGGTGCGCATGAGAACACCTTTCGTAGGTCGTAAAAGTCTATATTATTTACGTTTGTCAGTTTCAATCTTGCGAATTCAAATTCGATGGCTTCTAAAATTGTACCTACATGGTTCGTTTTGCCAACCGCTTGTCCCGAATGTTATTTTTATTACTTTATTTTTTACACTGTTTACCTACCTACGCAGCTAAAACCCATATTCATTAGTCCGCCATTTGCATGTATTACCGCGCTCGAAATGGCGACGACAAAGAAGCGGAAACGCGATTCAATCGGGGGTGCTTTTGATAAAAACTGGGGTGGTTATGCTGATTGTTTTAGTATTTTAATGTGATTGTGGGAAAAACTGATCTCATAACGAATGTGACAATTTGAATCAGTAAATAAGTTTCTATCAAAGATGTAAATTTTGAGACAAGAATTTATCGCACAGGAGTCAATTGCTTCTCGCGACAACTCTAAGGAAGGATGTAACATTATGACTGACATGACTCATATTATGTAATTCATTTTAGGTTCAGGCAGGCCTTTTGGCTAACTTAAGTCTCCATGAATCCGGTGGGAAAAAATACACCTCATTTGGACCAAGAGTCCAAGATGGTCGAATTTGGTTTTCAAGTTTTCTAACTACTGGCATAAGAAGTTTGAAAGTTACTGTTAAATATGTAAAAACTTGCTCTTTAAAGTCAGCCGTCACAAGAACTATAAACATCCGACTTCAGTGCTATTGAAACCCAGAATGTATGGATACATCTACTTAGTACTCCGAATCGACCGTTAGTGGTCATCGTTCTAGCTGGTTTAGCATCCGAACCAGGCATTAACAGGCCACAAGATGACACGGACAAGAGAACCCACGCATGTCGCTGGCGGTAAATTAGCAAAGGCACTAAAACGGTATCGGAGTGGCGTATACGGCAGATACGCACATTACGCACAAGGTACCTAAAAAATAACATTCCCCATCATTTCAGCCGAAAGACGTCCACTGCTGGGCTGTTGTTATTCTGAACGCGCTAAAATGCGCTTCACCTACCCGTCACGCCTAACGAAGCTAGACCTCTACCTACACTAAACGAGTAGTAACAAATATTTCCGGCCTTATAAACATTAACATGCAAATCGACTATATTTAAACGTTTTGTAGGCAAATTTTTACATCACCGTAACGTAACGGAAATTAGAACGACACATCCAGCGACATTTTTTAACCAAACTTAAAGTGGTTCGAAAGATCAACGGGGTTAGCCTTTATAAATTGATCCCCGTTTTCAAAGAGACTCTATAGTATTTGATGTCATCAATAAATGGTTTGGTCCGAATCATTTCGAATTTAAATAATCAGTTCCGCTATCAAATGTTCTTATTAGGATGTTGGAAGGATGCACAGTTTTTGAAACAAAAAATAAGGGTGATACAGGTAGAAATTATAATGAGAATGGCGGAAGTATAACAGAGAGAGAACGTTATCTTAATGATTTTATTGTTATTGAGTAATGCCATTTCATACATTACAATACAGAACTACCCTGTGCGAGTTTTAGAGAGGATATTTGGAGAAGCCTAGCTGGGGTTTGAGTTTTAGTGTAGGAGTTACTAATAACTTCGGCACCATTAACGATGCCTTGTCCATTATTGTGAATTGGTTTACAGCGAATAACCTAATTTAAATGCAAAGAAGACTAAAGTGCATCAAAACGCTACCCAATGTTAAGCAGATAAACCATATCAGGTTAAAGGATGTTTTTTTTAAATTCGAAGAAAATACTGTATTTCTGGGCGTCACCTTGGATTCAAAACTGCAATGGCATGCCCATATTGCCACACTAGCAGGTAAACTTAGCTCCGCAGCCTATGCAGTGAGGTGAATCATTGGTGTACTACAGTTACTTCCACAGTGTTATGTCCTATGGAATCCTGTTGTGGGGGAAACCGGCGGACATCCAGACTATCTTTGTGCTACAGAAACGAGCAGTGCGTTCTATTTATAAACTAGGAGCCCGTGACTCATTAAGAGAAAAATTCAAGGATTCTGACATTATGTATGTGCAGAAAATCTCCATGACTTCAAACTCAACAGCGATATCCACGATTACAACACTAGAAACAAAAACAAGCTTGCAGTGCCAGCGTGTCGTCTTCGTAAAGCCTGCTGTACACACTGGGCCAACGTTGCCGCGTGAGCAGAAGGCAGCTACGCGTTAGAGGGAGAGGGCTATAAGTCGATCTCTTTCGTTTACATAGCTGCCTCCTGCTCACGCGCCAATGTTGGCCCGCTGTGTACAGCCGACATAAGGTTAGCACGTCGTTCGTGGGATCGTGGGTCTTTGCTTACATTATGGTAGCGTCGTTGATCGATTCGTCACCTTCCCCAACACATGGTCGAGGGTAAAAGTGCCCTCGTGGCCTATTTGCTGAATATTTTTTTTTTGGATGTTAATGAGACGTCATTTCAGAGATTGTCAGTAGAGGCATAACTTAAAACGATATATTTTCTACCAGTCATCCATTTGGCAATCCATATCCATACTTATTATACTTATCCATACTAATATACTAATACTAATATACTAATATACTAATTACTAATATTACTAATTTACTATTACTAATCCATACTAATATTATAAATGCGAAAGTGTGTCTGTCTGTCTGTCTGTCTGTCTGTTACCTCTTCACGCTTAAACCGCTGAACCGATTGCGATGAAATTTGGTATGGAGATAGTTTGAATCCCGGGGAAGAACATAGAATAGTTTTCATCCTGGAAATCACCCCCTAAGGGGATGAAATGGTGTATAATGGTGTATAAGGTGAGTTTAAATTTTTCATTTTATTTTATAGTTTTTCTCCTAAGTAGTGTATAATAACTTTTTTTAATATGGAATTCTCTTAATAATTTTATGAATGTGGTGTGTTTTTTCTCTGTTGTTTTCTGTGTTGAGTATGAACTCCGCCGCGCTTGGTCGTTTGGATACGCCTTAAATCGTTTGTGTCTAAGTATATTTTGTAAGTATCTGTGTCAAAGCAGTTTATAAAAATAAGCAAGCCGCCAAATTAAACAATAACTAATATTATAAATGCGAAAGTGTGTCTGACTGTCTGTCTGTCTGTCTGTTACCTCTTCACGCTTAAACCGCTGAACTGATTGCGATGAAATTTGGTATGGAGATAGTTTGAATCCCGGGGAAGGACATAGGATAGTTTTCATCCTGAAAATCACCCCCTAAGGGGATGAAATGGGGGGTTGAAGTTTGTATGGAGCTGCGATATAAACGATTTCCACGCGGACGGAGTCGCGGGCAGAAGCTAGTTAATATTATAAATGCGAAAGTGTCTCTGTCTGTCTGTTACCTCTTCACGCTTAAACCGCTGAACCGATTGCGATGAAATTTGGTATGGAGATAGTTTGAATCCCGGGGAAGGACATAGAATAGTTTTCATCCTAGAAATCACCCCCCAAGGGGATGAAATGGGGGGTTGAAGTTTGTATGGAGCTGCGATATAAACGATTTCCACGCGGACGGAGTCGCGGGCAGAAGCTAGTATCAGATACATTGTACTAAGTTGATTCTCGTTTGTTTTTACTAGCTTTATATAAACTTGCATTATTGCTTGAGCTTCCACCGAGTGTGAAAATTTGATGATAAATGACCCCACAGATGGTGCAGATATCATAACAAGTCCTAAACTACACAAGATAAAACCGTCCTGTCCCATTGGAATTCAAAACACACTCAAAAAGCAGTTAATGACGGTACAAAAAAAGTAAAGTAAGGAAAAAAAAAAGTGCCATTTTTTTTAGTTTTCACGCATTCGAATTTCTACCGAAATCTCGTCACGGCTCCTTCATACGAAGGATTATACCATGAACCTATAATACTCTGGACAGGCTATGGTAATAATAATACCACGTGCGAGCGAGCTGGTAGCATACAAATCTCGATAAGTGTGACAGAAAGAGAAATATCATTAATTGTCCTTGTCATAGTTCCACTTTTTTTTAAATTTCCACAACTGATTTAGTATGAAGTTGTGGCACGTAAACCATTACCCGTCCAAATTAAATAGGTTGTCTATGGCAAGTAATCAGCCATTTTAAGACCAGTTCTTAATTTAGCTGCATAGGAGTTAGGAGCCTTTCCATCCCTCACTTTGGCATCACGTACAGCCTGTCCAGAGTATTATAGGTTCATGGATTAATACCCAGCTCGTGAGTGTGGTTGTATGCGATGTGTACCGACCGTGTCCCCTATGTCCGGCCGGAAAGTAATCCGAGAGGTGGGAAGCCTTACACCACCGCATCGCTTCCACTCTCCGCTTTGCTACAGATATACATTCTCTATAGCAAAGCGGAGAATCGAGTCTCTTTCGATGCAGTCGAACGGGAATAAAACTAGCAGAGCTCTGTGAACTTGAAAAATTTTCACAGTTTTTTTTTTATATCGAAAAAGGATTGACAAAAAAATCGCTATAATTATTGAACTCGCTTACAAAATTTCACGAGAATGGGTTGAGAAATGCGACCGACGAGGAGAACAACCGGACAAGGGGACAGCGAACGAACGGTTTTCGGCCCCAGCTGAATCAAAGAACTACGTTCGCACGTTAGTCATACCTGCACACATTTACCAACTTCGATGTGATATTCCAGTGCGGCGCTAATGGGGCTATGTTTCACCGGTAGGCATAGTTTATAATCTAACATGACATTAGGCCTGTTGTACACTTGTAAGTTCTTTTTTTTTTTTTTTTTTTTTTTTTTTATGATATAGGAGGCAAACGAGCAGACGGATCACCTGATGGTAAGCGATTACCGCCGCCCATGGACACTTGCAACACCAGAGGTGTTGTGAGTGCGTTGCCGGCCTTTAAGATGGGAGTATACGCTCTTTTCTTGAAGGTTTGAAGGTCGTATCGGTCCGGAAATACCGCAGGCGACAATCCATTCCACAGTACACATTCAGTGCACATTCTTACGTAAGTTCAGTACAAATACTGCGCACGTAAGTCGTCTGTAAGCAATATTTGTACTGAACTTACGTAAGTAACTTACAGGTGTAAGGGGCCGCCTTAGAATTCACGATGGTTAAATGTAAGTAGAATATAAGCCTCAATTACAATAACGTCAATAACATTATGTCCCGTTACGCCCTCAGAGCAAAATCCCTTTTGGCCTCCTTTCTTAAAAGCTGCTGAGACTGCTTACACCGCCTTCATACGTCAGAAGAAAAAAAAGTCCATACGCATGTCACCGCGAAATATTCTCACCGCTGCAAATAAATTGCGAACAAAATAGTGTTTTGTGCTTGTTCCTGACCGAATTATCGTTTGCACGAACTCCTCGCCCGCCAGCTCGTTGATGCACACCAAAAACCTAAAGGTAAGCAGTTTCAGCTGTTCGAAATTAACATATTTGGTTTGTCTTTACATTTATTCTACGGCGTAACCTTGCCTTCAGCTCCGCACCGCTCATTACCGCATAGTTCAAATTGCTTATTTACACGGCCTAATCATCCCGGATATACTTACATTAAATTCGTATATAAATAAAATAAAACACGTTTCTGTCAAAAAAATCATTTTTGGTACAAGCTTTTATTGCCGATAGATAGATAGAATGTAAACCGTCATCAACTACTCATTGAGACGATTCTAACGAGCCGAAACTCGATGAGCTTGTGTCGTTTCATTGCGAAGTTCATATGGCCACCTTCCAGCTCCATCATCAAATCAGCACCATGTCATCATAATATTTCACTGTCACGCGATTTACACGTTTTTTTTTACTTCTGGAGCGATTATCTCCGAAAATATTAACATTATCAAAAAATGATTTTAGCAAACCCCTATTTATTTTTAGATACCTATCCAACAATATATCACACGTTAGGGTTGAAATGAAAAAAAAAAACACTCCCCACGTTACGTATAGGGGAGGTACCATAATAAAAATAAAAACGCTTTTTATTTTACCACTTTGTCGGCGTGATTGATATACATATTAGTACCAAATTTCAGCTTTCTAGTGCTAACGGTTACTGAGATTATCCGCGGACGGACGGACAGACAAAGCGAAACTATAAGGGTTCCTAGTCGACTACGGAACCCTAAAAATACCAATCTAATTAAACATAACTATAAAATAAAAGAATTCAATTAAATTTGTCTGCAAAAAGTCTGTCAAGGAATAATAACATTTGTCAATGAGTGATTTACATACATTATTTTTAAATATCTTGATGCAGAGATCTCTTGAACAAGACATAAGACATAAGACATAAGACATTTATTCAGCAAAAAAAGTTTACACGTACAAGTACCAGTCCCTGCGCTAGGCTTTGCCTGTATCGCAGGAGACCGCATATTATTAAATTTTATTAAATTGGATAGTATATTAAATATTATAAATATCAGTTTAAATGAAGAAAAAAATGTATGTGTGTTTGTAAAGTGTTTGTTGTGTATGTGTGTATGTTTTACTTGACTATTTCCAGAATCTTCTCTATGTCCTCATAAGGAAGTGAATTGAGCCATGATTGCACCTTAAGTTTTACTTCCCTCGTTGAGTAGTCTTGCAAAGGAAATTTTGTACATATTTTATTATATATGAATGGATGGAGAAACGAGCCAAACCTTTGGGCAAAAACTGAATTTGTAGAGGAAACAGGAATTCTGAAATTACGCTTTTGCGATAGTTCTGTATATTCGACAGAATTAATAACCTTTGAGTGACATTTCAATACCACACGCATAATAATAAGAGAATAAGACTTTGTTTAGATAATGTTGAGCACCCCGCGTACCTACTTTTCGAACATTTCTAGTGTTGTAATTTAGACCTCGGCCGAGCCTCAAAGACTAGAACCGTCCTGGCTAACACGACTCATCTCAGCACCTACTGCAGAACGTTTGTCTTAGTTTAACAGCTCGAGTCTTCGAGGCTCGGCCGATAAATCACAAAACTAGACATGTCCGCTCCATTATGAGCTTACCTACATCCTCCGTTCCCATACG
Source organism: Epinotia ramella (assembly GCA_947578815.1). Lineage (NCBI taxonomy): Eukaryota > Metazoa > Arthropoda > Insecta > Lepidoptera > Tortricidae > Epinotia > Epinotia ramella. The sequence continues at coordinate 11,620,812 of OX388220.1, read as the reverse complement.
TCACCATTATCCCCGGCGGTTGTTATCTCCGGCGGGAAGCTGTGGTGGACCGCAGCGCGGTTGATAACCGTTGTTCTCATGCGTCGACTATCTGGTTGTTATCGCCGATTTGCCCTTTACTACACGAATGTCATTAGCATAGGTATTTAAGCAGCCTCAACAGCATCCTAATAACGGTAGCCGACTGCCGATTTTGATGCACTGGGTGCAGCTAATCAAAACGGCAGGCAAATGTGTCGTTAAGTCCTTACTAGAATGTTACTAGACTTTAGAATCTAAGGTTTGGAGCACACTCACTGTTATCAGAAATATCATAAATGGATTTAGATTTGTTATTGGATTTAGTTTGACATAGAACTAGTTCACAGCACTAGACTAGAGCAGTGTGGAACCGGAAACGTTAAATGCTCTCTGTCTGACACATTGAAAACAAATTTGACTGCGAAGTCTGAGATTGCTCCTCAGTTCTATTAGCGGTAAATGACGCGAATGTTTAAACAGGAAAGTATGATTTGGTCTGTTTTTAAATTGCCTTTTGACCAGTCTTTCAAAGAAAATACCAATTTGGGAAATTATTGTTTGTATGAAAGACTATTTGGGACTGCATAGTCCCATGGTCATCAGGTCAGGATCGAATGATGGGATCCTGGTGAAATCGAACGAACTCTTCAAATTTTATAGGCACACTTGAAGTGGAGTACTGAATTGAAGTCGGTTAAAACTTTGATTTACAGTAAATGATTTACAGGACGATGGTGGCAAACAAGCATACAGCATGCCTGATGGTAAGCAGACACCATAACGACGATTACTCAAAATAATATGACACTTTGCTGTTTCGAAGCCGGCGCTGAGTGGGAACTGATTGAAAAAGTTTGTGGCGGTGACAGATTGTTCCGACAGATCAGTTGGTTAGTAGCGATATGCCTGATATATGATGGGTTCGAATCCGGCTAGGAGCATAAAAGAAAATGCCTTTAATTTGAAATGTATGAATTGCCTGCTGTTAAAAATAAAATAAGTAACAAACCCTTAGATACCAATAAGTAATAACTGGCATGCGGGTCAAGTACCCTGGCGGTGGCGGGTCAGTGACAGCACAGATGCGCGCACATCTGCGCGGGAGTCGCGCTCGGACGGCTCTAACGTCTTCGATGTGTCGTGGGGGCGAGTTACACCGCTACTTAAGTTTCAGCACTACGAGTAGGTACCACCTGGGAGTCAAGCTTTTGAGTCACTTCACTCTACATATTTTTAACCGACTTCAAAAAAAGGAGGAGGTTCTCAATTCGATTGTATTTTTTTTTTTTTATGTTTGTTACCTCAGAACTCCGTCATTGATGAGCCGATTCGTTTTTTTTTTTTTGTTTGTAAGTATATGCATCCAGGTGGGTCCCATTTTTTAAAAAATCCAGTTGGATAATCATCCAACTGGATTTTTTAAAAAATGGGACCCTTTTTTGGCTTTTTTGGATCCATGAGGAATTGAGAGAACTCCTCAATTATATTAGGCACGCGTGTAGTGATTTTGGTATTTTCTATTGTATCTCGTGTATTTACATCCGGAAATCATAAATTTGGTGGAGTGGAACTGATGATGAAGACCACAGATGACTTATGGAATTCCTCAATTATGTACTTAAAGTACAAAAGCACGTCACAGATTCTGATAAGATTCCGTTGAAATAGCAGCTAATGAAGTACCAAAGGTGATCCTTGTGGAATCGACGGAAGTCCTCAAATATTATCGGGCCACATACAGCGATTGGGTTTTTTTTTTAAATAATCAACGCATTTGCTCTCGGAAATCAGTTCATGTGGTAAATTGGAAAATAAATGTGGAAATGTTCTCGTGGCTTGGCGGAGTACTAAATTGAAGTCGGTTGAATTTTGTTTTTAAAGTAAATTATGTAAGCATATCTAACCTCGGTATTAACACGAATTGCTTCTTTCAAAGGACTTCGCTCTTTCGTGTCCGTCACGTCAGATATATCATAGTTATAACCCCCAAAAAATCAAACCCGCAAAAGGAGTGGTCTTATTCTTACAAGTTTAACACGTGTATCTGTGCGTCTCTGTATCTGTATGGCCGTCTGTGGTTTGGTTTCGTCGTCGTTCGTCGGTTAGTTTTTAATCGAAAGTCTTCTGTCGAGTTGGTTCTTAACTTACTAAGTATGTTTGTTGAGTCAGGAGTGTCTTAAATCTTAAGTTTTTCTAATTTTTATTCATAAAAACTATCCAAATATTTTAGAAGAAACGCGGTAGAAGTTTGACCTAGGTACTTACACTGATTCCTTCTGTCGAGATGTCATTGCTAAAGAAAGGGATTCACTTCGGCCCTTCAAATTTTCCCGAAAATGAGAACTAGCTAGAAACTGTTAAGCACGCCGGGTGTCAATTATAATGATGAAAACATGGCAAGCCACTGATGGGAATTCACCCTCAATGAGTGGTCTAAATATAAGGACGGTAATAAAATATCTTTCAATATTTCACAGTAAACAATTTTCTTTGTTAATTTTACTAGGTAAATCAGCTGCCGAAGCCGTAACAAACACCTTACAATGCTTCTGTAGACCGTAAATCCGTAAAACTAAGCAGTGTTGAAACTCAAGTTGCCGATTTATAGCCCAGAAGGGAGGGTGCTAAGAAAAGGTTACATAATTATTATAGGCCGAGGGCCGGCGGTCCAGTTGGCATACGGTGAAAGTAACCGCAGACGCTCTCGGACTATAATTGTGAGTTTTGAACAATAGGCTTTCTTTTGTACTGGAATGTATAAAGCTATGGCTGAATACTAAGTGGGCGACGAAAGCAAATCTTGTATGAAGGATGGCGCTGTCGCAGGGTTTTGGGCGTGAGATGTTACCGGGGCATTATTTGTCACGTGCCAAATTAATATGGCGACGGTGTTCTGTCGACGTTCCCGGGTCTTATCAAAGAAACTAAATGTTCAAAGAGACTGTCGAGACATAATGTCACATGCCATAAGCCCGCCTTTTGTGCGATAACTTTTATTTTGTGCAATTACCTACTAAACTTTGTACCATCGACAACACAGCTAACTGCCCGTTGACTTTATGTGCATTGTAATAAGGTTCTATATAAATACAGGATGATCAGTTACCTAACTGTAATTGCTCTATATTTCCCTGTGGTGTTGTTTGCATATCGTCGACTATGGTAATAAACTCTCTCACTTTGTTCGAGCGAGTCCTTCAACCTACTCAAACCTACTATAGAAAAAAACAATGGCAGAAATCTATAGATACAAACACACTTCACTTCGTGCGGGCGCCAAATTTTTTTCTTTCTACCCTTGGTTAATAATCTAAGAAGGTATTCATAATTGAATACAGGTAATCCTGTGTTCTTCGAGCATCGCGATATTCGTGACAATCGTGGCTATGTTACCCATTTAATATCCTTGCATATTTTAACCATCGAGCGTATAGCTATAGCTAGCTTATCTCAGTTACAAAACGGTGTAACCGCGGTGTAATCACCATATGTTTTGTCTTTTTGTTTACGCTGGATCGAAGGCGCACGCGCGCGCCAGCTGCCCCCAGGTGTAGGGTTACGCAACGTATCGGTTTACCGTTTATTCTCGTTTTAACCTTTTTTGGCTGATTATCGAACAGCTACGTCACTGGACAAGTGCGTTTACCTCTCAGTGCAAGTGGCAGCTTATGAGTTACGAGAATGACCGATTCGGTAAGGCGAATGTGACATACTTGGACAAGGATTAATAGTCGTTGAAGAGTTCCATTGTATGGCTTTATTATCAGTTTAACTAGATGGTAGAATGATACAAAATCTACACTAGTGTCGTTTAAAAAAAAGAAAACATACATACATAGATTCACGCCTTTATTCCCAATAGGCTGCCTACCAGAGCACAAAAAACTTATGTCCCAGTGCCACTTCTAGCATAAATCTGGTCATAAAATATCGACTAAATGTGATATATCGAAAGAAAGAAAGAAAGACATTTATTCACAAGCACACATATCGCAGTGATAGGTTGCTAGCCCATCGCCCACAACACACTTTAACCCTGTTCCTTTAGGACTCTTACGACACTCATGCATGAGCATGATTGAGAAATCCGACCTGTAGAGAACAGCGAGACAGCGGGGCAGACACCGGAGAAATGATTTTCGGCCCAAGCTCAAGCATAGAACTTCGCTCGCTCGTTCGACAAGGGTTGTAATAAATTTCGGTTAAAAATGTATTTTTTGGGAAAAGCTTTATTGCCGATATTTATAGGATTCTAATGAGCCCAAACACTACCGGTTTTCTTTGTGTAGTTTAGGAATTAAAATGAAAGCAAATCTTGTATCTTACTGCCTCCATTACTAGACCTGCTTAATGCTATAAACCTCGCGGACAACCACTATTATCTGTCTTACACAAGTGTACACAATTCCAACTCGATTGTCCCCCGGATGTTGTCAGAATTCACCGAAGAAAACTAACCAACTCAATCCAGTTCAATTCCAACTCGAAACTCTTCCCGCTAAAAGTAACGGTTTCTAACGTCCGCCCTTATGTCTCAGGACACCTGACGACCAATTACAGGCACAAAGAGCGCACGTGTACCCAAGAAAGTTAACGGCGGTCTTGACAACTAAGGGGGTGGTTTGGAACGAGTCATGCAAGTCGGTTGCGTCAACAAAAAGTGATGTTACAAATTACCCCAAAACTGCACCCTTAAGCGGGATTTGCTCCTTTGACTTTATTGATATACTACCTGCCCGCGCCTAATGCAACAAACGCAGTTAAAACCTATGATCATCCCGAAAGTTCATTCTAGGTCTAACTCTAAATCTACTACACACAGGTGAAAGCATTTTTGAAATCGGTCCAGTGGTTTCAGAGATTACCCATTACATATAAACTTACAATGCTACAATCTCACAGACTTTTATATAAGATTAGTATAGATTTAGGCCATCAATTCCTATATTTATACCAAATTTCAACTTCTTACATCAAATGGCCTTTGCGAATACTGCCCGTAAGGAACGAATAGACATCAAGTGATCTCGTAAAATAGTGTTCGTTGGACCATTATTGGTATAGTACACAAACATTTGTCTTTTACCACTTCTTCGCGTTCTGCATAAAAATTGGTGCAACGGAACACTTAAAACGCAATATTAGCAGTTTACTGTCAGTTTCAATTCGATTGAACTAGTATTTGGCATATTTGCGTAGGATCAGAATGCAATACTGTGGTATCGTCTAGTTGCCCTGATAATGGAGATGCTGGGTAGACTTGGGAATTCCGTCACTAAAAACGGTAACCTTGTCGTATTAGAATAGTACCTATCGCTAAGCAGTGGATGTGCAAAAACTACAGTCAGCAATAAGTATAAAAATCTCCTTAGTTCGAGGGTCGAACCAGGTGGAATTCAACGGTCCTCGTGGTTTGACCATCGGACCTAACGGATTTTTAAATTTTTGTAATCTAAAGTGGCGAATAATTTTTAATTTTTCCACTTTGTTCGAAATTTGGAATTTCGTTAGCGGACGTTACTGCTTAGTAAACATTTACTATAGACTTTTTATTAGGGAGGGTAAAAGCTTACAGCTAACATAAAGTGTTGGTCCAACCAAAGCTAGTTCCCGCGCGGCGGCGCTGGCGCGGGCAAAGGAAGTTGCGCAGATTGGGTACACGGGTGACCGACACCTGTGCGCGAGCTTCCTTCATACTGGAGGATCATAAAACAGAACCTCGTGACTTTTGTACATTATTTTCGGAATAAACATTATCTACGTATGTTTTAATCTAGGGGTTCTTAGCTAGTGTGTCGGGGGCACTTTAAATCATGTAGTTATTTTACCGATATTTAGAATAGAGTTTCAGTTCGTGCTGAAATCCCATTAAATAACGACATGAATTTAAACATTCTCGAACAGTGCAAGTAAAATTAAAACTTGTAAAAACTGGGTTCATAGTCCATAACGTTTTTTAGCAGATATGCACAAATAATAAAATAAATCATCTCTACCTCCACGGCAGTTACTTGCGCCCTGCGATCTATTCGATTGATCTCTTTCGAAGCGTTGGTATCATTCTCGCGCTCGTTCTCTCTCGTCTGTTCGGTACGGGTGGAAGCGAGAGCGCGAAACACATTTAAATTTTATCACATCAAAAGGACGGACATTAATACATCCCCTGCCCTGCACGGCACGCCAATGCATGCTATGCTTACATACGACCAGATAAAACACTATACGACATAATTGCCGGTAATTTCCATGAAAACGGACAATTTTAGCGGACTAATGGTACAGCTCTATTAAATTATTGCTGGTAATACATTTTGAAATCGCGTGTTAATAATGTATGTAGGTACTGTGCAAGTAGTTCAATTATATCTCGTTTTTGCTAATGTTTTTTTTCTTTTTTTTTTTTGCAAAGTCATCCCTTACTGGGTAGTGGAGACGCTATGCGACGATCTCGACATTGAGAGGGAGCGCCGAGCATTGGCGGTCGGGTGTAATATGCTGGCTCGTAGGTTCGCGCGGTGTGGTGAGGGTGTCAAGGTTAGCATTTTGTCAGTCTTTCTACTCGTGTGCGCTGTGAGTTGGGTATACGCAGCGGGCCGTCAATGCTATAAGAGTGCAGTACAATAATGCGTTCAGGATGCTGATGGCTCTGCCCCGCTATTGCAGTGCGTCTGGCATGTTCGCGGCGGCGGGCGTGCCGGGATTCCACGCAACAATGCGCAGCAGGGTGGCATCACTAATGCGGAGGGTGCGGGGTAGTACCAACAGCATCCTGAAATCGCTTGTGGAACGGGTGGACTGCCCGATAATGCGGTATTGGGACGAGGCGCATGCTCCGGTGCGTGCCCCGGGCCCTCACGCCGATTTTAGTTAGCTTTTAAGTTACCTGTTAATAACACTAGTTCTTAAGTAAATATATTGTTACTAACAAATTATGGATTATGAAGTCCGAAATATATGATTTTGAATTTGAATTGAGAGGTTCCAATGAGCCCCAACACGAGGGTTTATCTAGTGTAGATTAGGAATTACTATGGACTACTTAGTACTTACATAACTTTTCCAAAAAAATATTAAAGCATGCCAATTTCAGCTCGGATACTGCCGAGTGCCTGAAGAGTGGCTTTCAAATTTTGAAGGACATCTTACATATTTACTGACACACTGTTCAGTTCAAGTTAAATAATAGCTTGTAAGTAATAAGCATTAAAAAGTTCAAAAAACCGCCGACTACGGAAAACAAGTTGAAAAAAAAAAAAAAAACTAAGAATAATAATAAACAAGACACACAACCCTACCTACACTGCGCGTGTGTCGGGCCACGCGCAGTGTAGGGTTCCGTAGTTGCCTGTCTGTCTTAGTTACATCGGCGTGCGGTGCGGTTGCGTCGACCGAATTTGTACGAAAATTGGCCTTTCCAAGTACACATTAAGTTGGTCGACTATTACTCGGTAACTACTTATGCCTACTTGTCCGTGATAGTTTTCCTTTTAAATTCATTATATGTACTACTAACACGAATTTTTTCACATCCCCAGTAGTAGCCATTTAGCCGGCAGGGGGGGGGACACATTGACTCGAACAAAAATTTGGGCTTATCTCGCAAACCAATCACTAAGAGCTTTAAGTAATCCATAATATTTTTGAACAAGCTATCCAACTATACCCCACACTATGGGTTTAACGAGAAAAAAAAATCCCCACTTTAGGTATAGGGGAGGCACACCAAAAACAATTTTTGAAGTGAAAACTTCTTTAGCGGCGCTGAGCACTTTTTGGGATGGGGAAAAAATGTTAAATACGCGACAGAGTTTTGTGACGTCAGATGTACTGGACTTGATATGTTTATACCACCTTGTTTTGTAAACTACATTCTTGCAATGAATAAATGATTTATGATTTTATGATTTATGATGTGAAGGAGGTCACTTTTTGCTGCTAGCCGATTCAACTTCATTCAAAACTGAACGCTATTCGTAAGAGTATAAAGCCGTTAAACACTTTTTGCAATAGCATATTCTGCAAATAAATTGGTAATGATACCAACGCGTCCTTCACCGTTTTGCTATTGAGCAAATTCGAATAGTTCAAATTTGGACGTTATTCCTAAAGAGATAAAGCTTAGAAAAATATTTACCAACGGCAAAAACAAATTGATATTTTGGTCGCCACCGCCGTCTGCTGTTCTTGCAAATTCGAATAGTTCGAATGTAGACGTTATTCCTAAAGAGATAAAGCTTAGAAAAATATTTACCAACGGCAAAAACGAATTGATATTTTGGTCGCCACCGCCGTCTGCTGTTCTTGCAAATTCGAATAGTTCGAATGTAGACGTTATTCCTAAAGAGATAAAGCTTTGAAAAATATTTGGCAATGGCAAAAACAAATTGGTATTGTGTTTGCCGCCGCCCGGAGCACCCAACGCGCCCGCGGCCCGTCCGCCTAAATAATTGATAATTGTTTATAAATTTGCGTCAAATTCATTTTTAGGGTGACACCGTAAGATGTCACGTGACCTGATCGAAAAACTGTTACAATGTTATTGAGTTTTCACTTCTGCCGGCACTCCCGGAGTGCAACCCGGTCTTTTTTTTATTCTTCTGTTTTGTCGGCGTGATTGATTTATATACCCATGTCGAATTACAGTTTTCTAGTAGTAATGGTAACTGAGCTAAGCTAAGCCGAAGACGGACGGACGGACGGCTAGACGGACATAGCGAAACTATAAGGGTTCCTTGTAACTATAAGGGTTGACTACGGAACGCAAAAAATTTTGCCTGTGTCACCCGGAGCATAATTTCGAATCCATTAACTCCCGATGCAAAAAGAGTGGTGTTATAAGTTTGACGTGTCTGTGTCTCTGTGCGTCTGTCTGTGGCATCTTAGCTCCTAAACGAATGGACCGATATAATGTGGTGTTTTTGTCCGAAAGCTGAAGTGATCGAGATGGTTCTTAGATACGTTTCAACAAAATCGGTTCAGCCGGTTTTGAGACATTCAACATTCATAATTCATAATTCATTTATTATTAAAAACGTATTTTACAGTAAGATGTCTTAATACTAAAATATTATATTTAGGGATACATTTTACGAGGGCCTGAACTAGGATACCCTGTGTTTCAGGCATTAGGAAAGATCAGTAAGTATAACTATTATAAACACACTTGCAAAACATAAAAAATCTACGTTTAAATAGAGTACGAAACTTAACAACTAAACAAAGTATTTATTTTATTTACATAAATCAAGAAATTGAAATGAAAATGTCGGGGGTTTTTCAACTTTTCTAAGTTGTAGTTATTTTATTATAAAACCGCGATTAGAATACACTTGAGCACATATGCCGTTTTCGAATTAATACATGAAATGAAATGACATTGTCAATGCTAGAGTATGCAGATATAAATTAAAATAATTATTTCACTACGAAGAAGATACAAATTCTAAAGCTTAGGAAAATAATATATATATACCTATATCTTACTTCCGGCACTGCCATAGCCGTGCAAAAAGAAAAAAATCATGACCCCCTTTGATTAATTTTCATTAATTATTACGCGCGGCGTCACTGAGAAACAGAATATTGTGTGTTTTTGTGTGTGTCTGTGTGGTGTGATTTGGTGTGTTTTTAGTAGGTACGCTTGTTTGGTACCTTCATGGTACAAAAAATACCACTTGGCAACAGTCCGCTCAGCTACCGCGTCGCATAAGTAGATTTACTTATTAAGTGGTCGTTACAGGTCCTTATCACTAACAAGCTGAAATGTGTCAAGTTTTTCCCCTTAACCATTATCCATTTCACGCCTAGGATGAAACGGCTGAACTCACAAGTGAAGCCTATATTTAAACATCCTTTTAAACATATTCTACCTAGATCCTTTAATTGTATAGCGGCCTGTATAAAGGACAAATATCCTCACGAGACCATTCGACACCGGCTAGGAATGCGATACATTAAAGCCTAGTATTCCTTAAGGGCATTTTCTACAAGCTCCAGTAGTCTTTGATCTGATAAAAAATAATAAAAAACAAACAACGGATCAACACATGCGCCGGCGACGGTTGAGAAGAACCTGCAGGGGTGCGCAACTTTTTGTTTATTACGTACTTCACTGACTCAGTTTTTGGAAAAAAATCTAAAAAGACAGGCTCGGCTCACTCACGAGTTTACAGGTCACAGAACCACTAGTAGGTACATATTTATTGCAAGTAAGTTTCGAGGGATAGAGCCTAGAGGCACGGGATGAGTATCATCATACATAGTCCTGCTGTTTAGCACAGAGCGGGAGCATCATAGTAAACGAAATCGCGGACATTGCTGACGGTAATAAAATAATGAAGGTAAGTACAAAATACGATCGTGTTTCTTTGATAGTTTTATACTCAGATGTCCGACTGAACGCATGTACGTAAGTAGGTTATAAACATAAACTTTGTGACGCTGAAGGATGTTGAAGGACGAATTTAGTTACATGGAGAAGAGCCAACAGGTACTAAAGGGGTGGGTTATTAGTGTTTTGATGATCTACTGTCCCTGTCCTGTAACTTCAGTACCTACTCAATTACAACTCTTTAATCTCCTTTAATAAAATGTGTCCGAAGGTTGTCGACCGGTGCGCGCGCGAGAGGCACCTGCGCTAGCGCACGTGCCAACTGTCCCCTCCCCTCTCCCGCCTCACCCCCGCCACTTCCGCTGCATCCGGGGACGTGGACGTTGACCGTTTACGTCCTCCTATAAAGAAAGTAGGCTGTGTTTTATAGTGGGGTGCGGGTGGATACAATTGTGTTTGAGTGTTATAACTAGTGGCTCAAGAGCTGTAGAAATCGCGAGCCTGTCTTTTTTTTAATTTCGAAAATGTCAATCGAAAAGGCAACAAGCAGAGGAGAACAGCCGCCGGACAGCAGGACATCCGGACACGAACGAATATTGGACCAAGCTGAAGCATAGAACTTCGTTCGCTTCGGTCGCTCATTCGATGAGGCTAGTTCGATTCGATTAGTTATACCCGTGTATAAGATTGTCCCTAATATTTATTTATCATACTAGTAGGTAATATAAATTTCAAAATTACAACAGCTGACTTTGAACGGACCGATTCGGAATTTTGTACGAGATCATATAATGTAACAAGTAAAGGCGAAATAATTTATTTAAAATCGTCTGTCCTGTCCTATGTTATGTCACCCGACGATTGAAACGAATACGCTAACGATATCTCAAAGCGGGTTCAGCGCATTCCTTAATCTACTTATTTCTATTACCTTTACTTAAGGTAAAATTAAACATAAGTGCAAGAGTTAGTTAAGGTCAGATTTTAAAGTTTGTAGGTATGCTTAGTCTTATTCATCCATCGTATCTTAAATTCCATCATGCCAAAAAATTTATACATCTATACGGTAAAGCTAAAATATTTTCTCTTCATGAATAAATGTACGACAGTGTTTCATTTATTAGCGAGAAGTTCAGCTATGTAAGTGATCATACTCGTACTCCTCGGCAAGAAAAAAATCGGGTATACGAAAGTGCCGGCTGTCCAGTCCAGTACGACAGGAAATGCATTCATCAACAGTTTCGATTAGAAGTTCGGCTGAGTGGCCTGGGCCACTGTCCACCTAATTCTGCGTCCGCTAACGGTCGTCGGCGACTTAAATAGCATCGCCAAATCCGTTGGCCAACGGTCACCGATGGCCGAACAAAAACTGTATCAAACACACAATGGGAATCATTAAAAAGAGACCACTCTTTGTCTCCGACCCAAAGGAACCAAACTTTCCCACTCCTCAACAACGGACGTTACGATTTTGCAAAGAAACTAGAACGTTCTCACGAACGCAAAAATTTCAGCGATAGACGCACATGTCCAAAACTATCGGGATATAATAGATAGAATACAAAGGAATAGATTCGCGAAAGGGATTACAAATAATGCCTTGTAAGAAAGGGGTGGAATTGTAAAGGAAGGTCAGTTGGGTCACTGGCTGACCCCATCGCTCACGCTGCACCGATTTCGGGGTGTTTAAATTGGCGTAAAGGGTTGTCCTGACCCCCGGGCACGGGTTGGCTACCTGCTGCCCACTGTCCATCCCCTGAATACGATTAAAATGAGAACGCAACGGGTATATCTGGAAAATCGCGATAACCTCTCCCTTTCATGTTTGATTTAGTAGATACCTTTATAGGGCTATTTGTAAGCCATAACTTAAGTTTCTTGAAATTCTGGTCAGGTCAGTAATATACAATTCGTTAAATTACTTGTCGCATTTGCGAGTTTCATTTGTATTTTCTTTAACGGATTTAACGGAAACATCAAACTTCAGTATACTAAGTACTTCTATCACTTCTTCATAGAAACTGATTACTGTTTTGTCACATCTTTAATAATAATAAAGGACGAATAACGATTTTACGAACCAGTTGCATGTTCCATATGTATGCTCTATATATTTACTTGATATAATAGTGCTGTAACGGCCATAACAACAAAGGCTAAACAATGAGTGTGTATGTAATATTATTAATCAAACCTTCGCCTTTGGCGAATCCGTTGGCCTATTCAAGGAACTCGGACAATGCAAAAAATAGAGCATAGAGAATTGTTTCCCATAAAAATTGTAGCGAAAAGGGTGAAGATAGGATGGTCTTTGTTGGGCAGTGGGAAAATTCGCAGAGAAAGGGCTCTGAATGAAATGGGTCAGTCGAGGCGAGACACTAGCCTTTGTGCAGCCACGGTTATGCAAATTAGATGGTTACTGACAATGGACGCTTGTGAGATGCAGTGGACTAATGCTTCGACGGAAGTGCAAAGATGCTACCTGTGTATTGGGATTTGGTACTTCGGAAACATAAAAGGGACCATGTCGTTATTGACGTTGAGGGGTCATTTTTGTAACGAGTTGCGGAGAGCTGAGTCTTTTAAGATTTTATGGAATTAAGTTGCGTTCTATGATAGAGATTTCTCTTCAGCCTTCCAGTTTAAAATTGCGTATACGTTGCAGATAGAGTTGTAGGTACTAGTGGCTCTGTGAGCTGTACAACTCCCCCCCCCCATATTTGTCCAGGATCACATCGGATTCAGACTTGATTGCCATGGGACCACCTGGGAAGAATACCCTTCAAACGAAAATCAATTTTCCAAATCGATCCCAGGCGTCTCCGAGGAATCAGGGAACATACATACAAAATCAAAGATACCCGCTATTTGAGAACTTCTTTCTGAAGTCGGTTTAAAATAAAAATAAATGAAATAGTAAATTGTGAGAATAAAGTAAAATATACCCTTGCATGCAACAAAGTTGTAGTAACAACAGTATATTAGAAGGCCACCGCATGTTTCCGTTTGTTCGACCAGATAATTAAGTAACAACATATCGTCTAAATAAGAATTTAGTACTTCGATGGTAAATTACTATAAAATTATGGAAGGAAAGAGCGAAGCGAACTAAGTTCAGCTTGGTCTGCTTCAGCTTGGGCCAAAATTCTTTCGAATGTCCTGATGTCCAGCTGTTCTCTACAGGTCGCAGTTTTCAAACGATTCTCGTGAAATTTTGAGAGCAGGTTCGTTAATTTTAGTTTTTTTTGTCGAAAGATTTTTTAATGCAAGCTCGCGCGTTCTACATTTCACAGAGCCACTAGTTGTATTTGCTTGACTTCTTTGCTGAGCTATATTTCGAGCTTACACACATAGCGGCAACGTTTATAATAGTCCTACTCTACTCGTATAAAAGGGGAGATAAGATCTATACAGTTTTTTTGCCACTTTCATGACTACACATCTTGCCATGATTCGGTAACAGAGATCAATGATCCCGCAAACGCAACATTTCAGATATATGTAGCGATTGTTCTAAAGACACCTTATAATTGACACAGTATGGAGACACGGACTCATCTTCAAACTTTTGTCAGTCGTACCCAGCAAGGAGATAGCAGTTCTTGTATCGAATATGCTGAGCGAGAGGCACTTCGAGGTTTATTTGGGAGAAGCCAAAAGCAAGCGAAGGAAACTCAACAACGGCCTGCCACAGGGATCAGTACTCGCACCTCTCCTCTTCAACCTGTATATTCATGACCTGCCCGAAACTTCAGCTAGAAAGTTTATATACGCTGATGACATCGCGTTAGTCGCTCGTAGTCGGAGATTTGTGGATGCGGAGGAAGTGCTGACATCGGACCTTAAAACCATGTCGAGTTTCTTTGCATCTTGGAGGCTCATACCTAGTGCCAATAAAACAGAGGTTGCATGTTTCCACCTCCATAACAGTCAGGCCAAATACCAACCTGCTGTTGAATTTCAAGGATCAAACCTCAAATATAATCCCAAACCTAAATATCTTGGTGTCACTTTGGACCGGTCCCTGACTTATAAGGAGCACATCACCAAAACGTCCCTCAAACTAGGCACACGCAACAACATCTTGCACAAACTCAGAGGCACGTCATGGGGTGCGCCTGCCGACGTGCTTCGTACCACGGCGCTTAGTCTCGTGTACTCTGCAGCAGAATACTGCGCGCCTGTTTGGAGCGCAAGCGCGCACGTGCAAAAAGTCGACACGAGACTGAACGACGCGATGAGGTGTGTATCCGGCAGAATAAAATCCACGCCGGCCTACTGGTTGCCAGTGCTTAGCCACATTACTAGGAAACAGGCGCTCTTGAGGGAAGCCGGAAAAATAACAGCCCGTCCGGACCTGCCGTGCCACCGCGAATTCACGGATCCACCAACGCAACGACTCAAACAAATCGCGCCGCCCTTCGAGCGAAGCTGCAAGGATGCTGAGAGCTGACGGGTTTCAACTCGAACAAGCGTGGAAGAAAGAGTGGGTGGAAGCGACTGGCGATCAGTGTTGCCTACGCAACACCAAGCCGAAGGGCTTCTCGCTTAAGAGGAAATACTGGTGCCGCCTCAACAGAATCCGTACGGGTCACGGCAGGTGCAATCACATGTTGCACAAATGGGGATGGAGCAAAAGTCCGATGTGTGACTGTGGCCTTGAAGACCAAACAACTCAACACATTGTGGAGCGCTGCCCTAAGCGACGCTATAAAGGCGACCCGGAGGACCTCTACACTAACTTAACATCTGACGCGATCGACTGGCTGTGCGACCTGGATGTCGATTTATAATAGTATATATAAGCCTACAACGTATACGCCATACGATTAAATAAACCTTATAATTTAAGAATTTCTAACTAGAGTCTTATTCGAATGTCATTATAGTATACTTTAATAATTTCCACTTGGAAAGAAATGAAAGAATCTCCTGTTACGCATGAATGAGATAATTAACATGGTTAATTAACCGTTGTTACCAACTAAGTCTTGTACATAGGAAGCTTGTATACTTACATATGTATAGGCGACCACAAACTTAAACTGCTGTAGGTACCTAAGCAGGCCGCAAAGGAAAGCCTTTTGATACGAGTATACCCATATTACAAGCAAAAGGGGAGCCCCAACAGGCATACAAATTAACGAACGTATTTTATTTAAAACTCGAACAAAGAGCAATCGATTTTCTCCCCACATTTTCTTGTCAACCGATAACAGGACGAGCTTCAAAGGTGCAAAACGTTGACCTCAATAACTAAATACTAAACCCAACACATATCAATATACACCATGCAGATATGAAAATATAGTTGGAAATTGGTTGTACTTACCTAGCTGAATTTCTTAACGTGTACATTCGTTTGTTTTTATCGTTGAAATTTCTCTCGTGTTTTTTGTGGACTGTATGTCATAGGCACAAGGTTCATTTTGGCTAGTCGATGGGGTTGAGGCTTGAACCGGTCCCTTATCAGAACGTTGCTTATCAGCTCGGTTCAGTTGGCAGATGCAGGATCACAATCGATTTTTAACTTGAATTTTTATTTTATGGACAGTTAACTCCTTTATTTGTTTTGTAAGTGAGTTTGTTCACTAATATTATTGTCGAAGCCGATCGAAGATCGAAGTCAAAAGCATACATTTAGTTCAATGCTTACACAACGAAAAGAGCGAGCAACTTATGGCCAATAACTACATTTTCCCTAAGCCCGTAGTAGGTATATTCATTCGTTCAAAATATTTACCTACCGTCCGTAAACTTTTAAACTGCCTTTTTAAGTTTGTATCTTGTAAAGGGTACATATATCTTGCATTGAATCAGCTGTTCATGACATTTACACAGTGAACAAGGTTATCTCACATATCGCAATATCCGAAAACTCCGCTATTAACATCTTACTTCAGAAACTCTGCTGATGTTGAAAGAGCTGGTGTATAATAGAACTTAATGACGACACAATCAAAGATGTAACTCACCGATAGCAATTCTAAATTAATTTTGTTTATTAAAATTTAATTTGTCTATAATGTGCATCTGAATCACGTTGATGCTGTTGCTGTTACATTAGACGTAGTGAAGTGTCACTAACATCCTTAAGCATAACAGACTTCCGACAGCCCATGGGAACAGGCGAAAATCCCGCAATTACGCAACAAAAAGCTTTTAACTAAGACCCATCCCTGTTTGTCCATCTGTATAGTTCTCACTAATCTCGCCCTGGCCAATGGACCAACGCTTAAAGAGACAAAAGGGCAATTGTCTGATGGTGTCAGGAAGCTATACAACATTACCAACTTATTTATAGCGCCGGCCAAAAAACATACGAGCATCAACGCTTGATGCAACTCCCGCCGCTTAAGTTTTTATGCATTCTTGACTGCATATTTAACTTTGCACGTTTTCAGAGATCTGCATATTTCCGCATACAACCGGTTTTGGACCGGTTTACGGTAACCGCCGTCTTATAATGCGTTGTTTATGGTAATTTGGACCCTTATTGTTTTTTTTTGCGATTGGGGGATGCTGTCTTGGCAATGGGATTAGTGGTCGTGTTTTGAGACTATTAATAAAATAAACTTATGCGTGATACTGGCAATAGGGAACGTTATCTTAAATGGGATCAGGAATGGTGTGTGTTCGCTTAAAAAATAATTTTACTCGTAGGTTTAAAACGTATCCAGTTCATTTACCAACCAATCGATTTACGGTCGTTCCCCGTCCCGATATTTAGTTTGGCCGTACGGATGATGACTACTGCCCGTTCCCTCTCATCGGTGAGAGGAGGATGCAAACAATAGATATATAGCTTCCGAGTATCCGGGGTAGCAGTTCCCGCCATCGCGGTGACACGACCCGCCATATCTCCAGGAGCGCAAGACGCAGGAGGACACGAGGAGCCATCCAGCACCATGGACCTGTGCTGAGAAGATACTTAACCTAACCGGGGTAGTTTTATCTGTAACCTTATGTTGAATAATCCCCATATTTTAAGGCTGATTGCAATTGACATCCATAATCCACTGTTGCACCTGGGATTCCTTGATCAGTTTTTCCGATGACGAGTTAGAAATGAACTGAGGTATCAATTCTACACTCACTACCGAAAAAAATTAAACCTCTACATTTTGCGTAGATGGGTACAGTTAGTAGATACAATTCCGTCGAAACAAATTGCATAGGTATCAGTTATATACTGGAAAATAATTTTCCGCAGGCCAACTTTTAACAGGGACAAACCCTTTTCTCACTTTATCAGTTTTCATTTATTGAACGAGGGAGCTACGTACATATGTCCGTTTGTCCACCTCTTCTCCTCTACTGGTCACATTTCTAAACCGATTGTCGTGAAATTTTGTGAGCAGGTTTAATAATTATGTAGTTTTTTTTGTCGATTCAGATATTTGAACAAAATACATTTTTTTTTAAAGACACGCTCGCAAATTTTCCAGCTCACTGAGCCACTAAGTATAGTATATATTCTAAGAAAATGTAACTGCATTTCTGTGGTAAATTCGTAAAAAACGCGCCTATATAACAGATATTTTTTCTTAGAAATGTATTTACGCGTAAGACGTCTTCTGGATTTTAACCCTCTACTGGTCTCAGCGGCTATCAATCACGTCTATTCTCCCTTCTATTATCTATTCCCTCGCATTATGCAAATATGAGCAATTAAATTTCGCAGGTAACGGGTCGCGAATCCTTTTCTTTAGATAGCTATTGTTGGACAGCAGCTGGCCGGAATGGTCGTTGGGTTAGTGCTGTTTCAATGACATAATCGTAGATAATCTAACACAAATCGGCCTAGTCAATATCTAAGCAAAGCTTCTACTAAATGTCCTGACCCCGTATCATGGTCGGCCTTATCACACGATAAGTGACGGGATAGAGCGTCCGTCACTGGCTGAGACCGTTCGATGGAACGAGATGACACCCCTACTCGTATCTTGTCACTTATCGCGTGATAAGGCCGACCATGATACGGGGTCTGGACGTTATACATACTTAATTTTGTGAGCAGGTTCGAGAATTATGGTTTCTTTTTGTTGAGGCAGTTTTTGGAAATTTTTCTTCATATATTATTTTTAAATAGATAGACTCGCGTGTTCCATAGCTCACAGAGGCACTAGTGTTAGGTATCTACTGGACAGCACAGACGACATACAGTAGATACCACACTTAAGTTGGTTTGCCAATCCTTGCGCATTCGAGGTTTTACTCAATGTTTTACTATTAGCCATAAATGAGTCCTACCTCCTCGTTCCATCATCAGAGAAACGTAAAGGTACGAAATTATTGTGTCATCACTTCTATTACACAAAGCTACAAATCGATACGACTAATGGATGAAAATCTACTTGCACGATTTGATCACATAGATACAATACATACTTAGTTATTAGGTGAAGTTAATTTAAGGTCTGCCCACCGTTAATATAAGGAACCAAGGTAACCGATATAGCCCTCCGAATCGCTAAACTTAAGTGGCAACCGATGGCCGTTGGGGCGGAAAGGCTCTCGAGTAACGACCACGTACCGGAAGGCGCAGCGAGGGTAGGTCGCCCACAAGGTGGCCTGATGACCTGGTAAAGGTCGCGGGAGTACGCTGGATGCGGGTGGCACAGGACCGGTCATTGTGGCACTCTTTGGGGGAGGTCTATGTCCAGCAGTGGACGTCTTTCGGCTGATATGATGATGATGATGATGAAGATGTAAGTAAACGATATGATACAGATAAAGAATATAATGGAAAAATAAACCATCTTCGTCTGTCGCCCCCGACAGGATTCGAACCTGCGACCTTTCTACTAACGCTAGACTGCTCTACCAACTGAGCTACGAGGACAGTGACGGAAGGTGACTTCAAAAAAAAGAAGGATGTTCTCAATTCGGTTGTTTTTTTTTTTTTTTTGAATGTTTGTTAAGTTTTTTTAAGTTCAGTTGGATGATGGGATCCATGAGGAATTGAGGGAACTCCTCAATTATATTAGGCACGCGTGTAGTGATTTTGGTATTTTCTATTATATCTCGTGTATTTACACCCGGAAATCATAAATTTGGTGGAGTGGAATTGATGATGAAGACCACGGATGACTTATGGAATTCCTCAATGATGTACTTAAAAGTACAAAGGTACGTCACAGATTCTGATAAGATTCCGTTGAAATAGCAACTAATGAAGTGCCAAAAGTGATCCTTGTGGAATCAACGGAAGTCCTCAAATATTATCGGCCCACATACAGCGATTGGGTTTTTTTCTCTAATAATCAACGCATTTGCTTTCGTAAATCAGTTCGTGGTAAATTGAAAAATAAATGTTCTCGTGGCTTCGCGGAGTACTAAATTGAAGTCGGTTAAAACTTTGTTTTTAAAGTAAATTAAGTATTACCCCGAGAGTCGACTTGAGTCGACTGGGCTGGGGATTTTTAAGTGCCCATTTTTCTTATGGTGGGTGGCTAGTAGGGTTATGTAGGGTTTTTAGACACAACACGTCCTTGGAAGATTTGTAAAACTTATTCAATTACATTCCCGCTAAGACTAGCGCCCTCTCTGTATCGTGTTATAGACTTGTTTCATAGCCTTGGCACCACTGTAATGGGCGAGCTATCATTCCTCTGTATCAATTCCTCGTTTATAAAATGATGAGGAGGAAGTTATCCCTCGTTAAAAATAACACGAAAACAAAAATATTTAATTAAATAATTCGTTTCGTGATAAGGATACCTAAGATGCAAGTACTTAGTCAAGAAAATTGATGATGCAATCCACACGTATTGTGCTACCCAAGAAGATCGACCATGAAATCAATTTCTATACGTGAAATTACATCGATGACAATTCAGCTAAGGATATCTTCAGTTATGAAGTTATGTCTCGAGTTACTAGTATTATCTGCAATCTTTTCTGCGGTCCTGTGTCTATTCATAATACCAGCCAGAAGTACGACGGAGGGAATCAAAATGATTGCAAACGTGGACCAGTCTGAAGAAAACGATGCAGGCTTTGTGGATATCCCGGGAGTTGAGTATCCGCTGTTTGAAACTTTCGGTCAAAATAGGTTTAAAGTTGTAAAAAAAGTGGATGCGAGTTATTCATTTGATTTGAGAAACAACCGAAAAAGCGTATTGAACTTGGATGCTACTGGTGTGGGCGCATCAGAACCCGATGGCGTGTAGTAACTCTGTGTGCAAAGGGGATACTCTTATACATACGTACTGACTGTCGCTGGAAAGAGCGGGATGGCAAGATTATTTGTTAGTATTCAGCAAGGACCAGCGACTAAGAGGAGGAGAAGAGAGTACTGACGTCATTCATTGGTCAGTTCATACTTACTTAGCGAAGAGTGGTATGACATAGATCGTAGCGGACTAAACCCCATTAAAATTTTGACGTAACCTCGTAGTACACAGATGAAGAAATAAAAATCCAGGAGATATTCTACCGTCGAACATAATCTGTTCTGCATCAGTGTGACACGACACAAAACAGCGCGGCGCGCTAGCAAGACATATGTGTTTTTTGAAAATGAATGAAAGGTGAAAGAAATACATATCTACTAGTGTATAAATAGATAGAGAATAGTCTAAGAATAAATCGTCATTTTGGTCAGTATTTCATTTTTACATACATCGTACGGTGACATGGAGAGGGAGCGGAGGGCGTTATCAGTGAGGTGTAATATGTATGTATGTATGTATTTATTGTACACAAGACATTGGTAAAAATACAGACAAAATAGGTTAAGTAGGTACAAAGGCGAACTTATCCCTGTAAGGGATCTCTTCCAGTTACCCTTTGAGCAATTGAGACGAGACCAAGAACTAAAATATAGACAAACTAACACGTGTACAGAGATGTATTTACCTCTAGATGCTACAGTAAAGTAATCTGTATACATACCCCTTTAAATAATCTTTATATAGACCCGTTTGCCTAGTAGCAAGCAGACAGGTTTTAAGCAAGTTAAAAGTTAAACCAGATGACGTTTCCAATAATACCGTCACATTTACGGCCAATTGATTTTTCGCTGCAACGCGGTAAAATGCTGCTACTTAGCAGTGAATGTGACATAAAGTTAAATAATAGTCAGCAAAGATTAAGACCGGAAACAGACTCCCTAACTAATAACAATTCCATTTCTCCCATTGGCCGAACCCTTCTGACCACTCATTTAAATCAACTTGACCCTACGGACATGGAAATTTGACCAGGGGTCATCTGGACCAAGCCGGACAAAGCTGGACCTAAAAAAAATCCCATTGGTCTCCTTTGATAAAGAGTGACCCTTGAATTGGGGACAATAGGCCGCGACCCCTGTGAGCATTTTAGGGTTAAGATTAGAGGTGTAACGGTCGTGAATGGGTTGAATGAAAAGGTGTTGGTTTATGGGTGTTTACAATAAGCTTTATTTTGTTTGGAGATATTTTTTATGAATATGATAAATTGTCGCGTAAATTTATTTCAAGGTAGGTTATATGTTAGGAATTTAAGGAAATGTTGAATTGAATTTTCTTGCGTTATTTTATTATATTTCGTGAATTTAATTAAATTCATAAGACATTCGACAGAGCGATATCTCTTTCATACATTTAGTACGGTTCGATTCACACTTATTGAATGCGCAACGTGAACGCATTAGAGTAGAGAAGTCGTCAGATAAGTAAGAATCCGGCTCAATTCGCGCCAGTTTTCGACAATTTATCAACACATAGGTACCTACCCACTAATTTTACCCATTTATTAACTACTTTACACAATTTCATTCCATCGCCATTGTTCTATCAAATCCAACAATAAATCCTAAGATCAAATCACTTTAACATTCCAACATTATGTCAAGCAAGTCTAATTTACATACAATCTGCCACATTCCGTCGTAATACATCAACATTTGTACGTATGTACTAAGTGCACGTAACTCGTAACTCGTAAAATCTACATAACTCTCATCTTCTCAGGGAACGCAATAAAATTAACAATGAATGCGCATATATTGGTGTTCCTAGCGTCTCTCGTAAACACAATGCTAATTGTTAGCTGATGAACGAAGCAGTTTAGTTAGAGTAAGCTATTAATGTGATCGATATTTTGGAAATTTCAATTCCTACTAATATTGTAAAACATAGGAAGTCGCATATTTGGACGTTAACTACTTACTCAATTATGCAAAAAAAACAACGGATTTGGATGAAATTTGATATGTACAGATAGTTTGTAACCTGAACTAAATAAAGCAAACTACTTCTCCCCAAGGGAATATAATTAGGAGCACAATTCGACAACGGTAGGTACGGTAAGGTTTCAGAGGAATTTAACCCCTCAAATACTCTGTTGATTGTAGAAGGAGCTCCCTGCCCAGATTTACCCGAGGGACTATAGTATGGGTTTCTTCAAGAAATAACTATTCATTTTTAAAGGTTAGACAACGCACATGTGACGCTACGCTACCCCTGAGGTTGTGAGCGTTCATAGGCAACGGTGTTAAAGTGAGCACACAGGCTGGCTGTATGCTTGTGTGCTAGTAAAGTTTAAAAATAAATTCAATGCTTACTCCATGCTTGTGAGTGTATTGGCAGCGCAGCCTCGCAGGTATCCGCGCAAGAAGCGGCGCATCTTGGGTGGGAAGCGTTCGCATGCTCCGATCCATTTCTCGCCCGTAATGAGATCGTTTACGCATCATTCTTGTGAGTACAACAGAATGAATAGTAGTAATAAGTCATATATATTTTTCACTAAGCGGCTTAATGCGACTTAGACTCCTACTACTTCTTGTCATCTCGAGAACAATTTCCTAATCTAAGGGATCTTTTGCATGGTAGAATGATTAACGAGTACTCTGGTACGTACGAGTTTTCTTGTTCTAAAGTACGAGGTTAATATCACTAGCATGAGTTCGCGTTTTAGTAAGAAAGTAGCATGTTGTGTATTATATTTCTATGAGTATTGCCTGTGTAGATCGTCTAGACGCTGTCGCGCTTGAAGCTATTGTTCGGTGACACATTAATAAAATTGTCGACAGTTCAATCCGATAATAGTAGATAAAGGGATAAAGCACTGTTTTATGTCACGGGAGCGAATTGAATCCCGAACGTAACGAAGGACTCATAATTTAACTCCTGAGCGTAGCGAGGGAGTTATAAGTTAATTCCTGAGCGAAGCGAGGGAATTAAGACTGAGTCCTGAGTGCAGTGAGGGGTTCAACCGCCCAAGACTAAAACAGTCTTATCCCCGAGGTGTATACTCTACTTTTCACACCTTATGCGAGACAAAAAAACAGGCTCAGTAGATAAATATTCAAAATAGACCAGAAGCACTGATTCAGACACAGACTTTACGCCTTTTACAGCTTTCCATTTGTCAAAATCGTTGTAGGCTTTTAGGTATTTTTCCTTTGACTTCTCTGGCAGCAGATTGTTGACAATGCCTATGGCATCTAGTTTGATAAACTCAGGAGTCAAAACACTTTCATCACTCGACATTTTCAATATTATTTTTGAAATTAAATCTTCTATAGGCACCTACAAGAACTCGATTTGTTCGTCACGCGTGAACAAATGAAGGCGCGCGACGTTCCAAATTCGAAAGCACAAGCCGTGGTCCTAGATTCGAAATTCGAATTTCGAACACCGCGCTCCTCCGGACCGGGGTTCACACGGAGGCAAACTTCATTTATTTTGTCAAATCAAGTAGGCCATGGCCTAGGACAAATTGTGTTTAGCAAAATTAAACTTTATGCATATAGTAATAAGAATTATGAAAAGTGAAATCATATTATTAACCAGCGGGTTATAATGAAATTCAGGACAACATTATAACCCGGCTAATACCAAGGGATTTAATGTCTTGCTTTCGGTAGGGTTTACATGACCTATAATTCGGCATTGTCGAGCATGTGGTTTGAAAAGCAACTTATTATGTAGGCAGATATTAATATTAATCGACTATAAAAATATGGAAGTTCTATATCCGACAATGTGATGCTCCGAATCAGCATTTTTCTTACCCGTTGTAGTTTGGAGAATTGAATACCTACATATAATTGAATTCGGGAACAAATTACGACCAGAGCTCCCGAGGAAGTGCTGTGTGAGTGTTTGAAGGCTGAGAGGCCTTCAGCTGTCAATACAACGTTGCAATATTTGTTTTTTCAACTGTATTACAATGATGTTACAGAATTAATCATATAAAAGTTTCGAATTCCTTACTTGTATTTTTCTTATTTTTTCTCAACTGTATTAAAAAAAAAACCGGGTTGCACTCCGGGAGTGCTGGCAGAAGTGAAAACTCAATAACATTGTAACAGTTTTTCGATCCCGTGACATCTTACGGTGTCACCCTAAAAATGAATTTGACGCAAACACAATACCAATTTGTTTTTGCCATTGCCAAGTATTTTTCAAAGCTTTATCTCTTTAGGAATAACGTCTAAATTAGAACTATTCGAATTTGCAAGAACGGCAGACGGCGGTGGCGACCAAAATATCAATTTGTTTTTGCCGTTGGTAAATATTTTTCGAAGCTTTATCTCTTTAGGAATAACGCCCAAATTCGAACTATTCGAATTTCTCAATAGCATAACGGTGAAGGACGCGTTGGTATTATTACAAATTTATTTGCAGAATATGCCATTGCAAAAAGTGTTTAACGGCTTTATGAGTATAATCAGTTTTGTTCATAGTTCAGTAAAAGTGACCTCCTTCACATCTGACGTCACAAAACTCTGTCGCGTTTTTAACAATTTTTCCCGATCCCAAAAAGTGCTCAGCGCCGCTAAAGAAGTTTTCACTTCAAAAACGTTCGATACACGTGCGGAAATGTCATTCTTCACTCGGCTCGTGGCAATATGCCTATAACATACCTACGTAGAAAATAAAAGCTTCCGACGAATTCAGAACCTCCTTCCTTTTTGAAGTAGGTTAAAAATTAGGCTCTGTTGTGCTTAACTAGCTAACTTTCAAGAATAAAGCTGCAAACGCACAGAGAGCGGCGCGGCGCGGAGGCGGTTTTGCGGTAAAGCGAATGCGGGGCGGAGGACGTCGCACCAAAATCCCGCCCGGTATTCGCGCGGGATAGCGGCGCGGAGGCGGCGTGTGTGACATACCTATCAAGCGGTAATCGACAGTTGACAGATTCGGAAAGATCAAAAATGTTATCCTCAGATTCAGATAGCGATGACGAGACGTTCCTAAACAAAAAGAAGACTAAACGGACATCCGGGTCCATGAAATATTAAAAAAGAGGAAATTTCATTCTATAATATAATAAATATACAGGGTGTAATCGTTAAGTGTAGCCAGGCGATTATTCCGTAAATATAAGAGATATTAGAAAATATCAAACTGCTATCGAAAGTGCGTTACCCAATGAGTAAAATTGCATTAATAACTTTTTGAAATAAAAGTATTAATATTAAAAATATTAAGTTTAAACGCTCCCATACAGTTAAGTACCTTGCCACTTAGCCCCTGTTCCCTACTGCTTACGATACACCACTATCTTGGCATTGGTTGATCTCTCGAAACTTGTAAGTGTGATCGCCACCGCCGGTGCGCGCCGGTGCATTGACAACTGCGTATTAAATTAATACAACTTCCCGCCGCAAAACCGCCCCGCGCTGCCTCCGCGCCGCGCCGCCTATCTGTGCACGCGTTTCACCGCCTCCGCGCCGCTCCCGCCGCCGCGCCGCCTCCGCCACGCTTTTTTCCCGGCCGGTTTTCTGTGCGGACCCTTTCATATTAGCTCGAACATTACAACCGGTACCGCCTCCGCGCCGCACCGCGCCGCTCCGCCACCGCTGTCAGTGCGTTTCGGCCTTAAGTGGGAGATTTTTTTCTCGATTTCTAACTCATTTTGTCGGTCACAATCCAAGATTTCTCAAGTCCTTACAGCAGTTATGTCAAGTGACCTATTAGAGTGGCCAATGAACCACCATCTCGCTGTTCTCATGGCTGACACTCACAAAAGAATGACAGTGCGCAGTGACATAGTAGATTTACGCAAAGCGACCGCTAGCGGCCGGCGTTTCCCACTCGAGACGAGTGTGTCGACGTTTGAAACTATGTTCTACTCGTATTCTGAGACTTTAGACTAGACGCTTGTAAGTTTCTGTTAAAAGATACAAGCTTTTCCTGCCGACTGTACTTTTCTTAGCACAGCCATAAACTATTCGTTAAGAGGGCCCCAATTAACCCAAATACGACGGGTTTCCCTTGTGTCATTTAGGAGCTATGGGCACCTTCTGCCTCTGTCATCAAATTTCAGCTCGATCCGATTTGGTAAGTGCCTCAAAAATGGGTTACATGATATGAAGGACCAGTTATATACCTTCTTTAAGTGCTCAGTTTGGTTTTACACAACTACAAACTACAACTCACTTTACAGGAGGAGTTTACTAGTCAGGGTTCCATAGTCAAGAGGGAACCCTTATAGTTTCACCATGTCCGTCTCTCTGTCCGCCTGTCAGTCTGCGGCTTAGCTCAGCAAACCTTACTACTACAAAACTGTAATTTAGCATGGATATATAAATCACGAAAACAAAACAGTAGAATAAAAACCTGAAAAAACATTTTTTTAGGCTGCCTCCCTTACACCCAAAGTAGGGATGGCATTTATTTTCTCGATAAATCCATAGTGGAGAACCGAGTAATAGTCGACCAACTTAATGTGTAGGTACTTGGAAAGGCCAACTGTCGTGCAAATTCGGCCGACGCAATTGCACCATTTAGTTGGCGCGCGCGTGTCCCGACACTTCACTGATTTTTTAATTTCTCTCTCGCTTGCTCTTATGCCAAAATAAGCGATTTCACCTGAACTTGAACCTCTTAAAACCCACAAAAAACCCACTGCACGCGCTGACTCTCTGGTTATACCGGCACCAGTGGAAAGCCGCAAACATTATCTGTTCGCAGTGAAATCCTAGAATGTCGGATAATAGAATTAGAGGTATAGGAGACGAACGGCGATCCCACGCGATGTCAACTGTACTGCGGACTCTATTGCTTCACTACTACTTAGTCCACTTTAGCTTTGCCCTGTGAGCTGTAGAACGCGCGAACCTGACTTTAGAAAAAAAAAGACCTGGTTGCACTCCGGGAGCGCCGGCAGAAGTGAAAACTTGAAAAAAAAACTCCCTAGATTTTTTTCATATTTTTAAAACTTATGGTTCAAAAGCTAGAGAGTTTTTTTTTACTTCTGGAGCGATTATCTCCGAAAATATTAAAATTATCAAAAAATGATCTTGGCAAACAATATATCACACGTTAGGGTTGAAATGAAAAAAAAAAACACTCCCCACGTTACGTATAGGGGAGGTACCCTAATAAAATAAATTTTTATTTTACCACTTTGTTGGCGTGATTGATATACATATTAGTACCAAATTTCAGCGTTCTAGTGCTAACGGTTGCTGAGATTATCCGCGGACGGACGGACAGACAAAGCGAAACTATAAGGGTTCCTTGTCGGAACTACGGAACCCTAAAAACCTATAAACGTATTTCGCAAATCCGTATTTTCATTTAAAAAACTTAAAATCCGCGTTTTGAAAGCGCAGCTCCCGCTTTTTGTATTCTGTTTTGTATTGTGTCGTTTGGTATCTCTGGCAACACTAAATCTTACGGTCACGTGACCTCCTACGCTCCTATACCTGTGGCGAGTTTAACAATTTTTCCCCATCCCAAAAAGTGCACAGCGCCGTAAAAAATGTGTCCCCCCCCTCTAACTTATGAACCATAAGTTTTAAAAATATGAAAAAAATCTCAAAAGTAGAACTTTATAAAAGCTTTCTAGGAAAATTATTTTAAACTTGATAGGTTGAATAGTTTTTGAAAAAATATATAATTTTGTAATATTAATTCTGGACGAAAAACTACGGAACCCTACACTGAGCGTGGCCCGACACGCTCTTGCTCGGTTTTTTTTTCTATCTCCTATCAAACGTAAATGATATTCCGTAGGTACACAAATTCGGAACACCTCATTGGTACTGGCCAAGTAATGGAACTCACTGCCACCATTTGGCAGCCGCATTCTTGAACGTACTAGCCTACCATAACTTTTTCATTACTAGATGCATATTGTGAGCGTAAGTAGGTACCCCTGTATTGTAGTATGTTACCTTTTCACGCTTAAGCCGCTGACCCGATTTTGATGAAATTTGGTACCTATAGACATAGGATAGTTTTTATCCCGGAAATCATATCTGAAAGGGTTGTAAAGCGAGTAGAAGTTTCTATGAGAGTGCGGTAATAGATTCTGACGTTGTGGGAAATCCAATAGCATATTTGGTATTTGCGTATTATTAAACCCTAAGGTGACTAAGTGATAAAGCGTAAGTAGGTCCGCGTAACCAAGTCGTCAGAAAAGAAATGCCTTTTAAAACGTCGGGCACAAACTGCATATCTGTCGGAAAGTCAGGGTGGCTCAGAATGAACGCCCCTTTCTCGGTACGGGCGACCGCGCTTATCCGGTGTTTTAGGTGCACGTAAAAAGAGCAGCCCCTGCCTCCCCGCCAATCGATATGCAAGCGGCTCCGCGCACCAACAGACGGGAGACAGCGCGGACAGTTTCCTAAATACTGCAAGTCATTATTGTACATTAACCCCTTCGTTTCCGCAAAGCCGTACATAAAATCTACCTGGTATGCCAGGTTCACTGAAATAATATCTGCTCCTCAGTCCGTATGTACCGTTAGCTTTACGGTGAAGGAAAACATCGTGAGGACACCGGTCTAATCCCAATACGGTCTAGTTTTCCCTCTGGGTTGGAAGGTCAGACAGTCGCTTTCGTAAACCTAGTGCCTATGCCAAATCTTAAGATAAGGTGTCAAAGCGGACCCCGGGCTCTTTAAGGGGCATTACCAGGAATAACGCTAGGAGGATGAGTCCTGTAGGCGAGTTAACCTAATTAAGTTAACAGAAATGATGCCTAGTGGGTGCTCTGTTCGTAGGCGTTTCCGCAACTCAGCGAGAAAATCATGCCATCGGCTACGAGCGTAGCGCTACGAATTAGTAGTGATCTGCACGTCTATCATGAGATGGCCGCGACATACTCTCGATTTTTCTCGCACTATCCGTCTATTTCTTATTAGAACACTTAGAGCAAGAGGTATAGTGCGAGAAAAATCGAGAGTATGTCGCGGCCGTCTCATGACAGACGTGCTGTTAAGATGAAACGTTATGTGAGTTAGGACTGTCCCGCCATCACCCTCGCGGCGCATGGCGCCCCCACACACCCTCAGGTGAGGCGAGGTGAGTCACGTCTGTGTGCGGTGCGAGTGTGTGCGTGCCAGACTCGATGGCGCGGCGGGGCCGCGAAATGGTCACTGCTTTCATAATTTTGATATGTTGTGTTGTTAGACAACTCTTAGCGTAACAATTTGCGGGTGGTTTTTGAGGGGACAGCTAAACCACTACCTTCTAAAGTTGGCTAAAAAGGCCGGCGTTACTGGCTGCGGGTACCTACGCAAAAGCAATGAAATCGAGTCAGTTTGTAGATAAATTATATCAAACAAAGTGTACCCGTTAGCATTGTAATTTTGTACACACCGTTTTCATAGGTCCCTGCGAGGGTAGGGACTAGTAGCTCCAACTTGAGTTACTTAACTTTTCTGACTCTAAGGCAACACAGAAAAATATGTCAGTTTCTGCCTCTCTCGTCTCTTATCTTAACGTAAGTCGCAGTCACAGCCCGAAAAGTTATGAAAGTGAAAGAACAGATTAATATCTACAACAACATTTGGTTTCACTGGGTTTTGAAACAAGTACCAAAGGTTCCCAACCTGCTTCAGGCGTCGTCGTCATTGTCAAAAAGCTCGAGTTTGACTTCTAAAATATAACAAGCTCGCCTAAACCCACCCCTACCGTGACCATTGCGTCCCTTGCCGGCTATGCGCCGTCTGTCTTAATATTTCATACACACGCGCCTCTCGGGGGAGCGTCGCACAGATAAGCACGATAACCCGAACCGGCAGCTACAAACGTACTACTACTTTAATTTAATATGCAGATTTCTGTCACTTTTTAGGATTCCGTAGCCAAATCGCAAAAAACGGAACCCTTATAGATTCGTCATGTCTGTCTGTCTGTCTGTCCGTCCGTATGTCACAGGCATTTTACTCAAAAACTATAAGGTGTATTTGAATAAAATTTTGAGGATAGGTGTATTTTGTTAACCGCTACATAGTTTTGTAATTAAATTACAAAAAAAAATTTTTTTAGGGGTGCACTCCATACATAAAACTGAAAGTCAAAAAAAAAATTGCAAGCCCACGTGTGGCATTTTAATCGATAGGCCTTTCAAAATAAATATAAGGTTTCTCAGCAATTTTTTTGATTAAGTGAATAGAGTCGGAGATAATCGCCTCGAAAGTCACTAAAATTGTGTCCCCCCCCCTCTAATTTTTGAACCGTGTATTTTAAAAATATGAAAAAAATCATGCTCATAGGGCTTATTAAATTCTTTCAGCGAAAATTGTTTTGAACAAGATCGGTTCAAAGGTTTTTGAGATATTTCTAAAAAACTGCCTTCCTTAAAGAAAAGTACGTAAGTGCCATAAGATTTTAGTAACGATACGACCTTTTTAATAGGCACGGAATCCTCGTTGTGCGTGGTCCGACACGCACTTGGCAGTTTTTTTTGGAGCAGTTCCCGTCATGGCACCGGCGAAAAATACTAAGTTATATATAAATTAAAATTTTGACAAAAACCATTTTTACAAAATTTTTGGTGTAGGACTATCAACATTCTTATATTTTATTTATTTATTTTATTTTATTTTATTTATTTAAGGAACAGTTACAACTTACAAACTAAGCTAACTTATCATCACATGCGTTTGTACACAAAATTCATATTAATAACAACTGTCCACATCACTTACAAAAATATCTATTTAAGGTACAAGGATATACAATGTGAGATGATATAATACTGTAATACTACTGCTAATATATCATTTGAGAAAATTCTCGAAGATATCTCAATAGTCATATTGTGCCGTTAAACAAAGGCTAAAACATGTCAAGCATATCTTTGAACTAGAACTTAGTTTAGAAACCACATCCATACTCATTAACCCATTTGAGTCGAACAAAGGAATCCAAACAAATTCAGTAGGCAGCAAAAACTCGACCAATTTAACCTCACTAGATAAAAGCACTTACTGTGTCGATATGGTCAAATTTAAGACGTAATCGTGCCTTTAATGTGACAAAGGTGTATGGTCCATTGTACCCATAGTAGGATGGGTCTTTTTCTTACCAAGGATGGTTACACAATCTAAGTGCCTCTGTTCGACAGTCGCTTAGGTAGAGATAAGTTGACGAGAGATGAATTCAACATCCCTGTAGGGCTTGAAATATTTAGAAGCACCTTCTTTAATACTATTGGCTCGGCGAACTGTGGGACTCCCGAGTCTGTATTATTTTCGATTTTTTATTTAAAAAGAAATCCATATAAATCGCACACGAAATTTCAGGAGAATCGTTTGATGAATGCAACCTGTAGATAGGAACAGCCGGACATCCAGACACACGAAAGTAAGTTGAAACGGAGCACTTTGTTGGCTTCGCTCGCTCTTTCATATAACTAGTGGCTTGGTGAGCTGTAGACATAGCGGATCTGTATGTTATCTTTTTCCTAAAAAAATAATCGACAAAAAAAGCTGTATAATTATTGAGCCCACGCATAAAATTTTACGAAAATCGGTTAAGAAATGCGACAGCCGGACAGCCGGACATACGAAATTTGCCACAGCTGAAATTGAGAATTTCTTTCGCTTCGCTCCCTACTCGTTCAATAAAAGAAGAAGAATAAATATCTGAATTATGGTTATTAACTATAATTTCCTATGACTGCATAATATCAACTATAGTCCGACTGCTTCACTCAGTCCTCGCCAGGGCGCCGCGATTATAGTGAAGTAAGTTTAAAGTGCGAGGTCTAAGCAATGTTGTGTCTATACGTGTCGCGTGCCACGATAAGAAGCATTCTCGGAGGGACGATAACCGACACTCGTCGCCACAGATAAATCTTACTGACGCTTGAGATCTTTATTCCGCATTCACAGCCGATGCGTAAAATTGAAAGGGAGACGTGACGTCAGAGACAAATCTCGCTTGTGCCTCGAGCAGCCGAACAGAGAAAGTCTCCGCTCTACAGAAGACTGCAACCCTAAGCCGCAGCTTATATACCAAGTGGCTTTGTGAGCTGTAAAACTGGCTAGCCTGTTTTTTTATTTTTTATTTCCAATAACTGAGGCGACCAAACATCCATATCCATACTAATATTATAAATGCAAAAGTATGTATGTCCGTTGCTCTGTCTGTTACCTCTTAACACTTAAAGCACTGAACCGATTTCGATGAAATTTGGTCTGTAGATAGTTTTAGTTCCGGGGAATCATTATAGGATAGTTTTTGTCGGGAAATCAAATGCTGGGGGTGAAAGTTTGAATGGAGCTACGATATAAACGAGCTCCACGCGGACGGAGACGCGGGCAAAAGCTAGTTCTATATAATTAACGAACCAGCTCACACAATTTCACGAGAATCGGTTGAGAAATGCGACCTGTAGAGGAGGACAGCCGGACAGTCAGACAGGGGGACAACGAGAAATACGAAAGATTTTTTGTTCAACCTGAAACTGAGAACTTCGTTCGCTCTGCTCGCTCATACAAATAGAGCACTTGACTTGTAGCCTTCGAAAGGTGTTAAACTCTTTTCATAGCTGTCGTGGTCACTCGTTTGGTTTGACGGTAGACTTATGATATAAGGGGCTTTAAAAGTAAGGTTCGACGTTTGTGCCTGGGGCTCGTCCATATATTACGTCATCGTTTTTGTTCATTTGTGACACCCCCCCATCATCCTGTTAATTCCTTGAATGCACCCTCCCAGCCTAATAAAATGTCGACCAGCATCCCATGGTCAGACCCCCCCCCCCCCCCCTATTTTAAAATGACGTAATATATGGACAGCCCCCTGCGCCAAATCTTAGGGTTAGGTGTCAAAGCGGACCCCTCGCTCGTTTAGGGCACTACCAGGAAAACACGCTAGGAGGATGATGACTTGGGTTCTAGGTCTAACGGATCTTAAAAACTGATGTTGATTAGGTAATTTAGGTGTGCTTACAATACCTTATCAAGATTCTGTAAAACATCTTTCACCTTTACAATATGCGGCCGGAGCCACGCAGGCAGCTAGAATGGCTGAAATGCGGTTAGGTGACATCAACTTACTGACCTTCAGCGGACCTTATTAACTGGTTAAAATAAGGTTCACATTCGTCAGATTGTGTGCCGTTAACTGTATTGCCGAAGCTTACATATATGTTCCATGTATTATCGAATCGGTCAAAGGCACTAAACCACAATGGCAGCATTTCTTCCATATCACACACATTATTTTTTGTTTACATGACCATTATTAATCGGTTACAAGTCATGTTTATGGGTTCGTATTATATTCTCTTTAAGGATGCGTTTATTCAATCAAATTCATGCAAAACTGACTCAGAGCGGAGAGTTACAAAAGCATGATCGTATATCGTAATATCGTATTTCATCACCGCCGTAGCTATGTACATAGCTACGGCGGTGATGAAATACGATATTATTCATTTAAATTTTATTGACTGACATGCAACTTGTGGTTGACATGCAAATTGACCTCAAGCGAACTGAATAAATCTTACAACGACATAACTAATGTGAAGACATTACGTTTGTTACTCTTTAACGCTAAGTTTACCAAACGAATTTCATGTAACTTAGTAGTTGAACGAGCGAGCGCAGCGAACAAAATTCTCCGGTTCAGCTTGGGCCAAAATTATTTCGTATGTCCGGCTGTCCGGCTGTACTCCTCTACAGCAGGCCGATCACGTAACGCATTGTAAGTACATTAGGTAGATCTAAATGTCAATTTTTATATGGAAAAATGACAGTTGGATTGTTCCAATGCGCGGTGGAAACGTTACGTGATTAGTTGATTACCCTCAGATCGCATTTTTCAACCGATTCTTGTGAAATTTTGTTACCAAGTTCAATCATTATTTCTAGATTCTGTTTACGGAAATTATTAAAAAAAAACAGACATACTTGCGAGGATACAGCTCGAATAGAGCCACAAGATAGGTAGGTGTCGTACATTTAAAATTAATTTTAAGATTTAAGCTTTCAGCCATAATTTCACCCGCTCCGAGGGAGAGACCGACAAAACCGACAGATATGTAGAAATTGCAGAATGCGGAGTTGTTTGAGCGTTAAAAATTGTATATGGATGATGACACACTATCCCCAGCGGCAGAAGTAAAGTGCTATACATATTCGTAAACACAACATTAAGGTTGATTGACACAAGTATAATAGCTCATTAATCGATGATATCGATTGACATCGATCGTATGAAAGTGCGTTGCTCCTGCCCTAAAAGAAATGTTAATTCGAACACCATTGCAGTGACGCGCATCTCTGCATTATTTGGACGATTTTATCCAAAAAGGCATTAGATCCTAATAAAGTGTATGCTATTATCAACTCAAATGTCTTGAAATAAAGATTTCAATCGAATAACATCGTCTTGGCATTTACTACTTTCAGGACTAACTGTTCTTCTATAAGTGATCGTTGGATTTTAAGTCTTTTCCCTTTGAGATAAAGTTGTTTGTGTTACAGTGATTTTGGAGTTGCTGGTGTGTTCGTGGAAGTTTGCTTAGTTAGGTGGTGTGACCTGAATACTAAGGATCTTAGGCTGGGAGTGGAACCTGAAAAATTACAATCATTTTCCTTCAGTCAAGTGACAATGCCTTACTTGCAATTATAATTTTCTCCCGTTTCCATCTATCTTGGAGTTTTGACAGAACGAAATTATAACGATTCTTGAAACATTGTTATGTTTCGTAATTTCATGTGGAACACATACACCACAATTTTATCGTAGGTACCAAGATCAAAGAACAAGGAATATATTGAAAGCGGACACCAGCGGAGCAGACCGGGAATCAAACCCGGTGTATTTGGAATACCGGTCCATAGCGTATACTCTCCGCCACCGCTGCACAGTGTATGCTGCCGAATTTTATCTTTGTACTTTTTTGAACAGCGACATTTAATCCTGTCTCTCTATGCAAATGCTACAATCGGAAAAGTACTTAGCACATTCAACGCAGAGAATCACTACGCGTTACGCTCGTAGCCGATACGGCGTCCGCTAGGCGGGCTTCTGACAGTAAAGCTGTGAGCTACGCACTGCCGCATTCGCTGACAGCATCGCTGTAAAAATCCAAATGTTAACAATATAGTCCCAGCTCCCGCGCTATAATGTTCGATTCGTCCATCTAAAGGCGCCGCTCAATAAATCTACT
The DNA here is from genome assembly GCA_947578815.1 of Epinotia ramella. NCBI lineage: Eukaryota > Metazoa > Arthropoda > Insecta > Lepidoptera > Tortricidae > Epinotia > Epinotia ramella. The sequence continues at coordinate 11,585,105 of OX388220.1, read as the reverse complement.
CTTGGTCAGCTCTTATCGTGTCATCGCGCATATTTATTCTATGACTAAATATCGATTGTCAAAAATGGCGACCGTCTTTGTTCTATTTTTTTCTAACGCATTAATTCAAACCAAACATGCACTGCACAACTCTTGTCTATGGGAATCTAGATCGAATGGCGTAGGTCTTATGAGTGAAGATTCGGTTTGGTTGCTGATAAATTATATTGGTTAGTGGCACATTACATTGTTCTAAAAGTTATTGAAATAGGTGTCGTCGTCCGCTGAAGAAGAATCTAGGCCATAAGCAGAAGCATAAATAGTTGAGTAGCTCGATTGGTATGATAATTATGCGTCGTCCTAATGCTTATTCACTATCAGGGACTTATATAGAATTCATTTTGAATGTATAATATTAATATGTATGTATAAGCTATAGTAACGGATGAAGACCATTTAATATAAATAATTTACTTTAAAAACAAAGTTTTAAACGACTTCAATTTAGTACTCCGCCAAGGCACGAGAATATTTCCACATTTGTTATCCAATTTACCACATGATCTGATTTCCGAGAGCAAATCCGTTGATTATTAGAGAAAAAAACCGAATCGCTGGTTGTGGGCCGATAATATTTGAGGAATTCCGTCGAATCCACAAGGATCACCTTTGGCACTTCATTAGTTGCTATTTCAACGGAACCTTATCAGAATCTGTGATATACTTTTGTGCTTTTAAGTACATAATTGAGGAATTCCATAAGTCATCACCACAGTCTTCATCATCAATTCCACTCCACCAAATTTATGATTTCCGGGTGTAAATAGACTAGTTATAATAGAAAATATCAAATTCACTACACGCGTGCCTAATATAATTGAGGAGTTCCCTCAATTCCTCATGGATCCCATCATCAAACTGAATTTTGAAAAAAAATGGAACCCACCTGGAAGCATATACTTACAAACAAAAAAAGAAATTTTCGAATCGGCTCATCATGACGGAGTTCTGAGGTAAAATAATTGAAAAAAAAAAAAAAATACAACCGAATTGAGAACCTCCTCCTTTTTATTGAAGTCAGTTAATAAATAAAAGCGGCCAAGTGCGTGTCGGACCACGCACAACGAAGGGTTCCGTGCGTATTAAAAAGGTCGTATCGTTACTGAAATCTTATGGCCCTTACGTCCTCTTCTTTAAGGAAGGCAGTTTTTTAGAAATATCTCAAAAACCTTTGAACCGATCTTGTTCAAAATAATTTTCGCTGAAAGAATTTTATAAGCCGTCCATGATTTTTTCATATTTTTAAAATAAACGGTTCAAAAATTAGAGGGGGGGGGGGACACACACACACACACAATTTTAGTGACTTTCGGAGCGATTATCTCCGACTCTATTCACTTAATCAAAAAAATGCTATAAGAAACCTTATATTTCTTTTGAAAGGCCTATCGATTGATGTGCCACACCTGGGCTTGCAATGAAAAAAAAAATTTTGACGATATGGAGTGCACCCCTAAACAATTTTTTTTTAGTTATTCAATTAAAAAACTATGTAGCGGCTAACAAAATACACCTATCCTCAAAATATTATCCAAATACACCTTATAGTTTTCGAGTAAAATGCCTGTGACATACGGACGGACAGACAGACAGACAGACATGACGAATCCATAAGGGTTTGTTTTTCGCCATTTGGCTACGGAACCCTAAAAAAGACCGGGTCGCACTCCGGTAGAAGTGAAAACTTGAATAATTTTAATTTTGTTTTAAGCTCACCTCAACGCTCACCCACGAATATATCTTTACACCGCGATGCGCAGTAACTAAGCGCAGGTAGAGGTCTAGTTTCGTGACAGGTGACCGGCGGGGTGAGCCGCATTAGCGCGTAGCGAATAACAGCCCAGTGCAACCTCCGAAGCCCAGAACTCTATGACCACAAATAACTATTGGCTCTGTGAGCTGGAAAACTCTATACGAAAGAGTTTTAGCCCAAGCTGAAGCAGAGGATTTCATTCGCGTCGCTCCCTCGTTCAATCAATTAACAACTGAATAGTGAACTGACAATATCGAGGTAGTGAGTGAACATAATGATCACGAATTACATTAAGTTCATAACGAGATAATAAGCATGCGTTAATGCGAGTTTGCGCGGATAGCGTCGCCACGCTCGCACGCGCCGGCGCACCGGACAAGCTAACAGCAGGCGAGCTTTACATATCATTTTTTGAAGTGAAAACTTCTTTAGCGGCGCTAAGCACTTTTTGGGATGGGGAAAAATTGTTAAATACGCGACAGAGTTTTGTGACGTCAGATTTGAAGGAGGTCACTTTTTGCTGCTAGCCGATTCAACTTCATTCAAAACTGAACGCTATTCGTAAGAGTATAAAGCCGTTAAACACTTTTTACAATAGCATATTCTGCAAATAAATTTGTAATAATACCAACGCGTCCTTCACCGTTTTGCTATTGAGAAAATTCGAATAGTTCGAATTTGGGCGTTATTCCTAAAGAGATAAAGCTTAGAAAAATATTTACCAACCGCAAAAACAAATTTATATTTTGGTCGCCACCGCCGTCTGCTGTTCTTGCAAATTCGAATAGTTCGAATTTAGACGTTATTCCTAAAGAGATAAAGCTTTGAAAAATATTTGGCAATGGCAAAAACAAATTGGTATTGTGTTTGCCGCCGCCCGTCACACCCAACGCGCCCGCGGGCCGTCCGCCTAAATAATTGATAATTGTTTATAAATTTGCGTCAAATTCATTTTTAGGGTGACACCGTAAGACGTCACTTGACCTGATCGAAAAACTGTTCTAATATAATGTTATTGAGTTTTCACTTCTGCCGGCACTCCCGGAGTGCAACCCGGTCTTTTTTTTTATACCACGTCAGTGGTAAACAAGCGCACAACCGGCCTGGTGGTAAGCAGTTACTGTAGTCTATGGACGCCTGCAACACTAGAGGACTTGCAGACCTCACAATAGTATATGTACGTTGTACGTGTCGACTTGCGAAAATGCCCAAATCACTATTTGTGTATCAGCAATATTTGAGTTCCGCCAATTACCTACCCAAAGATCGCATGCTGATGGTCTTCTAGATCTTCAGCTACGCTACACAATATGCGGTTTGATGATCATAACGAAATCACTTCAATGAAATCTCGTCGAAATCCATGTGTCCCATGTAGCTGTACAATCCTACTTAACAATCAAAGTTTGGATGGTTAGATGTTTAAATTGATTTAAACTCTCACGATTCTCACACATTATTTTTACTAAACGGGTATGAATCGTGTATAATTCATTAATTTACACATACTTACTTGAATTGTCCCGTGACCGACACATTGAAGGCCTCCACACACCGGTCGCGGTTGTGGGTCGGGCGCGGGCCCGCGCAAGTTGTAAAACATTGAACGTACACTGAACGGATTTGTATAGAATAAGTGTTAGCCTTAGGAATAAATAAATCAATCAATCAAAGAAAACTTTCCTCTGTTCGCGGTTTCGGTAATTTGGTTTTGATAACAATTTTCCCAATTCGCCTTCTGTTTCTATCGCCGCCTGTGTCACTGAAGCCATTGCAACATTAGCAACTAATAAACAATTAGGCAAAAAAATATACATACTTAGAGGCATCTTAAGCATGTAGGTCAATTCGCAGGGACGATTGCCACAGTGATCCTCATTAAAATATTATAATCCGAACAACCTTCGCGTTTGGCATGTGCTTTTAAATTTCATTTATGCAAACCTCAACAAATAACTCTACAACATTGTTTACAGTAAACCCATTTCAATGCAGCAGCAATGTACAAGAATGCGTTCGCCAAATCTCGGGGTTAGGTACCAAAGTGAAGCCGAGCTCCTTTAGGGTACAGTACAACCGGGAAAACACTAGATGATGACATTGATGACGTTAGGTTTAGCTTATCTTATGTTATCTAGATGAGGACCCTCTGCTTTATGCCAACTCCCAAGCTCGCTGCATCATTTTCACAAACCAGGTGATGCACTCACCGGGAGCACTTTTCAAATCCTTTTATTGCTGATAGCCGTTACCAACGTACCTAATGCATTCTTTGTCCGGCAAGGGCATAACATTCACACAGTAAGTGTTCCATAGTCTCATTCTCCTCGCCAAATATTCTACAGTCTAAAATGTCCGATGTCCCATCTTGGCCAGTTAGGTTTTTATCGTGACATACCATTTCCAATAGGCTTATAGATCATACGTGCATATACAAGCTTGAATCACTCTCAAAAGTGCTGGAGGTATCTAAGTCTCATATACGAGACTTATGGATACCTCGTAGAGATACCACGTTCAATTAAATAGGAGGCGCCTGATGGGCCTATTCACAATCCTTACCCGTTCGCGTCTTCATTAACATGCCCGTATTAAGTCTGACCCGCGATCGCATAGTTTTCACAATTCTCTGACTAAAGCTATACCAGAAAAGAACTCATTGCCGAGGTATTTGTGAATACAGTGCTCTCTAGTGGAAGTCGTGAGGTATTCCCGTCACATCCGCGGGTCACGACACCGTGTCGTGACGCACTGGCGTGATGCGCCGCACGCGCCGGTTACAACTGCAGCAGACTATGCGTTATTATATGGAGTTAATAGGGGTGTAGACACTAAATGAAATAATCAATCATGTCATATTTTCTCGAAAAGGGATTACAAATGTAGTCAAATGAAGAAAATCTCAAAGCAAAAGGTTAAATAATCACGAATTTATGAGTGTCCAAAGTTTTAAGAAGAGATGAGAGAGAGATGTTCCGTCCCTTTTTCGCAAAACGCAACTTCATATGAAACGATGACGCTGGAAGATTGTGACGTCGTCACTAGAAGACGGCAATGTGCCGTGCCCATAGTGTTCGGCGCCACCGTCGGCGCGGCCCCCCGGCAGCATTACGTAACGTGACGTCACACACTGTTTGCGTTTTCTCTCTCTAACAAGCAATATTAAAATGGTTGTAGCTTCGTAATTCTTTGAGATACCTGAATGGGATTTTCGTCACTAGGCATATTTTTTTGCCTTATTTCTTTTGGAGTAATAATAATTTTCGTGTTTACACCCCAATTAGCCGACTATGACTTTTTATGAGCTTTATCCTGTAGCAAATGTGTCATTAGAAATTATGATAAGGGCAAATGGTTCGTCTCTGTGGTACAGTCGCCATCAGATATATCGGAGCTGCGAAAGTGCTCACAAATATGTGAACACGCCTCTAATGCCTCGACAATAGAGACGTGTTCAGATATTTGTGAGCGCTTTGGCAGCTCCGATATATCTGATGGCGACTGTACCCTAATCACATTTCAATACGTTTCACGCGTCTAATCGGTAAACAAATATAGACCTTCGCGGCTAAAATTACTGAGGCCGCGACGCGACGCGAGAGATATACCAAATCTACCCGCCTCTTTCTAATGTGCACAGTGCGAGTGAGACAGGAGCCGCTGAATCTAGTAGCATTGCTTGCACTTAAATGTTCGGGTGCAGATATAAAATCTCCGATACATATTTTGTCTCTATAATATTCCGTTGCATACAAAGATTTAAGTTCGCGTTTCTTCTGTGGATGTTGTCAGAGCTAAGGACTGCAAAGTTTAATTTTTTGTTGGACTCTTGATCCGCAACAACGGCCTCTCCTCTTATATGATTTATATGAAGCCCTTGTTATCATACAAAGAGAAGTATATCACAGGGAGCTCTCAGACACCTCATTTATTAAAATCGGTCCAGTATCTGAAAACGTATCCTTTCCTTTCGGCTCTACCGTAGTCGATCAAAAAACAGCTAAAAAGATTAGAACCGAAACAAAGGAAACCAGCAAAATGAACTATACTTACCACTCTGTTAATCACTACGCATTACTGTAACACTTTCAAATGAAATGTGAAGTCAAAACTCCCCAACGCAATCTCATTAGAGGCTATTATGGCGGACGACCCCACAAATAAAGGTGTGGTCACAACGAGTTTCATTAGCGAGATGACGCCAGATCATACGGGGGGCAGATTGTGTGCATTGAGCTGTTTTTGTGCTATTGGGGTTCCTCGGTACAATAGTATAAACAAGTATTGACTACGAAATTAAAACTTCATGAATACATACGTTTGTACATACATGTTTTAAAAATTCATCCCCTATACGTGTTAAAAGGAAGTTGAAAGTGTGTTAACAAAATAAGTATTTTTTTGAAGCGAGAGACTTCAGATTGTTAATAGCCCCTATGAAATAAAAGTATCGAAGTTTTACGCTAGTAAAACATACTTTTTGAGATAGGGCATAGACTTGGAAGAACGCCATATCACTAAGTAAACATGCCAAATTTTGAGAATTTCCGTCACTACTTCTGGATGCTATCTTCAGAAATCTCTGAAAATAATAAAGACAATTATTAGAATGAGAGGCTTCCTAAAACCATTTTTAATTAAAAAAAAATCTAACGTACAAACTATACCATCAAGACTTCCTTCCTTAAGCTCGATTAAACCACCAAGCTATGCAAACGCTAAACGTCACAATAGTAAGGATTTTTTACTCTACTTTCCATTTAACTCTAACGTAACCAAATCGAATCGAGTCCCAAATACCATTTATTACCGGTCCTTAATTGCCCGGCGCACGAGTCGGATGGAAGCGATAAATCGACTCCATCAACAGACTAGCTTCACACCTTAATTCGCCAAGGGTAAACCAGTATAAGTCTCACCTCCGATTATGCATATTGTTTTGTTAAGGTTTTCAGGTTCAAATTATGCTGGAAAGCAGTGGTGAGTTGAATCGAGACGGGTTTATAATTCTCATAGAAGGGATGGTCGCTTTACCACGCTTGTTTCTCTGATCAGGGGTTGCGCTTCCGTCCGTAAAGGCCGAATATGTTTATCTACTGGGTTGGATTTAAGATCTGTTGGTCCTGAGTATTTTGATCAGTAAAACATCGGAAATGTTATAATTATAATAGGATCATGCAATCGTGCAGATTAAAGAGGGTGAACAGGAGATGACGGGACGGTGGTTAGTTCCCCCCTATGTTCATTTAATCGAATTTATTTGCGTTTTTATGTAGCCTAGTGTTTTTTCGCTTGTCAGTGGTTATCAATCAGCGTATGATTAATTTAATAAATATCATTTCGGCTTTTAGCTTGAAATAGTCAAGATGTAGCCTTTGTAGTGGGGCTGGTAATGGCCGTGAAGAGAAGCTGCTTTGGCATTAACTTATTTTTTTTTATGGAGAAAACCTTCGACCCATATACCCAATCACCTGGGGATGACTGGGTTATGAGGTATTTCTATCCACTAAAAACTCCACGTTGCCCTGCGTCTGCGCTCTCATGCAGGGGACTCCAGGACCTCATGCTGAAAGCGCTGGAGCCCCCCTCGCGCCTCGCCACATTTGGCTCGTTCTAGGGCAAAGAGATGTTGTCACCTTCCCTGGCATTACCTGCGATCTGATAACTTTTTAACCCCCGTTGCAAAAAGAGGGGTGTTTTAAGTATGATGTGTCTGTGCTGTGCCTTTCTGTGGCATCGTAACTCCTAAACGAATGGACCGATTATAATGTGGTTTTTTTGATCGACATGGCTCTTAGCTGCGTTTCAACCAAATCAGTTTAGGCGGTTTTAGATATTGAACTTCGAAATGAAAATGTCGGGGTTTCAACTTTAAACTTGTTAATTATTAAAACTGTAAGTAGATCAAGAAAGTCTTGGGAATGACTTTACATGTTTATTCGTATAAAGGTCCAAGGATAAAAATACCACGCATAATAGCGTCACAGACCGAGCATCGAATTCTGCCTCTGGATTTCCGATCCATTATAGCTCTCCACCACCGCGCTAATTATTCCAGCGATTTTTTTCTTTGTGCCAAGTACCTGACTACTGGGATGTAAATTCTCTGGCTCCCTCCCATGACGTCATCTGCTCCGAGGTTGGTCCTGCGATACGATCTCGCGCGCCGCTCGCGTGTTCGGCCGCAGTTTGCGTAGCATGGGAGCTACCAGGGGTTGTCGAATGACGTGGTGGAAATTCTGTTTTACCTAGAACAAGCGAAGATCAGGAGAGTAATTGCTTCGGGTGGCTAGCACCCAATCTTCTGTAATCAATGTAATCATACACTGTGTATGTGTACAGTCAGCGTCATATAGTTTGTAGCAGTCAAATATTTCGGTACACGTCTTTATTACTGTAAGATTAAGGTTGTGTTACGATGTATTTGCTGGGAACTTTGGCTGGTACTAACTATACGATGCTGACTGCACGCTCGTAGTTGATCCCGTTGTTTTCTCATATTTAACGTTGATCGGTCTTCGAGCAAATGCTCGATTCAAAACCTGAATAAGGTCAGGTTGGTTAAGGGTATGATTTAGACGCTTAACAAGCTGCCCTTAGCCAAGTCTGCGAATGAATCGAGCATTTTCTCGAACGCGCGGTATAACATATTAACTGTAATTTTGTAGGGAAAATGACAATTGATACGCACGTTTGAAAAGTTACGTAATTAAGTACTTACTCTGTTGGTTCCCTTTTCAGGGGACACTTAACAAAACAACACTGTCTGATTTATCGAGCGAGCGCCCGCAACAAATTCAAAACTGATCACAATTCAACAAATCACCACTACTTAAGAGCTTGACTCTTGTCGGGGGAGTAGACGCCGGGTCTACACCAGCGAACATCACACTATTGCAGAATGCCGCCAATCAAATCTTCTCGACTCGAATTTGCTCACTGTTCCTTAGTAGCACACCAAGTTCCCTTCAATAAATACTATAAATGTATTCCTATAGAAAAACCAAGTCGGATGTGCCCTTTTCGTCGGCACGGCGAACCCCAAAAACTTATAATTTTTCAGTCTTATTCCCTAGTCTTAAGGTGCTAAATAGATTTGATTGCAAAGACAGTGTGCCCGCGCAGACCAATCTACTGATTGCGCGCAAATTGGTGGGAAACGGGAGAGGTAGGTAGACGATATTATGTAAATAGAGTACAGTAAACATACGTCGTTATTACCACTCAGAGGAAGTTGCGATATTTGGTGATAAGTAATTAATCACAATTAGGGATGGGAAAGACATAAAATTAAACTTAGGTTCTTAACACATCCTTATCCATATCTGGGCTGGGGCCAAGTCGATAAAGCTAAGATAAGTTGTAAAGGTAAGCTAGAAGCCTGTATTTTGAGTCAGTATGTATGTATGTAGGCGCTTTGTTAAATATCATCTGATTAGAATTAGAATGACTCACTGCCTGAGCTTTTAAATTCGTACTCCGCGATGAATCATGAAGTTAGGGCGTCTAACCATACAAGCACGAGCACGAAAGAACGCAAAACAACGTTGTCATTGTATTATTTGGCAAACAAGCATACGGACCGTTTATAAATGTAGCAGAGCTAGCACCCAGGTAATGTGTCAGAACAGAATGAGCGCGCGAAACAGGTTGATATTAAATTTGAATGCAAAGAGTAATCAGAAGATCGACCCCCGGTTGTCATAGTCTTATGAACAGTTATCGTTGATCCGCATGTGTTTCATAGGTTGTGAAACTTGAAGAGCAGTCAATTTGAGATGCGAATATTGGGTCATTATTCGGTCTTCGGCAAAATCAGCAAATTTTTAAATAGCAACGAAACACCCCTAAAATCATCCAGTAAATATTTGGCAGTTGAGCCGAATTATTTATTAATTCAGCTTAACTACGAGTAAATGTTTGTGTTCGGTGAAACCCGTATTCAACGGATCTCTGAGTCAATTATAAATGAAACTGTTATTATGTACACTATCAAAGGCAACGAAATCGAATACTCGTCGGTGTACCTACAACGAGTCGTTTTCCCCTACGTAGGTACTACTTATTTGTGGAAAAGATATTTTTAACGATGGCTGTCGGAAAACTTAATGCCATGAAGCGTTCTAAGAAGCCTCTGGTTCATAACCGATGGAATTTCGCAGAACACATGCCTACTGCTAAGGCATTTACGACCTGTCTTAACTCACCTCATGTGCGACTAGACCCCAAGATCCGTAGAGTATACCTACTCGTAATCGGATTCCAATAAAATGGTTAGCAAGAGGCGAGTTGTTGTCTTGTGAAAACCAACACTGACTTGGTTAAAATGTTATGAAATGAAATTGAAGCTCGGAACAGTTAATAATTTTTAATTTGTTAGTGTAGCGCTATTCTGTTGAAAAAATGTATTTTTTGATAGTTTTAAATCGACTGACGAACTAGTACTTTATAATTATAATCGTTACACAATGAGGGTTCTAAATATCAAGTAGGTACCGTGTTTAGGCCACGAGGTTTGCTGATTGGCAAAAGTAAGGTATGAGAATTTAAGAGCTATTTGTGTAACTATTGTATACAATACTTTCTCTACGAGTCAACTAAAATAATTAAGCAAACTTGGTATTGAAAATCTAAGCCCTGCTGAAACGAAGCAGATGATTGTCTTTTGTTCTATGATCAAGGCGACGTTCTTTTGGTCAAATTCATTATACATAGTACAGTAAATGTTTGTCTCTGTGTGTCTTTTGTGTAGTGAATAAATGTATTCTTACTTTCTTTCTTTCTTTGATGGCTTAAATTCATTATAGTTGTCTAAACTGTTGTATAATAATTTATCAATTTTATTATACATAGTTCAGTTGCGAGCTCCATAGAAATAAGTATGTGATTATAGCTTGGTGTACGAAGTTTCAATTCAATAGTAGATTGTATGACAAGGGTCTAAAGTAAGCCATACTACCACGAGATTGTTATTTTCCCGAACGAAGTAAACTATGTTTTGTATGGAAGGGTGCACGATATCTAAAATAGTATAGGCACCATAAAGGGTGGGAAAACAAAGAAAACAAGTAAAAAACAATACACTCATTCCTATTGATACGGCAAATATCAACACGCCTCCGTCACACTACGCGTAATGATGTTTGCCCGCTCTCCCCCGAGATACGTTGCGTTTTACGGGAATTAAACCCCAACTTCCCCTTTTATTATACCATAACTAAAATATGAATAGCCTGCGATGTAATTACAACTCTAATATTTTCAATTTAAGGTTTACTTTTGTTTGGTTATAGGTTTCTTTTATCAATTTTATCATAGTTCAAATTTTCAAGATAGTTTGAAGTGATTTGGATCTTAGCAGGGTTACATTAAGGTTGGGTTTAGTGTGGTTGTTATTTAGCAACTGCACTTTTTGGCTGATTGCGTTTGAAAAGCTAGCGTGTTGACGAGATTATTGAGATAAGTGGTTAATTAATTGTGTATCTGTTTTGCTTGTTGCCGATTTTGTTATTAGATTATACTTTAATGGGGAACTCATATGAACGGTTCATAGATGATACAATGCAATGTTGAATTTAATATACTAATGTTCGACATAATATACCAAATAATGGCACATCTTAAGCCTTCGGAATACAGAAAGGTAAGATAGGTTAGATACCTTAGATGTAGAGTTTGTAGAGTTCAAGCGTAAAGCTTTGACATGCAAGCCCTAACTCTACCTGAAAACACTATATTATCTTAACTAATTGGTACAATTAGCAAATCAGTGCGGTATGCATGTGTAAGAGGGACAATTTGTGTAATGATATTTAGAAACTTCATTCACACGAAATATTATTAAAAACGAAAATAATGAAAAACTTCTCTATCTTACTTCCATACTCTACAAAATTCTCAATATACTGTATGATTTCCGGGACTTACACGGCAGGGCAGAAAGTAATTCTTTTCCCTCTTGTTATTTCGCCCTCCCCCACAGATGCCGCTGTGTTTGCGCCCCGTAGCCATGACTCCCTAAAGGGCACATCTCGGGGGGCTATCTGACAAGATGCTAAAGGTCAGGCTATTTAATAGCAATCATGGGAAAAGGTCAATCGTGTTAATAAGGTTTTTTGCACGGTTTGAAATTGTATTAAATGGTAATCGGCTTGTTTAGAGTAATAGGTTTAGGAGATGAGCTGGCGTGGTATTTTAGAAGGTGGATGGTAATGACGTATGAGATACATTATAAACGTGCTAGTTGGCTCTTCTGTCGTTTCCATTAGCTCGTATATAGACAAATGATTGAAAAGAAGAGAGCACACCAACCATTATCCCAGTCCGTTGGGAAATGCGACCCGTAGAGGAAAACAGTCGGACAGACCGCCGGACATGCGATATAATTTTGGTGAAATGGAGTTCTTCGTTCGCTTCGTTCAATAAGTAACTTACTTTTCAACACAATTGCTCGTAACGTACCTCTTATTGTGTCGCTTTTAGGCTCATAATCCTGGATATTAAACACGCGTGTTTTATAACATTGCGACACTTGTGTGTTATGATTATATCCCGATTAAGTCACGTTGGCACCTTGCAGCAAGATGTATGCATGCACACGGTGCATTCTTAAATTAACCGCGGGTTGTACAGAATGTACAGCTTTTTTATTAATTCTCGGCAAATGGATTCTTACTCGACTAAACAAATTAAAACATTTTTGTTAATTAATTGATTATTTCTTTTTGGATAAGATATAGAAACGTTTAATTTAGTAAAACTTTATATAAAGATAACATTTTAAAGCGAAAATATTTATTTTATTTTGTATTGGCTGTTTATTTCATCTAATGCGCGCGCACTGTGCAAACTTCACGAAAAAAACTGTTGCGCGCCATTATAGGTTATTTCACAGATATTTGTAAACATTGTTAATGCGTGTTTGGTTATTAACAAAAATGTAGACTCGCGGTGACTAGAAAAGTGATAAAAATAATGGACGCCACTGGAAATTCTTGGCGATGTATACAACATGTGAGTAAAAACCTGTTGCCTGTTGCTGTAAAGAAAATCCCACCAAAACATTTCATGTAAAGTGATGCCAAGACTCCATAGCTCATACAGCTTTCAGCGTGAAAAAGATATCAGATCGCAATTAGCGCCAAGCTTCCTACTCCACACGGCGTAACTCTACCACTACCAGCCACGCTCTACAAATTCTACATCTTGGCTAAAAAGTATAGCTTTGTTGGGCACATCCCGGTCGCCGCATATAGACTTTCACGCCGAATGATTTTATGATGATATTAATAAGTGACGGGTCTATACTTTTAAGCCAAGATATACACCTAACAGTTTTTCGATCAGGTCACGTGACATCTTACGGTGTCACCCTAAAAATGAATTTGGCGCAAATTTATAAACAATTATCAATTATTTAGGCATTAAATTAAAAATACCAATTTGTTTTTGCCTCTGCCACATATTTTTCAAAGCTTTATCTCTTGAGGAATAACGTCCTAATTCGAACTATTCGAATTTGCAAGAACAGCAGACGGCGGCGGCGAACAAAATATCAATTTGTTTTTGCCGTTGGTAAATATTTTTCAAAACTTTATCTCTTTAAGAATAACGTCCAAAATCGAACTATTCGAATTTGCTCAATAGCAAAACGGTGAAGGACGCGTGGACAAAATTACAAATTTATTTGCAGAATATGCTATTGCAAAAAGTGTTTAACGGCTTTATACTCTTACGAATAGCGTTCAGTTTTGAATGAAGTCGAATCGGCTAGCAGCAAAATATAAAAGTTTGTGACCTCCTTCACATCTGACGTCACAAAAATCTGTCGCGTATTTAACAATTTTTCCCCATCCCAAAAAGTGCTCAGCGCCGTTAAAGAAGTTTTCACTTTAATAAAATACGATTTCTGAACAACTTCATTTTACAATGATGTTACAGAATGATTATATAAAAGTTTCGAATTCCTTACGTGTTGTTTTTCTTATTTTTTCGCAACTGTATTAAAAAACCGGACTAGTGCGATTCGGACTCGCGCACGAAGGGTTCCGTACCATTATCTATAAAAACAGTTTTAAAAAAACGTTTGTTGTATGGGAGCCCCCCTTAAATATTTATTTTATTTTGTTTTTAGTAAGTATTTGTTGTTATATCGGCAACAGAAATACATAATCTGTGAACATTTCAACTGTTTAGCTATCACGGTTCTTGAGATACAGCCTGGTGACAGACAGACGGACGGACGGACAGACAGCGAAATCTTAGTAAATAAATCGGTGAACATACATTTTAAAAAACATACCGTGGAACATAGAACCGCCTCCTTTTTTGAAGTTGGTTAAAAAGAAGGAAGCAGTAGGTATAGTTAAAACTACCTACTTAACGCCGTTCAAAAAGTTACTAACTGCCCAGGCATATTGGCAACTGCATGTCACTCCGCGTTGTACGTAGCGGTAGACACATAAGTAACATATCGCTTCATCACCCCATTTTAATTGCGCGCTGGGCTGGGGGCGGCAAATTGGCGGGAAAGCAGTTTGACAGATCATTTTTTATTCGGTCGGAAATTCGGGCATTGTTCGACTCTGATTGCCAGGTGCCGGGAAGTCGGGACCGTGACAGATTGTTGGCGGGGTTTGAAAAGGGAGGTTAGTTGAGTTGGCTTTTATGTGTTTCATGTTGTATTCAGGTTCTGTGATCTAGTAACTTCCCTTAAATTACTTCAACAAGCATAAAAAGTTCAACACACTGTAACCATTTTTCATACAAAAGGTAGTACAAACATACACTCCGCCGCCGCATTATTTACATTTACCGCCGCCGTAGTCGGTAAATGTAAATAATTAAGTTATTGGTACAAGCTTTTTCACCACCTGTACTGTTTTTGCACTATAAAATAAACGACGAGTCATTGACAGGGTTTATCATGTGTAGTTTAGGAGTTGTGTTGCCACCTTCTGTCGCCATCGCCAGGTCAGCTCGGTAGTGCCGTAGGTACAATAGGGATGATGACTAAGATTTTTTTTGACGTCATTCGAACCAATTTTTGGAGAGGAACAAATGTTTGTATGGGAGCAACTACAATTAAAGAACATAAATACCTATACATTTGAGATAAAGATTGACCTCGCTGGCGGCGGCGCGAAACGCTTCACACTGTGTGTCTATACAAGTGTGACGTCACATTTGTATATTTGTACTAATCGTAGTATGGAAAATCCGGTAAATTGTTGTTTCGGTCGCGAAATACTGCGTTTAAGTACATAGTTGTCATACAATTTTGTTTCTAGAAAAGCGTAAGGATTATATTGGTAGCTTTTATAAATTAAAAGCTACCAATATCAAAAAAAATGCATATTTTTCTAAACTTTCAAGGTTCATATCTTTTTATGATTTTAATTATATTTTATAATTTATACTTTATTACGATAATTTGATGGTTTGCTATCCATTTAGCATCACTATGTTATCAATTTGAACATGAGGCACCATGCCTATTTACATAAGTTTGCCAAACAGCTAATACCGCATACCGGCAAGTTGCTGAAAAATGGTTTGTAAATTTTGATGACAACTTACATACGAACAGAGATAGTTGAACGAGCGAGCGAAGCTCGTTGTTTCAGCTTGGGCCAAAAATATTTCGTGTGTCCGGCTGTTCTCATCGACATGTCGCATTCTCAACCGATTCTTGTGAAATTTTGATAGCAAGTTTTTAGTTTTTGAAGTGAAAACTTCTTTAGCGGCGCTGAGCACTTTTTGGGATGGGGAAAAATTGTTAAATACGCGACAGAGTTTTGTGACGTCAGATGTGAAGGAGGTCACTTTTTGCTGCTAGCCGATTCGACTTCATTCAAAACTGAACGCTATTCGTAAGAGTATAAAGCCGTTAAACACTTTTTGCAATAGCATATTCTGCAAATAAATTTGTAATAATACCAACGCGTCCTTCACCGTTTTGCTATTGACATAATTCGAATAGTTCGAATTTGGGCGTTATTCCTAGAGATAAAGCTTAGAAAAATATTTATCAACGGCAAAAACAAATTGATATTTTGGTCTTGCAAATTCGAATAGTTCGAATTTAGACGTTATTCCTAAAGAGATAAAGCTTTGAAAAATATTTGGCAATGGCAAAGACAAATTGGTATTGCGTTTGCCGCCGCCCGTCGGCGCGCCGGACCCCGGCACCGTTGCGCCGCGGCGGCGCGTTGGGCCCGTCGCACCCAACGCACCCGCGGGCCGTCCGCCTAAATAATTGATAATTGTTTATAAATTTGCGTCAAATTCATTTTTAGGGTGACACCGTAAGATGTCACGTGACCTGATCGAAAAACTGTTACAATGTTATTGAGTTTTCACTGCTGCCGGCACTCCCGGAGTGCAACCCGGTCTTTTTTTTTTGGCAATTTCTTTTTTCGTTTTTTTTTAATTGCTTGCTATTTGTACAGCTCACAGAGTCAATAGTTAAAAAATACAAACTCGTAATAATAGCAATTTTATTTGCTAACTATAGCAGTCTAACATACAACTATATACATCTCTCAGGTACAAATTCGTATTCTCTTTCATACTACGCTATCGCGACTAAACGCCACCCCCACCCCCCCACACCCCCATCCCCCCAGTTTTCTCCGCACTATCTAGTGCGTTTTGCACGTGTGGGTGATGACGTGGCCACATATAAACACGACACACATTCACACAGACAGGCTGGGGGTGTAGTCGGAGGACATTTTCGGATATGTTTGTTTCATCTCCTGAAAGCGAACTGACTGGTTTGACAAGCTCCTATTTAACTCGCACTGTTCGTTTGTGTGTAATCGAACGTTGACGAACGCTGTTTTATGCTTCAGCTGAGTGAAATGAGTCCTATAGAGGAGAACAGCGGGAAAGCGGGAGATCCAGACATCTTGGACATACGAAAACGATTTTCGGCCCAAGCTGAAGCATAGAACTTCGTTCGCTTCTCTCCCTCGTTCGATAAAGATACTTGTATAGATGGCCTGCCTGGCCTAGACTTATGTCTCGATGCCTCGCTTATTGTGAGATAATTTAATACAAGACCTTGTTATTATTACTTGTAAAATTATACTACCTGAGAATAAGTGTAATTGGTGTAAACCGTTCTTGTTTTTTATAAATACATAAAAATCATCCATGACTCGGGAACAAATATTCATGCTCATCACATAAAAAAATGCCCTTACCGGCATTCGAACCCAGGACCTCTTGCTTTGTAGGCAGGATCACTACCAACTTGGCAAAAGCGATCGTCATCAATAGGTATTCACTGAAAAGCTTATGGTAAATATCAAATGCTGTTTCGTGTAACTCGGCGGTACGAGCCAAGCCAGCACCCAAGAGCTCCGTTTGAACTTTTGACGTATTCGATTGTGTAGTTACTTTTGATGCTGGCTGTACCTACGATGTATTGTCATCGAGAAGACATCCGCTCCTCCCGCTGCGCCCCAGCCTTACAGGTCACCTGTACATTCACACGCGGCGTGTTGATGCGGCGCGTCGCCATGGCAACGGCCCGCGTTCCCAGAAGACAGTGCTCTGGAATATGAGAAGGCAGGTTTTAAACATAGGTACAGTCGAGTTCATAAATATATGAGCATTCCCAAGGCTTCAAAAATAAATGTACATAGAAAGGTACATACACATCTGAACAGATATTTCTATCAAAAATAAGTACACATTGTCACCTGTTAATTGTCATATTAATCTGAGCAAGCCTCTCAATAATATATAAGCAACTGCAAACTAATAAATATCTGTAAGTACTAATATTTTTCAAAATTATTTGACAAAGTGAAAGTACATAAACATCTAAACAAGGGTTTTTTCAAATATTTATAAACATGTAGCGGCACAAAAATATCTATGGATGGTTCCACTGGCCGGATGTTCTCTACAGGTCGCATTTCTCAACCGATTCTCATGAATTTTTGTGAGCATTTTCAATAATTATATAGTTTTATTTCCGAGATAAAAAAATAGTTTCGCGATTTGTACAGCTCGCCGAGCCACTACCTAGTACCTATTTAGTTAAATGGACTCCAATCACAGATAATCCTTTACCTAACCGTTATGGATTAGACCATTCTTTCAACTAATAATACGGGACTGCATAGTGCGTACTCCAAAGAAGAAATTGGTAGGTTCTTAAGTATATTCCACTCAATTTTACACTAATCGCGATAGATGGCGCTGGCTACCAGTTAGATAGCGGTCCAATTCATTACAGAGTAATAACCTCACTATTCACGATTCTTCAAACATTGATACTCATTGTCGCACTCGCATATTTACATAGGTAGTTAAGTATTGTGAAGATCTATAGGTATATGCACGTTTACATAGTCCGCCATCTTTACCGTTGAACAAGGAGGATATGTAACTTAGGTACCTATTTTAGTCCTAGCATCTTTGTTTGCCTCCATGAGTCTTTTAGATAAGTATAGCTTTGAAGCGACTAATAGGATGTAACTATTTCAATTGTTTAGAGTGCTAACATAGACTCAAGACTACCGCACGCATCTACGAATAGGGCGGATCAATATCTACATTGGCCGTACGATGCGGATCTTTAGACGCATTTTCAGACTCAAGGGAGTTGCGGCGCGCCTTTGAATATTTACACACATAACATACACTCAGGCCCTTTTCCCAGAGGCTACTACGATCTTGACAAACCTTTCTTGCTTCATTCACTTTCAATATTTTACCTAAGATTATTCAATAAGGTGGTACAATTCCCGCCAAACAACTTGAGCAAATGACCTTGCCTGCGCAGAGGCGAATTGTACGTGCGAGCTGCCCCCCCACTTCGTCCCGCATGTTCAAGTTGTTTGACGGGAACTATACTATTTTTTTATCGATGTCAGGTACGGATTCTAGCTCTTACCAATTAATTACTTGTAACTTATGAACAAGGCTACGTACGGCCTACGGTCATGGGAATTTGATGTGAGTTTCACCACAGGCAATTCGATAAAGGGTAAATAATAATCTTGAGAAAATCTATGAGATTAAATATTCAATGGCGAATATGTGAAGACCCCGTACAGAGTATTAGGGACCATATTGCCGTTCATTTATGACGAGGCCTCTGCCCAGTGGGACGTAGGGTCATTTCGCTGGTTACGCGACCACCTTCGGTTGGCGACCACCTGAAGGAGAAGGTTTTTTTCTATTGAAGATAACATCAATTCTACACACCTATTGAGACAATTACTTGTACATGCATTTTTTTGTTGTTTTAGAATAGAAATCTACTAAAAAACTGAGAAAATATCCTTTCAGTTCACCAACTCAGCTTAAGTGGTCGCCCACCGGCACATTAAATTAGGTGGTCGCTAACCGGCGAAATGACCCTATACAGAATAATGGGAAAGGCTCCATTAGCTGTCCTGTTTTGTTACCGATGTTTGTGATATACCTACATAGATCACTAGAATGCGCACTCATTCTTGTGTAGGTGCAGTCTGCGGTGGAAATGGCGAAGCAGAAAAGCACACTCAAAACGATCAACACAGATCCTTTTTGAGCACTAAGCCTGCGTAGCTAATTCTTCTACTGACTGTACTAGTTTGCGTTTTGTTCATGTGTCTATATGGAGTGGGTCGCTTCATTATATAATGAAAGATGTTTAGGTAATTATGCTAATACGATCATGTCAACTAAATAAGGACCATGTAAGTAAGTACAAACCAAATCACGCAAGCGGGCGGCTCAGCGGAGATTGCCTGTAAAATAGCTTTGTAATTTGATAGGTTTCTCATCGTGCCGCCATCTTATTGGATTTGGTCGTTGGAGGTCTTCGGCAGATGTTACTTTGGTGTTCGATGAATTCCGGCTATCTTGGCAGTAAAATGAGTTCTCTTGAGGTGAGTTTTAATAACCAAAATTGAGAAAAGTCTTATAACGACCGCCGTCAGCGGACGAACGGCGTTTTCGAGATTTTACTCGAGGGACCCGGGATTTCCACTTTCACCTTCTGGCTTCATAATCAGATTGCGCTAATGGTATGAAATTACTGTACAGTATATTGTACATGTAACTGCCCTCGACAGTTAAGGTGCGTTTTCACTGAGGCAGAGAGAAGCGGAGACGTGCAAATTGACCAATCAAATTAATCCATTAAATCGAAGCAGAGACAAGATGCGGATTTCAACGCAGCCTTAGAAACAACATAACAAAAGCAAGCAGATGAAGTGCGCCTGAAGAAGAAGGAATAAAAATATTTGAAGTGAATTTACTTAGTGATTTTTCTGTAAAAAGATTTTCGTAGCTCTTAGCTACCAGGAAAAGGTTGTTCATTCAACAAAAACAAATAGGTTAGGTAATTAATATGCCAGTAAACGCCATAATGTATGTAGAATAATTTAATTATGAATTACAATAAGGGTGTCGACTTTTGCCATGACGAATGGAGGAGGGTTGATTAGTCGTTTCCTTTCGTGCTCACTTTTGACCTATTTAAGCCTTGACATAAATGTGATGATCTTCACGTATTAAAACCGCAAATCATTAGTGGCTAAACATGCAGAGGAAATGCATCTCCTTGCTGCCCAAAACGTCTGGAAATTTCTACATCTAACGGGTATCAGCAACGAACTAATTACTGGCTCTCAGCTCTGTGTGTTGTAGAACTCTCGAGACTGCTGTCGCGAACAGTCACTTCGCGATGACTACTTATTTTGGTTGTCGGGAGTATCGCGAATCATGTCAGTTGATGACATCGCGATGACTTCACTTCTTTTGGTTGTCGGGAGTGTCGCGAATCATGTCAGTTGATGACATCGCGATGACTTCACTTCTTTTGGTTGTCGGGAGTTTCGCGAATCATGTCAGTTGATGACTTCGCGATGACTTCACTTCTTTTGGTTGTCGGGAGTGTCGCGAATCATGTCAGTTGATGACTTTGCGAGGACTTCACTTCTTTTGGTTGTCGGGAGTGTTGCGAATAATGTCAGTTTATGATATCGCGAGGACTAACTCATGGTCGGAGCGTGTCATACCGCCTTAAAAGATTATTTACTCTGGCAAGGTTGTGTTATATTTGTGACTGAGGGTAAACTAAGAATTGTAGTCTTTTGCGTATTTAAACGAATAACGCCTTTGAAGAGACCTCTTTTATTGTCTACCATTGTGCAGTGGCGAGTGTCGGTGTAAGCTAAAGTATATCTCAACGAGGAATTGGGGACTACACAGCTAGTCCCTATTGAAAGCTAAGTGTCTTAGTTTCTTGGTTCATTCTTTGTTCTATTCGATTTATTGTTCTGCTATTATTGTGATCTATAACCTAAGTACATATGCGAGAGGTATTATACTAATGACTTTTATATAAATAACGTAATGACAATTAACCATCATGATAACATGCTACCAGTAGGTAACCTAAGAACATGGTTATTCTGATAGATCGTATACCCGTCCTGATTTCCGGACTGCGGAACCCTAAAAACCAATAATACCTAAGCTCGTCCATTTACGCAAGACGAGGCGTTCTATGAATTAAACCGTACAACCGTTGACGTATCTTCCAACAACACCCGTTAAATAAAGGATAGACTTTTAGGTACAAGATAGGCTTCTACTTGCTATACTTCTACACACCGTATTGCTTCCAAGCTGGTTTAAATAAAAATCGCCTGCCGATCTCCCCACGGAGTCCCACTTCCGTTCCGGCCAAACCCACCCCTCGATAGGCACGGGTGCTGCTACGTTGCTATGCTATTCACTACCTGTCTCGACTCACCTTACTACTCACTCCCAGTATAACTTGACAAGATTCGTAGCAACTTTATGTTATCCGGAGGTCAAACACTGGTCCGCTTCAGACCAGGTATCTGTAGTTTGTAAATACCAGCATTGCAGTCATCTACTTTCTGAGGAGAAAAATCAATATAGATAATGTAGGTAACAAGTTATCATATTTTCAAGTCTTGGAAGCATAAATCGATTTATGACGGAGGCTTTTTTGCCCTGATACTATATGCACGAGTATAACCGCAAATAATTTCACTTGCATGTTGCATCATGTTTCCCGTTGTTCGTTGCGCGCGCTGGTGATGTGTGGTTGCTATACACGCGGGGGGTGTTTTTGACCTTTAACTAATTGGTACGATTTTGATTTACTAAGGGCGGGTTACAACAACTGCATCAACGTTAAATATGACGCCGGCTACTAGAGAGACCTATCAAACTTCTGATAAAAGCAGATTTTATTTTAACTGGCGTAAGTATCTTACGGTTTGAAATAACTGGACCTAAGTATATGAAGCGAATGTTTTTTCCCCTCACTGTCTCGGAAAGCCGTTTTTTATCCTTTAAAATCAGTGAGCAATAGTAGATTGTTAACCGAGGGTTGAAGGCCACCCATTCCCGACGAGATATTTCACTCACTTCGTTCGAGCGCCAATAGTTCGAGGCTGAAATAGGTGGCTTTCCCAGAGTTAAACACACTACTTTTCATTTCGAATACGAGGAAATGAATTGAAAGCCAAAAACTTAAATATTTTCTAAATCAGTCAGGTCCTATGGAACCCATTTTAAAAGCGTTTGTGTATACTGATTTAGAAAATATTTAAGTTTTTGGCTTTCATTTTAATTGTTGTTTGGATGAAAAATTACATTATTAATTGTATTTATATTATAATTATATAACATATTACTAATAAAGAATGAAAAAAGCTACGGTAGCCTAGTGGTTCAGGCGGCTGTCAAGCGGCGGTCGTGGGTTCGAATCGCGGCTCGTACCAATGAGTTATTCGGAACTTATGTACGGAATATTTACCGTTAGCTTTTCGGTGAAGGAAAACATCGTGAGGAAAACTAGATCTTATTGGGATTAGACAATCCCAATAAGGTCTAGTTTTCCCTCTGGGTTGGAAGGTCAGATGGCAGTCGCTTTCGTAAAACTAGCGCCTATGCCAAATCTTGGGATTAGGTGTCAAAGCGGACCCCGAGCTCCTTTAGGGGCATAACCGGGAACAACGCTAGGAGAATGATGATGATTACTAATAAAGAATGAAAACCATCGTAGAGTAAGGCAAACGAAAGTTGAACCCACTAAACTCAATTACGCGGCAACACTGTTGATCAAAATGTATGCGTATGACGTTTAGTGTTGCCGCGTAATTGAGTTTAGTGGGTTCAACTTTCGTTTGCCAGACTCTAATTATCAACAAGCTTCAAAAATCAACACAATTTTATGGAAGTGTGGCAGTATAGGTTTTTGCCATTGTTATTTTATTCAATGACTTTAGGACGCTGCTCTGAAGCGGTTACATTGAACTACGAACACTTAAAAAATATGAAATAGTCTTCAAATAGCAATAATAGTACAATATATTATTATTATTATACAATAATTTATTTATTATCAATTATCAATTTAAAAAATAACGCATGATTGTCAACAACTTTCAGTCAGTAGGTACATTTGTCTGAAACTGTGGCGTACAGGTTTCTGCCATTGCCTTTTTATTTTTTATTACTTTTTAGCCCTAGGGGCGACATGCCTCACTTTCAACCCGCTGTTTAGATAAACAATGACCTACTTTCAGAGTATGAGAGATGGAAAAACGCATTTTATCCACTAGTGAGGAAAGTAATTTGACCTTGGAGCGTGTTTAAGTAGTATTGAGACTTTTGACAGATAACAAAACGTAAAACACTCATAATACAACATTTTCACAGATGATGTATTTCTGTTGCCGCTATAACAACAAATACTTTAAAACAGAATATAATAATATTTAAGAACTTTTAAAGAATTTCTTGTTGACTTCATTCAGGCGCTGGGTCTCAAAATGTATGGGAAAATTAAAACCCGACTCGCACTTGACCAAAATTCTACTTGAAATTACTTAACGTTAATTTATTACTATTTATAACTGTAAAAAAATATCAATATAATTATTTAAATTAAATAAAGTTGTTTTGCATGTAGCACTTTCCTCGCTACAGAGAGGTGAAAAGTTTTGTGTTACACACGGGTGCAATAGTAGTCCAGGCAATGAACTGACAACTTGTATGGAAAAAATGTCAATTTTGGAAATAATTTATAATAGCTTATTTTTTATGTATAACGGATATATTATCAATTAAATAGTTACCCAGCGACAAAATCCGGCAAAATTTCAGACATCGAAAAAATGATAAGTTAACTGGCTTCTAAAAAGTCAGTAAAAATATTAATAAATGTTTTTGTCTTTATTTTGGTTCATTTACATTTGCTTTATAATATTCAAGATAAATCGTACAAAAAAAGATAATGCATGCTTCATTTAAATCTACATAATTACTTCCGGGTGGAAAGTTTGTCGGATTCTTGACTAAATCATTTTAGAATAACATTTTCAAATGAAATCAACAAAAAAAATGCTATTATAAATTAATGTTTTTCAAAACCGTATTTTGCCTGGAGTATAGTACATTACTGCAGAGACCAGTAAGTAAGCCATCTTGGACGAGTATGATTTAGCCGGCCGAGCCGAAGGCGAGGTCCGGCTATAATACGAGGCCAGGATGGCACTTATGGTCGAAGCGTGTATAGTGCTTTTCTCAAAAATAAAACAATGTTTGAATAAAAGTTAGAAAAAAAAA
Source organism: Epinotia ramella (assembly GCA_947578815.1). NCBI lineage: Eukaryota > Metazoa > Arthropoda > Insecta > Lepidoptera > Tortricidae > Epinotia > Epinotia ramella. The sequence goes on along the minus strand of OX388220.1, from coordinate 11,560,693 downwards.
TATATAGGTACAGTCACCAGCATTAGTATATGCCATAACAAAGGCAGTAGAAGTAAAAACTTGAATAATTTTAATTTTCCAAAAAAAAAAATTACAAAAAAAAAGAAAAGAAAAATAACAAAAAAGAACATAAAAAAACAAAAAAAAAGAGAAAAAAAAAAGTTTGTCTTACATCAAACTATGAAAAAAAACATGCTACTGCATTCCAATATTGTGGTATTTTAATACGTTTCGTAATATTTTATAAGACAAAAAATATATGCAAGTAATCGATTATAAAAAATAAGTAATCGATTATGTGTATCTAATTTCATGTATTCGTTGGGATATATTTTTTTATTCTGGCAACAACATGTCCTGGAACAGAAAAGTGCCACTTTGATCCCTCCTAGCAGGGAAGAAAAAGCCCTTACCCGAATAGATGATGTGAAAATAACTATTTAACCCCCGTCGCAAAAAGAGGGCTGTTAATATAAGTTTGACGTGTCTGTGTGTCTGTATGTGGCATCGTAGCTCCTAAACGAATGGACCGATTTTAATGCGATGTTTTTTATACGAAAGCTGACGTGATCGAGATGGTTCTTAGCTACGTTAGAACAAAATCGGTTGAGCCGGTTTAGAGATATTGAAATTTGGAATGAAAATATCGCGGGTTTTTCAACTTTTCTAATTATGATTTACTAGCTTCTGCCCGCGACTCCGTCCGCGTGGAAATCGTTTATATCGCAGCTCCATACAAACTTCAACCCCCCATTTCATCCCCTTAGGGGGTGATTTCCAGGATGAAAACTATCCTATGTCCTTCCCCGGGATTCAAACTATCTCCATACCAAATTTCATCGCAATCGGTTCAGCGGTTTAAGCGTGAAGAAGTAACAAACAGACAGACAGACAGACACACTTTCGCATTTATAATATTAGTATGGATGTGTCTAATATTATATGACTACACGTTTGTGCAATTCTAGCCTTCCTGACTACTCTATGATATATCTTGAATGCGTGTTGTTGATACATTCTTCTATCAGCACGGCTATCACAAGACGGCGCGCGAGCTCTCTCGATTTTTCTCGCACTATCCATCTCTCTCTTATTAGAACAAGAGGCGAGTGCGAGGAAAATCGAGAGTATGTCGCCGCCGTCTCATGATAGCCGTGATGGCGTTAAATATTGTAGAGAGTCTGTCACAGCAATCGGATGTTGATTTCTACGAATCGCGTTCGGAGACTGCTGAGAAAATTTGGAGTTTTATAAAGCCTTGAGTGTGTTCTTCTAGAGTGCCTGCCAACCTAACTGATGTCTGGCGCCAGAAAAGATAAGACACCGTAACCATGGTCTGATAGACAATATTTATCACCTCAGCCATCCCCATCTCCGTTTTGCGGATACAATACCCACTGCTGTCCCAGCTATCTCTCATGCAAAGTTGCCCAATCACCTGTGCCGGTAATCGCCATGGCAACTCTTCCCCACTCCGGATATGAACCCCGGCCCTCCCGGAAGCGACGCATGCCTTGGGGTGCAGGGCTGTTATTCGGTACGCGCTAAAGCGGCTCACCCCGCGGGTCACTCGTCACGAAACTAGATCGACCTACGCTTGGTTACTACTCATCGCGGTGCCCAGATATATTTGTAGGTGAGCGTTGGGGTGAGCTTGTGATGTGTAGGGTCGTAGGCTCGGGTTTGTTTTTAATTATATAAACAACTGTTTTTTTTAGACTGTTTTGGCTATGCAAACTCTATTGGAGATTGCATAGCCAAAACAGTGTGGATTTTTAGAATGATAGGCCTGAACTTTACCTTTAACTATATAATATAATCTTGTAAGTCGATTATCACGTAATTACTTTATTCGTACCGATTAGAAACTTTGCGAGTATGTACTTATATGCTATAGATTACAATAATTTGGTACCACCAAGTTGATCTGATGCTGGAGCCAGATGACGAGTCTTCAACTTCGTTTTAGCTTGGGCCAACATTCTCTCGTATGTCTGGGTGTCCGGCTGTCCGGCTGACCGGCTGTACACCTCTACAGGTCGCTTTTCTCATCCGATTCTTGTGAAATTTTCTGAGTAGGTTCGCGCAAGCATTGACAACAATATCACTAACTTGCACCTACTACAATGAGTTAGAGACCGTTGTTGAATACCCGTAAAGCCAGTTTTAGTGCAAGGGGACGATGTACCAAAGATAACTTTACGTAATTAAAAATATTGAAGTATTGGGAGACCAAATATTGTGACTCGGGCACGAGCTGTTTTGACAGTGGCTCGTGCCTGGTTTAAACAACGGGGGATTGTTCTTTTATCTGACTGGAAACGGCCCATGCAAGTAAAAATATTATATGTCATAATCATAACGTGGTTTCTGTATGGAAGTGTGGTAGCGTGGAACCCACGCTAATAAAACTAGTGGCTCTGTGAGAGAACTCTTCTCCTTTCTTTTTTCTGAAAATTTATTTAAAAAAAATCTCTTCTGCTCACAAAGTTTCACGAAAATCGGTTGAGAAATACAACCTGTAGAGAAGAAACGGATATACACGAAAGAATTACCCAAGCCGAAGCAGAGAACTTCAATCGCATCGCTCGCTCATTCAACAAGTTGTCTAAATAACTACAACTTGGAAAAGTTGAAAAACCCCCGACATTTTCATTTCAAAGTCCAATATCTCAAAAACTGCTGAACAGATTTTCATAAAACATGGCTAAGAACACTCGGGATAAAATTATCTATGACACAAAAAAAACTGCATTCAAATCGGTCCATCCGTTTGGGAGCTACGATACCACAGACAGATACACAGATACACAGACACACAGATACACAGACACGTTAAACTTATAACACCCCTCTCTTTGCGTCGGGGGTTAAATAGTCCGGTGTTCCCAATAAACTGTTGTCAAAATATTACAGTTATTATTATTAGTCCATGGGCGACCGAGCTCTGCTCGGGTGAAAATAGAGAAAGTACGGAGAAACCGAATTTTCCTAGGCATGTGACCTAGCTAGATCAATTTTTCGCCACCGTGAATACTTATTCCAAGTCTCATTGAAATCGTTAGAGCCGTTTTCGGGAACGTGATTTCTAATATATATATTTTCTCAAACATGCTCGGAAATGTACGCGTTAATATCACGAAATGAAGACGTGAAGTTTCTTGTTTATGGCTCCCTACATTACTTCTTGGCCTTACGCCAAGAAGTAATGTATGAAAACCCTAAGTAAAACCATTATTGTCCGCTACTCTAACTTTTTAAATTTGCTTACTAATATTAAACTGACAAAGGAAAATTTACATACTGCCAACCACCACTAGACACTGTAAGCATACTTGCTTCATAGAAAAAATAAAAATTAATCTATGGTACTATACTTTATGTGCGGTTAAACATGGGGCTCGAACGGCTTGTTCAAATGGCATGTTTAAAAAATAAAAAAGGCGCAAATTACCTATTATTTAATTGATTATCTAGTATTTATTTTAATTTTAATATTTCCTCACATCGTTTGAGAAAAGTACTATACAATCCTCGGCCGGAACAGGGATTGCTGGACTCGTTGTATTCGGCCTGATGTCTACCCCAATCTCGTCCAACAATCCCTTACTTCACGGCCTCTGCAGTAATCTACTATTATATACAAATATTGCTCGTTTAATAGTATAGGATTCTATAGTAGCTCTAGAAATGGCGAGTCCGTCTTTAAAAAAAAGTTTTTGATTTTCGAAAAAGTGATTGATACACCAGTACCTTTCTAAAGGGGCCCGAATCAAAATCTATAATGTGTCCGTGGCAAATTATACGAATATCCCCACGTTCTTGTCGTATCTTTAAAGATCAAAATGATAGCTAGACGTGACAGGAAAACGATATCCTAGACGCGGTCCTTCTGTCATTAAATCAGGTTGAATAGGCTCTCGAATTACTTAGAAAGTGATGCAATGCTGACGACCACTTCCGCCTAAGTTGGTAGTGACCCTGCCTACGAAGCTGGGTTCGAATCCCGGTAAGGGCATTTATTTGTGTGATGAGCACGAATATTTGTTCCTGAGTCATGGATGTTTTCTATGTATTTTAAGTATTTATTTATCTACACAAGTATGTTTATCGTCGTCTAACAAGCTTTGCTTAGTTTGGGACTAGGTCGCTTTGTGTAAGATTGTCCCCTAATATTTATTTATTTATTTCATTTATTTATTTATTAATCACTAAAGTAACATCGATTGCATATGAAGTAAGTATATAATATGCAGTACTTTATAATATCGATGATGGAATTCATCAATTAACTTCTTCTATAAGCCACGATGATCGATGCGAGTCTCGCATGCCACCAGTCACGACAAATAACTTATTAATATGACATAGAAAAAACTATTTATATTCCTCGTGTGTGTCATCTTCAGGTGAACGTAATGGTGCATTGTCCTACTTGTAGGACGAAATGAAAGACAGAGTCCCCAGGTCATTTTAAAACGGCATGCTGCGTGTCTATCATGAGACGGCCGCGACATACTCTCGATTTTTCTCGCACTATACCTCTTGTTCTAAGTGTTCTAATAAGAGAGTGACGGATAGTGCGACGATCTCATGTTGACGTGCTAGTTGCTACGTTTGTATGGGCCGTCAATTTGTCTCGAGCGTGCTGGGGATAGGTGCGCGTGCGCCACTGCAGCATAGGTGAAGGTGAACTGCTGTTGCGGTGTAGGATTTTTACCCACTTTCCTAATGCCGGCTGTACACATTGGGCCAACGTTGGCGCGTGAGCAAGAGGCAGCTATGTAAACGACAGAGATCGAGTTATAGCCCTCTCCCTCTAACGCATAGCTGCCTTCTGCTCACGCGCCAACGTTGGCCCAGTGTGTACAGCAGGCTTAAGAGCGGACAAGAGCATTACCCTCTCTTTGGCGGCAATAGAGTATAAATTCGATAAATAAGCTTAGCATTTTTTAAGTACATTCACACAAGCAAGCTGCGCACAAAGATTTGAATCGACCATCATCATCATCATCAACATATCAGCCGAAAGACGTCCACTGCTGGACATAGGCCTCCCCCAAAGATTTGAATATTCGACCTTTATTAAGGCGTTAATAGTACATTATGGTCGGAGCAAGGGAAGCAGGCAATTGCTGGCTGAGTATTCATTTTAAACGGACGACCTTGGGAGTAGGTACAACAAGAATATACTTTCTGAAAATGATGAGGCATGCTTTTCTTCTCGCCACTTCATGAAATTGTCGTGCGCCTTTAGATATGTGTCTTTTGGCTTTGCAGGGAACCAATTATCAATAATTGAGCTTGCAGCTTCTTTTAAATCTGGAATATTTTTCACGTCAATTTTCAATATTTTCTGAAAAAACCTTTAGCAACTATACAAGCAAAAACAGAATAATGTTTGCATTGCCGCCTCTTTTTGAAGTGAAGACTTCTTTAGCGGCGCTGAGCACTTTTTGGGATGGGGAAAAATTGTTAAATACGCGACAGAGTTTTGTGACGTCAGATGTGAAGGAGGTCACTTTTTGCTGCTAGCCGATTCGACTTCATTCAAAACTGAACGCTATTCGTAAGAGTATAAAGCCGTTAAACACTTTGTGCAATAGCATATTCTACAAATAAATTTGTAATAATACCAACGCGTCCTTCACCGTTTTGCTATTGAGAAAATTCGAATAGTTCGAATTTGGGCGTTATTCCTAAAGAGATAAAGCTTAGAAAAATATTTACCAACGGCAAAAACAAATTGATATTTTGGTCGCCATCGCCGTCTGCTGTTCTTGCAAATTCGAATAGTTCGAATTTAGACGTTATTCCTAAAGAGATAAAGCTTTGAAAAATATTTGGCAATGGCAAAAACAAATTGGTATTGTGTTTGCCGCCGCCCGTTGGCGCGCCGGACCCCGGCACCGTTGCGCCGCGGCGGCGCGTTGGGCCCGTCGCACCCAACGCGCCCGCGGCCCGTCCGCCTAAATAATTGATAATTGTTTATAAATTTGCGTCAAATTCGTTTTTAGGGTGACACCGTAAGATGTCACTTGACCTGATCGAAAAACTGTTACAATGTTATTGAGTGTTCACTTCTGCCGGCACTCCTGGAGTGCAACCCGGTCTTTTTTTGTTGATTGAAGTGTTACATAGGTTCACACTTCAGTGCTGCCAATTTTAATCTTCTTGCTTCACAATATATTTTACATTCTTCCGTTCTTTTTTGATCCAATAGCGCATAACAATAGGTAGGGGATAGCTTATGTCACTGTCTTCCGGCTGTCTCATAAAGTAAAATGTCGCTTACTTCAATAGTACTTAGCTAATACCAAGGATACGTAAAAGCAATGAGTAATGGCCTTCCTCTAGGCTTTGTGCAGGCTATAACTTACACCGTGACGTGTCAATCGATGGCACACCCCACATTAACCTGATATAGCGGCCAACATGCGTAAGCGCACCTGCTCTTTGAATGCGTGAAATAACGAATTTATTGCGTGTGCAAGTCGTGCAACAGTTAAATAATTCGTACTTTTAAAAGAACATAATCTATGTTTGATTATAAACATTCCCGTTTGCCTCGAGTGGCATATCGAATTATACCTACTGCTTACTCTCAGTAGTTTCAAAGGTATTAAGAATTCGAAAAAAATACTTTGTGTAAGTTCTATTTGCAGTCCATTATTTAATCTGCGGCACATAGCGCTAGCACATTCTCTGCTCCTGCGGAACACTCATACACAAAAGAAGTACCTACCGAGGGCGGCACATCGTACAACATATCACCGCCCAAAGAATCTGGAATTTCCTAGAGGCAACGGGCCTTAACGGTGAAATTTAAAAAAGTCGGGCTGCCACAATAGATCACTTATCGGTCAAAGCGGCATATAAAGGCCCACAAATCAACAATAATAATAGCGCTAGCTTCATCAAATCTTGGGGCGGGAGGATTTAATGAAAAAAAGTTTAGTGACTTTACATAGTACACTGTTACAAAGCATAGTAATCGATCATACTTAGGTAAAAATTGACCCCCAAAGGAATTTACCCATTCGATCAAAAGAAAAGTATAGGTAATAAGTACTTTTAAATGTACACAAAAAGCATGTCCTATACGAAGTACACCTCCTGTCTTCATCGATCCCTAGTCGGCGCGTGCGCTTCACACCTGTCGCAGCTCGCACGACGGCCACTGTGGGCAAGTAATAATATCTCAGTTCATTATTCACCATCCGCTTACATAATGTCCCATTACTGTGGCCTATTTCATAAAGCTAGAGAGAACAGAGCTCCCGAGGATGTGTTGTGTTGAGAATGGGACCTGCGTTCGTCTCCTATCTTCACAACGAATCAAATCAATAAAGGGTCAGCGTCCATAGGCTACGGAGTCTAGGTACTTATTACGACCGTATGCTTGTTTGCCACCGTCTTAGTATACAAAAAATACCATTTCACAAGTCTAAATTGGCAACACTTGTCCAATCGCCGGATAATTTTACATAGGTACAATACAATGTGTCGCCGGTAAAGACTTGTTAAATTGTAGGTACTAGGTACCTTGTAGCTGCCACTGGGCGCAGGCCTCTTCTCATAGATGATAGGGAATTGGTTGTAGTAACAACTCTCGCGCAGCACCGGTCCGTATTGAAGCTAATTATGACTAGCGATCTTACTACATCGCAAACGAGGGTTATGTCGTGTGTCTGTCTGTATGTCTGTCTGTGGCGTCGTAGCTCCCAAACGGATTAGCCAATTAGATAACAGTTTAAAAAAATTGAGGTATTGAACTTTGAAATGAAAATGTCGGGGGTATTTCAACTTTTCTAAGTTGTTAATTATCCGTAAAGTGCCCCACATGTATGTTGTTTGTTTACATTAAACTGGCTAAGATGACATACTCAGAGAACTCGGTGGCTGTATGAGTCAGGCTGCGGCCCAAAGTTCCCAGTTTCGAGAAAGAACAATGCACAATGGTCGACCTTGGGCCACCACAGATTATCCGCAGATCTACGTATGTCAAGAATATTGAACCGGAAAATCTATATGTTTTGTAGTTTATGTCATCAATATTGTTTTAATTTGTATTTTTGAAGTGAAAACTTCTTTAGCGGCGCTGTGCACTTTTTGTGATGGGGAAAAATTGTTAACCTCGCCACAGGTCACGTGACCGTAAGATGTCACGTGACCGTAAGATTCGACAGATTGAAAATTCGTAAGACGGACACGTGACCTGATCGAAAAACTGTTACAATGTCATTGAGTTTTCACTTCTGCCGGCACTCCCGGAGTGCAACCCGGTCGTTTTTTATAGACATTAGATATTCTAACCTTCTAGTTCCACCATGAACAATTGAAGGTACCAAATTATTGTATTTTCATTTATACTTAGGTACAACATGTATAGCACTATAGCTAGGGTGGTACTTCTTAATGGCGAAGTGAGCGGAAATCTACTTGCAAGCTTTGATTACATGGTTACTCGCAAATCAAGATGAAATTACATCACCTGCGTGTGTAATTTATAAAGAGAATAGCGACCACAAACCTAATCATTTGTATTAATCAGCTCCTTTATATCAATGCCATGTTAGTGTATACAGCTCTTTAATTCCATTGGCCCTTGCGTTTAAAAAAAAGTCACGTTCGAAGTTCAAAGCTTTCAGATAAATTATCTCAGTTGCGTCTTCAAGCGAGACGATCCTGCGAACATAGGAGGGAGATAGGTAATGGTGGAAACGCGCGAGAAGAAAAGGGACGTACGATGCGCATCTCAACTGAGACTATACGGCAACGTCGCGTTGACCAATCGGTGGTAGCCACCTCTTTATACTTTTTCGAAATTTTTGTTTTGTTTTCCTTTTGTGTTGCGTTTGGAAACTAATGGATAACCTCTAAGCATTTTCTTTGTTAGTCATTTGGTTGTGGAGCGATTATATTTAGTAAGATATAGTATTATATTTGGTAAGTGATTTATTTCTAAACAAGATTACCTACTAACGAGATCTTGTCTACTTATAAATAATTTCCTGAAATAACTTCAAATATATATATCGACTAATTATCTGGCCTCTGCCTCTGCCTCTGACCTTAAACGCGTATAAATTATAGCTTACTACTAAGTACATGAAAGCTTTGACAAATTAATTTCGATAAATTTGCATGAAAAAGTAGGGTCATTTCGCCGGTTAGCGACCACCTAATTTAATGTGCCGGTGGGCGACCACTTAAGCTGAGTTGGTGAACTGAATGAAAGGATATTTTCACGGTTTTTTAGTACATTTCTATTCTAAAACAACAAAAAAATGCATGTACAGTCAAGGAATTTAAATACCTACCCATTTCGTTGAAATGTCGTTAGACATTCGCAATGCATTAAGGTCGAAACTTCTATTTCAGTAATAGTATTGAAATGTCAAATTGTCAATACATATTTATTTGTCACTTCACATTACAGATAACCTCTTTGCGAAAAGTTATCATTTGCTTTTCTAATTACGAACATGTTTCAGTGTCAATCGAGAACTCTGAAAAATAATTTTCAATTACGTTATTAATTTGAAAAATAAAATACCTGCCGCTAACCGTGATCTATTAAGAGCTAGAAATAGCAGAGTTACACCAGGAAGTGGGGATTGAGGAGATAACACGTTTAAAATTTCAGTTCACCATGTCAACGTAGTTAATCTGGTTGCCTAGTTACTAACATATAACAATGCATGCCTATGTCAAAGGAACGTCGTGCTCTAGCTAGCTCTTATGGTGACAGTTTGCTGTACAATATTGAGCCTTAGCTGGGTCGGAAATTAAATTCCTTGACTGTACAAGTAATTGTATTGAGACAAGTGGTAGAATTTATGTTATCTTCAATAGAAAAAACCTTCTCCTTCAGGTGGTCGCTAACCGAAGGTGGTCGCGTAACCAGCAAAATGACCCTACCTCTTACAATCATCTAAGCTTCCTAATAAGGAAGCTTTGATCAATTATTTTTCTAATTACTCTGCAAGAACGATCATGTGAAATGATAAAAGTATACCCGGGAATTTCAGTCGCTTCGTCATTATTATAGCGATTACAATTATTCAGTCAAAACCAAAACAACGAAGGAATTCGTTCAGGAAACGATAAGAGCACAACATTTCGTTCGTGAAAATATAGCGATGAAATAGCTCTCTCTGTGCGTGCTGTACTGTTGCGGGAGGGTTCCGTACAGGGCCTGATTTACCCACAGGCTAATAAGGCTAGAGCCTAGGGCGCAAGTTAGAGCCTAGGACTAACCAAGGGGGCGGCGGGCGCGGCACTGAGCTATAGCCTAGGGCGGTCAGAACTCTAAATCAGGCTCTGGTTCCGTACCATTTAATAAGATACCTATTTTTACATAGAATATTACCTATTGAAATTTATTTGATCACAACTCTGCCTCAACCTCACTTTCGCTTACCAAGCCTCTTGCCATCCCGGTCTTTAGATTTACAGTAATGTATCATATAGTATAGGTAATTACAGTCTAAACTTGAAGTCATTTTACACGTTGAGTGTTAATGTAAAATCATTCGCCCACCTAATCTGTTCATTTCTTTATTATTCTCATCATCACCCTATTTTAGTCCACTGACTGAAATAGGGCTTTTCAATTACACGCCACTGAGCAAGATTTACCTACGGCTTATCTCATCCAGCTCTTGCCAGCCACCCAATCTACGTTTTTTTTAAATCAATTATTGTCCTGTCATTGACCCAAATCTCATCAGATAGTAAGCGACAACGGAGCCTAAGATGAAGCTCACGGTAACCCAACCTATGTCGTCAGCGCCTATTTAATAGTGGGCCTAGGACGTCTTACACTAGGCCTTCGCCGATCCGGTCTCTTTACTATGTCATAGAAGATAATTTACTTAAAAAACAAAGTTTTAACCGACTTCAATTTAGTACTCCGCCAAGCCACGAGAACATTTCCACATTTATTTTCCAATTTACCACATGAACTGATTTCCGAAAGAAAATGCGTTGATTATTAGAGAAAAAAACCCAATCGCTGTATGTGGCCCGATAATATTTGAGGACTTCCGTCGATTCCACAAGGATCATCTTTGGTACTTCATTAGCTGCTATTTCAACGGAATCTTATCAGAATCTGTGACGTGCTTTTGTACTTTAAGTACATAATTGAGGAATTTCATAAGTCATCTGTGGTCTTCATCATCAGTTCCACTCCACCAAATTTATGATTTCCGGGTGTAAATACACGAGATATGATAGAAAATACCAAAATCACTACATGCGTGCCTAATATAATTGAGGAGTTCTCTCAATTCCTCATGGATCCCATCATCCAACTAAATTTAAAAAAAAATGGGACCCACCTGGATGCATATACTTACTAACAAAAAAAACCTTTCGAATCGGCTCATCAATGACGGAGTTCTGAGGTAACAAATGTTGAAAAAAATAAAAAATAAAATACAACCGAATTGAGAACATCCTCCTTTTTTTTTATTTCGGTTAAAAAGTAGCGTAAGCCGTTGCGTGCGTGTCTTGCCCCATTGCGAATCTCGTTTGTGGGACCCTAAAAATATTGCGTGACAATACCGAGGAATATGAAAGTAGACAAAATTTATCCATGCCGCGTTAACGTATGGCGTTCATTACCGCGTAGATCCCACTCTTAGAGAGACTTACACGCCGTAGGTTTTGTATAGACATAGTACCTTTTGGAAGTGAGGCAGTATGCCACGTATTGCCGTCCGCATACATGACACTTGTGTTATAAGTGCACGGAAATAAAGTTTTAAGAGCTCAAGCGTTCATGAAATAAATTGTAATGCATAATGTGGTCTAGCTAGGTAGCTGTTATCAAGCAATAATTGTAACGACCAATATAGTTAACTAGCTGTTGCCCGCGACTTCGTCCGCGTAGAACTTTTTACCGTCTTTGTTTATTTTATTATTGTAGGCGGAACCTTAATTATCGCCGACCCAAAGTTCTACCATCTTAACGGATGAATTCCGAGATAAAAACTATCATATATCCTTCCGAGGGTCTTAAATTATCTGTACGGAACATTTCATCTAAATCCGTCCGGGGATTAAGCGTACAAGGTACAGTCGACAACACAGCTAACTGACCATACCGTGTTTATATAGAACCTTATTACAATGCACTTAAGGTCAGATTAGATTTCCGATGGTCAGTTAGCTGTGTTGTCGACTGTACAAGTGCGATGAATAAATAAATAAATAAATAAATATAAATAAATATTAGGGGACAATCTTACACAAATCAACCTAGTCCCATAGTAAGCTCATTAAAGCTTGTTTTATGGGTACTAGACGACGATATATATAATAGATATAAATACTTAAATACATAGAAAACTTCCATGACTCAGAAACAAATATATGCTCATCACACAAATATTTGCCCTTACCGGGATTCGAACCCAGGACCTTCAGCTTCGTTAATGAATTTAAAGTGCTAAATATAAATAGAAAACTCCGTTTTTACAAATACAAACATCTTAAGGATGATCAACGGACGATTCCGCTTAATTTTTTTTTTTCGTTTTGTATTAATGAAAGAGGTACATTACTACAAAATGTTTGCCTAAATCTGTACAGTAGTTTAACTTTTCATTTTGAAAGCAAACTTATCTAACGCTAAAAGACGTAGAACTTTCCATCTCCGGGGATGGCCCCGTTCCCATTTAACGCTGTTAGAGAATAAATTATTCTGATTATCCAAAATATTTTTTTTTATTTAACAAAATATACCTTCTTTTCGGTTCTAGGAGCATCATCGCAGTTCAAACCTAACCTAACCAACATTTCTGGTACCTGTTCGGTTCTGTAAGGGTCGTGGTTCTAACCTAACCTAACCTAACCTACTTTTCTGCTAGCAGTCAGATTATGTATTTCCTCCTTGGAGGTTGAATTTTAAGAAACGCTGTAATTAGTTTCCTAGTCTTTAACCGAAGTTACAGATCCCTACTTTTTAAAATTATCTTGTTCCCCGTACAAACAGCCAACTCCTTTTAGCCCATTTAGGGGATGAATGTTTTTAACCCCGTTATGGAATCAATTTCAAACAGTCTAAAACAGAAGTCTCTTACTTTATTAATGTCTTGCTCTTCATACAAACTTTGAACCCCCTTTATCCCCTATAGAGGATGACTTTCAAAAAAATCTGAATTCAGTTTTGTAATCTTTTACTATAACATTTTCTTGGTCACCATATCCCGGTGCCATATCCAATCCCGTTTTAACCCCCTTAAGGGTGGAATTCTTCCAAAATGCTGAAAGAACTTTTTTTAATTTGATAAGAAATCTCTATATGAGAGAGTTGGAGACTTAAAACGGTGTTAAGTCTCCAGCTGAAAAAGAGTGTTTCTCATCCAAACCTTGCATACCTTTTTAACATCCCTAAGGAAATCATTTTCTTAAAGGCTGGAAGTACAATTTTATACTTTATTAAGTAATCTTTCTGTAACGTTTCAAGTCTCTAGCTAAAAAACAAAGTTTCCCCATTCAAACTTTTCACCCCTTTAACGCCCTTATAGGTGGATTTTTTCAATACGTCTAAAGTTCTTTTTTGTATTCAAATAAGTAATCTGTCTACAAAGTTTTAAGTTTCTAGCTCAAAAGGAAATGTTTCCCTCATACAAACTTTGCACCCCTATTTAACCCCCTTAGAGGTGGAATTTAATAAAACGCTGATAGTTTATTTTTTGTATTCTGATAAGTAATCTTTCTACAAAGTTTCAAGTTTCTAGCTCAAATAATTAAGTTCCCTCCATACAATCTTTGTACTCCTCTTTAACCCCCTTAGGGGTGGAATTTTCTAAAACGCAGAAAGTACTATTTTTGTATTCTAATCAGTAATCTTTCTACAAAGTTTCAAGTCTCTAAGTTCAAATAATAATGTTTTACCCATACAAACATTGCACCCCTATTTAACCCCCTTAAGCGTGGAATTTTCCAAAACCCTAAAATATTTTTTCCTGTATTTTGACAAGGAGTCCGTACACAAAGTTTCACGTCTCTCACTTAAAATTTTACTCCATCCTCATACAACCATTCAACCCCCTTTTTGCCCCCTTGAGAGTGGAATTTTCAAAAATCCCTTCTTAGTGGATACCTGCGTTATATAATCTACCTATTGTGAAAAAAACAGCTTTCTAGGTTCAACGGTTTGGGCTGGGCGTTGATTTAAGTGAGTCAGTCAGTCAGTCAGGACTTTTACGATTATATATTTAGGTAATAACAATAACATTTTAAAACAATTAACTGTACATTATTACAGAGGCCGGGAAGGAAGGGTTTGCCTGCAGAGTATGATTTAGACGGCCGAGCATAGCGAAACCGGATAGTAATAAAAAAAAAAAAACTTTTTTTTCATGTAATAACAGCTAGCTTTAATTTATATTGTAGTTGTATATTGTGAAATAAATAAATCTAAATCTAAATCTAGACACATATTTTGTTAATATTTTGAATAACTTAAAAACTAAGTGTTAATTTACTTATTTACTAAGGAGGTTACCATTTGATAACACTAAAGGATAATGCGTAAAAAAGTTTCGTTGAAAAGCCCAGTGGTACGAGCGGGGGTTCGAAGGTTCGAACCCACGACCTCGAGATTAAAACATCTGCATCAAATTGGTTTTGACTCCTAATGTTTGTAGAAAAGTAGGGTATTTATTTGTTTTTGGTAGGTATTGTATTTGTTATACCTAGATACTGAGCACTCCCGCCAGATTGTTGGGCAGCTGCCTCCAGTCAAGCTGATCTATTATATTGACAGACATTCTGATTTAATCTATGAGTAATGATTTCAAGAATAATACATACGTACAACTAAGCTAATCGACACAACAATCGCTAAGTAAGACATCTCTTAAATGCTAGTGCGTATGTGAGCTGCAGAGCTCGTGACAGAGATTTAATTTTATTTCAAAAACTGAATCGACAAATAAATCCATTTAATTATCGATCGCGATCACAAAATTTCACGAGAATCGTTTGAGAAATGCGACCGAGGAGAACAGCCGGGCAGATCTACAAAAGCATTTTTGCCCGAGCTGAAATGGAGAACTTTGTTCGCCACGCTTTTCTCGTTCAATGTGGGGGCACGGCAGTGCCTCAGCCAAGTCAAGCAAAACAGCGGCACGGCCGTACCATACTTTTCTCGACGCAGTTCAGGCCATTTTCGGCCCCCCTATAACTCCGTTGTGGATAAAACTAGAAGCTTGAATTTTCAGTAACCAAGCAAGCATTGTATATACAAGGTATATTTAAAATTTCAGTCAATTTGAACCGGTAGTTTAAGAATTATAACTAATTAAAGTTTCTTCGTTTTGTCACTCACTCACTGACTGACCGATCATCAAAACTCTTAGGCACTTCTCGTAGATATAGGAGCTTCAAATTTAGAATACAATTACTGTTTAGTGTATATATCAAGGAAATACTAAAATAGTTTGCAATTTCGGTCCAGTTTTCTAGATAGATCATCAACTACATATATAATTATTGCATAATTGCCAAGTTGCAGAATTTTATTTAGCAAGCAAATAAAGATTAGGTAATACGAATGCCTGAGACTTGGCTCTACGAAATATCTCTCAAGTTTTTACGGTGGAATGTTTTTTATGGGATTACTTTTTTTAGCAATTTACAATATACTGCATACACACTTGCTGAAAACTTGTCAGAAACGTTATGGTGTTTTCCTGTTTTGCATGATACAAAGTACACAAACCACATTCGGGAATATGTGCTACCTTACCTAACTTTCAGTGAAATTGCGCAACTATTGAAACGGAGATAACTCTTATACGTGCGTGCCTGTGTTCTTATTAGGTATAAATAGGTAAGTAAACCGGGGTTACTTTAGGAAAAATTGGGGCTACTTTGATCATTTAGAATGTAGTATAAAATTTAAAATTAAGATAACAGCAAGATAAAATACTAATATAATCACTGCCACAGTTCACCCACAAAGATTGTAAACACAATGATTTCGGAGAAAAACCTATTTGATCAAAGTTGCCCCCCGAATCAAAGTATTCCACCGTATCAATTTTTTTTCGCGAGGCTTTAGGGATCCGATAACTGCCCTATATTTAAATTTACATTCTCTTAGGATTACCAGTCAATGAAAAATTAGCTTGCTATCATCTTCCAGGGTTTATTAAAAACTGCAGTAATCTGCTTAAATACACTCAGAGGCAATGAAAACGGGTCACTTCCCATGGCTTAGTTTACAAAGTGACCCGTTTTCATTGCCTCTGAGGTAGCGTACCTTCATAGTTCACATTGGGAATTACACTCGGAGGCAATGAAAACGGGTCACTTTCTAAGTAATCCATGGGAAGTGACCCGTTTTCATTGCCTCTGAGTGTATATACCCGAGAGTGTATGTATATTCATACTCCACTCTCAACGAAACTGCTACGTAGGCACATACATCTCCCATCTATCTGAATGCACTCCAAACATGTTTATTATGCGTATCGCCACAACCTTATCTAAATGAATCAAACGCATTGGAGCGACAAACTATGTATCCAAAGCCTCTCACTCATCTAATAATATATTCAATTCAACCATCTGAGCTGCCTCCGCGCAGGTTTCTCACGCATCCATACGCTCCTTACATGTGTGCGTCTCGTGCATGTCCGCTAAAGGTTATGAAGTTATCCTCTCCGGAGATTTACAAACAATAAATTATAGACTTTATACCGATCGAAGCACAGTTAATTTTCTAGTCCCATTCGGAGGGATGTTAAGCCGTTTTAAGAGGATTCGGTAAGTAATTTATTTCATTAGGAGAAGGCAGGATACATGTCCCTCGGAGTCTTCACGCAAGAGTGACCGGCTGGTCGAAGCATGTCCAGACGAGAAAAAACACATAATGACCCCATCTTTATATTTATGCGAACTCGCGAACCATTTAACTCGATGGAAGAAACTGGTCGGTTTTATCTTTTGTTTAGCAGTTTCCGGTGGAATAAATTACGTCGCGACACTATACGGTGTCCTCAGGTTATATAAGGCTGGCCTCGATTAGGTTTCTTTTGCATAATTAACAGTAAGTTAAGTATCTGTACGAGTACACCTTGGTGTATTTGCTTATGCACTTAATTTATCTATTTCTGTTAAACCTTGCACCCCCTTAATTACCACTGTTTCATGTCAGTGTAAACTACAATTTTCTGTAAGACATACTCGTAACAATATTGATTATAAGTAGTAAACGGGTCGCCTCGTCCATCCAAAGGAAAAAATCGAGGAGTGTTTCCGCTTTAAAATTCAACCTATTCAAACCTATTTTCGTATAAGTACAGAACATTGAAGTACTGAAACTTTTGATTCATATATTTATCTAATCAGAATCAGAAAGTTCAACTTTATCATTGCGTTTTTTCACAGCTTTATGGGGCACGACTACTGAGGGATTTTATCCATTCGTTCTCGAGAAAATGGGTCTTGATAGACAGACGAACGACGATGTGATTCCATATCCGGACCAGAAATATTAACCGCTTTTCCTTTTGAACCTTAAAATCAGAATAATACTTCCCTCCAATATGTAACTTGAGTTCCAAAAAGACCTCGGGAAAGTAAAACCTCGCAGTGTCAACCAGCCCAGTCATGAGAAACCTTTAGGACCCTCAGGCGAGATGCGTCTCAGCTGCTTCATGCATCGGCAAATCCTACCCCTCAGACCGCTTACCCACCACGAAATTAAACTTTAAACACACGGAGCTTAAGCTCAATATCCAATAATGTATCTAATTCTTCCAGAATGTCGCGGTTATCAAGAGTAGATTTTAAGTATATTGCAGAGGGTTCAGTTTGCAGTAACTGAGGACCATTGTTGAGGCCCTCATTGGAGTGATCTACACAAAGGTCCGTTTATATAGGTCGGCTCATGTATAAACTTCTACGTTTTTGCAGGCTTTAGAGGCCATCGTTAAGTTAGGTAGTTATTTGGAGAATTAAACAAGACGATTGATGAAGATACCGATATTTCTTTCAAAAACACAATTGTGGTACAAGCTTTTGTTACCGACTGTACTCTTATGCACAGTCATCAACTACTCGTTGGGAGGGTTCCAATCGGTGATGATAACTGCTTCAAAATTCAGTAGCAGGGTTTTGTCAAACCCGAACATACTAACCAACGAACTAACATGCCAACTCGGTCGACTCAATAAGTCGACTCTGCACACAACATTTTAAAACCGCATACTGGAATAACATTTAATTTCTAAGTAACAGAAAATAGTTTCCGACTTAGATATTGCAGACCCCACTGTGTATACAAAGTTTCATGATATTCTAGCATGTCGTTTTTCAAATGAGGACCAAACTACGTTTGTATGGACAAGTTACATATCACAAGGAGCACAAGTTTAGTGAGTACCCAATTGATGTGTCGATAACTACGTATTCAAATACCTGAGCGCCTCGCAAGTATTTAGGTCCATCTCTCATCGCATTAGTATTCCTTGGACGCCTGATCTCTTGATACGCAGAATCCGCACGCCGCAGTGAAATCGCAATGCTTGTGGGCTACTTAAAGCGTATGTACCTGTACAAGGATAATGTATAGTCACTGTTATTTGGAACCTATATTTTTAAATGGATTTTTTTATCGCTTACCAAAAAAATACTGACTGCGCACTAAAAAATACCGACTTGCACATCAAAATTTCACAAATGCACATCAAACTCGAATTCTGATACCCGATTAGTATTTTAGCTGTGCTTTCATCAGTACTTTTAGGTGGTTAGTTTTTTATAAGTAATGTGCCTTTAAATACTACTTTTTAGGGTTCCGTAGTCAACAAGGAACCCTTGTAGTTTCGCCATGTCTGTCCGCCCGTCCGTCCGTCCGTCTTCGGCTTCGCTCAGTATCCCTTACTGCTATAAAACTGTAAATCGGCATGGGTATATAAATCAATCACGCCAAGAAAACCGTAGAAAAATCTTGTTTTTTTTTTTTATTGAAAAAAAAAAAAAAAAAAAAAAAAAAAAAGTTTATTGCCACAATTGAGTTTTACAAAAATATATATATATGAGAGACTTAACTTGATAAACACTTAAGGATAAAAAATACAGCAAAAAACATAAAGTAACTCTGTAGATGCGACTGCAGCTTCTCTACACCTAAGTGGGGATGGGGACGTAAGTTTTTTTCTCGGTAAACCCAGTGTTGGGTATGGCTGGACAGCTTATAATTATAATTGAAGTGAAAACTTCTTTAGTGGCGCTGTGCACTTGTTGTGATGGGGAAAAATGGTTAAACTCGCCACAGGTCACGTGACCGTGAGATTCGAGAGATACTCGCAACAGGTCACGTGACCGTAAGATGACACGTGACCGTAAGATTTGACAGGTTGAAAATTCGTAAGACGGACACGTGACCTGATCGAAAAACTGTTACAATGCCATTGAGTTTTCGCTTCTGCCGGCACTCCCGGAGTGCATTTTTGAAGTGAAAACTTCTTTAGCGGCGCTGAGCACGTTTTGGGATGGGGAAAAATTGTTAAATACGCGACAGATTTTTGTGACGTCAGATGTGAAGGAGGTCACAAAACAAACTTTTATATTTTGCTGCTAGCCGATTCGACTTCATTCAAAACTGAACGCTTTTCGTAAGAGTATAAAGCCGTTAAACACTTTTTCAATAGCATATTCTGCAAATAATTTGGAATTTTCTTCACGCGTCCTTCACCGTTTTGCTATTGAGCAAATTCGAATAGTTCGAATTTGGACGTTATTCCTAAAGAGATAAAGCATTGAAAAATATTTGGCAATGGCAAAAACAAATAGGTATTTTGTTCGCCGCCGGCCCGTCGCACCCAACGCGCCCGCGGCCCGTCCGCCTAAATAATTGATAATTGTTTATAAATTTGCGCCAAATTCATTTTTAGGGCGACACCGTAAGATGTCACGTGACCTGATCGAAAAACTGTTACAATGTTATTGAGTTGTCACTTCTGCCAGCACTCCCGGAGTGCAACCCGGTCTTTTTTTTTTCGAGTCATGATGCCCTTCCCCCCCCCCCCCGCCAGCTAAATGGTTAAATAACTAGTTACCGAGTAATAAAGGCCAACTTTCGTACAAATTCGGCCTATGCAACCATTTAGTTGGCGCGCGCATGTCGATGTAACTAAGATAGACAGGCAAGTACGAAGAGCATACAGTACATACGAGTATATCGGGCTAATATTAGCGAAGGAGCGAGAAACAAATTTGGGGGTACAGTCGCCTTAAGGGGCTGACAAGACCTTATTTTGTTGAAATTGATGTTTTTAAGCAGTTTTTTTAAGAAAAACTACTTGTTCTAGCACATCAAAAAAAATATATGTTAATATTCACCATATTTCAAAGAACGTGGACGGCCTCGATACATAATTGGACGAAATCGGCTCGATAGAAAATAACTGCAAAGATTGGTCTTAAAATCATCTTAAACGGTTCTATGTCTTTATTTTTTTGACGTATGGGTCTGCAATTAAAAATATGAAGTCAACATATTCATACCTAAACCGCTAACGAGTCACATTTCTCAAATAATCCACACTTTTTTTTATTTCAATATTTATGCACTATTATCTTCAAAAACCGGGCCGCCCAGTGACACTCGCTCTCGTTTACTCCGATACAAATAGACAGTGTGCGCGCTATCCCAAATCCTCAAGGCAATTTTGGTGTTGACAACGCCTTAAGAACTGAGTATCGCCGCTCGTGCAGATGTAAATACGCATACTCGATCGTATATCAGCGGCCGAACGAATATGAAGCCACAGGCCTCGTGAGATCGTTGCGCAGGCGCACTTAGAATGCGCAATGACTCACGCACAGGCACAGTCGTGTCTTACCGTGGGTCAATTAAGATTTGACTATGGAAATAGGGTTGAAGTGGGTTGTGGTCGATGCACCAGCGATCTATCTATGCAATATCACAATTCCTGAATTTATCCCCAAACTGGATCGGAGAATTTTGTTTGACTTCAATTATATTTAAATTAAATAAATGTTTGAAGGCATTAAAATTTATAATTCTGGTATCATCAGCCAAGTTCATATTGCCATCGTTGTGGTTGGGACTTTGTTTTTGCTTTTAGTGGTTTTCTGACGAGATAACTCGATTGTCCTGAATGTCAATTGTACCTAAAAATTTAAGATATAAGAGTAACATATTTTAGCTAACTATCAACTGGGTGACGCAGACAAAGGAAATGGCGGGACGTTCTGGATCTGGATGCATGCCTCAGATATTGGCTGAAAGAAGCACTAATTAGCTTCTTACAAATACTTCTGGGTTGGAAAGGTAACAAACCTCTGGTAACAAAATCATGTTTTGTAACTTTAATAACAGCAACAGATAAGGATCAACTATTTCAAAGGCGTTTTTAACGACTTCGTAAAAGGAGGAGGTTCTCATTTCTCAATACGTCGGAATCTTTTATTTTTAGGGTGTCCGTCTGTCCGTCCGTCTTCGGCTTAGCTCAGCAACCCTTACTACTAGAAAACTGAAATTCGGCAAGGGTACATAAATCAATCACGCCGACAAAACAGTAAAAAAAAATATAAAAAAAAAAATAGGGTACCTCCTCTACACCTAAAGTGGTGATGTATTTTTGAAGTTAAAACTTCTTTAGCGCCGCTGAGCACTTTTTGGGATGGGGAAAAATTGTTAAATACGCGACAGAGTTTTGTGACGTCAGATGTGAAGGAGGTCACAAACTTTTATATGTTGCTGCTAGCCGATTCGACTTCATTCAAAACTGAATGCTATTTGTAAGAATATAAAGCCGTTAAACACTTTTTGCAATAGCATATTCTGCAAATAAATTTGTAATTTTGTTCACGCGTCCTTCACCGTTTTGCTATTGAGCAAATTCGAATAGTTCGAATTTGGACGTTATTCCTAAAGAGGCTTTGAAAAATATTTGGCAATGGCAAAAACAAATTGGTATTTTGTTCGCCGCCGGCGGCGGGCGAGCCGGCCCGTCGCCTAAATAATTGATAATTGTTTATAAATTTGCGCCAAATTCATTTTTAGGGTGACACCATAAGATGTCACGTGACCTGATCGAAAAACTGTTACAATGTTATTGAGTTTTCACTTCTGCCGGCGCTCCCGGAGTGCAACCCGGTCTTTCTTTTCCGTTAAACCCATTGTGGGGTATCGTTGGATAGCTTGGTCAAAAATATTATGGGTTTTAAATCCCATTTTTCAACTCAGTAATTCGTTTGCGAAATATTGGGCTTTAAAGCCCAAATTTTTGCTCGAGTCATGTGTCCCCCCTGCCGGTTAAATGGCTACTACTGGGGATGTGAAAAAATTCGTGGCAGTAGTGCATATAATTAATTTAAAAGGAAAACTATATAACCAGCTAAGTAGGCATAACTAGTTACCGAGTAATAATCGACCAACTTAAAATGTACTTGAAAAGGTCAAATTTCGAAGAAATTCGCCCGACGCAACCGCGCCATTTAATTGGCGCGTGTCGATGTAACAAATACTTACAGACAGGCAACGACGGAACCCTACACTGTTCGTGGCCCGACAAGCACTTGGCGATTTTTTATGTATGTTCCCCGATTACTCGAAGACTACTGGACCGATTTTGAAAATTCTCTTTTTGTTTGTAAGGGTATCCTTTCCAAATGGTCCCATGCTCATCAGCTCAGGGTGACCCATGATGATGGTTGGATCCTAGGTAACTGATTAGAAGTCGGTAAAAAATTGTTCGATAGCTAAACTAATATCGGTTTGATATGGCATAAATATACACGTGACAATTAAGCCAGCAATAAACGTGGCCATGGTTGCAAAGAAGACCGTATTGATACAGTACGCGAGTATTTCATTGATAAATCGCGAGGCACAATGGATGTCTGTGACATGACACCAGGAATGTGCTGCTGTTATCCTTCCACTTACGACTACTATCGAGGCAGATCTTCGACAATTCAGAATACAGCACCAGTTGAACGAGCGAGCGAAGCGAACGAAGTTCTCCGTTTCAGCTGGGCCTATTTGCTTTTCGTATGTGTCCGGGGTCTGCCTTGATGTTCCTACAGCGGCGCTACCACGAACTTCGAAAGTCGAAGTTCGGGTATTTCCATCTCTATCGCACTCCCTTACTCGAGTGACAGGGATGCATGTATTACGAACTTCGACTTTCGAAGTTCGTGGTAGCGCCGCAGGTCGCATTTCTCAACAGATAGTCGTGATTTTTGTTGCCGATTCGGTTTCTCGAAGGCAGGCTAAGTAGGCTCACGAGTTCTCTACAGCTCGCAGAGCCACTAAGTGTAGTGGTTTATACTCGGAGAGAAACGCAATGTTAGAGGACTTATGAGCGTAGATTTTCATTCGGCACGTATATTGGTCTCAGAATAAGTATGTTTCAATAGTAATTTCCGTCAGCTATCAGTATCTATCAGCTTCATACAGTCTAACCGTTGATCTTGGGAACGCAAATCTCCAGCCAATATTGATTCTACATAACGTGTGATACATCTGTTATCAGCCGTTATCATGTTTAAGAGCAGTCAATATCAAGGCTGGGATTATCTGACAGCCCTGTTTAGCGTAAACGGTTAAATTCGTTGAAACCCATTTCGGTTAAACTAGTAGCTCTGTGAGCTGTAGGACTAGTAAACCAATCGTTTATCGTTTTTACAAGCTTTATATTAACTTGCCCTGTTAGTATGTATGGGACAAATCTTGCAAGTTAAATTTGATCCACTTCCCGGTGACCGATTGAGCTGAAATTTTTGGTAATAAGTATAGTTTGGATGACAATTCAATATTATGGTACCATCGAGCTGATCTGATGATGGAGACAGATGGTGGCCATGGGAATTCAGTAGGTACTTAACCGACGTAACCCCGTGAGTTTGGGTTCGTTAGAATCGTCTCAATGAGTAGTTAATGATGGTATACAGAAAATTGCAGTCGGCAATAAAAGCTTGTACCAAAAATGAAATTTTTGACAGAAACTTATTTTAATTTCGAAAAACTGAACGACAGGAACAATCTATATAATTATTGAACCTGCTCACAAAATTTCACGAGAATCAGTTGAGAAATGCGACCCGTAGTGGAGAACAACCGGAAAGCGGGACAGCGGAACATCATAGAATTTCGTTCGCTTCGCTCGCTTGTTCGATTAAACAGCAACAACGTTTCTAATCCTAAAATAGCCAAAGCTGGCATTAGCATCTCCGGCATCGTGGCATCAGTATGGGCGCCGCATCTCGGGGCAACGCACGCCGCTTCCGCACTTTTGGTTTTTTCTTCCTTTCGACGAAGATCAGCATTTGCATGCTCACTTGCAAGCCTATAGTTGGGATGAACCATACGTAGAGTTAATATTCTCTAGATTGGCACTGTATTATGTTATTGTAATAGTTATTTGTGCAACAAGAGAGCAAAGTTTGTTTTTGCTGCGAGTGCTGATTTTGAGTCCTGAGGAAGCGAAAGATTCTAAAATTGAATCACGAGCGTAGCGAGTGATTCAAAGTTTGAATCTTGAGCGCAGCGAAGGACTCAAAAGCACGAGATGCAAATACTTTGCTCTCGAGTAACACATACAACTTTTCACCTCAGCAGTGAGAACATATTCACATAAAAAATATATAATAGTATCACGTACCTGTGGTATACGTTCATAAAATTTAAGATTGTTTAAACTAGTAATATTTAATTAGCTAGCGTAATAAAAATCATGTTTACCTATTTATTATGAAAAACGGGGTTTATTCTGAAATCTTTTATTTAAATTATGGTCAATAGAAAATTCCTTTGTATATAATTATTTTGGTAATTTAAACTTGTTAATTTGATACTCGTAGTTTTCGAACGTGTTACTTGTGTTGCGTTATTTGGGGGTCTACTTTGAAATTCGATGGTCGAACTATGGAAAGGGACAGCGCTAATAAAGTTCAAATATTCTGAACTATTGACCCCATACGACGAAATGTCAGTGCTCCGCATCAAAATTAAAAAGCTAGTTTGTCTCACGGAGTGAGCAAAATCGCATTTTGCACACTGTTTTCACGCAGCAAAATATGCTTGTTCGAGCTGGTGAGGTGAAAAAGATACTCTCAAACTAGTGCACCTACTACTCGTATTGTACCTATTTCAAGACTGCACACTTTTTTGACACTAATTTATCATCATCATATCAGCCGAACATAGACCTCCCCCAAAGAGTCACTCCACTCGAGAACCTTTCCGCCCCAACGGCCATCAGTTCTACGTGCTATGTGCCCCGCCCACTGCCACATAAGTTTAGCGATTCGGAGGGCTATATCGGTAACTTCGATACGAAAAGAAACTCCCAACATAGCCCTCTCCATAGCCTTTTGGGTGACTTTGAGCCTTCTTATGAGGCCCATAACTAATTTATGCATTCATCAAAATCAGTGTCGTTCTCAGAGTAAAGATATTCGTTGTCACTAATGGCATAAGCGCCTACTACAACAAAGACCCTTTTCATAGATAACGCCACAATTACTTATATAACAGGTATAGAAAATACACATATAACGTACCTTCAGATATTTGAAGCCATAAGAAAAAGAAGTCTTAAGAAAACAGAGGAAAAACTATGACATCACAGTTAGTAAATCGATCAATGGAATCTACACGATGCCAATCCATTTTCTCCGAACCAGTGAATGGCTGGAGCGTTCATTCATCGCATTCGATCAGGTATAACGGTGACCGCGGGTCTATCAAAACACCCACCAGTAAACCTTGAGCTCCTCCAAGTTCCAACTAACCAACGGTTGTGCTATGTCTGCTACGGTAAAGAGGGGCAGGGGAGTTCAGCGCGCGCTGGTCGGCTGAGAGGATGTGTTGCATTCAAATCTCGGTTGTCGTCTTCCGCGAAGTCATGTCATGTCATACTGTATGGCTACGGGGAGGCGAGTGTGTTCGGAGTCTATAATGGTTTCGCAATGTTTTCTTATACGTGAGTGATGACACTGATGACAAATAGGAATTACTAATGGAAACAAAAAATTGTAGGTACACTGCGCCTGATTTCGCTATGCAGAAATCAAGACATGTAAATAATTAGAACGGTAAAAGAGCGGTATTAATAAAGCCAAGGGCACAACAGTATTGCCATTATTGTGGCAAATAAATCCTATTCTATTACCTACTATTAAACGATTTGCAATCACGTTCTCGGTAACGGCTCTAACGATTTCGATCAAATTGTGGAATAGGTAGGGGTGAAAAATCGATCTAGCTCGGTCTCATGTCTGGGAAAAAATATTTTTCTCCATATTTTCTCTATTTTCAACCGAGCGGTGCTATCGGTCGCCCAGGGACTTTAAATAGCAATCTGACTGTCGCAGGAAGTGCGATTCAATCTACATTTTCCGCATTGGTGGGTTGAGTAGCTGCGCCAGATCCGTCACACCAAGTACCTACTCTAGTTCAGGGCTGATAGCGACCAAACGTAATCCTCCCAAAACAGTCATCATCCAGTACCAAATCATCTCAGCCGTCCAAACATCGCTATCTCGGAACTAGGTTAGTCCGTTATCGCGATAATGTCTCAATAATTCGTTTCAAGTCTGTTTGTGTTGCACTCTACGCGAGTCGAATACAAGTTCCTTGTAATCTTATCTCCAAATAGAACGTTAGTATCTAATTTGTATTGGAGAGGCCGAAGCATGGACATGCTTAGATCAGTAATAGGTGTGGCATAAGGTATGTGGCGTGGCTCGATTAAAAGAAGAGCATCATGAACAAGTTTTGGAATGCAGTTCCTTATCGCTGCATACAACTGCTGGCTGGAACGTGCTAGTCAGACATGTAAATTTCTGTCAAAATGTTACTGTTGGTAACAAGACAGGCGACCTTCCGCCGCCATCATCTAACCATCTCGAAGGTACCATAACATTGCAGTGTGCAGCTTGCGGAAAAAGCCCAGTAAAACTAACTAACTAACTAACATTGCAGTGTCACCGAACTAACTTTCTTATGTAATTACGAGTATATATGCCAAATTACAGTCCATTCGGCAGCTAGTGGGTGTACAATGGTAAGTATACAAATTTTTTATGGTAGTTTTTTGAAGTGAAAACTTCTTTAGGGGCGCTGTGCACTTTTTGAGATGGGGAAAAATTGTTAAACTCGCCACAGGTGCCCTTAAGATGTCACGTGACCGTAAGATGTCATGTGATCGTGAGACGTGACATTCGAGAGATACTCGCAACAAGTCACGTGACCGTAAGATTCGACAGATTGAAAATTCGTGACACGTGACTGATCGAAAAACTGTTACAATGTCATTGAGTTTTCACTTCTGCCGGCACTCCCGAAGTGCAACCCGGTCTTTTTTTTCCGTAGTTATATTTAGTTGGCGATTCCTATTCCTGATTTTTTTTTTGTAGGCACCAAATGCTGCTCGAATATTTCGCGTATATTGTTGGATTCGATGTGGGTTTTACATGTTGGTTTCAAATTATTTAGAAAAAAACAAGTGGCAGGCAATAAGAAAGAAGTATCCCATAAAAACATTCCATGTAAAAAAGAGCCCAAGTCTCGAAACTCTTCCACCGTAAAAAGTTGTCTGATATTTAGTAGAGCCAAGTCTCAGGCATTCTTATTAATCTTTATTTGCTAGCTAAATAAAATTCTGCAACTTGGCAATCACACAACTTTACTGCATTTATGGATTTTTGCATAGTTACTTAAAACTATGTCTATGTAGTATTTTGTGATTGCCAAGTCACAATATTGAGCTAGCATATAACTATTAGTAAGAATGCCTGAGACTTGGCTCTACTGATAAATTGAATGTGAAATATACCGTGTTTATACAAGGTCTGCTTGATTACTGAAAATTCAGGCTTCTAGTTGTATCCACAACGAAGTTATAGGGGGGTCGAAAATGGCCTGAACTGCTTCGAGAAAAGGATGGACCGTACCATTCTTTTCTCGAAGTGCCGCTGTTTTGCTCGAATTGGCGGGGGCACTACCGTGCCCCCAGATAACTTAGCAGTGATGGTTATAGAAGCTAAAAATAATTCTCCTCACATGCTCATCATTTAATTACCTCATATCCACATTTATCTCATTTACAAAGTACATTAAAGCAACGAAATTGGAATTTTCAGTATCTCGATGATTTGGTAATAATAACAGTCCATTTTCAGGCTATTTCAGGTAGCAATCGCAGATAGGATATCTCGAGTGACGGCCGTCTTCGCGGATATCGCGATTAAATGACACACATCCGCGAACGAGCTCTATTATATACGTTAATCAGCAGTATTTAATTAAATACTATTAATAATTTAATTAATTAAGGCTTTTGCCAGCGAATTCGTCTGCGTAAACTACCCCCGATTTCATATCCTTCGGCAATGATTTCCGAGATTCTTAATAGGTATAGTGAGTTTGAATCCTGATCATGAACACACGCATTTGTGCCAAATTACATCTAAATCCGTGTAGCCATTTTTTCGTGATTGAGAAAAAAAAACATCTTAATGTATAACACCCAAGCTTTCAGCTTTATTAATTTTATTATATTAGTTGATGTTGGAGACACCGCAAGACACCCCGCGACACCGCGCCGCGACAAAGTGTCGATATCGTCGAACGGGATCGCCACCCGCGCCCGCTGGACCAGACGCTATTCGATCGCGCTCAAGCGCACACCCTACATTTTTGTAATGTGTGTAATTTTTTTATAAAATTAATTAAAAGCTAAGAGAACTTGAAAACGTTGTCGAATTATTGAAGAAGACCTAGAAGAATGTTGTGTAACAATGTTGAGGAACATTGTTTGGCGACCGTGACAGGACAGAAGAACTGCAATGTTAATAATTTGTAATGAGAGGAAATCTTCCCTTCAATCAAATATTGCTCATGGACTGGCCTTTATTATGAAATATAGTAAATACTCTTGTAATCATCATCAGCTGGTCGATTACGTAGCGCATTGTACGTGCATATATCTAAATGTCACTTTTTTAATGGGAAAATTACAGTTGAATTGTCTTAACATCGGTTCGAAAATTATACGTGTTTACCCCTCAGAGCTCCCGAGTATGGGCAGTGTTGAGAGTTAGGTCCCTGTATTTGACTCTAGCTGGCTACACATTGAATCCTCAAAAGGTTCAGCAGCGCATTTGTGATTCCTCTGGACTCGCAATTGTCCATAAGCTATGGTTTATGCTTAGCATCAGGCAGGCGGTATGCTGGATTGCCACCGCAAGCCGTATAAGAAAAAAAGACCGGGTTGCACTCCGGGAGTGCCGACAGAAGTGAAAACTCAATAACATTGTAAGGCTTGATTTCCTCCTACGCTGACGTCGGTCGCTGACGTCGGTCGCTGACATCGGTCGCGCGTACGAATATCCACAATATCAAGTGGGCCGCCGCACTGCAACGCTCGGCGTATTCAATACTATTCGTACGCGCGATCGACGTCAGCGACCGACGTCAGCGTAGGAGGAAATCAAGCCTAACAGTTTTTCGAACAGGTCACGTGACATCTTACGGTGTCACCCTATAAAAATGAATTTGACGCAAATTTATAAACAATTATCAATTATTTAGGTTGACGGCCCGCGGGCGCGTTGGGTACGACGGGCCCAACGCGCCGCCGCGGCGCAACGGTGCCGGGGTCCGGCGCGCCGACGGGCGGCGGCAAACACAATACCAATTTGTTTTTGCCATTGCCAAATATTTTTCAAAGCTTTATCTCTTTAGGAATAACGTCTAAATTCGAACTTTTCGAATTTGCAAGAACAGCAGATGGCGGTGCACGGTGGCGACCAAAATATCCATTTGTTTTTGCCGTTGATAAATATTTTTCTAAACTTTATCTCTTTAGGAATAACGCCCAAATTCGAACTATTCGAATTATCTCAATAGCAAAACGGTGAAGGACGCCTTGGTATTATTACAAATTTATTTGCAGAATATGCTATTGCAAAAAGTGTTTAACGGCTTTATACTCTTACGAATAGCGTTCAGTTTTGAATGAAGTCGAATCGGCTAGCAGCAAAAAGTGACCTCCTTCACATCTGACGTCACAAAACTCTGTCGCGTATTTAACAATTTTTCCCCATCCCAAAAAGTGCTCAGCGCCGCTAAAGAAGTTTTCACTTCAAAAAAGAAACCGTACAATGAATGTATGAAAAGTTTTATCTTCGTTCAGATAACGTTAAATTTGTGAAGTGTTTCTACTGAAGTCGGTAATCGGCGCAGCCCGTGATCACGCAGCGATAAATGTGTTTGCTCCTAATCGCTAACTTGCCTTTAGTAGATAGATACCGATAAAGATGATCTAATTTTACAAAAAAATCTCTATCTTCAAGTAGCAGGTTGAGTATTACAAGCTTCTATTTAACTTGCACTGATCGCAAGTAAACTAACTATAAGATTCTCACAAAATTTGCAACCCAATTTTCAGCCACTTGCCGCCATCCCATTGCGCTGAAATTTCGTATAAGTACTTAATGTACTCATCGTTCATCATCTTTTATCTTTCTAGCGTTATACCCGGCTGTGCCTTTTAAGTAGCCCGGGGTTAGCTTTGACATCCTCAGGATTTGGCATTGGCACTAGTTTTACGAGAGCGACTGACCTTCCAACCCAGAGGGAAAACCTCATTGGGATGAGACAGGTTTCCTCGCGATGTTTTCCTTCACCGAAAAGCTAACGATAAATATTCCGCACATATATTAAGTTCCGAAAAACCCACGACCGCCGCTTGACAGCCGCATGCCTGAACCACTACCGTAGCTTTTTACTTAATTTAAGTTCGTTATAGCTCAATATTATTGCACCACCAAGCTGATCGATCTGATGACGGATGACAATTAGACATACATTGCTGGGTCGATAAGTAACGATGCTGTCCAGCGACCGCCTTATGCTCGTCGAGCCAACGATGTACAGTCGAATTGTTGTTGTCAGGTAACAACTGTGTTTAGGAACCACAGGGTCCACTTTCCAGCATCATCTCCTCTACTACGCCAGACACGATCTTCGGAAATACAATGTAAGAAAAAAGTTAAGCTACTGGGCGTAATACCGGCTATTGTAGCTCTGTATGCCTGAGTTTAATGAAGCCCTTTATGAGCATGCAAAAAAAACGTGCATCACTTTTTTCGCAAAAGAATAAGTTTCTGTCAAAAAAATCATTTTTGATACAAGCTTTTATTGCCGACTGTACTTTTCTGTATACCGTCATCAACTACTCATTGAGACGATTCTAACGAGCCCAAACTCAACGGGGTTACGTCGGTTATTAAGTACTGAATTCCCATGGCCACCTTCTGTCTCCATCATCAGATCAGGTCGATGGTACAATAATATTGAATTGTCATCCAAACTATACCTTTACCCAACATTTCAACTCAATCGGTTGAAGATATCTGCTTCAAAATTCAGTTGCAAGATTCCACCCGGACAAACAGACATTGCAAGTAAATGAAAAGCTTGTAAAAAGTAACTACACAAGTCGATCTATAAACACGGCAGAGCAATTTTACACAATAACAGTATAACCGTAATGAAAGGTAAACAACTCTTCTTTCGCTCAATCGAAAAACGCTGCATAACATAGGACAGTGAGTACGTACATGCGTTGTTTCTTGTGTGTGTTAGTGAAGGAGGGAACACCGGAACCCGCATCGCGCAGGCGCGGCCCTGAGCATCCTTATCAGTTGGGTGACTCTGGCGTAGAGCGAGAGGTAATTCTCGAACTGCTAATGGCGAATTCAATTTTAATGAGAAATGTCTTTATCTGTCATGCGCATACGGCATGGCAGTGCCGTTGTCAATTTTCCATTTGTTATGAATTACAGTAAATCGATATTAGCAGTCTATGTTTGTATTTACATGTGTTCCACCGTAGCGTTTAAGATGATTAACCGATTTTGATTAATGAGGTATCAACCGATTTTAAATTAGGCTCTTTGTATGAAAAACAAGTTTTTGAAGTGAAAACTTCTTTAGCGGCGCTGTACACTTTTTGTGATGGGGAAAAATTGTTAAACTCGCCACAGGTGTAGGAGCGTAGGAGGTCACGTGACCGTAAGATTTAGTGTTGCCAGATGCCGCAATACAAAAAGCGGGAGCTGCGCTTTCAAAACGCGGATTTTTAAGGCGGTGCATTGGAAAGTATCGGATGAGGGGGAAGTTTTTTTTTTGAAAATTAAAATTATTCAAGTTTTCATTTCTGCCGGCACTCCCGGAGTGCAACCCGGTCGTTTTTTTTTAGTTACTTTTCCGTAGTTGGGAAATATCAATTTGAACTTTGTATGCTTGTTAACAAAATGCAAAATGACAATGGTACATAAATCCAATGATAATGATACATCGCAAAATGTTGAGACTGTCCCCATCGTGCATCGTTATCGGCGACGATGTGTCAGTTCCACGTCATATGCGCGCGCGCCGCTGTACCGCCATGAGTACAGGAAATGTGCGTTTCTTCTGTTCCTGAAACTTTTTACAAATCAGTTGTCTACAAAGAGAATATGTTGTCTATGAAAAAAAGTCTGCATTCATTTCCGACACCTAACCATTCATGTCCACACGTATGTCGCACGTCCATTTACCCTTTATATTTAACCACTCGTAGCTGTACCCCGCCCGCGTAATGCAAAGAACGCTGGCAAACGCGCTGAATAAAATATAGCATATTGCTCTCCATCTAGAAAGTCCATTCAAAGTCCTTTGGCCAACACCGCCTACAGATATTCGCATTGCCTGCTCCATAAGACCATACTGTACCCCTACTTCTGTCTCCACTACGGAGACAGAAGTAGGGGCGCTTTTTAGGGTTCCGTAGTCAACAAGGAACCCTTCTAGTTTTGCCATGTCCGTCTGGCCGTCCCTCCGTCCGTCTGTCCGTCAGTCTTCGGCTTAGCTCAGTAACCATTACTACTAGAAATCTTGAAAAGGATAAAGGATGTAATATTTTTCTCGTTAAACCCATAGCGTGGGGTAAAGTTGGATTGGCTTGTTCAAAAATATTATGGGTTGTGGTTCATTTGCGATATGTGTCGTCGTCGTCGTCCCCCCTGCCGGCTAAATGGTACAACATTAGTTACTTAGAAAGGCCAACTTTCGCACAAATTCGGCCGACGCGACCATTGAGTTGGCGCGCGCGTGTCGATGTAACTAAGAAAGACAGGCAACTGCGGAACCCTACACTGCGTGTGGCCCGACACGCACTTGGCCGATTTATTTACATAATGGTGTCTTTGTGAACTCATATTTGCATTCAAAAGATTAATTTAAGTCATCATCCTCCTAGCGTTATTCCCGGTTGTGCCCTTACGACGCTGTCAACACCAAAATGCCCTTGAGGATTTTGGATAGCGCGCACACTGTCTATTTGTATCGGAGTAAACGAGAGCTAGTGTTACTGGGCGGCCCGGTTTTTGAAGAGAATATTACATAAATATTGAAATAAAAAAGGGTGGATTATTTGTGAAATATGACTCGTTAGCGGTTTAGGTATTAATATAATAGGGAATATTCATGATATTTTTTTAATTTTTTTATCTATTCTATAAGTAATTATATAACCGGAAAAAAATATAACACTTTCACAATATTATTAAATAAGCTAAAAAAAAAAAATTAAAATTACTATCATTTTCGGACGATCAAAACGCCACCATTTTGGCGCGCTCATTTGTGACGTCACCGTGCAGCTTAGTGCACGGCGGTTCTTAAACAAATTAACAACAAAGTGTTTGATTCACACTTTTAATAAATGTGAGTGATTAAAGCTTATAAGATCAACTTATTGTAATGGAAGAGCACACAAAAGCTTATTATAAATATTGTATTGTCCCTATGTGTGAAAATCACATTAAAACTGCAAATATTTTCATATGCCCAAAGGTGCAAATATAAGGATAAAGTGGTGTAAGGCGATGAGGAGAGATAATGTATCGTGCTTGAGTAGTTTATATTGTTCTGAAGATCATTTCGACGTGAGTATTAAATATGTATGTACCTAAAATCTTTTTTATTACGACTCGCGAACAATATAGGTAAACAATAACCTAACCTCAAAATTGTATTATATACTTATTCATAAAACTATTCTGATTCCCAATTTTTTTAGTTATTAATGTTACAAATATTATGATTTTTGTTGATCAACGTTTTAGCTAAGTATCTTTGTATCTTTCTTCGATCAACAGTGCAAACTGTTGATCGAAGAAAGTTAAAAGAATTTAATCCTTTTTACTGAGTGACCTACACAAATTTGTTTTATTTATAAGCCTTGACGAAAACAACCTAGTTTGTTAAAGTTCATAAAGATGTTCTCAACATTTAACATTCCTAATAGGTACCTACATATCTTTGATTATATAATACTAGCTTCTGCCCGCGACTCCGTCCGCGTGGAACTCGTTTATACTATCTCTATACCAAATTTCATCCAAATCGGTTCAGCAGTTTAAGCGTGAAGAGGTAACAAACAGACAGACAGACACACTTTCGCATTTATAATTTATTATTAAGAGGGGGCGCTCCGCGAAATCGGGGTTCTTAGATTGAATATTTACCTATGACAAACTAAAGCGAATGCCAGGAAAAAGAACATACCAAAACTACATCATATTTTCAATTGAATCGTCTGAACAAAACCATACAAAACCAAAATTGCCTCGATAGAAAAGAACCGCCAAAACATGTCTTATTTTTACTCAATTTCAATAGTGTGAGGTTCCCGTGCATATAAATTAAGTAAAAGTTGAGTGTATAATAGCTTTTCACATTACCTAATGAAAGTACTAGCGGGGTATTTTTATGTAGTCCCTTTTCAGACTTATTGAGGTGAAACGTATTTGGCGTATAGGCCTTTTTTATTTAGCGCGATACCCTTTCTCCCGTCGCGTGTTTCGTGCGGTTCTGTATATCTTTTGTTGCCGTTCGCGGGCGGAGTCAGTCGTAATCGCTCCGCTGAGACGAGAGGACTACGTTCTGTGCTCTCACGACAGCACGATGAACATAATTATTTCAATAATATTGTGATCCAGTATATTCGTCCAGTGAATGAACGTATCATTACATTCCAGTAGATATTTTGCTACATTTTGAAATAATATATTTAAAAGTCGACCTTAACATATAGATCTTAAAGTTCAAAATACAACTATAAGATTACGCAGCGATCGGCGGGTGACCGGCTTCTTAGAATAATTTGTGCAGTACATGCAAAACTAGACGAACATTTTTCTGTCGATCGTGTATTTACTTTATGAAAGATTATCACTATCACTATCACTACATAGTTAGTATAAAACAAAGTCGCTTCCCGCTGTCTGTCCCTATGTATGCTTAGATCTTTAAAACTACGCAACGGATTTTGATGCGGTTTTTTTGAATAGATAGAGTGATTCAAGAAGAAGGTTTATATGTATAATATAGTATCCGTGCGAAGCCGGAGCGCATCGCTAGTTGAGAATAAATCCGGTTATGTTCAAAATCGATGTCTGAGAGGTCTAAATACGAATTCATAGTCAGAAATATTTCAAAAAGTGGTCGCATTATTAAAAATTTTTGAAACATTCATTGTAAATTAATATGCGCGTTTTTTTAAAGAACAACATACATTGGCAGGCTTCTCGAGTGTGAAGATTCTAGAAATGATGTCCATTTTGAATTCCAAGATGGCGGACATTGCTTTTCGAATTTAAACTTTCGTGAGACGTGTTGAAACAGTACTAATAATTACACGGTTCAACTCACGTATTAAATGTCACTACGGGCGACATGTTTCGAACTCTTCGGGAATTCTTCTTAAGGATGTGTTTTCGCGGCGGTGTCGCTTGAATCTTGTCGTGATTCAAGCGTCACCGCCGCGAAAACACTCATCCTGAAGAAGAACTTCCGAAGTGTTCGGAACATGTCGCCCGTAGTGACATTATTGACATTGTTTTTCTTTAAAGTCATCACGGGTGTCGCTTTTAGGGTTATCGAGAGTGCAGATTCCAACAATTATTGCCTGCGAACTTGGACATTTTGATATTAAAACGGTGAACATAATTATGCACTTTTTCTTTAATATGTTCAAAATTGATAACTAAAGGGCCAAAGCGTCTCCATTGTCTCCAAGTACGAATCCGAGATCAGAATTGAAAAATTTGGCCGCCACACAGTAGTGGCCTGAAAATCTGACTTTCATAGACATGATCGAAGTTTTCATAATATATTATAGTTTTTTTTTAATGCTACTAATAAATTCACGGTTAAATTCACGTATTAAACGACACGACAGGCGACATGTTTTGATCATTTCGGGAGTTCTTCTTCAGGATGAGTGTTTTCGATGTTTGTTTTGAAGAAGAACTCCCTTAGAGTTCGAAACATGTCGCCTGTTGTGACATTTAATGCGTGAATTTAACCGTGGATTTATTAGTAGTATTTTAGACATGTCTCACAAAAGTTTAAATTCGATTATAGCTTTTTTTTGCTTTAGGCTTTTACTAGCCATTATTATGCTAGCTCACAACCCTTACGTGATTTAGTAAAAAAACGGAAGGCCATATTTCAGTTAAAGCTCCGGTGGTTTTTTAAGCAACAAAATGTAGGTAGTCCTTGGGTAATTAAAGTAATTTGTACTCTATAAAGTGAGTGTTTTCGCGGCGGGGTCGCTTGAATCTCTTCGTGATTCAAGCGACACCGCCGCGAAAACACTCAATCCTGAATAAGAACTCCCGAAGAGTTCGAAACATGTCACCCGTAGTGACGTTTAATACGTGGGTGAACCGTGTAATTATTGACATTTTTTTTTCTTTAAAGTCATCACGGGTGACGCTTTTAGATTCCAACAATAGGGGCGTAGACACTAAATAAAATAATGTGATATTTTCTCGAAGAAGGATAAAAAAATTAGTCAAATGGAGAAAAAATCAACGCAAAAGGTTAAATAATCACGAAGTTATAAGTGTCTAAAGTTTTAAGAAGGGATGTGTTCTGTCCCTTTTTCGCAAAACGCAACTTCATATGAAACGATGACGCTGGAAGAATGTGACGTCACAGAAGACGGCAACGTGCCGCGCGCATCGTGGTCGGCGACGCCGTCGACGCGGCCTGCCGGCAGCATCCTGTAATGTGACGTCACACACCGTTTGCGTTTTCTCTCTCTAACAAGCAATATTAAAACGGTTGTAGCTTCGTAATTCTTTGAGATATCTGAATGGGATTTTCATCACTATGCATATTTTTTTGCCTTCTTTCTTTTGGAGTAATAATAATTTTCGAGTCTGCACCCGAATTATTGCCTGCGAAGTTGGACATTTTTATATTAAAAAAAGTGAACACAATTTTGCAGTTTTTCTTTAATACGAGTATGTTCAAAATTGATAACTAAAGGGCCAAAGCGTCTCCCTTGTCTCCAAGTACGAATCCTAGATCAGACCCCGTATCATGGTCGGCCTTATCACTCGATAAGTGACAAGATAGGGGCATCTCTCGTTCTATCAAACGGTGTCAGCCAGTGACGGACGCTCTATCCTGTCACTTATCGCGTGATAAGGCCGACCATGACACGGGGTCAGAATTGAAAAATTTGGCCGCCACACAGTGGCCTGAAAATCTGGCTTTCATAAACATGATCGAAGTTTTCATAATAAATTACAGTTTTTTTTAATGCTACTAATAAATTCACGTATTAAATGACGCGACAGGCGACATGTTTCGAACGCTTCGGGAGTTCTTCTTCAGGATTAGTGTTTTCGATGTTTGTTTTGAAGAAGAACTCCCGAAGAGTTCGAAACATGTCGCCTGCCGTGACATTTACGTTAATTTTTTAACCGTGGATTTATTAGTATTTTAGATATGTCTCACAAAAGTTTAAATTCGATTATAGCTGTTTTTTTGCTTTAGCCTTTTACGAGACATTATTATGCTAAATTACAACCCTTACGTGATTTAGTAAAAAAACGGAAGGTCATATTTCAGTTATAGCTCTCAAAACTGACTTACCTACTAGCGAAAATTATATCTTCAAATATAGGTACTTACAGATTTTGTCTTTCTTTCCACTTATTATAATTATCTAAAGGTATTCATCATGTTTCATCTGACTGTCGGGGCATATACTATGCGAGAAGGAGCGGGGCAGCAATAGACGCATCAGCGCGGCAGGTACGGGGCGCGCGGGTGATTTCTGATTTTTCCCTGGCGATACGCCCCCTCTTAAGTAAGTATATATAAAATATATAATATAACTAGCTTCTGCCCGCGACTCCGTCCGCGTGGAACTCGTTTATATCGTAGCTCCCCCCATATCCCCCAAAGGGATGAAGTGGGGGTGAAAGTTTGTATGGAGCTACGATATAAATGAGTTCCACGCGGACGGAGTCGCGGGCAGAAGTTAGTATATATAATATATAAAGTTATAGTATAGTAAAATAGTATATAGTATGGATAAATATCTACTAGTTTTTTATTCCACTTATTTAACAAAGACACCTATTTGAAGTAGTTTAAAAGTCTAGCTATTTGAATCGCCAAAATAGGTTATAATTATTTAATTGACCAATCTCACGAGTATAAAAACAAGGAACATGAAAATTTATTGAATATCTGTAACTTATTTACCTTGCAGCTTTTACTCCTCTTAGTTCAGCGGACGTAAAGTCACAAATATTTGCGAAGTACGTATTAAATTTAGTCATCATGAACACATCAATTTTAGGCAGATTATCCGACTGTGCCTTGACAAAACCGCCTTCAGTCATTGTGGCGATTCTTTTTTCACTTAATAATTACCAAAAAACACTGATTATTTATCATAAACAGCGGCCAAACAATGCGAATAACTTTCAATAATCATACTAACGACCTGCACGGTGACGTCACGTTTCGCTCCGCCAATAGCGTTGCGTTTTGGAAATTTGCGAGGGAATTTGAAAAATAGTACTTTTAAACAATTTATTTTATCAATAGAAACATGATAATTTGAAAAAATAATCATGTGTGTATATTTATTAAGCAATATAGATTACACGTGATTTTTTTTGTCCATTTCTAAATCAGATGCATATTCCCTATTGCAGACCCATACGTCAAAAAATAAAGACATAGAGGCGTTTAATGTGATTTTTTAATACAGTTGCTCAAAAAGTGGTACTTTTTGTGGCTGCGTAGCGTACGAGAAGCTCAATTTCTCGAACTAGTGCTTTTTACTTTTTAGTTCCAAACTATACTTTCGAAACGCAGTAATTTTATATTAGATTTTTTACTTGGAAATTATGAAATTAAAAACGCTTACGAATACTAGGAGTATTTATTTAAAGTATTCATTAATATATAAATGACGAAAAAATATTAAGAATTTGCATTTTATAGCCTACTCTGTCTTAGGTATCTATGTATGAAATATTTACTTTCCTAAAAATCGTTCTTTGATTTGGCTGAATGATACAAGCATATGCCTAGAAAAAAAAAGTTTAAAAGTAAATCAGCCCGCCCTTTTGAAATAACTTCTAACATTATTTAAACACATTAACGCATATAAATATATAATTTGGTACGAGAAGTTATAAAAAACTATTGAAAGTGAGTGATTCAAACATTGATATGACACCACCAGACATTCGTGCTAGAGCAGCAATTGCCAATGACTGTGTTATTCCAGAAAAATCTAAAAACCAATATAATGCCGTCTATGTAAAATTTATCGAATGGAAAACCTTACATAACGCAAAGTCTTTTTCAGAGACTGTTTTGATGGCCTATTTTCAAGAGCTGTCTGAAACCTATCGGCCATCAACATTATGGTCAAAATATTCTATGTTGAAAGCTGTTATAAAGTTAAAACATGACATGATATAAAAACTTACACCAGATTGACTGCTTTCTTAAAAAGGCAAAGTGCAGGATTTCAGAGTAAAAAATCGAAGGTACTAACAGCTGAACAAATTGAGACGTTTATTAATGAAATGAAGCTCCAGATCAGCAACATCTTGCTACAAAGGTATAAACTTAAATATAAATCTAATAAAATATGTACACAATTTAAGTAAATTAACTCTAAAAAATAAAGTAGGAAGTAAAAAAAAATAGAATGAAATAAACAATTGTCTTACAATATATAATAAATATGTAACTTTGTTCATAGGTTGCTCTTATATTTGGAGTCTGTGGCGCATGCAGACGCGAAGAGCTCACAAATGTATCAGTAAAAGATATAGAAACACATGGGGACATACTTCTTGTCAAAATACCAAATACAAAAAATAACATTCCCAGGTCCTTCACTATTGACGGCCCATTTGCAGAAATAGTCAAGAAATATCAGAGTCTGCGGTCTTCTAAGGGCAAAAGTGACCGTTTCTTTCAGAATTTTCAAAGAGGAAGGTGCACTGCCCAGGTAATAGGCTTAAACAAGTTTGGGAATATGCCGAGAGATATCGCTCAGTACTTAAATTTGCCTGATGCAAATCTTTACACCGGACATGCATTTAGGAGAACCTCTGCTACATTACTTGCCGACTCAGGAGCAGACATAACAACTTTGAAGAGGCATGGAGGTTGGCGGTCAAGTAATGTAGCAGAAGGATACATAGAAAACTCCATTGATAACAAATTAAAAATTGGAAAACAAATTGCAAAATCAATTGATGTAAAGCCGCAAGAGTCCACAGAATTTTCGTCATCCACATTCCAATCTGGTCTTAATGTACCTGTTAATACTGAACCTCAACCAGGACCGTCACATGCTAACAACACTTTGGTTACACCCAGCCCTGTTAACCAACCAGGACCGTCACGTGCCAACAACACTTGGATTACACATAGCCCCTCTAACTTTGACCCACAGGAATTATTACAACAGCAGGAACCTGAAAATACACCATGCCTGACTAGTCAGACACTTAATTTACATGGAAGAACTCATAACATAACTATGAACTGCACTAATTGTACCATTAACTATAATTATTACTGAAAATAAAATATTTCTGATATCAACCTTATTTTAATACAAATATATATATATTTTTAATTCTCATTTAATCACAAAAGCAAGTAATTCTTCTTAGACCTCATTTGATATAGTTCTCTTTTCGTAATGTTAAACATAATCATAATTTCTTCTAAACATGGTCATCAACGTGGCACTTGAGCAGCAGTTGTAGGTACATAGTAATTGACTGGTTGACTTCCTAGGAGCCGCTTTGAGTGAATATTATCCTTCCGCCAATTTGTTAGGGACCTGCAAAATGTTAATAATTTAGTAACATTTATAGATTTCACCAGCTTCTTGTTCAAAAAATAACCTTAAACATAACTAATAATGTGATTTAATGTTTCTTTTACCTCTAATTATCCTTGATAATCTTCAAATATTCAAACAATTCATGATATTTTAGTTGTAAACGTGTCCTTGGTCACATGTCGCAGATCACAAATTTGGCACTAAAACTCTTGTTGCATGATCTGTTTCTATTTGTTGATACTGTAATGTCTTGTACTTCTGTTTTGATAATGTTAACGGTTCTAATTAATGTCGTTTCAGTATTATAATTATCTGCATTGGGCTGTGGTAAGCTAAATATTATCCTTATGAATACTGTCAGTGTCAACTGCCAAGTGTCAATTTAGTTTCTCAACTCGAGGCCGATGGCGCTGATTCCAATAGTATGTTGTCACTGTCAGTGTCATTTGTAAACTATGGGTTCGTTCAAAAATAACTTCGAAGCAAGCATATTTTATCGCAATGATATATTAATTTATAATTTTTTCGCAATTGTATTAAAAAACGTCGTTTACAACACGTGTGAAATGTCTTTTACCACTCGTACCGAGTCTTGCCACTCGCTTTCAGCTCGTGGCAAGATACCTCGGTACTAGTGGTAAAAAGACATTCTTTTCACACTAGTTGTAAAATGTATTATTAAGACCAATCTTTGCAATTATTTTCTATCGAGCCGATGTCGTCCAATTATGTATCGAGCCCGTCCACGGTCTTTGAAATATGGTGAATATTAACATACGAGTAGGTATATATTTTATTTGATGTGCTAGAACAAATAGTTTTTCTTAAAGAACTGCTTCAATATCATCAATTTCACCAAATTAGGTCTTGTCAGCCTCTTAAGGATCCCGGGGTCTGCTTTGGCGCCTACTCCCAAGATTTGGGCCTATAGCACTAGTTTTGAAAGCAATCACCTTCCAACCCAGAGGGAAAACTAGACCTTATTGGGGTTAGACCTGTTTCTCCTCAGTATGTTTTCCATCACCGAAAACCACTGTTAACGAAAGCAACTGCCATCGGACCTTCCAACCCAGAGGGATAACTAGACCTTATTGGGGTTAGACCTGTTTCCTCACTATGTTTTCCATCACCAAAAACCACTGTTAACGAAAGCAACTGCCATCGGACCTTCCAACCCAGAGGGAAAACTAGACCTTATTGGGGTTAGACCTGTTTCCTCACGATGTTTACCATCACCGAAAACCACTGTTAACGAAAGCAACTGCCATCGGACCTTCCAACCCAGAGGGAAAACTAGACCTTATTGGGGTTAGACCTGTTTCCTCACTATGTTTTCCATCACCGAAAACCACTGTTAACGAAAGCAACTGCCATCGGACCTTCCACCCAGAGGGTAAACTAGACCTTATTGGGGTTAGACATGTTTCCTTCACCGAAAACCACTGTTAACGAAAGCAACTGCCATCGGACCTTCCAACCCAGAGGGAAAACTAGAACTTATTGGGGTTAGACCTGTTTCCTCACTATGTTTTCCATCACCGAAAACCATTGTTAATGAAAGCAACTGCCATCGGACCTTCCACCCAGAGGGTAAACTAGACCTTATTGGGGTTAGACATGTTTCCTTCACCGAAAACCACTGTTAACGAAAGCAACTGCCATCGGACCTTCCAACCCAGAGGGAAAACAAGACCTTATTGGGGTTAGACCTGTTTCCACACGATGGTTTCCTTCACCGAAAACCACTGTTAAATATCAAATAATATGTTGTATTGGTACGACATACTTTACATTTTTGAAAAATCCCAGTGGTACGACAGTTGGAACCCACAACCCCCACATTGAAAGTCGCGCGCCTCACCGCTCGGCTACAGTGGTCAAAAGATGCATAAGTGACGCCATCGTTATCAATAGCTTAGTAGGAAGAGATCGCGAGCCGCACCTAGTTTAGTAAATAATGACTGACTAGGATAGCCGGAAACGCGCCTAGGTACTTTACCTAGAATAAGAGATTACTATATTGAACTGATTGTGAAGAATTTGTTGACACGTATGAATAACAGCGTAGTGTGTTTGAGATCAGCGGGATAGCGGGCAATAAAGTTTTAATAAATAAATAAAAGTTTGTAATGTAAAAATTATACTGTGTGTTACACTATTTGGCAACCTATAGTCAATGTGACCTTCTGAACACATCAATCAAGAATTTTCCGAATCAAAACTCAATCGTCTAAGTAATACCAAGTTAGCTAATGCTAATTATTTTATAAAAAGCATGTTCAACCTCCAGCTACAACTAACGTTACACTCATATAGTTATAATCTATGTCTTCCTTATCTATAATCTACCTACGTGTTAAAAACCCAACAAAACCACCATCCACAAACTCCCATTTCCCTCCATTATAAATGTACACGTTCCCTACGTAGGTATACGTGCGCCGCAGTGTATATGTAGGCGGAAGGCCCGCCCGACTCACCCGAGAGCAGATGAGGGGCGGGCGGCGCCCTAGCGCGCTCAAGGAAGCCTATGTGTGTTGCTAGGGGACGAGGTGTTATACAATTTAGCTTGATACATGGAATGGACAACATGTAGCCTCAGTAGACGTACGATGTCAGAAAATGTGTTCTTTAAATCTCGTCTTTATGGACACAAGACCATAGGCATATTATACTCGGTGAAATGATGCTCAAATTAATCGATCCTTTTATCTCATAAAGGTTACCGAAGAATTTGTTAGTCCAGCCTTTATTGCCTCTCAGGCCTTTATTCAACATTTTAATAAAAAGTTCTGCGAATTTCATGCTCCTATCTCCAGTTTTCGTTGTTCATATTCCTTTGTTAGGTGTGGCAAAAAACACACATTCTTATTTTCACTTTATTGTTTAATTTTGTTTTACGCTAAGCCCACTTGTACACTAATTCGTTACAAAGCAATAGAAGCCTTGTAATCTAACCCAAACCCGTGAAAAC
The DNA here is from genome assembly GCA_947578815.1 of Epinotia ramella. Taxonomy (NCBI): domain Eukaryota; kingdom Metazoa; phylum Arthropoda; class Insecta; order Lepidoptera; family Tortricidae; genus Epinotia; species Epinotia ramella. The sequence continues at coordinate 11,516,470 of OX388220.1, read as the reverse complement.
GCTGCACGCTGAAAATCTGCATAAAAATACGGCAGAGCTACTGCATGACGCATTTTTCACATTCGTTATATTACAAGCGCAATATCTGCCGCGGCCCCTGTTCTCCCCAGAGCAAATCGATCTCACCCGGCCCGCTCCGTGCCACAAGGACCTATTTCCCAACCCCCCCAAGCCAGTTTCCAATGAAATCACCACGGAACGCTGAAAATAGGGACGAAAACAGCTTGCGCGCTCGCCGAGTTTTCCCTAGAGAACCATCTTGCAATGTTACATATTTAAATTGGTCTATCCTTTCTGGGCATTCGAATAAAATTGAACTCTATGTTCCTGTCATAGAGTTTCTATTAGCTGTGAAGCATCCCTATTGAGAGAATCGATCTCGTTTTGTGCTAGGGCGAAGAACGTTGATAGTGACGTCCAGTGTTGTCATAAAAAATTGAGCCCTGTACTGCTAAGTTTAAGTAAGCTTTTTGCTTGCAGTCGTTTGAACAGGGAGTAGCGAAGTATCTTTCCAACAGAAATTATTTTAAGACCGTGTATTCTGTTGAGAGCGATTGGCTGAGATTGCATGGAGGGCTTAGATGAGAGCATGGTACCTACTACATTATATGTATGTACACAGTGTTCTCTACAGTTCAGTATAAAATTTGCTTTATTTTCTTATTGTGTTTAGCATACTTTGGTAAACCTAATCAAATAAGCGAGGAAATACGAGCAATAAATAATTCGAAATTACTTTACTTGTAAAATGAATGGGAGAAAGTTATAAAACAGATAAACAGTCTACAAAAATGTAATTCAAATGAAGGTTTGAAAACCAAATTGCTTATTAGTAAGTTAAATATATACATTTCTGTCAAAAAAATAATTTTGATGACTACCTGTTGAGTAATTTCTGTTTTTTCCAGGCTTATATTTCGAACATTGTTGCATTGTGTTCCTGTGATATTTTAGGTTCCATCAACAGATTTCCGTAAATGCTAAGTTTAACTTGTAATATTGATCCAAAATTTCAAGCAATTATAGGCGATAATCTTATTTCCATGCAGGTATCCAGTCAAGCAGCAAACATAAAGCGTCTTACCTCCCATAATCCGCCATCTCCTGAGCCCTCTTTCCCCTTTGAACCCCTCCACGGCCCTGCTGTAACCGCCGATCCCGAAAGACATATAGACTAGAGTTTCTTACAGACTTAAGCCCTTGCAGAGGAAGAGCGGCGTTGTATTCAGCCGACGCCGCTGAAAACATTTGTTGGCTCCTTTGTGGGAAGTCTTCATCGTAGTCAAAGAGTCAGCGACTTAAGAAACGGAGAACATTCGCTTCTAAAATTATTTCGTATGTTCGGATGTACAGATGTTTGGCTATTCTCCTCTACAGGTCACTTTTTCAACCGATTCTCGTGAAATTTTGTGAGCAGTTCGATAATTACATCTATGTTTTTTTGTCAATTCAGACTGCGGATTTTTGAAGTGAACACTTCTTTAGCGGCGCTGTAGAGAGATTCGAGAGATACTCGCAACAGGTCACGTGACCGTAAGATTCGACAGATTGAAAATTCGTAAGACGGACACGTGACCTGATCGAAAAACTGTTACAATGTCAGTGAGTTTTCACTTCTGCCGGCACTCCCGGAGTGCAACCCGGTCTTTTTAGGGTTCCGTAGCGAAATGGCAAAAAACGGAACCCTTGGATGGATCCCCATGGATTCGTCATGTCTGTCTGTCTGTCCGTCCGTATGTCACAGGCATTTTACTCGAAAACTATAAGGTGTATTTAAATAAAATTTTGAGGATAGGTGTATTTTGTTAACCGCTACATAGTTTTGTAATTAAATAACTAAAAAAAAAATGTTTAGGGGTGCGCTCCATACATAAAACTGAAAGTCAAAAAAAAATGTTCATTGCAAGCCCACGTGTGGCACATCAATCGATAGGCCTTTCAAAATAAATATAAGGTTTCTCAGCAATTTTTTTGATTAAGTGAATAAGATTGTGACACAATTTGTGGCACAGGATCACGGCGTTCAGCCAACAAAATTAAAGTTTGATTTCTTGGAGTTTTTTAATTTATTTCATTGCATGTTTGAGAAAAGCACTATACATACCGCGGCGTGAAAAGCGGTTGCCAGCCTCATAACTATCCGACCTCGCTACGCTCGGCCGTCTATATGTACTCGGCCGGCAACCCCTTACTTCCCGGCCTCTGTAGTAATGTACTATTTTTGCCAAAAAAATCTTATTACTCGGGCGGAGCCGCGCGGGTGGCTAGTATATCAGGAAGAGGTTAATAGTAATTAACAGTAATCACTTGCACATTGCACTCGTATCTGTAAAACAGGTTCGTCGCAACCGTCCTGAATTCTGGCGTCAGACAGAACTGGAACTATTAACCCTGCTTGACTGGCGATGCGGTTACGATACCGATGCACGCATCGATTTCGTTATCTCAGTAATCTTGTTTAACCCTGCTTCGCTGCATACGATGTCCATCCGACGATGTTTGTAACAGACAAGTATCTAAATCAAACGGCATTGACAGCTTTCTAGTGAAGAGGTCAATTTTAGTTGGTCAATTCGCATCGAAATGTGGTTTAAATTGTTTGAAGCACTCGTTTCCACAGACGGTGTACTAATGTGATATGCACTAAACATATTGAAATCAAATTGTTATACGAAGTGTTGAATCAAAAGCTCTGAATGGACTTTATTTTTGACAACTAAAAGGGACGATTTAACACATAGCAGAGAAATGTTCCTACGGGCTTCCGGATTCCATCCCATCATTAGATCCTGCAGACCATGGAACCACTTCCACCCACCAAAAGATTTCGACGAATTGAAAACCTCCTTTTTTGAAGATGGATAAAAATATTTTTGGGCACATAATTCCTTTGAAAATTTCTTAGTCACTGCTTAGCAATAATAATACGTAATCACGACAGATTCCAGATTAAAAGAAGGACCTCATAGACAGGTAGAAATGATATGTTTATCACGGTGATTATAATTTGTTATTTAATTTCAGGGTTCCATAACCAAATTGAAAAAATATAGGTACACAACGAGTGGCACATCATTGGATTTCGATCCTTAACGGGGAAAGACTTTCGGATGCCGACGATTACAAAACTAACAAGTGCGTGTCGGGCCACGCGCAGGGTAGGGTTCCGTAGTTGCCCTTCTGTCACAGAATGCGGACTTAAAAGGGGCTTTTGGGGTTTTTATTATAGCTTACCCTCGTAAATAATCGTAAATATTAGATACTATATGGGGGCATGTAGGGAATGCATACCGGTTAACCGGTCTATCGGTTAACCGGTAAATTGGCCGAATATGGGGGCGGTAAATTACCGGTAAATTAAAATAATTTACCGGTAATTTACCGAAACACGAATTATCGATAAATTAATTCAATTTAACGATTATTAATACTTTATCGTTATGGTTATGTACCTCAATAACTGTAAAATGTCAATTGAATAAACTTGTTAGCGTTATTTTACCTTATGTGCCTATAGGACCTGAATAATACAATTGTTTGTAGAAGCTTCTTAAAATGCGAATTCCGGTTCCGTTCTCTGAAATTTTAATAATGATCTGTTTAAATAACTACAATAGAGACGCCTTATTTAACTAACTTTAGAGGTATACTCATCATTACAATCCAAAGAAATACCTCTATTCGTCTCACTGGGAGGGAGAACGCCAAAGGCAAGGAACAGAGGTAAGGTGGTTCTTTTCTTCAAAAAGGGTTACAACGACAACACCCTGCTGAAGAACCATCAACCCATGTCACTTCTGAGCCATAGACGTATAAGCTGTTTTCGAGAGTCGTTACAAGCCGTCTCGTACGGCAGGCTAGATGACTTCCAGTTCCAGCCTCCCGAAGAAGCCGGTTTCCAAAGAGGCTTTAGGATCGTAGACCACATCCATACGCTCCATCAGGTTATACAGAAGCCTGAGGAGTATAACCTGCCCCTCTGCTTAGCGTTCTTGGACTACGAGAAATCTTTCGATACGATCGAAACCTGAGCTGTAGGTACTGCATGAATGTCCACTTGATGCCAAGCATTTTCCGCCAGCACCACATCTCGAACGCATCAATCATTTCCGAAGTCCTGGCCGTTAAAGTCCACGTTTCAGCCACGTATAAAAAGATAGAAAAGATTAGGGTCCGCATCAAGTTAATCTTTCTTTTGAACCGTATGCCGCAGTTTGTACATAATTATCTTCTCTAATCTTTTGACCGCTGGCTTGGCCATCGGACCTCTTTGAACCATTTCCACCTCGCAGTCACCGTTGGAGGCAGCGTATTAGAGAGCCTGGGTATATAAAATCCTCTACGGTGTCCAGATCTTGGACGTCGTGTGATGAGTGGTGATGGACCTGTCTACGAACATCAACTTGATCTTGTTTCTGTTGATCCGCAGGCCGTATTCCAAGCTGCTTGTCTCTGAGGTCTTCAACATTTCAGTATTCAGTTTGTATTTACGCCGCGCCTTGCGGTACGTGGTCGCCGAGAACCTTCTGATGCGATCACGCATCAATATATTCTTGTATAATGAACAACTTAGAAAAGTTGAAATACCCCTGTCATTTTTATTTCAAAGTTCAATATCGCAAAACCGACTGATCTGATTTTGTTGAGACGTAGCTTTAAGAACCATCTCGATCACGTCAGCTTTTGGACAAAAAAAAACGCATTAATTTCGGTCCATTCGTTTAGGAGCTACGCTGCCACAGACGGACACACAGAGACACACAGACACGTCAAACTTATAACACCCCTCTTTTTGTGTCAGGGGTTAAAAATTGTACTGCAACTCTAGGGCTACGCCAGGATTTCGGTACCAGGCGCTGCCTCCACCCTCCACCCCAGGGATACCATAATTAATATTCGAACAGCTTTTACGTCGCTTCCTGGGTCGCTTTGTGGCTCGCACAAAGAAATGGCAACGTCACTCGTTTGAGTCAACAGCTTTGGAAAGGACTTGAAAATGTTGCTTTTATTGAGCGTTTATTTTCTTGGAACCTTGTGTATTGTCGAATCCTACGTAAATAAATTTACTATCAGTCTTTAATACTTTAAATTACATTATTCATTAAAATCGGTTCAGTAATTATAGGCTGCTAAAATAATTGTATGCTTTCTTTTGGCTTTGCCATAGTCGTGTAAAAATCTGCTGATAAAAACCAACGTACATACTTGAAGATACAGTATGATGTAGCTACTATAAAAAGTAGCCTTACCAAGATTTTATCAGTATCGGAATTCTCGAATCAAAACAATGTCGAACATTTGAAACTGTCTTTAGGTCAATTTCAGGATACACTGAAATCCCAAGACGGACATTGACTAATTTCACGTTTAACAAACCGTTTATTCAAAGAGTTTTCACCAGTACTGTAAACATGAGTTCTGAAGCATTAATTCAGGACACAAGACAAGTACTTCACAGGTGATCACGAACGAGTCCCAACAGCCAGTTAATAATTATATTCAGTCAATCAATGCTTATTAGATCGTGGCAAGCGCAGGATGTAACGCAACGCATAACTGTGTTTTTGCGTTGGTTCAGTACATTTCGTGATGATACTCGCTTTTGTTTTATTGAGTAAGCCAGCGCAATGTGCGGAGATCCTTGAAGAAAAACTGAACATATGACGAGTAGATAGTGTAAACCATCAAATTCGTATTTTTTTAAAGAAACTACGTACAGGTGATGTCAAAGATATGTTTTCTCAAACATGCTCGGAAATGTAGACCTTATGTTCACGAAAATAGACTGCGAAACACAGCGTTACGTTGTCACGAATTTACAGGTCACTACAGAGGCCGGGAAGTAAGGGAATGCCGGCCGAGTACATATAGACCGGATAGTTATGAGGCTGGCAACCCCTTTTCACGCCGAGCGCGAGGTATGTATACCTAGTGCTTTTAATAAATAAATAAAACTCCAAGAAATCAGACTTTAACTTTCATGGCTAAACGCCGTGATGCTGTGGCACAATTTGTTGAATTAAAATTAATAAAATAGAGACGATAGTGATACGCCTTCCCTGCCTTTGTTGTAATGTAATATTACACATTTTCATCTTACTCAGTTCTCAAAAGGTGAGAATTGTATTCCCACTAGGCAAAACCAAACGTCAAACAAGTACCTACTATTCATTTACTATCACATAACAACACAGCACCTTAAGATCTGACCACGTAGATATCGCTACACAAGGCACAAGATTAACGAAATGGCTTCTCTGGTCTCCCGGCGATCAATACCGCCCGCCCGCCGCACCGCCGACGCCAATGGATCATATAATGGAGCGGTATGTGTTGCATACACCACTTCAAAATGAGCTTAAAATATTCACCTCTTGAGATTTTATGTCGTTATATTTAGTGCTACAGTTACATATGCTAGTAAAGTGTATTAGTGTGTATTAGCTGTCACGAATAAATGATTGATTTATGATTTAAAGGGTTTCAGATCTATATATTCAGATATGTTTTTGGACCTCGTGATTCACAGTTTAGTACCTATTTTTTTTATGAATTTTATCAGTTACTTGCGTTTACCCGCGGCTTCGTTCGTATAAAAAACCATTCATTACACTCTACAAGACCCTTCCCATACAAGGCTCTACCACACTTTTTTTAGATTAGGATTTAGGGTGTATAGATTTTTAGGGGATGATTCTCGGAATAAATTGTGTCCTGGTCATGTACACTGCATTCATCATTTCATTCATTCACCTATATAATTCAAGACACGAGCATCAGCTCTTTATTGAGCGATTAAAACAAACGGACGGAATTATCGCTTGACGAATAGTCGCATTTTTAAACCGATTGTCGTGAAATTTTGTGAGCAGGTACTTATAGGTTTTATGTGTCAAATTAGTTTTACGATTATTATTTCTGAAATGAAAACTTCTTTAGCGGCGCTGAGCACTTTTTGGGATGGGGAAAAATTGTTAAATACGCGACAGAGTTTTGTGACGTCAGATGTGAAGTGATTCGACTTCATTCAAAACTGAACGCTATTCGTAAGAGTATAAAGCCGTCAAACACATTTTGCAATAGCATATTCTGCAAATAAATTTGTAATAATACCAACGCGTCCTTCACCGTTTTGCTATTGAGAAAATTCGAATAGTTCGAATTTGGGCGTTATTCCTAAAGAGATAAAGCTTAGAAAAATATTTACCAACGGCAAAAACAAATTGATATTTTGGTCGCCACCGCCGTCTGCCGTTCTTGCAAATTCGAATAGTTCGAATTTAGACGTTATTCCTAAAGAGATAAAGCTTTGAAAAATATTTGGCAATGGCAAAAACAAATTGGTATTGTGTTTGCCGCCGCCCGTCGCACCCAACGCTCCCGCGGTCCGTCCGCCTAAATATTTGATAATCCATCCATATCCATACTAATATTATAAATGCGAAAGTGTGTCTGTTTGTATATCTGTTCTGCCAAAGGGATGAAGCGGGGGGTGAAAGTTTGTATGGAGCTACGATATAACCAGTTCCACGCGGACGGAGTCGCGGGCAGAAGCTAGTTGTTTATAAATTTGCGTCAAATTCATTTTTAGGGTGACACCGTAAGATGTCACGTGACCTGATCGAAAAACTGTTATTGAGTTTTCACTTCTGCCGGCACTCCCGGAGTGCAACCCGGTCTTTTTTTAGTGATAGGCTCGCGAGTTCTATCTCACAAAGTCACTAGTGAAAGGTAATCGAAATTATGGGTAAGTAAAATCGCCCTACGCAATGTACGCAAATCAAAACCGTCACAACTACATAATCCTGTATTTAGTTTGCCTTTGAAAAGCTACCCATTTAGAAGACAATTTTCATCCCTACTCCGAAAATCCAAGATGGCGACCCGGTTTTCCGGGCGGGGCGCGGCAGTGGGATGGGGAGCTCCCGCTGCTAACTGCCTTCTCATCTCGCAACGATCTTATGTCCTTGTCGCGCGGGATGGAGCATTAGGAATGTTGACTCCCAGAACGATGTAAGTCTATGTAGGTAATGTTTACGCCATTTTAGGTTTAAAACGTTTATTAATTAGCAATATTGTCGCTTGTACAATAAAATTAGCTGGAGTTTCACTGATGGGTCTCGGGAGATATTCGTCTGCTTTACAAATAAATAAAATATATAGGTGTACGTTCGATCTAGTACATATACATAACAAATCTTAATAGCACATTAAATTTTCCATAAGGCTAGACGAAAGTCAAATGAAATCCCGTTTTTTTTTTTTTCAGAAATTTCTTGGATTTTCATTTAGTTAAGATAATATTGGGAGGGTGCTGTCTATACTAGATGCAAAAGATGGAACTATACTTAGAGCAAGTGAGTTAACCCTTTAAATGCATATGACTCGCATGTGCGTCAAACCGCTAAGACATAAGCAGTATAAGCACGCTACGCTCTACGCCGAGTTACGCCCGCGCACTTATAATTAAACAAGTAAAAATATTATTCGTAGAAATTTCTTTCGAAGTAAAAACCCAACGCGTTTGTCTGCTGTTTGGAGGTACTTAATAGGTCAATTTATAATATATGCCGTGAGGTTGTCGTAACCTACACATTCATTGCCCAGAATCGCTACGCGCTACGCTCGTAGCCGATCCCGTGGTTTTCCTCGTATGTAGCGGAAAGCGACTACGACGGTCTGACGCATATGTGTCGTCATGGGCCCTGAATGGGTTAATATATGTAATGAATGAGATCTATCTGACTTGATGTGTCGATGTAGTTAATGTGAGACATTTCTCTCATGTTAATTGGAAGATTTTATTTATATCAATCAATGAATATGGAAACAATCACATATTAAAAAACGACTTAAATTAATATTTACAAAACCTTAAAACTAAACTTAGAAGTTAAAAAACATCTAGAGAAGGCCCCCGCGACTTCGTGCAATGTTGATATTAAAATTCCATTTATTGAAAGTTACCCACGTTGGCTTCCACCTGGGGCATCGTGGTATCAGAACAAGTGAGCACAACAAATGTCATGCGAATATCATATGAATACGTCGATACGAATATACTCCTAGCTCGCAGGTATTTTCCGCCGCGCGGCTAACGCACCGTACCAAAAATAGTTCATAAAACCTGTATCCCGACTACGGATAACTAACTGAAAAAAAAAAACTATTTTCTTCATTATCCGCAACATCATTTGGAATCGATTGATACTCCACTCATCAAAATCGGTTCAGTATTAAGATACTGAATACTGAATAACCCAAATAACACAAATACAAACACAGACTGTTAAAAACAAATCTCTTCCTTTGGGCTCTACCATAGTCGGGCAAAAAACCAAGTAGCCACATTCACTGCCAAGAATCGCTACGCGCTACGCTACGCTCGTAGCCGGTCCCGTGGTTTTCCTCGGTAGTCGCCCGCTAGGTGGGTTCCTGGCAGTGAAAGTGTTATTTAAAAGCGCTTTTCTACAAAAAGTCCTATATGCCTATGGTATCACTATTGCAGGTGCTGCCCAGCAAAGCGTGACTACCATCACCGGCTCCCGCATTTACATCCACAAAACACCAGTATAACTCGAACCCTCTCCTTAAACAATTTCCATACACAACCAAGCTCAACTTACAATGCACTTTTACTATTGACCAGTTTTCGATGAGCTCTCAATTGTTTATCATCGGAACTGGAGCTGGGGTCTTCGTAATTTGGTAGCGTTATGCGCAAAGTCAGCTAGTGGAAAATGGCCGGTTTAGCAATTACATAGACGGCTTACTTGGTTATGTTTGCTTTATTAACGTAATTATCTGTTAATTCATTATCGTTAGTAATTATCGGTGAGAATTAAGAGGGCGCGTGTGGTGATTTTATAAAATTGTTAATTAGATCGCACTCTTTTACTAATTGAACTAGCGAGCAAAGCGAACGATGTTCTCAGTTTCCGCTTGAGCCAAAATTCTTTCATATGGACATACGAGTACACATACAGGTACACAGTAGCATACAGCAGGACAGCTGTGCTCATAAAAATTCACGAAAATCGGTTGAAAAATGCGACCTGTAGAGGAAAACAGGATAGCCCGCGATCTATGTCGCGGCGACATAGACTATCCGTCACTCTAAGCGTTCTAATGATGATTTCGCTTCATTCGAGATAATATAACAACTAAAGCCCTGTAGACGCGCGAGTTCCACAGCTCACACACAGAGCTTGAGTAGGTTCAAGCCCGCCAAAAGGGTCTATAACGTCTGACCCCGTACCATGGTCGGCCTTATCACGCGATATCAGGCGAGAAGCGTAGTATATCTATCGAACGGTGTCAGCCAAGTGACGGACGCTCTATCCTGTCACTTATTGTGTGATAAGGCCGACCATGAAACGGGTCTGGAATGCGTAGATTTCAGATTAGGATTTGTTAATTTGCCACTTTTCTACTACACCACTGGTCAGACAATTGCAACATTTTTCAGCGTGATTGACGCCAATGAACTGGTGTCATGTGGCAACACCGTGCGTGCGCCGGTTGCGTGAGATCGCGCGCATCCTGATTGGGCACGCGCCACATCTTCAGTGGTGCGCGACAGTGTTGCCGTGCTACGCGTAAAGCACAGATTTAGGTGGATTTTTATAATGAGGGATATTTGTAAAAGTTTGGGGGGATTGTGTAAAATTTTGGAGGATTTTTGTAAAAGTTTGGGGAGTTTGTGTAAAAGTTTGGGGAATTTTTATAAAAGTATAAGGGACATGATGACCTGGTAAAGGTCGCGGGAGTCTGCTGGATGGGGATGGCCCAGGACCGGTCATTGTGGCACTCTTTGGGGGAGGCCTATGTCCAGTAGTGGACGTCTTTCGGCTGATATGATGATGATGATGAAGGGATATATGTAAAAGTGTAGGGGATTTTGTAATAAGTAGAGATGGTTTTGGGACTTGAAAAGCTTTTTATGTGGCTAATGCTAACTGCATAATATAACTAAGTACTTTGTACATGTTTGCATGTATCAAAGTAATAAAATTTTGGAATTAGGTAAATAAATGTTTACACACACTTGTCGAATCGACTTGAAACTTTGGAATATAGACGACAGTAGGTACATTATTAATTGGTTTCCATCATGTAATCTGATGATAGAGCCAATGTAGAGGAAGTCTTCATTGGCTAATTTTAGGCCTTGTTCGAAATACCTATGGAATTTATTATCTTGCGCACAGAAGCACATATTTATTTATTTATTTATTTATTTATTGATACATGGAAAACCAACAGCGCAACATATTTATAGACAAAATAATAAAACCATATAGCCAATTACAGGTTCTCACTTATAGAAATAAACTAACACAAATAAATCTATAGCCAAACTTAAACTTAGCGTACATTACGCACAGTAACCAATCGCGCACCAATAGCAAGCAAAGCAATGGGAATAAACAAATACAAGGTAGTTAATAAATTGGAATATATATAAACTCTAGTAACCCGAGACATATCCAGTCAATATTAAGGTAGTTCGCTTTCCATACAATACATTATTTGATGGGTATTCGCAGGCTAACGGCGTGATATTTTAAGAAACGTATGTAATAAACTTTAGAACTTAGTTCGGGACGTCCTATTTTGGGAAAACTATGTATCTCAAATTATTCTAGTTTAGATTAGATTAGATTAGATTTATTTATTACACGATAAAAATTATAAAAGTTTATTCTATTTCTTATTTCGACGACCGGTTAGTCTAGTGGGTAGTGACGTTGCCTACGAAGCTGAAGGTCCAGGGTTCGAATCCCGGTAAGGGCAAATATTTGTGTGATGAGCATGAATATTTGTTTCTGAGTCATGGATGTTTCCTATGTATTTAAGTATTTCTATCTATTAAATATGTCGTCGTCTAGTACCCATAACACAAGCCTTATTGAGCTTACTATGGGACTAGGTCGATTTGTGTAAGATTGTCCCCTAATATTTATTTATTTATTTATTTATTCTAGGAAAGGGGGAATTTCGCGCAAATAGAAAGGCAATTTAAGAAAGTTTGTTACATATGTTTCTTAAAATATCACGCCGTTAGCCTTCGAATGTCAAATAACGTTTCGAACGGAAAGCGAACCACCTTAAGTAGGTACTTAAGTACGTTACTAAGGTGGTAAGGCGGTCTAGTACAAGAAAGTATGGCTGATATAGTTATAAAACTGCTTTCTGCAGTGGCGGTTAGCGGTCGAGCGTGAAATTATACTTTTACGATACGAAGTCCCCTTTGTTTTAAAAATGTTCTACTGCTACTAACCTATGGTGATATAGCGATATTGAGAATAGTTTCGAAAGCGTATGTTTTAAACTAAAAACGTACAACATGACAAATATTTTACGACATCACTATATACGAGTTAAATGGACATTTCTACCGTAAATCACATGGCATCTTAGTACCTCAGTCACATTCAATATGTGGAGACGTAGGTCTATTATAAGTCAATCACCTCATGAGATATCAAACAATAATCCTAAATACCGCCTCGACATTTTACTCATGGAATCATTAGTTTCGCCATGTCCGTCCGTCTGTCCGCCTTCGGCTTTTCTCGCAGTAACACTTACAACAAGAAAACTAGAATTCGGCATGGGAATATAAATAACGCCAACAAAACAGAAGAATAATATTTTTTTTTTTTTTTAGTGTAGGTACCTCCCCTACACGCAAAGTGGGGATGTAATACTACTGGGAATGTGAAAAAAATCGTGGCAGTAGTACATATAATGAATTTAAAACGAAAACTTATCACGGGAAGGTAGGCATTAACAGTTACCGAGTAATAGTCGACCAACTTAAAATGTACCTACAAAGGCCAACTTTCGTACAAATTCAGCCGACGCAAGTTACATCGACACGCGCGCGCGTGTCGATGTAACTAAGACAGACAGGCAACTTCGGAACCCTACACTGCGCGTGGCCGGACACGCACTTGGCCGATTTTTAAAAGTCAGTTAGGTGCTTGACATGCATTAACATGCGATAGTAATAGTAACCGGTGAGTGTCACAAGCAGTCAACACCACACACTGCTATGCTAGTTGGTACCTATCTACGTCTGCGTACATCAGACTAACCTTAACACGAGACAATTAGTGGCAGACATTTTGCACGGCACACCCGCGCACCCTGGGGACCTCAGGTGTCGTCAATAATGACCGGTTCAACCCTCTACACCATATTTATTTGTACCTGGCATTACACTCCTTATGTTTAAGGAGATAACGATGAATATCGCCTGAATACAGTGGAAATGTGTACTGTGAAATGTCCCTCTAGTGGACGAAGTTGACGGGTTTATTAATTAATTTTGTTAGTATATTTTTACATATGTCATGTGTCATACCTACAGCAGAATCTCAATTGAACTCAATTCGTGAATCGTGCACTGAACGACTGACAGAAAAGCTCATTGTTCTAACAGAAGCGGAGTTAACACAATCTGGCTGCCAAGAGTGCCAAGTCGCACGTCTCACCACCTTCCGTTTCTATCGCACTGAGCTCGATGCATTTTGTCGCGTCGCATCGCACCTTGTCAAATACTTATGTGTCTTCGCCACCCGAACCTGGCAACCCCAAATCACAAGAATCAATACCGATTGCCCGGACGGCTGTTACGAAAATGTTTTTTTCTCTGCATTTCGTGTTCAGTGTTGCCACACCGCTTAATAATTTATGATCTGCGGCGCTACCACGAACTTCGAGTCGAAGTTCGGGTATTTCCATCTCTATCGCACTCCCTAAATCGAGTGACAGGGATGCATGTATTACGAATTTCGACTTTCGAAGTTCGTGGTAGCGCCGCTGCTCTAACTGGCCGGTCATGGCGGCGGTGTCGAGATCGAAAACGGGTAATTGTTTATTACATTAGTTGTAAATGAGAGCGCGTTTTTCCGCCACGGTTTAGCGAAGCGTTGTTGCGATGTTTTCTTCATATGTGTTATGATTTCGGGTTTAATGCATCAGATAACAGGATTATACTCATTGTGAGTTCATGAATATGTGTCTATGTTTGCATTAATGGGCTTAAGAATACAGTAGTGTACTACGTAATTAATAATGATGTACCTACACGAAATCAAGTATTGAATCTCTTTCACGTGATTAAGCCTAAGTGAAGGAGATTCATCAAGCTACACTTAAGAGTAGTTATATGAATGTTTAGTATAAGGTGTTAATTATTGGCCCCCCTTCAATAACTGGCCACGTTACCCATTTAGTCCCTCTCGCACTTACATATGTGCTAGTAAGGGTCGAATGCCATTATGGCTGACATAAACGCGATCATGCTAGCTAGACGAATGGATTATTAGGTATATCGTATCGATCAAATGATTCTCGTCTTCCTTACCAAAATCATAGAAGTTTTAATGGACGCTACCTACTCAAATAACGAACAATGAAGAATATTACGAGTATGAAAGTGAATGAAGCTATAAAGGTAATCACAGGAAATTGCGAGTGGACCTGAGATCTGAGAGTGTGTGAATAAATCGAAAAGAGGCCCGGATATTGTATGTAGATCTATCTAAATAAAGATGATTAAACTTTATATGGTAATTTTAGTACCCGTCCTTATTGATCTTAATAAATACGTCGCATCTGCCTTTATCCCAGCCTCTGCTACAAACAAACACGCGACATTTCATGAATTTACATACATACATTAACGCCTTTATTCCCAAAAGGGGTAGACAGAGCACATGAAACGTATGTTCCACTGCCACTTTTAGCATAAATGTGGGTATAAAAGATCGACAAAATGTGATATTGCAGTGATAGGTTGCTAGCCCATCGCCCACAACACACTTCAACCCGCCCCTTAGTCGACTTTTACGACACCCACGGAAGAAAGGGGGTGGTGTAATTCTAACCCGACACCACACGGGTAATAGGGGGGTTCATGAATTTATCCAAAGTTAACATGAAACATATGTGACGCAGATACCGTTTAACAGATAGCTGAAAACAACCTTAAGATATTAAATTAAATCAAACAACAGTAATTACCAGAGACGTAAACAAAAGGACAATTATCTTAACGCACGCGTATTACGGTAGTGTTTAACCACTTTAATTTTAACAATAATTCACGGTAAATTAAACCTTAGTCTTAATGAAGTAAAAGGACGTTAGTGACCGCATGGTTATGTTGGCTGCCGTGTATCGGCGCGCACGCATGCAGCTGGCGACCAATGACCGAACTTTCACTTGGCCATCTAGTTACGTTCGATTTTGATATGAAATTGAACTGTCAAGCTGTTGCTGTCCAATTGGAGCTGTTGTTTGTAGATAACGAGGTTCGCTTTCAGTAGATAAATCAGTGCCACACCACGCCCCAATATTATTTCACGTAGTTGAGTATAAAATACTAGGTTTTACACCGCGGCACGTTGCTCTCTCATAAAAAGTGGTACTCTCCATTTCACTTCATTAAACGTTGATTTCTACAGTAACAGAAATAGTCTATGTCGTTTTAGGACGTTTCAAACCAAATCACATGAACAGAGAACCCACATATAGGTACCTTGACAGAGTCGCCAATGTCCACGTGTCACCCCTGGAGTTGTGTCTACCTTATTAAGGGGATCGTAGACTAGTTTATCACCATCGAGTTATGTAAAACAAGAAAATATGCCTATCTATAATTGTAGTTCTATAGCTAATACACATTTTGAGCCGTCGAGTACCTATATTAAAAGGTGTGATACTTAGTACATGTACGTCCAGACCACGTGTGCAGCGCGCTTCCCACGGCGTAGTTTACTGGAATACAAGAGATGATCTCTAATAGGGTTGCCACTCCAAAAATCGTGCTAATTACAATCTTTTATGTAACTTGCACCTGTGCAACCAGGACCGGGACCGGGTGGCGCAGGACTGGTCACTTTGGCACTCTTTGGGGGAGGCCTATGCCCAGCAGTGGACCTCTTTCGGCTGATATGTTGATGATGATGAAACTTGCACAGTTAGTATTGGCCATATACGCCTAAATACGCAAGTACCACACTTTTATTAAAGCCGAGTCATCTCTTTTACATTTTAAATGCCAATGCAATTGCAATATGGCACCACCGAGCTCATCTGATGTCGGAGGCAGACGGTTTCCATGGCAACTCCTAAATAGACTACTTACACAATATGAACCTGCCGTGTTGGGCTCACTAGGACGAGTAGTTGATGACTGCAAAAAAGGGACACTCGGTAACGAAAGCTAAGTAATCAAATTGGTTTTTTTGTCAAAGACTTAATTGAACAAGCGAGCGAAGCGAACGAAGTTTTCCGGTTTAGCTTGGGCAAACATTATTTCGTCTGTCCAGCTGCTCTCCTCTACAAGGCGCATTGCTCAACAGACTCTAGTGAAATTTAGAGAGCATGTTCAAAAATTTTATTGCCGATTCAGATTCTCGAAAGAAAAATAACATATTACAAAAAGTCAAGTCTACTTACTAACAGTATTTTAGAAGCAAGAATCAAGAATCAAACCTTTTTTCGTGACACAAACACAACACAATACAAGACAAAGACAAACTAAAAAGTGAATCTGTGCCGTGTCACGAAATGCAGCTAGCGCTGGTCTTCCGTTGGGTCCATCCAGTGAGGACACGGAACGGGATTTTAGTGTGTTAATAAGAGTTGGCAGCCCTAGCATAGTGCAGAATCAACACGCGGTTCGCGGCAAAGCGCACCTGAGCCCCGCTAAGTAAACATCCCTGAGAAATATCTACCGCCACTAGCTACTTGCCTAGGACAATAGCACAACTGATGCCGCGACGCGACGCGACACGACAAAATCTGTCCTCCTCTCCCTCTCCTCTGTCTGTCTGTGTGTTGTGCTAGGGTCTCTGAGTGGAATGGTTAGGAATTTTTCCACATGCGGGGCCAGGCGCTTAATGATGATAAATGACAATGTTCAATCAATCTTTTTGCATTTTGCCTCAATAGATATTTAGTGTTTCTGTGAGCTGTAGAACTCACGCTCTTTTTTTTTAAGTTTCCAAAAACTAAATTGGTTCAGAAATGTAACCTGTACCTAGAGGAGGACAGCGGGCCATCCGGATTTATGACCGAATTTTGGCCCAAGCTGCATAGATATTCGTTCGCTTCGCTCGCTCGTTCAATTATCAATAAACTCGTCGTCTCGCCGTTAAAACAGTCATTTGTTTTGTCAGTGATTGTTCTAAACTGAAATCATTGGTCCTTCAATTCAAAAAGATTAACTTAAGAATCTTTGGATGTCTCTCCGATCGTGAGAGAATCCCTTTGCAAACGGACAATACTATGCAACCTTTAACCAATTATATTCCAAAGAGTTAAAGTTCACTATTAAAATAACCGTGAACGTTCGTAAGACTTAGCTAAAGTTATCAATTCATCTTACATATCGTAAACTCCCTCGAGTTATCCGAAATGAAACCTTAAGACAACGGAATACGGACTTGGACACTTGCATATATGAGATGCATTTGTACAGATTTGCATGCAGGATGCGTCACGTGGGTTCTCACGGCGACCACCAGGACACTGGTGAAGAGTCAGCGTAATATTATCTAATCCGGTGAGAAAACTGGGAGGTTATCAATAGAATCTCGGTGCAATTATATTATGGAAATAAAGAAATTTAGATCTGAATCTTGTGAAAATATTGAGTGAATTTAAGAGTCCGCAGTAAGCTCGGCCGAATTTCACTTTCCCGTAGAAACGGAGTTTCGTTCTCATTTTAAAACTACGTGTTGGATTGTGACGAAACTTTGTATATAGAATGACATGAGGTATATCTATGTCTGTAATTAGTTTATATGGTTCCAGTTTTTAAAACCAACGAAATACAGCAAAAACAAGTTTTGTATGAAAAACTGAAATTCGCTGTATGAAACCTGAAGAAGCTGTGAAGTGAAAACTTCTTTAGCGGCGCTGAGCACTTTTTTGGATGGGGAAAAATTGTTAAATACGCGACAGATTTTTGTGACGTCAGATGTGAAGGAGGTCACAAACTTTTATATGTTGCTGCTAGCCGATTCGACTTCATTCAAAACTGAACGCTATTCGTAAGAGTATAAAGCCGTTAAACACTTTTTGCTATTGCATATTCTGCAAATAAATTTGTAATTTTGTTCACGCGTCCTTCACCGTTTTGCTATTGAGCAAATTCGAATAGTTCGAATTTGGACGTTATTCCTAAAAAGATAAAGCTTTGAAAAATATTTACCAATGGCAAAAACAAATTGATATTTTGTTCACCGCCGCCGTCCGCTGTTCTTGCAAATTCGAATATTTCGAATTTGGACGTTATTCCTAAAGAGATAAAGCTTTGAAAAATATTTGGCAATGGCAAAAACAAATTGGTATTTTGTTCGCCGCCGGCCCGTCGCACCCAACGCACCCGCAACCCGTCCGCATAAATAATTGATAATTGTTTATAAATTTGCGCCAAATTCATTTTTAGGGTGACACCGTAAGATGTCACGTGAACTGATCGAAAAACTGTTACAATGTTATTGAGTTTTCACTTCTGCCGGCACTCCCGGAGTGCAACCCGGTCTTTTTTTTACTATGGTATCTATCTGAAGCTACATAAACTAATTACAGACCTGGATATACCTCATGTACATGCAAAGTTTCGTTACAATCCAACACGTAGTTTAAAATGAGAGCGTAACTACGTTTACGTTTGTATGTAGAATCGAGCTTACTCTTGAGCGAGTGAAGCGAACGACGTTCTCCGTTTCAGCTCGGGCAAAAATGATTTCGTATGCCCGGCGTCTGTCCGGTTGTTCTCCTCTTCAGGTCACATTTCTCAACCGATTCTCGTGAAATTCAGTGAGCAAGTTCAATAATATATTGTTAGATCTTCAACGGTTTTAAAAATGCCTTAAACGGCCCTGATGACATTAGCTGTCATTTTACGCGGGAATAGTGCTAGATTGTCACTTTTTGACAGATTCTTGTAGTTGTTGGTTTGTATAAACGTCGCTCTTGAGATTATTATTGTAAAATAGTAGATTTTATGTAAATTCATTGAATATTTGTAGAAAATGTGATTATAATCGTTATCTTTCAACCGTGTGACTTTAATTGCTAAAATCAGAAGTGAGACACGGTATTTCATTAGCCCACAAGGCGTTAATACCTACGACGCGCTTAGCTAACCTATCGTGTTCTAAGCTGAAGTTATCGCTAAAAATATGTAACTCTTGTTTGCAATATGTCTAAGAGCAACGTTCAGACAATCTAATTGGATCCCATTGACTCACAAGGGATCAAAAGTATTATAATCGATCGATGCGCACACGCTGTTGGCGCGAAAAAATGGCCGCCATTTCGCTAAAATTCCGTGTTCGTATCGGCGTTAACGAACATGACAAATACCTCACAATCGGTGTGGTTATGTTTCGGTCGGTAACTACAGAGCATTAAGCGTGTTATTAATGTTTGGTTCCGAGGCGATCTGCATTAAGTGTCCACAGGTCAGCCGTCAAATGTCGGGAGGGTCATTTTACAAGCTGCAACGGGAGCTGCCTAGTAACTGCACCTCCAGCGGTCAGTTCCAGACTCCATGGGTCTCCTTGAGTTGTCAAGTACTCATGTAGCAGTTGAGTCAACAGTTCCAGTGTACATACAACCTCATTTCCTGTGCTGCGGACGCTCCGGACTTGGCACAGTGAGACAAGTGGTGATACACATGGCAAGTAGTAGACGGGTAATTACTCATCTAAAAAAAAAAAATGAGTACCTACTGCCAATGGATCAGAGCAGGTATGAAGCAAACTTTTAAATCAATATGAGGATTGATTTGTGGCATATTTGTGTTATGAGATGCAATTTCTTGTGGATCTAGTAAAGCGCTAGTGTGTTATAGTCATACTTAGGATCCCTAGACTCTCAAACTATATTTGCAAACTATATTGCCATTGTGAGATAGTGTTGCAATTGAGATGAGAATTGCAAGTGCATACAAAATCACAGAAATGCTTTAAGTAGTTGTTGTTGTTTACATGCTGGTACATACATATCATGTGAGTCATTGATTTCACTGTCATAGAATTAGGTTTTCAGTTTACTTAGTAGAAATATTAAAACAAAGTCAGCGGTGAGATTTACTGGATTTTTGTCACTAGCAATTTGAATGAGCATGGAGTGCCTAGTAGCCTATGGCTGTACTTATCTAGTAACATTATTTCCTTAGAAGGTACCTGAAAAAGTTGTCAGTAGTTCAGTGGCACATAATGTGTTGAAATTCTAATTAGCACATGTACTGTTTTGATGACATATAGTGAGACTTCATTCTAAACTTGTGTAATGTGATATGACAAAATGACAACAAGCCTAGGTATCATGTTTGAATTTCATGGGACAAAGTGAGAAGTCAAATGGGTATGATTGCTAGATTTTCAGGTCAGTAATTGCATTGGATTTGACAGATACATGAAAACACATACAACCTTTTATTGAGTTTGCAATGTGTGTTTGCTTGTATGCATGTAGACATATGTAGTTATGTATGTTGACTTGTTTAGTTCAAGTCTTGCAGATCAAGTTTAGCCAACTTCTTGAAGTCCAAATTGGATTGAAGTTGAAATTATGAAAGTTCAAACATTTGAGTTTGTCGGATGACAATGCCATCAGGCTGGTCTGATGAGGTTGACACAGGCTAGTCATTTTGGCTCTTTGATTACACATAGTTAGACATGGTAGACCCATCATGTTAGCATGAGCAATGAGTTTTTGGAATAGTCTTAATGATTAGTTGATGACTGTGCAAAGACAGGTACAGTCGGCCAAAATAGAAGTGGCTACCAAAGCATGAAGTTTTTGACAAATTGTTTTTATATTTGTGCTGTTACATAAACAGAGTGATTTTAGAAGCTGCAATTCTAACTAGTTGTTCTCAGTTTACAGATAGAATATGTCTGTCATCATGTGCAGACTAATATTAACTTATGTCCATAATCATTGAATGGTTACTGAATGGGGCTTAAATAATTTGTGGTGTTAGTTAATGATTGAACCAAGTAGACATGAAAGCCCTGTTGGTTTTTATTTCATTAGTTATGAAATATAACATGAAGAATAATCTAGTGAACTGTACATCCTAGTGAAACTTGGATGACAGGCTGGTTAAATAGTTAGCTGCAATGTTTACCAGAGCTAGTATCAAGAAGGTGCACTACTTTTAACCCTTTGAATGCAATCGACGTTGTAAGTTGGTCGTACCTATCAGTGCTGGTAGCTAGATAGTGCCTAGATAGGTTGTACTAGTAAGCAAGTCTACACATAGTGAGCGACCCCACATCCAAGCAAGTTTTGTTTTGCTTGATTGAAGCTATGATTGAATGTGGTTATTGTTTGTAGCGAGACTGTCTAAGGCAACTTGATCTATTTGATTTGATGGCTCAACTCTGTTGATTTGTAGATGTAGATCATGCCAGATGTTATTTTGACTTGATAAGTTACATACTTGGATTTATTTGTATGCATGACAGTGAAGGAAGCATTTGCCCAGCGGTATGTGCTAAAAATTACTGAAGTAATGAGTCAGTGAGAGCCGAACGGGTCTGACGAAAAGAGTTTTTACGTGGATGATGGTGGTACACTTTGCTGTATGTGAACTGTTTTCCAATTAGAAGCGACAATAGTCCAATAGACAGCGACTCATTGTAATGGAAGTGTTTGTAGAAGCAATTGTACTTGGTAATTCATTTTGTTGGCAGTGGCTGTCTACTGTAAGAAGAGGACGCTATTAACTGCGGTTGATATGCGGGTCTCGTGAGGAAGCCAGAAAATCAGCCATTGAGTACTGCTGATGCTGCTACTGCATTGCTGTGAAGAGGATAGTGGTGCCTGGAGTCAAGGACTGCTTTCCTGGTGGCTATGAACTGCGGTTCATAAGCCGATCCTGCTATCTGGTGCTGTGGAAAGAATGGAGATGCCTGGAGGCATGCACAACTTTCTTGGACGCTCTTGACTGCGGTTGATGAGCGAGTTCTCATATCTGAGAATGTGGAGAGGAGAGTTGGTAGAGTCATGCGCTGCTTTCATTGTTGTTCGTGACAGTTGTGATTCGGTTTATCATAAGCCCACTCCATACCCTCTTTTCTCTTGAGTCAGAAAACATTTTAATTTTGCAGTCCCTCTAATAGTCTTTATTTGGCCAACAAATGTATCTCGACGTACCCTTATCTACTGTTACTGACTGACTTACTCGTACATGATGAAAAGAATCACAATAAGACATTAATGATAGTAGACGTGTGTGCAGGTTAACAAGCACGCCTGCTGTGCTTTTGTTAACGGTTGTTGACATGTTTTTGTCAATTGCAGGTTGACATGTTGTTGTCGACATTTTAGTTTGAGCAGGATGACATGTCGTTGTTGACATTTTTGTCAATTGCAGGTTGACATGGTACTGTCAACGTGAGCAGGTTGACATGCTAGTGGGACGCCTCTAGCCTCTGTTGACGTCATACATGGTGCTGGTTAACAAGCGCTTGTGATGCCTTGTTGCACATGTATGTAGAAGGGTAATTGCGTGGCTTTTCGAGCGAGCGTTGGGACGGATCAACTCTCATTATCCTGTACGCGGGAATGGCATTTGATCTAACTGGCGTGCGTGCGGGGTTTCACGTAGTTTACCAGCAGGTTAACAAGTGGGTGAGATCCTTGTTAACATCGGAGGAGGAGACTTGTGTTCTCAGCTTCCTAGGTGATGAAGGGGAACGTTTCCAATCTCAATAGTGCACATGTGCAGCCAAGTAGGCAATCCTACTTTGGCTGATAATGAGACGTCTCAGTGAATGTTTTTAAAAGCTGATGAATGATCTGGTTTCGTATGATGAATGAACCATGATGATATTATGGTGATGTAAGGATGAATGAATTAGTTGTCATGATGCGATAATGATGAACCATACTTTCAGTGTATTAATTGCCATGTCTGGTGAATAAGAATCTTTGAATGAAGATTGAAAAGAAAGTAATGTTGAATAAGGTCTGAGTATGGAGACTAAGGTCATAATGTTTCAGATGGTCCTAATGCTGGTTCTCCAGAAGCCAGCGAGCAAGAAACATCTGGAGCGGAGCCACGAGTTGCCGACTCCGTGTAACAGTTGCTGACTTCGTGCAACAGCTGCCGACTCTGTGCAACAGCTGCCGAGTCCGTGCGACAGCTGCCGAGTCCGTGCAACAGCTGCCGAGTCCGTGCAACAGCTGCTGACTCCGTGCAACAGCTGCTGCTGACTCCGTGCAACAGCTGCTGCGGGTGTTGGTGATGAAGAGCGGAAGATGCAGTCGAGGACGATGCACGGTCAGGAGAGGCCGTGTTAGATCTTCAACGGTTTTAAAAATGCCTTAAACGGCCCTGATGACATTAGCTGTCATTTTACGCGGGAATAGTGCTAGATTGTCACTTTTTGACAGATTCTTGTAGTTGTTGGTTTGTATAAACGTCGCTCTTGAGATTATTATTGTAAAATAGTAGATTTTATGTAAATTCATTGAATATTTGTAGAAAATGTGATTATAATCGTTATCTTTCAACCGTGTGACTTTAATTGCTAAAAATATATATTCGGTTATACGAAATTTTAAAAAAGTTTTTTTCATTTTTAGTACAAGCTTTTATTGCCGACTGTACTTTTCTGTATACCATCATCAACTACTCATTGAGACGATTCTAACGAGCCCAAACTCAACGGGGTTACGTCGGTTAATTAAGTACTGAATTCCCATGACCACCTTCTCTCTCCATCATCAGATCAGCTCGATGGTACCATAATATTGAATTATCATCCAAACTATACTAATACCCAAAATTTCAGCTCAATCGGAAAACGGCAAGTGTCTGAAAAATGGATTGCAAATTTTGACGGGCAACTTACATACGAACAGGTCAAGTTAATATAAAGCTTGTAGTAAGAAGTTAAAGTGACAACTTAGAAAAGTTGAAAAACCCCCGATATTTTAATTTAAAGTTCAATACCTGTAAACCGGCTAAACCGATTTTGTTGAAAAGTAGAACCATCTTGATCACGTCAGCTTTTGGACAAAAAAAAATCGGTCCATTCGTTTAGGAGCTACGATGCCACAGACACACAGACAGACAGACACGTCAAACTTTATAACACCCCCCTATTGCGTTGGAGGTTCAAAAAACACATCTAGAACTGATCTAGAAGCTTCTTTTAACAATACAATTAGTAGGCAACCATTACCATACGAGTCTGTTACAATTAAATCGAATGTTTTTTCCAAGATGTAAATCTGGAGTCAAAGTGCAGTTTGATGCTCGATCGCTCTGTATGCAAAGTACTCGCACACAAAGACCGTACCTACTTACAGGAAAACTCGGGATTCAATAAACAGAAGATGTCAAAGATTAGTGTATTTCAATAAACTAGGCACATACCGAATCCGAATCTTGTCCGCTCTTGCCCTGTCGATATAATAGTACATTACTACAGAGGCCGGGAAGTATAAAGTATGTAGTAAATAATGCAAATATCGTATTTACGAAATATAGAAATTTGTCCTTCCTTTTGTTAATGGATTTGCAATTCACATAATTATTACGTTAATCAACAAGTAAATGATATAACACCAGGTAAATATTAGTTACAAAATATATGATTCACTAAATATTGTTGAATGAAATTGTTTATTTATGTTTCCTTCCTACTCTCATATTACGTGTATTTCGTTTACTCATACTTATGTGCAAAATTTAGCATACTAAATAACAGGGCAAGTTAAATAAAAGCTTGTAATAACCAGCCAAGTGCGAGGATTCGCGCTCGAGGGTTCCTTGCAGTTCTCGCGTATCTGGGTGTCCCATTAAACTGGTTACATTTAAACAGTATTGTTATCAAGCACTTTACTTGAAATATTGAATAAACATACTTGTATCTAAGGTTAAATAAAACCATTGGGGATTAGTCTCAGAGAGGCTTCCCGCATTTAGGCAGAAAGGCCATCATATATACTAACTGTCTCACATGCAGCGGACGCGGTGTCAAGGGTCCGTCGGTCCAGGTCCGTATGAATATGCAAACCGATTACGTCTGTCGCCGTTCAGATGTTTATCGATTTGAATGTACAATCGGATGATTAATCAAGTTATTGAGCGAATGATTCGATTAGGAGCTGATTGTGGGAATTACCTGATTCCTGAGTAGTTTCGGATTATGCTCACGTTAATCACGTTAATCTTGCCCGCTCTTGCCCTGCTGATATAAATATGTAAACTATTTTTCAGTTAGATACTTGCCGGTACCCGATTAAACTGAAACTTGGCAATGTTATGTAAATTCGGTACAAACGAATTGTCAAACATCTATTTTTATTCTTCTGTTTTGTCGGCGTGATTTATTTATATTCCCATGTCGCATTACAGTTTTCTAGTTGTAAGGGTTACTGAGCAAAGCCGAAGACGGACGACGGACGGAAATGGCGAAACTGTAAGGGTTCCTTGTTGACTACGGAATCCTAAAAAGGCTGCGTTAGCCTAGTGGTTCAGGCATGCGGCCGCCAAACGGTGATTGTGGGTTCGAATCCCAATGTGTTTTTTGGAACTTATATGTAACTATGTAGTTCGGAATATCGTTTGACGGTGACGAAAAAACATGCTCAATCTGGTCAAGAAATTCAAAGGTGTATGCGTAGTCCCAAACCCGCACTGGGGCAGCGTGGCGTGACCTACCCGTTCCCTCTCATCCATAAAATGAGGCCTGTGCCCAGCGGTGGGACGTATATAGGCTGATTTATTGTTTTACTCGTAAGTGACCTCATCTATAATCCAAGCATGTTTCTGATCTCCAGTGTACGCTACATTAGGGCAGTCATTAGGTAATAGAGATTAGGTGCAAGTGACGAGAAAGCTCATTACCTAATGATCTGGGGTCGGGGAGGAATGCTAATGAGCTTGCGCAAGAATTAATTGAGCAGATGGCCAAGCATCCGACGGGCTAGAGGAGTATACCTATATGTACTAATGTTCTATTAGGTAATTAATGTTCTGTTGGGACTGCGGGGAGTATAGTTACCAGCAATTAGGGCCATGTTTAGGTCCTTAGGTGAATACACTGTATAATTAAATGCTATACGCTGATAATTAAAGCAATTCGCAAGTTTTAACTTCTACCGGCACTCCCGGAGTGCAACCCGGTCTTTTTTTTATAACCTGAATTAACGAAAGAAAACTAGGTATATAATTATCGAAGCAACTCACAAAAATTCACGAGAATCCAAATTTAAAAAAATATTTAAAGCGGGGATGTAATTTTTTTTTCTCGTTAAACCCATGGTGTGGGGTATCGTTGGATAGCTCGTCCAAAAATATTATGGGTTTCCTAGTACCATTTTTGAAATCAGTGATTAGTTTGCGAGATATTGAGCTTTAAAGCCCTAATTTTTGTTCGAGTCATGTCCCCCCCCCCCCCCCTACCGGCTAAATAGCTGCTACTGGGAATGTGAAAATGAATTTAAAAGGAAAACTATCACGGCTAAGTAGGCATAACTAGTTACCGAGTAATAGTTGACCAACTTAAAATGTACTTTGAAAGGCTTTCAACTTTCGTACAAATTCGGCCGACGCAACCATTTAGTTGGCGCGTGC
This sequence comes from Epinotia ramella, assembly GCA_947578815.1. NCBI lineage: Eukaryota > Metazoa > Arthropoda > Insecta > Lepidoptera > Tortricidae > Epinotia > Epinotia ramella. The sequence goes on along the minus strand of OX388220.1, from coordinate 11,489,835 downwards.
GTGACGATGTAACTAAGAAAGACAGGCAACTACGGAACCCTACACTGCGCGTGGCCCGACACGCACTTGGCCGATTTTTTTAAAGATAAACTTGCGAGGTCTACAGCTCACAGAGCCACTGGTAGTTATAAGTAACTACCAGTGGCTCTGCTGACAGCTGGCAGCTGACATAAAAAAACGCCGGCGTACAAACGAATCTTTAGCAAATAACTTAATCGGAGAAATTAAATTTCGAAATATTCCTTATATTTTAACCACTTCCCGGAGTGCGATAAACTGTAACTATATGTCACTCTAAAGTAAGCCTGAGTTTGTATCACGGCTTACTCACTTGCCTCCCAAACATGACTGATCGCGAATTCCTCTAAAGAAAAGTTTGACAGGTCATTGCGCATGCGACGGAGGGCCGCACCCCTAGTAGCATTTTGCGTTGGCCAACCGTAGCTAACGGTTGGGAAAAAGTTGGGAAATCGTTAGTAGCAATCTAACGAATTGCCAACAATGGCCCTAATGCTATTTATGGTTCATTTTCCAACTGCAAAACCATACAAACATCTAACATAGGCCCTACCACAGTTATCAGTTGGGTTACCAACAAATAATCCATACGAACAAACGACGTAGGCCCTACTACCGTTTTTGGTTAGATTTCCTACAAAAAATCCATACGAACAGCCAACATAGGCCCTACTGTGGTTTTGGTCGGATTTCCAACAGAAAATCCCATACGAGCAGCCAACATAGGCCCTACTGCAGTTTTGCGCAGCGTTCCCAACAAAAAAACCATACGACCATACAACATAGGCCCTACCGCCGACTTAGTTGGCTTCCCTACCAAAAAATCCCTACGAGCAGCCAACATAGGCCCTACTGCGGTTTTGTACGGCGTTATGAACAAAAAATCCATACGATCATGCAACATAGGCCCTACCGCGGTTTTGGTCGGATTTCCAACCGAAAATCCCATACGAGCAGCCAACATAGGCCCTACTGCAGTTTTGCGCAGCGTTCCCAACAAAAAATCCATACGACTATACAACGTAGGCCCTACCGCCGACTGAGTTGGCTTTCCAACTGAAAATCCCATACGAGCAGCCAACATAGGCCCTACTGCAGTTTTGCGCAGCGTTCCCAACAAAAAAACCATACGACCATACAACATAGGCCCTACTGAGGTTTTGTACGGCGTTCCGAACAAAAAATCCATACGATCATGTAACATACAACCTACCGCGGTTTTAGTCGGATTGCCAACAGAAAATCCCATACGAGCAGCCAACATAGGCCCTACCGCCGACTTAGTTGGCTTTCCTACCAAAAAATTGGAATTTAGCGCTATTTCGTGTCGAGTAGAGGCATTGCTCATCTGTCACGGGCCTGGACATAGGCTAAACAAGTACTTTTTACGCTATTCATCACCAGAGAGCACATAGCATTAGTACTATTGCATATTGAAAACAGCATAGGGCCAACAGTGGGCCACATATGAATCCAATGGCAGCGGGAGGAGAGGGGAATTCGGAAACAAAGTGCGGTGCGGGGGGCGGTGGACATGAGCACGCGCGGCGCGCGAATTCGATCGGCCATTTTGTTATCGATCTCCATCGTGAATAGTGCGTGTAAACGTATAAGTATATACTTAGTGGTTATATTTTCTTTTGAGTGCGTGCGTGCATGGTATAAAGTATTACTTGTTTTTGAAAGGGTTGCATATTTACTTAGCAAATATATATAAAAAATAGTGTGCAAGTTAATACTTACATGTTATATCCACTAATCAAATAACAATATATCGTGTTTATTAAGCAATCCTTTCAAAATCACGTTCAGTATGATCAAAGTGGTGGAATTTAATGATTGGTGACGGCGTGGTCTTAGTGTAATACTTATGTAACAGAAGAGTGGATCACGCCTCGCAAGAAGGAGTGCCTTTGGCCTCCTCATAAAATCGTCAGTGCAGTACCTATGCCTCACAACTAAAATATTACCGGACGAGAATTGACATGTGTATCCCATTAAACGCATATTGTACGAGACAGGTGAGTTAATATTAGTTAATTTATTTTTTAAATCACATGGTCAATTTAGTTTTGTAACGTCGTGTGTTCATTTTGATTTAATATCTGTTTAAAACTGATGCTGGCAAAAGTTTCGAGCTGCCATTTCTCTATAAGTACATAGGTAATAATAAATAGTTTTAGCTATTTGTCGTTTTTATGAAAAGGTTAGTTTTAGCTATTTCATCACAGTCCTCTTTGTCTGTGTCATTTAAATGTGTGTTCATCTCTCTTCTAACAGATGGCTGCGTCCTTGTCAATTGGCTGACGAAACTGGCCAGTGAGGACGCCACATTAAAGTTGCTGAATAATCCAGCGTCTAATTAACTTATTTGGACCTTGCGCGATGAGCGGACCATTGGATTTTTGACACCTGAACCCACTGAAATGACGGAGTGCAACTGCTCGGAATCGGAGGTCAAAATATGTTAGTCCAGTCATGACGTTGACAAATTTGGGCTAGTATGATGCCTTTTATGGCCCGCCATAAAGAATGTGTCCCTTTCTCACTTACATACTTACTAGAAAGTGATGAATGCTTTAAGGCCGGTCAAAAAGCATCGTGCTACAGGGCCAGCATTCAAATACAATTAATTATAATAGAAACATATCGATTATAAATCGAGGTTGTCTTTTTTTCCTTACAATAAAATTATAAACGTATTATGTGAAGTCTTATTTTACGGTCTAGCTGTACAAAATGATGGTAACGCAAGTAAATGTGAAAAGTCTCAGAAGGCATTTAAATCTCCGTTAACAGTTAAAGTGCAGTTACGTTTGTAAATTCGGTTATTTAAAGACGTTTACTTTGTATGTTACAGATGTTTATTCTCACGAAGGCGGTTTGTGAGTATTATGCACATGCACATTATTGTGTGCTCGGCCAATATAGAATCTCTCGAGATTACGCACCTAAAAACCATGGACATGTGCACTAAATAGGTACCACCCCACAACAAATGTACGATCCCTACTGACCACGAGCGACGCCGGGGCGCATATTGTAAGTGCCAAAGGAAATTGAAGCTTCTCTGCTTCAGTTAAATTCCACTACTCGCGCGCGCAGGTGGCAAGCTGCGTAAGTTCCGTGCAAATATGGAATTTAACTACAGCAGAGAAGTTTCAATTTCCTTTGGCACTCACAATGTGCGCCCCGGCGTCACCCGGTCAGTGAAGATCGTGCATAAGTAAGACCAACCCGCCTTCGTGAGATAAACAACTGTACCTAACCCTACTAACTGCCAACGGCTATTCTACAGTTGGTACAGAGTGCTTTTATTTTGTAGGCCCTTCTTACGCAATGTTGCTTTAGGTCCAACAGTCGGAAACTGTGGTTGGCCCAACATAGTTCTCGTAGTAATGTTGCTGTAGGCCCTACTTTGCAAATGTAAATTGGCCCTACAACCGGAAACGGTGGTTGGCCCAACGTAGTTGTCGTAGTAATATTGCTGTAGGCCCTACGTTGTAAATGTAAATTGGCCCTACAGCCGGAAACGGTGGTTGGCCCAACATAGTCATCATAGTAGGCCCAATGTTGGGAGACACCGTTGGCTTTACCGAAAACAGGTGTTTCACTCGCAACGGTTGACCAACCATTCGGTGATCAATGGCCCTACGAAATGCCAACTTAAAATGCTACTAGGGACGCGCTGCCATCCGGTCGCTTTCGCGAGCGAAATTACTAATCAGGTGTCATTGTATTTTTGTACCAAGAGATGGCGCTATGACTTGTGACTGGCGGAAGATATGTAGTTTACTGTTGGATTCTGTAAGCTTTTAATCATTTATTGTCAAAGTATATTTATGAAAAGCTTGCGATATTGACACAACGACATACTCGTAACACGCAAATCATCAAGGTTTACTGACCTTAATTAGGTAACAAACAAACATTCCCTTAGCATGGATAGTAAATACATACGTTAGGTACCTCATCAATCGATCGAGCGTCGATCGATCGGGATTCATACTGCAACTGTATGAATCCCGATCGATCGACGCTCGATATCCACAAGCATAATAACAAGCGTTCATCTCGACTAAATACGGCAAACTAACTGAACAAAAACTGTATTTTCATACAAAAAGGAGCCGATCGATACCTCATTCATCAAAATCAGTCCAGTATCTTAAACGCCACGGTGGAACACACGTAAACCCCTACATACACTCCTAAAAGCATATTCCGTCCTTTCGGCTCAGCCGTAGTCAGCCAAAAAATGTTAACGGAGCTTCGATCGACCGACGATCTATCAATTAATCTGATAAGATGCCTACCTATATTAACCATTGTCCATCGAAAGTTTATTGTGAGACATACTTAATGATAAATATTACCTATTGCTGCCGTGTGTGACAAACTTCACAAAACAGCGTAATAATAAGCAAGCGTAACCAATTCTAGTTAACAAGTTAACATGTTGAAACGCTTGACATAAAAATTAAAATAATTACAAAACGCGCCTGAGATGAAACGCTGCTTATTATAATTAAGTGTTGCAGTCAGACCTTGCTATTACTTTACGCTTCGCGGGTAAACACATAGTAATGAGGGCGCATCGTATTACTATATGCGTATACGCATGCATATGAATGAACCGACTAATATTGTAAGGTCGAGTGACGTGTATCCAATCCTTACCAAAAGGAGAGCACTGTAATTGCTGATATTTCTGGGTATAGAGTAAGTATGCCATTTGGATTCAAATCGGCACGATGAGATAGGAGTGTGGGGTATGGTGTGGGGTACCCTGCGACTCTCTGGATGGCCTTAAAAGGACTGCCGGCAGTGGCTGGATGGGGAAAGTCCAGGATGGAGAGATCATTGGTGCAGTGTAAAAGAGGCCTGCGTTCAGCAGTGGATTAAGTAACTAATCATCCCATAAAAAACATTCCATGTAAAAAAGAGGGCAATTCTCGAAACTCTTCCACCGTAAAAAGTTGAGAGATATTTCGTAGTACCAATTCATTACTAATTAAGAAACTTTGACTAGTTATAATTCTTAAACTACTGGTTCAAATTTAATGAAATTTGAAATATATCGTGTTTATACAATGCCTGCTTGGTAACTGAAAATTCAGGCTTCTAGTTTTATCCACAACGAAGTTATAGGGGGGTCCAAAATGGCCTGAACTGCTTCGAGAAAAGGATTGTATGGCCGGGCCGCTGTTTTTCTCGACTTAGTGGGGGCACTACCGTGTCCCCAGATTAGTTGAATACTCTAGTTAGTGGAATATGAGCATTTCAGTCACTCTAAAAGATTGTTACCAGACCAACTAAGTAAATGGTCGTAGATCGTTCAACGTCGCTCGATCTTCGATCGATTCACAATAAAATAGACCGAGGCCATTGCTGGAAGGATCGCATCATCTATCGGATATTCTTTACAAAGGTCAATTCGATAAATCAATTTTGATCGGGCAGGGCAAAACTAGTCCCTACAGCATATAGATGCCATGATACTTTATCCACAATCGCCACAAGAGTAAATATCCTTACAAAATTAATTAAGCGTAAACTAATTAAAGAGTTCAAGTTCATTTACATAACGATTTACACAATCTCGTTCGTCATAATTTCTATACTTCCAAGAATTGTAACTGAATCTGCTTTTGAATCCTATTTATTTGCTCCGGTTGCAACAGTGTACATTGTCTTTTCACTGCAATAATAGGCAAAGTGTTTACTGTGTGCTAGTAAGGTTAATGACGTGTGGCAGAATCAAAACATGTTTGTCTATGTGTGCACAGCTGTGTTGCGAGGCTCATCTGAGGAGATATTATGTTTAAAGACCACTTGAGGCAAGTGCGATATTGTTTTTAATATCACGATTGTTGCAATCAAGCGTGCCTGGTTGTAAACAGAAACCTTAACCTATTGGATACTTGCGACTGTCAATCTTTTACTATCCATGGACACAGTAGGTACATCTTCGGGAGCTCTGGCGACCCTAACTTTACCAGTAACACAACGCAACATTTCCTCTAGAACAAGTAGGTTCCTAAATAAGTATTTTAAGTGAAATGTTGAATGTAAATACATAGTAGATTGTTAACTCAGCAACCAAAGCCAAACAGAAAATCTACCGTAACAGGTTGACGCGGAACAGAAGTCCACTAAAAGGATTTATTAACAAGAACCAATTGGACTGATTTTAGAACGAACGTTAATACTTCAAAGGTGCCTTTCACCCGAGCCCTTTTCGGATATGAGGGAAATATACGACTCTGTAGAGGATGCATATGTCCAGCAGTGGACATCTTTCGGCTGATATAATGATATGATGATGAGGACAGGACTCGTTTTTAGTGTTCCGTACTAAAATTGGTCCAACGGAACACTTATTCAATAAAGCATACCCTGCTTTCAGAGTATGAGAAATGAAAATGAACTTGGAATGTCCTGTTGAACATGCACTAATTACACAAGACTAACATTTTGTGTATTACTACTATTTAGAGTGGTACCTGTATAAGTATGACGATAATTTAAATTGTACAATTAAAGGATGATTCTTTACGTCACACCTGGCCATAAAGTAAGTATTACCGCACGCTATGCGTACGGTAAAACTCGCATTATGGCCAGATGAAGACGTAAAATTGTGTACTCACCAAGGGCAGTCAAAAAGAAAGCCCTCTATCGCATATTTACAACCCTCGCCTGCGGCTCGGGTCACAAATACCTGCGATTTCGGGCTTTCTTTCTTTCACAGCCCTTGGTAAGTAATGTAGTATTAATCCATTAAGGGTATTATTTTTCTGTTTATAGTACAGAGTACAGTAGATTATATACAATACAACACCATAAGGAACCACATACCCACCGAGTACTCGGTAACGCGTCACGAATCACGATACAGATTTTTTGTAGGTACTTACTCAAAGCTTAGTCTTTTAAAAAATGAGACTGCTTTTCAAAATAAAAACAACAAAACATGAGACCAACCGATACACCTACTGGGATATCCTTTATCAATGAAGACAAATGGAATCGTGGCACTGCACTTGGCATATCACTGTTATTAAATGAAGTGGGATTGAGCTGTTATAAGTCACGCACACTGGATTTTCCTAGATCGCATTATCCATATGACAGTTTTCTATATATTATTCTCGCGCGATGCACCCGGGTCATTGACCGCTCAGACAATACGAAATGACAATATTGACCCGACAAGAGCAGCGATATCGCAAACAAATATGTGCCCAAATGATAGAATGTAGCGGGATGGGTGACCTCGAAGTGTTTGATCTTAGAAATACTTGCTAGATTTGTTTGAACATACCACTTTTATAGAGTGTAAGAATTTCAGCTACGATTGCAACTAACAACATAATACGTTTGTTTGAATTAATATGCAATTATAATATTCATTTACATACATTATATTAGAAGTGCGGTCGAAACTCTGTCTGTCTGTTTATAGTGTGTCGATAATTTCGATCTGGGACTGGAAATAGGATAGTTTCATCATTATCATCCCGTGAGATGGTGAAATGGGGGTGAAGAACGGATTAGGAGAACATACGAGGGACATAGGATTTGATCTTGAAAATCATCAATCGGGGTTAAGGTTAAAAATAAAACAATTTATCTAAGCCGCTGCTGAACGCCCAAAATACGACACTAATTTGATCTAATGTTGTAGTCAGAAGGAAGAGCTCGATGGGGTGGCATGTCATTACTTGCGCTGATTCCAATATTTCCGTGAACTAAAATGCAAAAAAAGTCCTGTGTTGGAGACACCGCAAGACACCCCGCGACACCGCGCCTCGACACGGTGTCGATATCGTCTAACGGGATCGCCACCCGCGCCCGCTGGACCAGACGCTATTCGATCGCGCTCAAGCGCACACCCTACATTTTTGTTAATTTTATAAATTCAATTAAAAGCTAAGAGAACCTGAAAACGTTGTCGAATTATTGAAGAAGACCTAAGAGGAATCCTCAACATTTAAACTGTATATCTAATGCTTCAATTACGTTTAGAAGCATAACACTCAGAAAAAGCGAATAATCTCATCATCGGCTGCAATCTGCTCATTACTGCACTAGTACAATTATTGCACAATAGAAGGCCGGCACACGCCAGAACAATCTCTCATGTTAGTGCTCACCGGCGTAATTGTGGGTGTAGCTAGCTGTTAAACTCGCAGATTTGCCTGTTTGTTTTTCTTGTGTTTATGTACAATTTGCGAAGCATTCTTAAAAATGGTACGAAAATTCTGGAAAAATTCACGAGCGTCCATAGGCTACGGTAACCACTTACCATCGGGTGGGCCGTAAGCTTGTTTGCCAACGACGTCGTAAAAAAAAGGTTGCATCAAAAATTTACAGAAAATTGCAATAACATTAACAGGTAGTATTTTGAAGAGGGATTTAGGGATTACCAGTGTCACAGATTTGCTTGCCAACAAACTCATCAGAGACACAATTCGTGCGAACGGAACTGCACGGACTTGCATAGATGTTTTAAATAGTTTCTATGACATCAATTGGGCTCTATGAGTTTTGTCGTTGTTTGAGCCGATTTTTAAGCAGTACCTTCCGACGTACCTTACGACTAAAACGGACTTCTGCTAGCGGTACTTAATCCAATAGATCACAAATTCAACGGACAACATTAACTACAAGCATATTAAATTTAAGCTAGCAACATAAAAACAAACAGCTTCACTAATACTATTAGTGCAGAAAAACCCCAGCCAGCGGTAACTGACACTGGCCGGTAGGAATTTCTAACGAGCAATCACGCTCGCTAAGAAAAAAGTTAAGATTCTATTTCGCGCGCTTCCGCGCCCTCGCGTGATGAAAATGATGTATCGACCAGGCGGCTTTCTTTCACTTTCCGTAGAGAATAAATCGTTTTCATTTTACTGTTCCCGGTTTGTTTTTATTTAAGTGGTTACCGTGACTAACTGTACGATAATTGCTGCTGCTGTGGAGCTAGGTAGTGTTTGATCCGAAAAGGTTTGTGGTTTTCTTTATAATAAGTCAAATGAGGCACTTTTTAATTGACGTCAAAAAAAAGGAGGAAGTTCTCATTTGATCTTGATCTCTGAGCTCATGAGACTTGTAGCTACCCCTTGATTGTTAACAGGAGTGAGGCCCATGAGGATTTAAATTGAGGGATTAAAGCCACTGAAGTCGGTATTTGATTCCAGAATTTTATTTGATGGCATTTAAATCGAACAGAAAATAAAAATAAAGACCGGGTTGCACTCCGGGAGTGCCGGCAGAAGTGAAAACTCAATAATATTGTAACAGTTTTTCGATCAGGTCACGTGACATCTTACGGTGTCACCCTAAAAATGAATTTGACGCAAATTTATAAACAATTATCAATTATTTAGGCGGACGGGCCGCGGGCGCGTTGGGTGCGAGGGGCCGCCGGCACGCCCGTCGGCGCGCCGACGGGCGGCGGCAAACACAATACCAATTTGTTTTATCTCTTTAGGAATAACGTCTAAATTCGAACTATTCGAATTTGCAAGAACGGCAGACGGCGGTGGCGACCAAAATATCAATTTGTTTTTGCCGTTGGTAAATATTTTTCTAAGCTTTATCTCTTTAGGAATAACGCCCAAATTCGAACTATTAGAATCTTCTTAATAGCAAAACGGTGAAGGACGCGTTGGTATTATTACAAATTTATTTGCAGAATATGCTATTGAAAAAGTGTTTAACGGCTTTATACTCTTACGAATAGCGTTCAGTTTTGAATAAAGTCGAATCGGCTAGCAGCAAAATATAAAAGTTTGTGACCTCCTTCACATCTGACGTCACAAAACTCTGTCGCGTATTAACAATTTTTCCCCATCCCAAAAAGTACTCAGCGCCGCTAAAGAAGTTTTCACTTCAAAAATGAAATAAATGTAGGTACTTAGGTTAGGTGCCACAATAGGTTCGGGGCTCAGCGTTTGCTGCTAGCCTGGCGGTTGTACAGTGCTGTTTTTCAGCACGCACCTCCATCACGGGAAACGCTAACTTGCGTGCAATGCGTTACGTGTTCGACCCGCAGGAGAGTCCTACAGGTCGATCACGTAACTCAGTGTACGCGCGTCAGGTACTTAGATCTAAATTGTCCTAACGCGCGTTTGGAACGTTACGGGATTACCCCTATAACATCGGAAAATACTCGAGGCAAAGGTCGACCCTCAATGAGTGGCTAGAATTAGACGTAGAAGAATTGGGGAAAATGTCCCAAATATTTTACGATGTCTGATTCAGTAGACAAGTGAAACTACAGATATCCACATCTCCTCACTTCCTCATCGGACCCAGGATGCTTCAGATTGTTATGCCCGCGCGCCACAACAGCGAAGATAGACTATTGTAGTATAGGATTGGCGGCTAGTCTATATTTAGTAAACTTGCCCCAACGTCCCGTCGAACTATTTTTTCCGTCGGCGGCCATGTTTGTAAACGGTCGCGTTCGTGAATGAATTTCGAACGGTTTCCGCAATTCGGCGGGAACGCGGTTCGTACGCAAACATCGTTCATCAATTACATATATATGTGTAGTAATGAGTACCTACAGTTATTATTTTAGTGTACCTACGAATTTACAATTGGATTTAGGTGTTCGGACTCTGAGCTCCTTCATTAGAATGCAATTAGGTCAACACTAACATGACTAGTGGCTCTGTGATCAGCAGCACACGAGCCCGGTTTTTTTTTAATTTCGGAATTCTGAATCTACAAAAAAACTATCTAATTGTGGAACCTGCTCACAATATTTCACGAGCATGGTTGAGAAAGGCGTCCTGGGCAGCCGAACGAACGAATACATTTTGTTCCAAGCTGTAAGGGAGAACTTCTTTCGCTTTGCTCGCTCGTCCAATGAAGAGTGCATTTTTTTGGTTGACAGTCTGAGCCCTTCTAGGTCCCATCTGATGCTAAGCGATGGCCGTACCCTTAAAATCTATTGCACATTTGTCTTGGAAACTGAAACGTTAGGACATTTTGTTGTGTCCACTGTCATTTTCCCTCGGAGTATGAGTAAAGGATTTAGTGATCTATGTTCACGAACCTCTTCATCTCACCGTTATCCCGGTTGCATCCTTGGAAGAGCCTGGGATCTGCTGGGTACCTAGTACCTAGTCCTAGTACCTAGGTACTTCATTCAAAGAACGCAGGCATATTATGTCTGGTTTTTGAGCAAACGACTGCTACCGCGGTCCTTCCAACCAAGAGGATAACCGGAGTCCAAACCCCGTTGGAGTCAGGTTTGACAAAGATTCATGTTATTTCATGATGCCGTTTTAAAATTAGAACAAAAATACGTTTGTATGGAAAGTCGACTTGAGTCTAGCGTGCTGGGGTCTCTTAACTCAAGTTTGTGATGTGAAAAATAGACATTATTGAATTCTAGTACCTAAATCAGCTAAAGGCCGAAACGCACTGACAGCGGTGGCGGAGCGGCGCGGTGCGGCGCGGAGGCGGTACCGGTTGTAATGTTCGAGCTAATATGAAAGGGTCCGCACAGAAAACCGGCCGGGAAAAAAGCGTGGCGGAGGCGGCGCGGAGGCGGTAGCGGCGCGGAGGCGGCGAAACGCGTGCACAGATAGGCGTGCGCGGCGCGGAGGCGGCGCGGGGCGGTTTCGCGGCGGGAAGTTGTATTACCACAGAATAAATAATTAGTTGTCAATGCACCGGCGCGCACTGGCGGTGGCGGCGCGGCGCGGCGCGGAGGCGTGCTGAGAGCGGTGCAACAAGTTGTATTTTTTTACAACTTCAGTTCAGATTTTATTAATTTTAACAATGAGTACAACTGTAAAATTTATTTCCCTGGTGAAACTAGGTACCCTGCTCAACAATCCTTGGTTTTAAGATGTCGTGTAATTCTTCAAGAATGTTTTTACACATGTGAAAATAAGTGTAAAAACGATCTTCATAAGAAGTCAGTTCTTGGCAATATGATGAAACTCTCCAAATATTTATTTATTTAAACTTTATTGCACAAAATAAAACTTATCGTACAAAAGGCGGACTTAATGCCATATGGCATTCTCTACCAGTCAAACCTTAAGGCAAAGCGGAAAATATATACAGAGTGTAATCGTTAAGTGTAGCCAGGCGATTATTCTGTAAATATAAGAGATATTAGAAAATATCAAACTGATATCGAAAGTGCGTTATCCAATGAGTAAAATTGCATTAATAACTTTTATGAAATAAAAGTATTAATAATAAAAATATTAAGTTTAAACTTGTATGTAGCTTGTAAACTTGTAAGTAGCTTGTAAACGTAACTTGTAAACTTGTGAGTGTAACTTGTAGTGTAACTAGTGAACGGCTTTACAAGTTTACTAGTAACATTTGCACTTATACAAGTTTACAAGTTACACTTACAAGTTTACAAGTTACACTTACAAGTTTACAAGAACACGTACAAGTTTACAAGTTACACTTACAAAACTACTTACAAGTTTACAAGTTATACTTACAAGTTTACAAGTTACTTACAAGTTTACAAGATACACTTGTGGCAAGGTACTTAACTGTATGGGAGCAAGCGTTTAAACTTAATATTTTTATATTAATACTTTTATTTCAAAAAAGTTATTAATGCAATTTTACTCATTGGGTAACGCACTTTCGATATCAGTTTGATATTTTCTAATATCTCTTATATTTACGGAATAATCGCCTGGCTACACTTAACGATTACACCTTGTATATTTATTATACTATATAATGAAAATTCCTCTTTTTTTATTTATTTCGTGGACCCGGATGTCCGTTTAGTCTTCTTTTTGTTTAGGAACGTCTCGTCATCGCTATCTGAATCTGAGGATAACATTTTTGATCTTTCCGAATCTGACAATTGTCGATTACCGCTTGATATGTCACACACGCCGCCTCCGCGCCGCTATCCCGCGCGAATACCGGGCGGGATTTTGGTGCGACGTCCTCCGCCCCGCATTCGCTTTACCGCAAACCCGCCTCCGCACCGCACCGCGCCGCGCCGCTCTCTGTGCGTTTGCAGCTTTAGCCATATTAATTTTGCGGTTGAACTATTTAAACAGTCGTTTTGTTAATTCCCCGCATTTGTTGTAACCACAAACTTATTTTATTGAGTAATAAATTATCCTGTATTCACACGTAATCTTCCATAAAGCATTGCGTTTAAGTCAAGAGCTCCATTATTGGCAATGCCTGCGTCAATCCAATAAAAATTAGTCATGTAGCACAGCATTCATTGAGTTTAATTTTCCTGATAAATTGTGGTTATTACGCATTACTGATGAAATTGATAATACAAAACATGTTTAAAATACAAAAAAAAAGATCTTTCTACGGTTCTAGCTCAACTGCATGATTAAGACAAAACTTGGTACGGAACAAAACACGACGAAGACTGGCTGTCTTGAACCTCAAGCAAAAAAGACTTCGCCATGCTTTATCACCTCCTAATACAGACTCCGTATCATGGTCGGCCTTATCACAGTGACAGGATAGAGCGTCCTTCACTGGCTGACACCGTTCGATAGAAGAAGAAGAAAAGAAGAATCTTGTCAGTTATCGCGTGATAAAGCCGACCATGATACGGGGTCAGATTCGCAAATCTTCTGCAATCGATGTGGCAAGAAATCCCGCGCCGCTCTAGGACTATATAGCCACCAACATAGATGCGGCAATCCATATAGACGACCGGTTAGCCTAGTGGGTAGTGACGCTGATGCCTACGAAGCTGAAGGTCCTGGGTTCGAGTCCCGGTAAGGGCAAATATTTGTGTGATGACCATGAATGTGTGTTTCTGAGTCATGGATGTTTTCTATGTATTTAAGCATTTATATCTATAATATATATCGTCGTCTTGTACCCATAACACAAGCCTTACTGAGCTTACTATGGGACTGGGTCGATTTGTGTGGGATTGTCCCTATATTTATATTTATTTATATTTATATAGGCTCCTAAGCGCTGCAACAACCATCTGTCATAGATGCTGTGGTGTGGCCAGTGATAATGATGATGGTATGGAGATACCTTATACCTAGTTTTTATTTCCGCAAAAGGACGTAGGGTATTTTTGCTGTTTCTGCGCATGACATTATAGTCCAGGCAATGAACTGACAACTTGTATGGAAAAAATGACAATTTTGGAAATAATTTATAATAGCTTATTTTTTATGTATAACGGATATATTATCAATTAAATAGTTACCCAACGACAAAATCCGACAAAATTTCAGACATCGAAAAAATTATAAGTTAACTGGCTTCTAAAAAGTCAATATATTCAAGATAAATCGTACAAAAAAGCGGCCAAGTGCGTGTCGGACCACGCACAACGAGGGTTCCGTGCCTATTAAAGAGGTCGTATCGTTACTGAAATCTTATGGCACTTAAGTCCTTTTCTTTAAGGAAGGCAGTTTTTTAGAAATATCTCAAAAACCTTTGAACTGATCTTGTTCAAAACAATTTTCGCTGTAAGAATTTAATAAGCCCTATTAGCCTGATTTTTTTTTATATTTTTAAAATACACGGTTCAAAAATTAGAGGGGGGGGACACAATTTTATTGACTTTCGAGGCGATTATCTCCGACTCTATTCACTTAATCAAAAAAATCGCTGAGAAACTTTATATTTATTTTGAAAGGCCTATAGATACACGTGGGCTTGCAATGAAAAAAAAAATGATTTTCAGTTTTATGTATGGAGTGCACCCCTAAAACATTTTTTTTTTAGTAATTTAATTACAAAACTATGTAGCGGTTAACAAAATACACCTATCCTCAAAATTTTATTGAAATACACCTTATAGTTTTCGAGTAAAATGCCTGTGACATACGGACGGACAGACAGACAGACATGACGAATCTATAAGGGTTCCGTTTTTTGCCATTTGGCTACGGAACCCTAAAAAAGATAATGCATGCTTCATTTAAATCTACATAATTACTTCCGGGTGGAAAGTTTGTCGGATTCTTGACTAAATCATCTTAGAATAACATTTTCAAATGAAATCAACAAAAAAAACGCTATTATAAATTAATGTTTTTCAAAACTGTATTTTGCCTGGAGTATTACTATTGCGTAAATTTAATACAGTGAGTATACCGACAAGTGAGCAAATCTGTGCGACAACAGCAGGTAAGGTCACATCATAGTATGAAATATCGCATACCGATCCCCCCCCCCGCCGAGCCAGGCAGGCGCCTTATATGAGCTTAATCTGTAAGTATATTCACTTCCTTAAATATATGTAAGGAACGGAATACTTAAAGTGGCCGTCAATAGAACTTGCTAACTACCTATGTAAACAAACAATGTATTGAAATTGACATTTTAAATGTCAATTTCAATACATTGTTTGTTTACATAGTTAGCAAGTTCTATTGACGGCCACTTTAGGTAATCAAATGTTGCAAATCCATGTTCTGGCCCCTATTTCACCAACTTGACAATTGTCACCTGACTATGACAATTCACCATCCATTGCTTGTTCTAGAAGTTAAGGTGGTCGCTAGGTTATTTGTGGAACCAGCAATGTACTGAGAATTGTCGTTGTCAGGTGACAATTGTCAAATTGGTGAAATAGGGGCCTGGTCGTATCGACATGATATACTTTCCACTTTTCATGCTCGAATAGTGTGTCATATTATAAGCTTAGATAAGTATGTACATTTAGCCCCTAAGGAAACTATGTAAGTATACATATTTATGATTGTTACAACATTTTAATATGACCATTGAATACACCTCACAGTAATAAATCCACCAATCACAATTCTTTAAAAAATCATTTGTATTTGCTATCCACTAATCAGAATACAGCTAGATATCAAATCGACCAATCAGGAAACAGCTTTAATTTCCAACATCAGGCGTTTTTTATTCCCGAATTCACAATCATTAATAGTAGATTGTATGACAAGGGTCTAAAATCAGCCATATTATTACCTCGAGATGGTTATTTTCCCGAACGAAATGAGGGTAATATGGCTTTTAGACCAGAGTTATACATGTTATACTGTATGAAATACTTACTTAAATACTCCGGAGGAGAGGTTCTGATCTTGTGTTGGTGTTTATGGTATACAGAGTGTTTTTTTTAAATGGGACAGTATGGGGAAATCCGAATCTAAAGGAGATAGAGGAAAAGTGTCCAAGGAGACATTAGGTGTTTTTTTATGTAAACAAATTTGGCTCATTAAAATTTTTGGTCAAGCGTGAGTTGTTCTTAAAAAATTAAAAAGTTGATCAATTTTTTTTTTGACGCGGGTCGGCTCTGTTTCATGTAAGGATTATTTCATTGTATGGAAAGAAAAAAATCTGAACAGCAGAAGTTGCTCAAATTTAATGAAAACTAATCTTCATACAGTTGGTTTATTACTTGAGTAAATGTTCGATGTGGCCGCCGTCTTGTCTTATGCAGGTACGAGCACGCTTCAAGACACTTCTAGCTGCATTTAACAGAGACTTATGGTGAATTGTGTTTAAAGTGTTGTAAACAGCATCTTTTAATTCTTGTACGGAGTTGTATCGGGATTCATAAATTCGACCCTTAAGGTAACCATAAGAAAAACGCCATGATGAATAAAATTACAAGCATGAACTGATTGGAAACAAAATCACAGCTGCAGAAATAACTTACGTTCCAAATTTGAATTCTTTTTTTTATAATTTCAAGACTATCGCGTGCCATGATGTTTACGAAGATTAAAAAAAATGTTCTTCTCTTGAATCATCTGGAGCTCTTATCGATTATCGAAATTTAAAAATGGAATAATTTTAAATATTTTTTTACACGCCTAGGCACTTGCAACAATATTAAAAGGCGAATACTGCAATTGTATGAAGATTAGTTTTCATTAAATTTGACCAACTTCTGCTGTTCAGATTTTTTTCTTTCCATACAATGAAATAATCCTTACATGAAACAGAGCCGACCCGCGTCAAAAAAAAAATTGACCAACTTTATAATTTTTTAAGAACAACTCACGCTTGACCAAAAATTTTAATGAGCCAAATTTGTTTACATAAAAAAACACCTAATGTCTCCTTGGACACTTTTCCTCTATCTCCTTTAGATTCGGATTGCCCCATACTGTCCCATTTAAAAAAAACACTCTGTATATGTAGTACATTAGTTTATAGAAAATAAATGAAGTCAGTCTGTCTGTGTTCGCCATGCAACTCGTTGTTTTCATTCAATAGTAATGTTAGGTTATGGGCCCAGCACGCTTCCACTGCGCTATAATACACTACTTTTCACTTCGACTGCGAGAAAATAGTTAAAACCGGCCAAGTGCGGGTCAGACTCGCACCCGAAGCGTTCCGTACCATCTGTAAAAACGGCCAAAAAATCATGTCTGTTGTATGGGAGCCCCACTCCGACTCGCACTTGGCCGGTTTTTTAGTATATGTTGTTATAGCGGCAACAGAAATACATCATCTGTAAAATTTTCAGCTGTCTAACTATCACGGTTCATGAGATACAGCCTGGTGACAGACGGACAGACAGACAGCGGAGCCTCAGTAATAGGGTCTCGTTTTTACCGTTTGGGTACGGAACCCTAACAAAGATTATCCATCCACAATCATCATCATCATCCTCATCATCCTCCTAGCGTTATTCCCGGTTGTGCCCCTAAAGGAGCCCGGGGTCCGCTTTGACACCTAATCCCAAGATTTGGCATAGGCACTAGTTTCACGAAAGCGACTGCCATCTGACCTTGCAACGGTGTACCCTTGTTTTGTCGACAACCTTTTCATCGAATATTATTTCATCGACAACGATTCATCGAAACTTCAGTACTAGTAATATTCTTTGGCTTTATTTCATTTCAACTACTATTTATTTAAATTTATCTTACTACGTAGAAATACTATTCAACGAATATTACTTAATCGCTGTTTTGTTTCAAATTATCTTAATTGGCACAACTACAAAACATTGCAATTCATTTCTTCGACGTATTACTTTAATACAAATTTACATGTCCTACTGCACTTATTTTATACATTATTCAAATTATGTAGTTAATTGTGTGACATACAAGTATGTATAATATTTATGTATAATAAAACTAAGAATCATTGGTGTAAATCGTTTATTACAAAAAAATATCAGGGCGGACAAAAATGGCTTGTCATAAGCGAACTCCGTTGTAAGTCGGTTAGGTTAGGGTTCACTTGTGTCCCTTAGACCAGAAATAGACACCCCGCGCAGCGGGGTGGCGTCGACTCGCTGCACGGCAAAAATAGGTTAAAAAACGTATGGGATTCAGATCCAGATCCGAAATAATTTTATGCGGAATAAATATTATTACATGTAAAAAAAATGAATTAAAAAAACACGAAATGAAAAGCCATGACATGAATTTTATTGAAATAAGTCAACTACCAATTAAAAGACCTCGATTCAAATTACCTAGTATCGCGTCCTCGACGCAATGACTTGTCGATGAAATGAAAATACTTGAAACGTCTTTGAAATAATATTCGATTAAATGTTTGTCGGCAATTCAATGGTAAACCCCTTCCAACCCAGAGGGAAAACTAGACCGTATTGGGATTAGACCGGTTTCCTCACGATGTTTTCCTTCACCGAAAAGCTAACGGTAAATATTCCGTACCTAAGTTCCGAAAAACTCCTTGGTACGAGCCGGGATTGGAACCCACAACCGCCGCTTGACAGCCGCATGCCTGAACCACTAGGCTACCGTATTATCCATCCACAATCAATAGGTATATATAACCATCTCGTGGTAGTATGGCTTATTTTAGACCCGTCATACAATCTACTATTATAGTACTAATATGGTCCTTGCTATCAAGTTGATCTGATGAAGGAGCCAGAAAGTCAAAGAAATACTTTGGTTTTAAAATTTGTAGCGTTTTGGTTTTCATTATTACTTATTTGTCTCAAGTATCAGTAGGTATTCCATTAAAATAGCCGATAAGAAAACCAAATTTCAGTATTACGTGCCAGCCTTAATCAGTATCAATAACAAGATTAACAAGTAAATAAGTACCTGCAATAAGATACGGGACTGTTATACTCTGAGAAGCGACAACGCCTAGGTATAAGATTCAGTCTTGTTTGTCCAATAACGTAAATCTTAAATCTTGAAAAGGGGAAAGAGGAGTTAGATATTAAACAACAAGATGAAAGGATGTAGTGCAAAGAGACATGAGAGAATGCAAGTTATCCGAAACAGATGTCGAGGACAGAGCGAAGTGGAGTAGTAGATAAGACGAGGAAAGTTGACCCCACCACCATGTGGGATACATAGCTAGGAAGAAAGAGAGCTAAGAGTTAGATTTTAAACATTATAATCAATTTCGAATCCTTCATTAAGTTCCATCAAAGAACAAGGAAACATCTAAAGCGATAGGTGGCAGAGACCGAAAATCGAACCTGCTGATATCTCAGCAGGTCGGTCTGAATTATACGATTGTATACGTACGTCAGGGGAGTGATCACGTAAAGTTTCGAACGCGCGTTAGGACAATTTAACTGTAATTGTTCCATATAAATATTGACATCTTATGCCTAACGTACGTACAATGCGTTACGTGATCGACCTGCAGGAGATACCTAACCTACACATGTCACATTGTTGAGTTGTCCTAACGTGCGTTCGAAAAGTTAGTAGGTATACTCCCTACGGTCCTAACAACACTGTGCCCCAACTACTCAACCACCTTGTCCCAACCACTGTGGGTGTGTGGAGGATCTTTTGGTTGCGTCAACTTAGAAGTTTATTTTTGAAAACTTCAGCGGCGCTGTTCACTTTTTGTGATGGGGAAAAATTGGGGACTGCAGATGTGAGTATTTGATCGTTATTTCAATTTGATATGCGTTCTATATTCATTTCAGCTTGATGAAAAGGGTCTTAAGAGATATGATGAAGTCTTAGCATTTACAATCGAATTTAATATCCAAGCTACGTTGGTATTTCGCTTGGAACTCGCTGACATCGTTCTAAAATCTAAATCTTCATTGACGTCATACTTTCCGATTTTTCATAAGAAAATATTTCTACCCTGCAGACAAAGGTTTATCTTATCTGTTTACGTGATATCGAATATCAATTAATGTCATGGCGAGATATTATTCTTTATTGAAAACATCCAAGTACCTAATACTGTGGCTAATGTATAGTCGAGGAATGAAAAGGTTGACCACTTTTCGGCCTTATTTCAAAGCTATTAAGGTCCAAAAGTGGTCAACCTTTTCATACCGCGACCGTACAATTCGAGGACTGCTGGCAGTGGCTGGACAAGAGAAGCTCAGGATTCAAAATGATGGCCCAATAAACTCAACGAACATGGCTAAAAACCATCTCGACACACAAAACATCGATTTAAAAAACCGCGCTCAAATCAATAGTTTCAACCAGCTTCAGGAGCTACCTATGATGTCATAGACAAATATACAGATACACATGATAACTCTTATAAATCTTATATCACCCCTCGTTCAGGACGAGAGCCTACGTGCAACAGCGGATGTGCTATGGTTGACAACTTGACACTGATGAAGGTCGTGGTTGTATTAGCGCTCACCCAGGACGCAGTCGAGGTTGTATAGCGTCAGAGTTGCTCTGGCGAACCAGCTCCCTCATCTCTCAGGGCGGCTACTATGAAACGCTAACTTCGTCGTAAATTCTAAAATAGAAAGTCGAAGTTCGCAATATCCTCTTTGTCGCTTGAACATGCAAGTGAGAAGATAGACGAATGAACGATGTTGGCGTCTCATAGTAGCCGCTCTGTCTACGACCTTGTTAGTAGAAGCCATGGTATACTTAGATAAGTAACTACTCTAACTAGCTATACCTAAGTAATTAGAGTCTAGATTCTAGACCGAAATCCAATGAATAAAATCATGCTGTACCTAAACCACAAAACCCCTAATTCAATCATTCGCTTATCTCTATCCAAATCCAAAGCCGAAACCGAAGTAAACACTTCTTATCGGCTCATTTGACGAGGAAACGAACGGCCAACGGTGCTATTCACAATCGGGCCAGCTGACCAGTATTACAAAGCCTCTTCTTACACACAGTTATCACGAATCTCGAGGTCAAATTATATTGGGTAGCTCACGATATAGTGTAAAACGTTTTGTGGTAGGCTGACCACGTGTTGACAGATGCGCACGGGCAAGTCCCGCTCGGAACTAAAACGTCACAAGCGCGCGTTTACACTTCGTAGTATTTGCGACGTTCTTGATACGGGAGCTCGAAATTTGACCGATATTAGAGGTCATCGGAGATGTGAGGACGATAATGTATTGATTTTTTGAATATTTAGGAGTGTTTGTATGTGATAAGGTAAATGTCCCAGTCTTCGACGTTCCGTTGCCCTAGTGTATGAAATTGGCACTTTATGTCAAAGTGACATAGGTTAAATTCTAATGAAAAATAAGTTTCTGACAAAAATTTAGTTTTTGGTACTTATACCATCATCAACTACTCATTGAGTCGATTCTAACGAGCCCAAACTCAACGGTGTTACGTCGGTTAAGTGCTGAATTCCCATGGCCACCTTCTGTCTCCATCATCAGATCAGCTCGATGGTACCATAATATTGAATTGTCATCCAAGCAATACTTATACCCAAAATTTCAATCTGTATATCAATTTTTTAATTACAGACAGACAGACAGACAGACAACGGGACAGGTGAAAGTAAATAAAAGCTTGTAAAAAAAATCCTCTTAGTTCTAATGTAAGTATCCCATATTGCTTTGACAAAAAGTGCCAATGTCACTGTTTTGAAAAATCGATCTTGCTAGATTGGGTTACCGAGAAAATGATGATTATTTGATTATACATGGGCCCTATTTCCATAACATGGACATACCTTATCATTCAATGGTAAATGCCCCATGTGCAGACATACAAATAGTACATCGTATGAATTAGACTTACCAATAACGGAAGTTGAGACAGTAAAATTCCTTGGCATTGAGTTAGACAAGCAACTACGCTGGTCAAACCATATAAACACCTTAAGACAACGACTGGCTAGTGCTTGTTATACAATAAAAAATATGTCCAAAATGCTAAATTATACATCTATTAAATCGATCTATTTTGCATATTTTGAAAGTGTTTTAAGATACGGTCTAGAAGTTTGGGGGAACAGTGTCCATATAAATGCAATTCTGATAATGCAAAAGAAAGCTGTTAGATATATTGATAAGGCTAAATCTCGAGATCATTGTCGTCCATTATTTATAAAGCACCAGATAATGACGGTCATTTCACTATATATCTACGTGATTTGCATATTCATATATAAAAGGAAATCGAAATACACGAATAAAGGTCAGACTAGGTTATATACATTAAGAAACGACTCTGATATTTCTTTACCGCCTTGTAATAATTATAATCAGTTTAAAAGGAGCATTGAATACAACGGAATAAAAATTTATAACTTATTGAATAACGACATTAAGAATTGTAGTAACTTAGGAGAATTCATAAAAAAGTTAAAATCACATTGAATTATTAGACCGTTTTATAATTTACAGGAATATTTTGAGGGCATGTATGAATAATGTAAATTAATCTTAATGAGTTGATTGTTATTATATTTTAATTGACTGACATATTTTCTGTTGCTGTGATAACGTAATTATTTTAATCTATGAAATTGTTATTGTAATACTGTTAGATACGTCTTAGTTTTTAGGTTTGCATGCCATATTGTGGCGGAACATGCACTCATGTGACTTTTACCACTGACATGAATTATTATGTAACTATAATTGTGTATAAATATGAAAAAAAAAAGAAATAAATATGAATATGAATGAATATCCGTAATTATTAACTAATGAAATGATTTTATTTAGGCTGCCTTTCTGCTACGAGCTTTACGTCGCCGCCAAGACAAATGAATTTTATAAAAATGTACGGAATTTGATTAATCTATTTTGCACAGCTTTCCGCTTAAGTGGGAAAACAGTTTCAACTAGCATTTAATTTGCAATGCATTTTCATTTTATGTTTAATCTTTTACATTTTTTCTTATTAATATTTCTTTATGGATACACCTTACATATTAATATCTACAAGACACAACTTCATGACATTAATGACGTAAAAAAAAAAAGACCGGGTTGCACTCCGGGAGTGCCGGCAGAAGTGAAAACTCAATAACATTGTAACAGTTTTTCGATCAGGTCACGTGACATCTTACGGTGTCACCCTAAAAATGAATTGGGCGCAAATTTATAAACAACTAGCTTCTGCCCGCGACTCCGTCCGCGTGGAAATCGTTTATATCGCAGCTCCATACAAACTTCAACCCCCCATTTTATCCCCTTAGAGGGTGATTTCCAGGATGAAAACTATCCTATGTCCTTCCCCGGGCTTCAAACTATCTCCATACCACATTTTATCGCAATCGGTTCAGCGGTTTAAGCGTGAAGAGGTAACAGACAGACAGACAGACAGACAGACAGACAGACAGACAGACACACTTTCGCATTTATAATATTAGTATGGATTAGTATGGATTATCAATTATTTAGGTGGACGGGCGCGGGCGCGTTGGAAGCGACGGGCCGGCTCGCCCGCCGCCGGCGGCGAAATAAATATCAATTTGTTTTTGCCATTGCCAAATATTTTTCAAAGCTTTATCTCTTTAGGAATAACGTCCAAATTCGAACTATTCCAATTTGCAAGAACAGCGGACGGCGCCGGTGAACAAAATATCAATTTGTTTTTGCCGTTGGTAAATATTTTTCAAAGCTTTATCTGTTTAGGAATAACGTCCAAATTCGAACTATTCGAATTTGCTCAATAGCAAAACGGTGAAGGACGCGTGAACAAAGTTACAAAATTTGAAGAATATGCTATTGCAAAAAGTGTTTAACGGCTTTATACTCTTACGAATAACGTTCAGCTTTGAATGAAGTCGAATCGGCTAGCAGCAAAATATAAAAGTTTGTGACCTCCTTCACATCTGACGTCACAAAAATCTGTCGCGTATTTAACAATTTTTCCCCATCCCAAAAAGTGCTCAGCGCCGCTAAAGAAGTTTTCACTTCAAAAATTTTTTTTTGTAATTTAATTACAAAACTATGTAGCGGCTAATAAAATACACCCATCCTCAAAATTTTATTCAAATACACCTTATAGTTTTCGAGTAAAATGCCTGTGACATACGGACGGACAGACAGAGAGACAGACATGACGAATCCATAAGGGTTCCGTTTTTTGCCATTTGGCTACGGAACCCTAAAAACCCCCAACATTTTCATTTCAAAGATCAATATCTCAAAAACGGCTAAACCGATTTTCATGAAACATGGCTAAGAACACTCGGGATACAATCTATGATACAAAAAAAACTAAACGAAAATCGGTTTATCCGTTTGGGAGCTACGATACCACAGACAGATACACAGACAGACACGTTAAACTTATAACACCCCTCTCTTTGCACCGGGGGTTAAAAATACGAAGGAAACGATTGAGACAGACATGAGACCCAGCTAAAACGATTTCTCGCCCTCGCAATTAATAGTATTTTATGCAACTGTTGTATAAGTAGGGTCTTAAAGACGCCTCGAGCGTTTTAAGACCAAGTTATACACCGTTGCATACAATACTTTTTCTACGACTAATTCTAAATAAATAGCATTTGACTTTTCGGCAGTAGTTTTTCCGTTAGTTCTATTACTACTCACGCAATTTCTTCAGCGGTGCAGTTATATTCTTCTTCGTCCATTTTAAAAGGAACGTACACAGTTTCCTTCAATTCACAAACACGAATAAAATCGTAATAAGTTTATAAATAACGAATAGTTATCATATTTCGTCTTTTAATTGTGAATTGGAACTTTGGTGGGAAATTAGAAATATATGACACATTGACACCTCTTGTTTATGGTCTGTTTTGTTTTTAATTTCCTTGAACTTGCCATCCGAACCAAACTGAATCCGGATCAGAACCGAATCGGATCGGTTTATATGTATAAATTATTATTTATACATTTATACTCTGCATTTTCCCTGAAATCGTTTATGGACGTATTTAAGCGCGCTCTGAAAAATCCGTAATTGGTAGGTGACGTAGGTTTGTTTACAAGGAAACGTACCAAATGCAAATTACATATCACATATTTACAGGGCCGTATATATATTTCTTTTTTCTTTTCCATATGTATTAGTGTGTATTAGCTGTCACGAATAAATGATTGATTTATATTTTATATTGCAGCATTTCAGATGAGTAGTTTAAGAATTACTCATAATTAGGCGTAATAAAATAAAATAAAATAATATCAATTTAGAAAGGTACCTATTACATAGGTACTAATCCGGTTCACTAGACGAACACGACACGAAACCTACCTACAGTAGTTATATATGTAGTATAGGTACCTACTGTACTACGTACGCATTCTACATAATTTAAATTAAATGTACTTACCTGTTTACCGAATTTTCTTCTGTGGTTATCGTATTTCAATATATTTTATCTTGTAATTACAATTAGGTATATAGGTATTTATTTAACACCATTCATTATGAAATTTATGAATAGTAATTTCATTCATTAAACTTACGTGCGTAGGGTGATTTAAACAAATACAAACACTAAATTGTAAATTAATTAATTGGACCAATACCGGACGCGTGCTAAGTTTCTCTATATCAAAAGTTAAATATGATAATGTAATGAAATGAGGTTTCTCAAATACCTATGTTCAAATGTTCAATCCAGATTCGACCTTATGCAGACAAGGGGTTAAGTATTGCTTTTATTACTAAATAGTTAAATATTAACTTTTTTCTAGAGCAAGAAGTAAGTCCTACAAATGTGAGAAAGATGTGGTAAAGACCGAAAGGTATGATATATTAGTAGTGAATTTATTATTCACT
This sequence comes from Epinotia ramella, assembly GCA_947578815.1. NCBI lineage: Eukaryota > Metazoa > Arthropoda > Insecta > Lepidoptera > Tortricidae > Epinotia > Epinotia ramella. The sequence goes on along the minus strand of OX388220.1, from coordinate 11,463,910 downwards.
AGTATTTTATCACACATTGCATCATGAAACATTTATGATGAGTAGGTAGGTACCCTAAAGTTCTCATTTATTTGCGAATTTATTTACGAAAATTAATGAAATCCTTTGTAACAATTATTGTGCACAAATATAAATTAATCTGCTTATCACACTTGCGTAAGTTATTGTAACTTCAGTCAGATAAACAAAATACCTAAGTCCGATAAATAATGTACGACACCCGTTTCGGCATCTCCATCCTATGATATCGCGCTCTCGAACAAAATGATCCACCGACGCGCCCGTAGACAATCTCCGTAGCCGAGCGACGCAACGAACGACGCTAGCTGTCTTGCTCACTCGCGGCCCGCGCGAGATGTGCCCTCTCGTTTCCCCCTTGCGCCCGGCCGCCGCTCTCGACCAATCGGCGGCCATCTTCTGCTCCCCCGAGAGCAGAGCGACAGTGCGTACTCTCATCAAGTCATCACAAGGAGACGACATCTCACTGGGTGAGGTTGTCGCTCGCGCAAGATGCGCTCCGGACGCAAAACGTAACAATATTAAATTCCAATAAGTGCCTTTACATTTTTCATAGTGTTTTAATTTTAAGACTGTAAATCTGTGCTCAAATAATAAGTTTAAGGTGTTTTTGTGGACTGAGGCGTTGGTGTAATTGGACTTTTTATTGAATTTCGGCGTGTACTGATACCGCGAAATTATCCACGATTGGGTGAGTGCTGCTATTTCGATTAGATTACGATGCAAATTATCGTTGGGCCGTCGCCCTGTTCTTTGTGGAACCAGTAGGCCGCGCGTGGCCGCTCGGCTGACAAATGTTACAAGTCCTGACCCCAGGTCACCGGGAACGCGCAAAAACCGTTTGAAAATCGAACACCTAACCGATACCTACCCGTCAGGAATCTTATTTGATATGGATTCAACGTTTTTAGGTACTGACTGTGAGTATGGTTACTTATTATAAGGTAAAAATAAATAAAAACGTCGTTTTATTTCATATTATTTAAGTATAAGTACTGCCTAATAAGTAATTAATTGGCATAATTTATATTTAAACAATTGTACCAGAAAAGAAAAAAGAGGATCCTGTTAGCGAGGTAAAATTTTAATCCCGTAATTTAGCTTTCTAATAAATTAAGTACCTAGGTAGTACTGATTTGTTTCAAAGAACAACACCTGTGGATAATTAACTGATAAGCAAAGTTGTTAATTAATTAATATTTAATACCCATTTAAGTATGCGCAATCTCATTAATTACTTAACTATAACGCATGCAGGCCTAAAATTAATAGGAGATAAGAAAATTTCTTAACAAATTGTTCTTGTTAATTTCCAATTTCCATTACGTAAGTACCTACCTACCTACTTTGAATAAGTAAAAAATGTAGCGTGTGTGTGTTGTGTCTACACAAATATTTTAATAATCGGAAATTAAGTTTATGTAATCCATGAATCTTAATAAAAAAGATTGAATAGTGCCTACCCTACTTATTATTTCACGAAAATCACGTGATGAAAAAAAAATGTTTTTGCTCAACGCGTGGTTCTTACACTTCTTACCTAGTTTCAAATGCTAATTTGGGAAAAAGCTGGAAAATTAGCAGTAACGTTTATTGAATGGTTGGAAAAAACTTCTTTTTCATTTGTGTGGAAAATATTAAACCTGGAATTTAAGATGTCTCTGTAAAACAAATAAATTATTTAGATGATGTATTCTAAAACAACGTCAATACCTAAAGGTGGTTGAAATGATACCCATTGCTAAATTTCACCAGATGATAAATGAAGGGTTGAATAACAATTAACAAGTAGGTATCTACGAGTATAATATAATACCTTCAAACGTCCTAAAGCCACCGTGATAATAAAACATGAAATCCAATAAGAAAAATAAAATACAGCTGGTATATTATTAACAACAGCAATTTTGTAATGTACCTATTGACATTATTATAAAAATCCTTGTAGAATTCGTCCTTGAAATATGAATGCTGAATTTCAAAATTTACAGTATTTCAAGAAAAGGCTTTTTTTTTTTCTCTTAGTGGGCAAGGAACGAAAAATCCCTTTCGATTAAAAAAAGCTTCATTTACTATATTTGATTTTAGCGACGGCGGGAAAAAAATATCATGCTGGTGCTGGGGAACACCCAAATACTTACTCCGAAACATTTTATTCCGAATTTGCTAATTCCGATTTTCAAAACTCCGAATTTCATAATTTCTAAGAATTATAATTTCGATTACTAAAAAACACGAATTTTAATTCACCGAATTACAAAATCTCGATAGTTCGTTTTTCCGATTTTTATAACTCCGAACAATCAAAAGCGCGAAATGTCATTGGCCCGAAAAACAGTATTCCGATTATCAATTTTCTGAAATTTAATTGCTAATTCGGAAAACTGATATTCGGAATAATGAACTTCGTGAGATATAACAAAATATAATTTCGTATAACATACATAACATAACGTATAACAATCATAACATATAGTATATTTTCGTAAAAGGATTATAATATAGTAGCTTAGGTTAGGGCAGCTGGTGAATGGAAATAAAAAAACAATAAATAGTCGTAACAACGGTATCATTTGTAGGTTACGTTAGGGTTAGCTTGTGTCCCTTAGAGCGGAAATAGGCACCCCGCGATGCGGGGTGACGTCGACACGCTGGCGGTTAGTTTAGGTTATGTTATAGGTTAAAATTATTGGCGTGTGTCCCTCGCATTATTGCATTAAGTCTGCCTTTATATAAGTCTAACATTAAATTTTTTATATAATTTTCTTAAAATATCTATAAACCTAACATTCCAAAAATATGTATACAACTACTATGAATTTTCTGGTTACTCTTTGCTACACCTCACACCTCCAGTAATAACTTTCACCGCATACTTTGTTATCTTAGGTAGGTACTTAATTCGTGTTTGTTAGCTGCGGTAGGGATCTTAAACGTAGGGGGTTGTTTTAATGATTAATTTAATAGTTATTAGTAAAAAGAATTCGTAATTCTGATTTTTCGGATTTTTGTTTAGTCGGATTTATAATTGGTCGGTTTATTGATATTCGGATTATTGAAAATCGGTATTTTATTAAACGGAATTCGTATTTTTGATATTTCGGATTATTATTAAGTCGGACTTCTTATTATTCGGGGACTTGAAATTCGGAATTATGATAATCGGAATTGTAACCGTTAGACCTTTTGAAATTACGGATTTATAAAAATCGGATTTATGAACAATCGGAATACTTATATTAGGAGTTTTAAAACATTCAAGTAATCAAAATTCATTTTAAAAAAATCATAGGAATTATGAAAATCGGTATTATGAAATTCGTGATTCCGACTATCGGAATTTAGTTTTTCGTATTTATGTAGTGTACCCCTGGTGCTGAATGTTCCAAAAACATACATAATTCCTTCTTATAAGAATAGGAATGGAGATTTTAAAACATGCCCCATTCTATACTATACCACTCAACCTTTTCGTTACTGGCCGCTTAGCAGCAGCTTCGAAAAATACAAAATAAATATCAACGCACCAATAAGGTTACACAAGTGGGTACTCTTAAGGGGCGTCGTTACAGCGATGTCTTATTGATCACAAAGAAATCGCCAACAACCAATACGGGAAATGGAGTATTTTCAATGCTGATTGTGTTCTTGCTTGTTTACCGATGTCCGGCTGCAAGTTGCTACTGCCGAACTGACCAGCATTTGTCTGACCCCCGATACAGTTCAAGTTGATATGTACCTGAGGATCAAATGACAGAGTCGCTCGAGAGTACAGAACGTTTTGTATATTATGCTGTACACAAGTTGCGAGATCTCTGCGTTTCCTGATCCTCTTAACATTTGTAAACATCTGATAAAACAGAACAGTTTAATGCTCATTGTATTTACTTCATTCATTTAGGATGTAAGCATTTTGACACGCAAAATTGTATGTTTATGTATATTGTGCGGGATTGAATAAAACTTTTTGTTCAATCCATCCAAGTCATCCTTTCGATGCAATCAACATAATTATAACGAGTTAAGTTCTCTTACTCAAAGTATCAATCGGTAGGGGTCAGGGACCAATATCAAATAACCAGAAAATCTGCAGGGATTTCGTCAAAAATTCGGACATGGAGAAGAGGGCGGTTGAAACGCTCTGGGAATTACCCATTATAGGTTCTATAATATTATAGTCGTTCTGACTAAACCAACAAACAACGACAGAAACCAGACGATCATAGAAAAACACAAATCAAACCTGCCAACCGTAAACTAGTTTGTCGTAACACCGTATCTTCATCTCAGATTGAGCCATTAGTTCCATCATATCTCGCAACGATATATCTCCTATCAGATACAGTGCTCTTGAGAAAACCATTATGTACTTAATGCTATCGTTAAAGTACATTATCTTTAGAGCGGAGACACGAAAAGCGGTAATGGCGAGATTGAGGAGTTGCGTCAAATCTCGAGATGTGTTATGGCAACTCCGTCACGGAGTGATACGGCTTCGTTCATTCCGTGGACAATTTGATGTGTTTTCAAAAACTTATTGTTAATTAAATAAAAGTAAATATTAGGAGTCAATCTTACACAAATCGACCTAGTTCCAAGCTTGTACCATGGGTGCAAGACAACGATATACATATAATTGTGCTCCGCACAAAGAAATGCCCTTGCCGGGATTCGTACCCGGGACCTCATAGTAAATGTAAAATTCACCTTTAGTTAACAGCAGAATTGAAAAACGCTCTAAGAGTCTGTACATTGGGTCAATCGGTGCGCATCCGAGGGTTAACTATCAGCCATTGGAGTGTCATCTTCTGGATCCATCCTCAGATCAACCTAATGGTACCAACTTATTGCATTAACATCTATATTGAAATTATTTAAACTAAAATTGATATAAGGAAATTGATTAAGGAAACATAATTTTTATATCAAGCGTTTATTCAACGTACAACGTACATTGGTAACGTTTCAATTATACGAGGAGAATTACCTATGCTTGAAATATTTTGAATAACTTATAATTATTTTACCCATTTGCAGTTATTTGCACCCACTCTTTATTTCGCCCACTTTGAGTTATTGTCAGATTTGAAATAGGACACATAATTGGACATCAATTTCAGTAAATTTGAATATGCGTGGCACTAAGCGTTTTATCTAAAAACCTGTCGTCTGAAGACGTGTTTTCCGATGGACACTCAATCTTACCTAATAGCCGACCTCGCGATAAACTGATAGTGGTGCCAGCACAAGTTGATTCCATAATCATTGTGACATTTTATGAAATTGTGTATTGCTTACTCCGTGACTTTTTTAAACTTATTGTGAAAAGTAATTGTTTGTCTCGGGTTGACTGGAAATGGTTCATGGCGTAAAAACCGCTTACTTTCTGTTTTATTCAAGCTATGTTGTTGATGACGGACCTAGTAATGCGATGAACATCTACCTACCTAAATGTTTCTCAAGTCACAAGTTAAAAATAACCCATACATTATTACGTAGTTTACTAATTATTTCACCTGCCGCACTTCTAATCTGTTGACTTGTCATTTACTAATTTTCGGGGAAGCAAGTGATTGAAACGATCATAACGTTCGAGTATTAGAAAGATATTCGATTATACTCGTTAATGTTTCTGTAAACATCGTAAATTATTCGCAGAATCAAAACTATAAATCACTTCGAGAGAAATAGTAATGAGAAAACTCATATGAAGCAGAGGCGTGAACAATTAACTATGTTAAACGCGACGCGTAAGACGCGTTGTATCTCATGTAGTACTTATAATTGTTTAACTAACACCCTGAGGTGATGAGTTGATGACTTTTTGTCAAACATTTCGCTTTGTAGGCAAGCTTTTCTTCGTCCCGTGCACTAAAATAAAGTTTGAATCTATGCACGAAATGCGTAACATGTAAGATATTATTACCAGCGAATCTAAATGATACTACAAACCACAGATGGGTTACCCAAATGATTTTAGTCAGTCTGTCATTTTGTGGACTCTACTCTAACTTAGGTACATACATAGGTACTAACGCTCGTATCTCATTTGGGTAGGCAGAGACCAAATAATGCCCAGTAGGTACTACGATAGGTATTGTAACTTAAAATGTGAATTCTAATTCATGCTACGGGCGAAGACTGCTGCTTTAACACCTAACTTGAGCTATTGTCGTGGTGTCTTTGAACGAGCGAGCGGAGCGAACGAAATTCTTTCCTATGTCCGGATGTCGATATCCTGCTGTCCGGCTGTTCCCCTCTATAGGTCGCATTTCTCAATCGATTCTCGTAAAATTTTGTTTTGCTAGCAAAATTTTTGTCGACTGAATTTTTCGTTTATTTTTTCCCATAAACTGGAGTAGACAATATAGTTTTACGAAACCGCTTCCACCTCACCTTCCAAATTAGAAATTCTAGATCTTGTTAGGATTACACACAGCCAATAACATAAGCATAACCCAGTTTACCTGGAACAGCATTTAAAAACTAATAAGTTCACTTTTACAGTTTCTGAACAGGCTTATCGCTGATAAGTAATAAATATTGTATGTACTGTCCGCGTTATCCTGGACTACAAAGGTGCCGCGCGGTGCCTTTGTCTCACCCGATCCGCGTAGAGATCTATATTGTGTTACATTCTGGATAATTGCAAGATTTCAGGTCTCATGGGAAAAAGCTATCTACACAGAGACATAAGCGTAACTAAAAACTCCTCATCACTGAGCTTAAACCACAATAAGTTTGCGAATGATAGTGATGAAAGAGCCACCTACTTTGCTGGAGCAGATTCAAGAGTACATGAGCAAAATTGATCAGTTTTAATTAGTCTTGAATGCAGGGTCACTTATGATTTCATCAATTTATTATCTTTTGATGAAAATTACTAAGAAATCTGGATGAAATTGCATTGAATTCCAAGTAAATTAGATAAGGACAGCTATTGGTAGGTAATAGGTATACAATGCAGAAGATATAGCTTCCAGGGTTTATCACTTATCTATCTTATCTTATATACATACGATCCACTGCCGGGCACCGACCTTGTCTCATCTATAGACGAGAGGTAATGTGCTCATCATGTAAAAAAATGCTGCAAAGAAACATGACTTAGGGCATACAAACTTCTTTGCACGGGTCACGTTCCCCTTACCACCTTCACCTATCCGTGGCAAATTCGCTGTTAACGTCGTCTAACTAACTTTATACCTACAGCGTTTTGTCTTGTCTATGAGGTCTAGGAACTTATCTAGTATACTGACAGTATCATCTCGCCTTGATATCTCATAACCGATTAGGATTCCATACGTGTAACACAAGTCCAGACATTAGCCGCGGTCCTGCGGTCCTATTTCTGCGCATGCGCATAGCGCGCAGGTTGTTAGCACGCATTGTGTGCACGAATGGGCGCATCGCGCATATGGCTCCGTGGGGCGACCATGAGCGAGAGAAGCAGAGATACTCTCCTGTAACAACTAGATAAATTAAAAAAATTGAGCAACCCGCGTCACTACAAGCTTAGCTAAGGAACCTCTCGTCAAACAGGACTTTGGATAAAAAAAAACCGCACTCAAATCGGTTCATCCATTTGGGAGTTACGATGCCACAGATGGACACATACACATGTTAAAGTAATAACACCTATCATTTTCATCGAGGGTTTAAAAATGGTTTATGCCACATAAGAACAGTAATTAAGTAGTAATTGAGTTGTATATTGTAACAAACAGAAAGTAAGCAGTTGTTATTTGTGACTAATTGGCGCAGTATCGGGACAAGTGATACAAATTCGTGTCAGAGACTTCACAACTGCTTACTTTCTGTTTGTTACAATATACAACCCAATTACTTAATTTCTGTTATTATGTGGCATAAGCTATTTTTAAACCCTCGATGAAAGTAAATAGGTAGGTACCTACTTTTGGTCCCTGATATAACCCTCCCCTGTCCCGTCCCTGATATTTTATTTAGTCAGTAACACAGCTGCCAATTGCTCTCAGCTAACCATTAATCTAGTTACCTACGTGAACAAAACATTTGCCACGTAAGCCTTTTGAGTTAATTAACTCGAAGACTGTCCTGTGGTGCGATTCAGGTAACATCATCCGAAATTTATCCACCCGAGGTGGGTGAGGTGTGGTCATCTGATTACCTCACAGTAGATGTACTAACCGATCGATGAAAGCTAAGTACGGGAAGTCGTTACTGATAAGGGATCACACCGACTCACTCACGACTGAGATAATGCCTTGATTCAGGTATACAGAGAATGGAGAACGTCATCAGGTGCTAGCTCAATAATATATTGACGTCTGACGACCGCTTTAGCCTAGTTGGTAGTGACCCTGCCTACGAAGCAAGAGGTCCTGGGTTCAATTCCCAGTAAGGGCATTTACGAATATTTGTTCCTGAGTCATGGCAGTTTTCTATGTACGAGTATTTAAGTATTTATTTATCTATATAAGTATGTTTATTGTCGTCTAGTACCCATACTACAAGCTTTGCTTAGTTTGGGACTAGAGTAAGTAAGATTGTGTAAGATTGTCCCCTAATGTTTACATATATATCTTACAACAATGCACCATTATAAAGTTTAGAGTGTTAGAATCTCGGCGAAACTGAGGCGGTTGAAGATTTGCAAAGTAAAGCGCATGTTCTTAAAAGTTAAGTCCCCTGTGGAGCATAACAAATAAATTTGGTCTTAAAGGAAGCATATACGTCGGTCCCGACGTAGTTTCCGGCCTGAATTAAAATAATGATGAATGGTTCCCGTAGGAACCCCAATCTATGAACTTTAGGTTTCGGATCCACCAGAGATATGCCAAGCTGTGGTGTCAAGCAAGAGACAGCTAGCGTGCGCAAACTATGTGTCACTAACTTAAACATAATGATATATCTCTGGTTCTTTAACCCAATTCTGAATGCGCAACCTTATACGCGAGATGGACAGAAGAGTTGGGTGACTGACTGTGCTTATGATTGACCGTGTGTTTTTTGCGCAGGCGTCGCCGTGGTCGCAGTTCGCGGGCCATGCAGGGAGCCGCCGGCGCGCCCGCGGCGCCAGCGGCCGAACCGCCCCCGTCTCAACGTGAGTAACTTTTACGACCCACAGACAGTCAACTGACGTCCAGTTTTTCTCCCCTGATCTATTCTTATCTTGAAAATACGTTTGTCCGTAAGTGCACACTGACCGTCTTCAATCAAATTGGACTTGAAATTGGTGATGCGTTATTTTCACTTTTAGCACGAGTGAGTGTAGTGACAGTAAATGAGGTTGGATGTTGTAATGCCTAAAGACCCCGTAGTGTAGCGTCTGGTATATTGTGCAGAAAATGCTTCCTCGGATTTCTTGGTCTTTAAAAAACCACGGAGCCAGCGTGACGTCAAAACTAAGAGCGCCTAATAGTTGACATCATGCATAACAAACCTAAAACCAACACTAGGCTAGAACTTTATCAACGTAACGTGCCTCTGCAGTGGACCCAATGCCAATTCACCTCCATCGTAAACAAACAGGATGCGAACCCAATACGAAACATCAGACATAATGTTCTTATCTCCAGCTTTAAAGTATCGGTAGCACCGCAATATGACCCTAAAACGACTGTAACCCGACCACTTGATTCGTCGCACGCGCCGCACTTGATACGGAAATTATATGACTAGTATGACTATCACCCTTCAGTGTCGCTGGCGTTTTATGACTACTTAGAAGTATACTAAACTAACATCTACATAAGTTTACAAAAAGATATTAGGTTTGGGATATTGTCACATTAGTCCTTTAAAACTACCTCTTTTAAGAGAACTCTGAACGCCCTGTCTTTATTAATACCTATCACTCAAATCATTACTGTTTTCTACTCATTTAATATAGGTACATACTGTTGCTATAATCATTTTCTACATAATTCATTTAATACACGTAATGTTACTACTACATTATGTTCTGTCATTAGTTGATGTTATATCAGAGTTAACATTTATTTTATTATTTATAATTATAACATGACTCACGAAAGTTTAATTCAGTTACTATATCAGAGTGGGACATTAATATTCTGCAGACCTAAAATGTATAGGTACATCTCCCGAAATTTACAGTCATAAAATTACTCAATCGATTCACCCAAGGTTTTGGTACTTTGGGAGCGGTAGCTATTAATTCCGATAAACTTCAGGTAGAGAGAGAGAGAAGTTTTATCCCCTGTTAATGCATGTGTATGATCTAAATAAGACTTTGTTGTGATTTAGTCATCATTATACACATGTATCATGGTAAAATGCCAGGAGTACTGGATAAGAATCCGCGGTATGCGCAAATAATTTCGCTATACATTTTAATTGTAATAATGCAAATATGGAACCTTGATGTTTATTTTTTACTGCGTAGTTCCGAAGGAATCCACTGTGAATGTTGCTTGTTAATTTTCTAATCGCGAGTCGTAAAACCAAATATGCAAGACTTTAAATTTTAGATTATTTAGCACGTTATGGAATATATAGGTAGGTAATATACGATTGCCTACAATGATGAATTATTTTCTGTTTCGTCTCTTCATATCGGGTAATTGACCATTTAGTTTTGGGATCCCAAATTATTTGATGTCAAACTAATAACCCTAGTGAAATTTAACCAGCATGTACGATTCGGTACATAGTTTCATGTCAAGCATCGAATGTGACCCACCTCAGTAACAGTTCTTCACCTTTGCACCATTCTGTTTGAAAGCCCGCATTCAAATCACCGAATCAGACTTTGAAAGCGGTTCTTTGCTGTCTACATTTGATAGTGGCACACTCTCGTAATTATGCGTGTTGTCTGATATTTGTCCAACGATTCTATAAGCCGGCCTCAGAGATCTGTGGACACAAGTGCTGGCACAAAAGGATGCTTCCTCTCCCAAGTCTGCATTCCAGTGGCGTAATCTAATGAGATGTGTTCTCTTTAATTGTTTTGCCTTTGTTGCGCCGAAAGGCGAGAGCAGATGTATGATAATGTGTTTTCGGAAAATGGTTTTTTTTTTTTTACTACAAGCCTAAACACTAAAATCAGACTGGCGTTTTTGTCAATCCGTGCAAATTTGAGGTCTTAGCCTTTGAACAATTCCACCTTCTGGCTCCATCATGAGATCAACTTGAAGGTTGGTACCAAATTATTGTATAGGTACATATTTGCAGTTTCAAATTGTTACGACAAATGGAAGCCATTGAAATTCGCCTTCAAGATTTGATTACATTGTTACATACCTACATTACATACTTAGTTACAGGTGAAGGTAATAAAATGCTTGAAAATAAGATTTAAAGCAGATTCTTTCCAATTTTTTTTAAAAATTAACCTCATTTATTAACCGACTTCAAAAAAAAGGAGGAGGTTCTCAATTCGGTTGTATATTTGTATATTTTTTTTCAATGTTTGTTACCTCAGAACTCCGTCATTGATCAGCCGATTCGATTTTTTTTTTGTTTGTAAGTATATGCATTCAGGTGGGTCCCATTTTTTTTAAATTCAGTTGGATGATGGGATCCACGAGGAATTGAGAGAACTCCTCAATTATATTAGGCACATGTGTAGTGATTTTGGTATTTTTTATTATATCTCGTGTATTTACATCCGGAAATCATAAATTTGGTGGATTTCCTCAATTATGTACTTAAAGTACAAAAGCACGTCACAGATTCTGATAAGATTCCGTTGAAATAGCAGCTAATGAAGTACCAAAGGTGATCCTTGTGGAATCGACGGAGGTCCTCAAATAGTATCGGGCCACATACAGCGATTGGGTTTTTTTCTCTAATAACAACTCTTGGAAATCAGTTCATGTGGTAAATTGGAAAATAAATGTGGAAATGTTCTTGTGGCTTGGCGGAGTACTAAATTGAAGTCGGTTAAAACTTTATTTTTAAAGTAAATTATTCCCAGTTCGAAATGGCATCGCCGCTAACACTAAAACCGCCGGAAATCAATAATCGAAACGTTTCCTAATTGTATCTGCTAGGTCATTCAAGTGTAATGCACTTAGTCACCGGCAACTTTCTAACTAGGGCACAAAATAGTACATTTACTCATTGTATCATCCTCGCTTGTTTAAGGTGTGCATTGGACATCTAAACGGTACTTTTTATCTCGAGATAACCGATTGTGAGCAGTTCCGGTCCCATGTTAAGGCAATTGGACCGACCTGATAAAACATGAGTAATGGGTTTACGTGACGCTAACAACTGAGAATTGATGACTTATTTTTGGAGGCTTGTAATCTCTTAGTTATTTACTAGTGGCTCTGTAAAAGCTGTAGAAAACGTTTTTTTTTTTTTTTTTTAATTGAAAAATTAATTGATATATAAATTCTATATACCTAATTATTATACCAGCTCACAAAATTTCACTAGAATCGGCTGAGAAATGCGACCTATAGAGGAGAACAGTCTCCTCTATAGGTCACATTAGGTATAGGAAATTTTGTGAGCTGGTATAATAATTATATAGAATTTATATGTCAATTAATTTTTCATGCCAGACACAATAGATTTTTTGCCCAAGCTGAAACGGAGAACTTCATTCGCTTCGCTTACTGGTTCAATTATAGGTTTGGATTGGATATAAACATAACCATCGAAAATATTCATATTATTCATGTTTTGTAAAAGTCTCGCCAATGAACATTTGTTAGATCGCATGAAAAGTTAAATCTGCCAATGAACTAGTGGCTTCTGTGAGCTCACAGAAGCCACTAGTTCATTGGCAGCTGCCGCCGCTGTCGTCTTTTTTTAATTTCGGAAAAGTGACTACAATTTTTAAATATAATTAACTGTATAATTTGTACATGCAAACGATTTTCGGCCCAAGTTGAAGCACAGAACTTCGTTCGCTTCGCTCTCTCGTTCGAAAATATGATCGATTAAGAAGTTATTCTTAAAAGAAAAGTATGCCTTATGGGCGACCAAGATATAACAAAACTACCAATAAATAAACGCTATTCTATACCAACGAAAGAACATCAATACCATCACTTTATCTCGCCGGAACTGTACCTACTGGACATGAAAATATCTGACACGCCCTAGAAATAGTTGTGTCAGATATTTGTGCGCGCTTTGTCGTGGCCGATATTAATGCTGCGACTGTACATGTGTTGATCAATTCGTTTAGTAACAAAGCAAAAATCTATTGTTTATCAGAAAAGTCGATTTCCTGCACACGGCAGCAAAGGTAAACAACCTGCACACGTGTATCGAGTTAACATATTTGACGCTACGTGACACATTTCGTAATGATTTATATGAAAATTGTGACCACTTCCTGATTAGGCATTCGTGAAATTACTTTCAATGATTACAGTGAAGTAAAGGCGCTGAAATCGGGTGGAATGCTTTTTAAATCTCACTCGAAGCTTTAATGGTACTCTGATCGAACGAAATTCTCCGTTTCAGAGTGGGCAAAAATTCTCCTCTAATAAAGGTTGCATTTCTCATGAAATGTTGTGAGCCGGTTCAATAATTAATGTATAGATTTTCTATATTCATGCAAGTTATTATAAAAAATTCTAGTCTCTACTAAACCTCATAGGAGAAATATGTAAAACATAAAACGATTGAGCTCGTTTACGTCCAAAAATCGGACGTTAATACGTTTACGCTTCTGCCGATTCTATACTAATATAAAGACTCAAATTTTGTATGTAAATGTAAACCCCTATAATGTGTCCAGGCTAGCTCTTATTCCAAATCGAAGCAGGTTGACCAACATGCGACGGCCATCTTTGTGATCATCACTATGCGAGTCAGGAGCGCGCCTTCCGCGCCTAACGGTGGTTATACTGGTTATGAATCTTATGACACTCCTGAATCCTGAGTGAGACTGTCTATTCACAAAGCATTCTACGGTCTCTGAGCTTCCCTAGTATAATTTGATCCATAGATGCGTGACAACTATGCTAAATCAGAGGTCAACCTTTCCAAAGAAACGTTGAATGGGCGCCTCGTGATCCTTCTAGAAAGAGATTACTTTTGAATACAATAAACTATGTCATAGCGTTTTTAGGACACTGTCACTGTAGGTAGACAGACACCCTCCTCGTCTAGATTTATCTTGTATGTTATTTATAGCAATTTTGGTGACTTCAGAGAGGATCTTCAGTAAATAGCTTTTAGGCTTATCTGTAGATAGGTATATAGACGGAAATAAAACATTATAATTTACGTACGTAGATACGTAATTGTACTCATCTGCCCCAAATGAAAGATGATATTTCCTAAATGTTCAGACGATAACTGCAAGCCAGTCACTAGATTAACATTTCCCCATAGGGTACGAGTAACGTACATATATCTACGTACGCTCCCTAAGAAGAATTCGACATCCGAAAATGTTTTCCAATCGATCCAACTTTCTCCGAACGGAAAGGCGTCCTAATTGTGCTCGTGAACGAATAAATCGAGCGAGAATATTAATTCTTAAAGGGCTGAGATGGTAACGGATCGGACGACGTGCTTCGCTTATGTATATGCTGTAATTGGAACTGTAATGTGCGTTACGACTGTTTTGAAGCGATTCTTGTTATGCTTGAAACGGAATTTCATTGCTTCGCATTTTTGCGAAAAAGTTAATATCTTATTAAGAACTTAACCTGTCGTGGGTTTAGAGAAAACAAATGCACTTCCTGAATGGATGGTCTAAATAGTAATACGCCATTAGCTAAAATTTCTGGAAATTATCTTGTCCAGTATCTAACAGTTAGAAAGATTGACCAAGTGAATTAGCCAAGACAAATTGGACCTCTCTTGTTTGACATGTGAATCCTATGTATCCCACGTAATTTCGGCAGCCTTTTCATTAAATTTCTCCCAAGACGAACTTCGCAAACCAAATGACCGTGCTACCCGTATTATCAATTTCTAGACAATAGCAGAGTCTTACGGTTGTCACATATCGTACTCGCCTTTTATCTATTTCTCGTGAATCTCCAAAACTCGCTCCTGTTGCTTTGGAGTAAAGATCAATTCCGCTTGCGCGCGTTCTTTTGAAATCGTCAGAACTTATCAAGTAAGTAGACGGTAGGCAGTAATTGTCGATGGCGACACCATAAATGAGGGCTTAGAGATACGACACGGTGTAATTCAGTACCGTTGAGGCCCATTGGAGTGTGGAAGAAAGCAGCGGGACTGGCGACGTCCTCGCCATATCAATCAAAACGTTTATAATATGCGCGTGCCGTCGTGAGCACCTTATGATTTAAATTATAAGGACTATAATCGATTGTCGCCGTGTGGAGGAGTCGGGATGGCGATAGGTCGATTTAAATTCCGAATAAGCGGGAAGGAGGAAGTCGGAGACGTGTCTGCATCTATGTCACACCTTTTCTCCGTATTTGAACTTGAGTGAACCCGATGGACGGGGGTTTGATGGTTTTCGTCCGGTTATCGTGATGTCCACGGGAATAAATCACTGGTGGATTATTTTTGAAGCACGATTCGTTTGTGTCGCGAAAAAACGTTGATATTATCGCTGGATAGACATCCGGTTTGGTTCCAGATATAACTTAGAATCGCTATTGCACGAAGCTCGTAATTACAAATCGGTACTAGTTTTATCAAACTCCCTGACAATCCACCCCTCATCTCACACCCATAAGAGATGTGTTTGAGGGAACAAAGCATCCTATTAAAATTAAATACAAGATGGGCATGACTCGATTTAGGTTTTAGAATACCTACCTGTTTCAATGACAGATATAAAATTCCAATAACCGTTGGCAAGTACCTACCTCGCATTTCCTCGACAACTTAATTCCGAGAAATCTGCGTATAGTTTTAATTAAAATCCGTAATTCAAAATACGATATGAAACAATCGAACCGTCGTGTCATCGGTAAAGCCTTGGAGTTGCGTTTTCGCCTAAAATGACCATTTCTTTCAAGAGTATTTCCCTGAAATTCGGCGTAAGCGCGCGTTGAATTCGTTTCGCCGAGGCATCGCTGCGATGAGATGAGATGAGCATTTCATCTAGACATCTGTGTTCGAGGCAGGGGACCGATTTTTGACTTTCGAGCGCTCGACTCTTTCACTGGAAAACTGACAAAAATTATGAAATGCTATTTTGAAATAGCGATAGAAAAATTTAAAACGAGTGGTATTGACCATTCGTATTAAATTCTATTGGTAGAAAGTAAGTGCCTGCCATTTTGACACGACAAACGTATTTACTTTTATTTGATTTTCGAGCGCTCGAAAGTCAAAAATCGGTCCCCAGATTCGCGTCACTGATATACCTACATTTCGTATGAAAATATATAGATTCTTACAATGAAAATCCTCCGAATTTCACTCGTCTTTTATTTACCCCCGACGAAAAAAGGGTTTGTTATAAATTTAACATGCGTATCTCTAAGGCCCCCCCCCACATTACCGGCATTAATTTTGTATGAAAACGTTCACAAGACGCCGGTAATGTGGGGGGGGCCTAAGAGTATGTGTGTCTGCCGGTGGCATCGTAATTCCCAAACGGGCAACCGATTTGAGTACGGTCTTTTTAAATCCAATCTTGTAGACACTGACACATCCCCAATGCTTGTGTCTAACGACAAGAAATCCTTTCATTTCTCAACTAAAATGAAAGCCAACTAGATTATGGTTTTTTACTTTTACTTAAGATTTTCAACTGTTTTCAACATCAAGATGAGAGTTATTTGCTGTACTAATGCAATTTATAGTTTTAATACCTACTTATCTATTGCTTGATTTTATAAACGAGGATTTAATAGAGACCGTAGTGAAATTAAAAATCGTGCCGTGAAAATTACAGTTTAACCAACAGACCCATATTGCTATTTAGAGGTTTTTGTTCTGACTGGATGACTATTACAAAATAATTATTTCATCATCATCAGCCTTTAGAGAGAGAGCCGGAGACGGAACGGGCAGTAGTCGCCACGCTGACCGAATATGGGTTTGAGGACTTCACATACCTACACCTTCGAATATCTTAGCACATGTATGTATATTACCTACAGGTGCTACAATTATTTATTATCTAATTATTATCGAGAAAGAAAACGAGTCGCCCTCGATTTGCGCACATTTTACTTATGACCTGTTTTGTGTTCGCCGCGCCGCCGCGTCATATTTCTACAGATTCCGTCGTAACCTGACACTGCTTGCGAGTAAATAACTAATGAAATACCTAAATCAGGCATTTTGCTGTAGGCTAGCCAGGAATTACACTTTTCCAGGACAGTCTGCATTCCAACGATGCGGAGCCAATAGGATATATCCATGCTCGTTTCTCATCACACAAATATTGACCCCGAGCTCGAGCCCTCCTGGGGCTCCGCCTATGCAACCCACTAGATGTTTGTTACTTAGTCACGCAAAAACAGCTGGACTGATTTAGATGAACATCAGCATAAATTAATGAAATTGGTTGGAAGTGGACACGGGAGGGAGTTCATGAGGACAAAGCCGCTTGCAAAAATGCAATGCAAATGCATCAATCGAATAGGCAGGTGCCCTACCTAAAACGTCAGTAACTGTCCACATTTCGTAGCGAACCTGGCGATACCTACTCCAGTTCCAATTTCCTCATATAACGAAACATTTGCGTAACCGGACGTAGGTACTTATCTGCAGTCAATACCTCGTTTCTAATTCATGAATGAGATCCCGAACCGGCGAGGTGTCTTATTCTATCGCAACTAATGAAACAAAAGAATAACAAGGCACTGACACATCGTAACCAATTTAAAACTTGATGCAAGCGCTTAAGATTGATATTCAAATGATTATTGATTGATTTGTTACACTCTAGTTATAATTCGTACTATGACATTGCACTGTTGCAATTGTTGTGTCTGTGTCGACAGTTTTAGTCGAAAATAATTCATTGATTAAATGTAATGTAATACTGCTTTCGGACGTCTTTAGCGACGGAAATTGACTCAGGCTTTTCATAATATCCTGGAAGTTGAAATCTTTCTTTTCTCACTGATCTCGATTTTGGCTAACGAGCATATTAACTGACGACTAGTCATGAAATTGTCAAGAAATTAAACATTCCTTTTGCATCTAGACTTGTCGGTTAATGGCGGGTTCCAATAATCAATCCACCGATAGTTTTCCTTACCAACAGTTACATTTTGACACATTTTCTCACGGGTAATCTGTAAAAATGTAACTGCCGGTACCGGCCATAACTGAGTATGATTTAACGGAGGGATTGCGTTCGAAAACTTCTCTAACTATGTTGCGTAGGCGCCGGTATTCCCCACTTGGATTATCTACTACCCTACTGTTAAATATCGCTGATACAATATTGGCCTATTTAGGAATTTTATTGCCATACTAAGGGTGAAATATCCACATCGCATTCCATGCTTCATAGCTCAACTGGGAAAGGCATCGCTGTATTAAATATGTCAAAAAAACAGCTTCGCACTTCTCCGGTGGAAATTCACCCAAAACCTGACGCTTCTTTATCTTACACAAATCAAACAAGCCACATGGTAATCACAATAAGGCTTGTGTTATGGGAACTACGATATATTTAATAGATATAAATACTTAGATACATAGAAAACATCCAAACCTCAGAAACAAACATTCATGCTCATCACACAAATATTTTCCCTTACTGGAATTCGAACCCACGACCGTCTGCATCAAAAGGTATAAATTAGCCAAATGAAACAAAACACTACAGTCGTAATATAATTGTAATGTTATGATGTAACTGTAGGTAATAAACAGGGTAAAGGTATAACAGATAGCTAGATAGTCGAGCTAAGAGGCATTTGTTATTAGAAGAGTTTTTTTTTGGTAAGAATGAAGCTTGTCTAATAGACAGATAGTCATCCGAAAGGGAATTAACGATGACCGACCTCCGCACCACCTGCACCGACCTTTCAGACTCATGTCGTTGATGAAACCACAACGGGCGGTTGATTCATCCAGGTATTATATGCGAAAGTTCCACGTCACATGTAGATATCTAAATGTTAAAGATTTTGGAAGTGGTCGAGCAATTTTGACGCAATTTTCACTAAAATTGTTTCTTTGGAGTATTTGTTTATTGCAAATCGAGCCAAATCTATAGATACTTAATCAATGTAATTTTATTATATGTTAATAAAATGAGACTATCACTGATATGATAAGATGATAAACACACATCCTGAACTGCTGTCATCGAATTGTATCCGATATTCGTATTCCGAAGCAGAAAAGCTGGACAAATAAAGGATTTTTAGAAAATTAGCCATTATCAATGACGTTAACGAGTGAAACTAAATTTTTCTCCAAACAAGTCGCGGACAAACTTCTATAATCTACAATGTAGGTAAGTAAGAAGGTCCGTCCGATGTACTATTACGCTCTTAATAGTACATTACTTACCAAGGGCTGTAAAAGAAAGAAAGCCCGAAATCGCAGGTATTTGAGACCCGAGCCGCAGGCGAGGGTTGTAAATATGCGATAGAGGCCTCTCTTTTTTACTGCCCGTGGTGAGTACGCAATTTTACGTCTTCACCTGGCCACAATGCGAGTTTTACGGTACGCGCAGCGTGCAGTAAAACTCGCATTATGACCAGGTGTGACGTAAATAATTATACTTACTTTGCCAACAAGTCATGTTCTTTCCTGTCGAAATCCGTGGCTCCGAGGGGAGTCGCCGGGTTTTAAGAGTTGCTTCTTTTAAATTCTTTAGTATTTTCAGTATGGATCGGACTATAGCTCAATGGGGAATCACCGGGTATCGATAGGTTAATCAAGACAGAACCTTGTATTATATTTACACACCTGATTAAGAATGAATAGGTACAACATTTTGTGATCTACTTTTCCAGCCACCAAATATAAGACACGTACCTACCTAAGTCGTTGATTACTGCAAAAGTATCGATTACCAGTTATCTTTCTTAATCTAAATACCTAGAGATAACGACTCATTGCCGTACAACACTGAGCATCCCAATGGTCCGAGAAAGACCGTAAAAACAACTATATCTTCTATTCGTGAGTCACCTGCATATATCTATATCTCTATAATATACGATACTTTGTGACAGGAGAAAAGGGCTTATGTCTACCACTGTGTTTATGTACTTAGGATGTTCTAGACTGTAGAACTCGTGTAGGCTTTAGCCAAGAGACTAGGGTGTCGACGGAACTATTGATTTTTATGCCCTAACCGCGACAGACTATGCAAATAACGAAATACCTACGTAGGTTAAACACTTGTGTACGTGCGACAGTATCTTGCGACGCCCGGGAGACAAAGGGCGGTGAATCAGACGAAAAGCTTTGTTTTGTAGTTTAAATAGCGATCGATATTGTTGTCGGGTTTCAAGTTTGTTTGTGGTGGCGCCATCTGTTGCTCGGTAGCGGAACTTGCGACAAAGAAAGCATTTCGATAGATTGCTTAGAGTAATTTTAGGTAAAACCCAGTTAGTAACATGAATTGAATAATTTACAATGCAAATCTATTAACTGATTGACGTACCTACATGTGTAACCTCCGCACCCACAATGAGTGTTACATCTCATTGTATTATTTTAATAAAACCATCTACATTAGTATTTCCAATGAACCGGCTGAGTCACCCATTGTAGAGTTTTCTTGGAATAGGAAAATGAAAGCAATGCGTTATTCAAACATAGAATCAATCGTAATCACACTATTTCTTCGTTGCAGAAATCAAAACAGAAGAGATCATCAGTGAGGCGAAAATCGACACAAACAACGAAGAGATGGAAGAAATGAGGGCAGAAAAACAGGAACCTAGAGTGACCAGGACAACAAGCATCGACAGCGATAATCGCTCGGACAGGAGCGAGGAAGACGACTCCAGAAGAGCGCGTAAAAGAGCAGCGTCCACATCCCCATCTCCAATGCCACTAGATAAAAGATTCGCCCGATTCGAATGCCCGAAATGCGGCCAACGCTTCGAATCCGGGAACGCTTGTGACCTCCATCGCTTCACCGTCCACGGAGACGACACCCGCGGCTTCAATGATCTCACCTTCGTCGATTTCTCCACCAAGAAGTTCCCTGAAATAACCCGAGGCGTCTGCGAGAGAAATCCTCACTTGTCGATCACAGAGCAGAGATACAGGTGCGAGATGTGCTCTAGGGATTTCCCGTGCAGGCAGGCCATGGACATACACAGGAAAACCTGCGCCGAACCAGCCAGCGCGCAGAGTCCTGAACGAGTCGACCGCAGGGAAGACTTCTTCGCGAAACTCGACTTGAGAAACAGATACGGCATTCCCGGTACTCTAACCCCACCCATGGAGCGGTTCGCGCCCAAATTCGAAGATTCTCACTACACTGGCAACGGCATCCGTCACATCGATGCTGCGAGAGACTTGGCCGATATCCAGTCGATCCTTAACGTAACATCGACTGGAAGCCTCTTAGAAAGACTTACAGGTACCAGGGTGCCTTTGGAAAGTTCTGTGCTGACCCCTCCAGATACTATCGGCAAGGAGAGAGAGCAAGAGGAGACACAAGATAATTTTGCTGCTGAGTTCAGACGAATGAAATTGCGGGGCGAGTTTCCTTGTAGATTATGTCCAGCTAAGTTCCCTAATCTAAGGGCTCTGAAAGGGCATAACAGAGTTCATCTTAGTGGCACGGGGCCCGGGCCTTATCAGTGTAATATGTGTCCACATGCATCGCTAGACAAGGCGGCTTTGGTAAGACATATGCGAACACACAACGGCGACCGCCCATACGAATGTGCAGTCTGCAACTACGCGTTCACTACCAAGGCCAACTGCGAACGGCATCTCCGAAATCGCCACGCCAAAGTCACCAGGGAAGACGTCAAGCGTTCAATCATTTACCACCCTTCAGAAGATCCTAACAATGATGAAGTCAACTCTAAGTTAGCGCGTGACGAAGTGAAGAGATCTCTAGCTTTCCATACGCCTGAGCCCGATAGGCGTTCTGAGCCCACCGGCCGTGACACCCCGCTGTCACACTTTACACCTAGCTTCATCACCGACAGGCATCCTGTCGCATCCCTGACCCCAAAACCTTTAGTAGACCTGCCTACCATAGCCAGGGACCCTGAGCCTGCAACGCCTAGGATCAAAGTGAAAGGCATCGGGCAGTTAACGCAAATACCTGAATACAGACCGCCAGAGTTCTCAATTAAAAATAATGATGATATTGAGAACTATGATGAAGAAACGCCAGTTGATCTCAGTACCAACGATAACTGTGACGTTCTTGATCTTAGCAAAAAGAAACGCGATGTGGAAGATGACGAGCCTAAAACGAACTCTCGGCCAACCTTCGACCCTGATCCAGCCGCAGTCGCCGCGTCCACTTTCGAGAAGACTCAATTCCTTCTAGCCCAACAGAGACTATTCGAAAATTCGCTTCCCAAGATTGATCCTTCGTACTACGCTACTCAGCTATCGCAACTTTACGCCGGAGCCGTCCCGGGCTTACCGGGCCTTCCAGGCCTCCCACCGTCCTTTCCTATCAACCCCTACTTTCTTCAGCCATCTTTTTTTCCCCACCCAACCGATTCCCAAGAATTGGCCGAAATAAAACAGCGTATCCAAAAGGAAATCATTCGTGGACTAAGCATGTCTGGCGGCCGGCTGGTGACTGCTGACCAGGAAGCTCAGCCTAAACAGGAGCCCGAAGAAGAAGACCAGCCTCAAAGGGAATGCTCTCCGGTTCCACCTCCGCGCTCTGAATCTCCGCTTCGGCCGTTAAACAATGGCTTGATTCAGCAGAACGACTCTGTGAAAATGGTGATCAAGAACGGTGTGCTGATGCCTAAACAAAAGCAGCGGCGTTACCGCACGGAAAGACCTTTCTCTTGCTCGCAATGCTCGGCTCGCTTCACTCTACGCTCGAATATGGAACGTCACGTGAAACAGCAACATCCGCAGCATTGGAGTGTGAGGCGGCCAGCGCCGCGAGCACCCCCACCGTACCCTTCATCTGAGTCTCTAGCTGACCGAGTCAAATTCGCACTCTTAGCTCGGCACCTGGAACGACCGATCCAACAGGACCGCTCCCGCTCGCCGATCCGCCGTGACTCTGATGAGGTCGCAGACAACGAGGAAGACGAAGATGACACCCTAGTTATAGACGAGGAGCCCGAATCTGACGTTAAATCAGAGCAGCACATCGCAGCGCATCGGGCCGCTGAAGAAATCCTGATGGCGTCGCGGCAACAGGAGTTACACAAGGACTTTGATCTCAAAATCGCCGGGAACTTGATCAACAAGCCGCTCCCGCTGGACAAGACTGAAACTGGCACTGACCCTATACCTGTGCCTGTAGAGCCACTGATGGTACCCGTCGTTCCGACAAGGAGCGACGAAGAGGAAGACGAAGAAGGCCTGGTGGCGTCCACTAGCGAAGGCAATAACTCTGGGAGCGATGAAAACAAGTACGTATTTATCATTCTACTCAAACTTTCCTCACGATTATATATTACTTAGTTGACCTTTTTATAGAAGTGAAGCCTAAAATCAGTTATGTGAAAAGAGCATATTGAAGTCCAAGTATATCTGCTGGTTGAAATTATTTGGTATAACTAACAAGCTCTACTTTTCCAGGTCAGAGTCGGACACTGGCGCCCAACCACCCAAGAAGAAGTCCGCCTACAGCCTGGCCCCAAACCGAGTCTCCTGCCCCTACTGCCACCGCAAGTTCCCCTGGTCTTCGTCCCTCCGGCGACACGTGCTCACTCACACCGGCCAGAAGCCCTTCAAATGTCCGCACTGTCCTTTACTCTTCACCACCAAATCCAACTGCGACCGTCATCTCTTGAGAAAGCACGGTGGATCTGCAAGAGCCATACTAGCAGAGCCAATTCCAGAAGCGGTATCTCCTCCTCAAAGCGACATCAGGACTGTTCCAGAAAGACCTTTCAAATGCGCCTCATGCCCCACAAGCACGTTCTCGTCTCTCGACACGCTGAAGAAGCATATGTCCTCAAGACACGGGACATCATCGCAGACTGAATCTCCTAACCCTGAAGATGAAACTACGAATGGGGAGCTCGCTTTCAAATGTCACCTCTGTGAAGCGTCGTTCGGCGACCGGGCTGGGGCGTTGAGGCACCTGGCGACGATGCATGCAGCCGAGTACGATCAGCTCGTCGGCAAGGGCGCGCTGGATGCGGCGAGCGACAGGAGCGAGAGCGCGGATGATGATGAGAAGGGGAAGCTCCCGGATCACGCTAATAGAAAGGTAATTAATATGATCAAAACTATTCTTACACACTTGGATTTAGTTTTCCGGCTAAGCCTATGTCAGTGCCTAAATTACTGTAATCAAAATTTACAAGATTATGATCCATTTGCTAAGTTTGAACACCGATTGAGCTGAATGTTTGCAGTAGGTATCCTAATGTTATAGAACTGGTACGATAATAGAGCCCAAAGACACCCATGGGAATTCTGAACTTAATAATTGCAACCGACAACGAGTTCCAGCTCGTTAGAATCTGATTGAGCAAAGTGCAACCCACAAATAACTTGTCACAAAAATAAAACTTCACAGAAACTTGTTTGTTACTTTAAAATCCAACAAACTCAGGCTTTGAGTTGAGGCAATGCGTAATTACGGCATCTAGCAGTAGTTAGAATTATATTCCTCCATATAACAAGTTACTTCGCATTGAATTCACTCTTATCCATGAGAGGAGTCGGAGGAGGCCTGTGGATTAATGGGCTGATGATGAGGAACCATCGTGGTTCGCATTCAAAAACGACCAGCTTGTAAAGTGGAGTCTCCTCAGGTGGTATGCGCCTTCTGCGTCCGCCGCTTCTGGTCGGCCGAGGACCTGCGCCGGCACATGAGGACGCACTCCGGCGAGCGGCCCTTCGCCTGCGACCTCTGCCGGCGCCGCTTCACGCTCAAGCACAGCATGCTGCGCCACCGCAAGAAGCACAGGGACGAGACGGACGAGGAGGACGCGCCGGAGCCTCGCGAAGCTGTCGGCAACGGGTGAGTCCGTTATCACTGTGGTGACTACTCACCTTTGAAAGGATAGCGCGTGGCATCACTGACTTTTTTGCAAGGAAAACAATTGACGGGGGTTGGAATTTTTATCATCTTCCGGGCTGGCTGCACCCGTGATCTGTAAGCTTCGCATATTAGGTTCCTAATTTGTGTGCATAGGCAACACACTTGGGGACCGATTTTTGACTTTCGAGCGCTCGAAAATCAAATAAAAGTAAATACGTTTGTAGTGTCAAAATGGCAGGCACTTACTTTCTACCAATATAATTTAATACGAGTGGTAAATACCACTAAATAGTAAAATAAATAGCATTTCATAATTTTTGTCAGTTTTCGAGTGAAAGAGTCGAGCGCTCGAAAGTCAAACATCGGTCCCCTGGACTTCGTATTTTCATAGGTTAGGATTTTATGAATGTCTGATAAAGCGATCATAAATAAAACCAAGATAGTAACGCGTAGTGACCTTTTGTATATCATTATAATTAAGCGATGCGATATTATGAAAGCATTTGCGGCCAGCCTAACTAACAGGTAGCTGTTATTTCAGATACAGCTACCATGACGACGACGGCTCCGGTAATGAGGTCCCCAGCAACGTCAACAACAACAACTCGCCGCCATCCGCGCACTTCGACAAACTCAAGATACAGATGACCTCGCGCAAATACTCCTCCGAGGCCGAAAATGACGGGGAAAATGGCGGAGATCTCATCGGAAAACTACTTGGTATCCCCGACAAAACTATCATCAACAAGCTACTCTCATCTCCAGACGAAGCCGCCAAGTTCCTTGGGGTAAACAAATGAGAGTACGCTTTAGTCTTCGTGACGCCCGCTACGCTCATCCTGGCGCCGCGAGGACTAAAACTACCGTTCCAAATTCAAACGTCAACGAACGTTAAAACCGGTACAACGCCATCTAGCAACGAGTAGATGCACTACGCCTATTGGCGCGTATTTTATTCACGTTAATATAAATTTTATTAATGCAATATATTTGTGTGTGTACATGTAATGTTTCAAATATATCGCTATTCGATAACTAGGTGCCTTTAGCTGCCTTAAATTTTATTGAAAGTGTAAACCGTCCCATTCTGCCTTAATTATACTTCTAAATGCGTCATGTGCTCATGTGGGTGTCGAGCAACGATTTTTATTTAGTGCCAGTTATAAAAGTACATAATGTATTTTTATCTGTAGTAGTAATTATAATTAGATAGTTTTACTAGGTATACGGACTGAATAATATGTATCTGGATGTTTACTTATTTTGTTGAGCAGCACATTTCAGTATACTGGGTGTATAGCTATGAGCCAGAATTGTTGCATTTCCATCTAGTCGCATAATTCCCCACTTTGGTCTTATTTTCACACTTTTTTCGATAAACGTAGTGAAGTCCAGCCAAAAACTTGAAGCAAATCCAAAATTTCTAGTCATTTACCTAAACGTTATATTCTTATAATATCGAACCTAAGCTACGATACCAAATTGCGAGTAATTTTTAAATTTCATAAGTAATGTAAGTCAGTTATATTAAAATAGACCTCATAATATCAACCAATGAATAGACCTAGATTTCGAATTAAGAATCTTCTTGTAAGAGTTTCATTCTATTTTCAATACTTGTATTAGCTTCTTACTATTTCTTCATGTTTCTTCAAAAATCAATGGTAGGTCTCATAGTAGTGAACTTATATTAATTGGTGTAAGTACTTATATTAATGACATTTTATTTGCTCAAAACCAGCATTTCTTTACAGCGAATTTTAGATACTTCATAGTTATAAGTACGGTAGAAGATTGTAAGTTAATATTAATATAATCCGAATGCAAAAGTACGGTAATTATGCTTTCAACCAAAGGTGGACATTAGTTTACCAAATTGGTAAGAAAAAATATTAAGTTTATTTGTTAGTCAGAGTTTTTGAGAAGCGTTTTATTTTATTTCTACATGTCTATCGGTGGGGCAATATACTATAATGAAGGGTTAAAAATCCTGTAGCATAGATTTAGTTAAGTTTCAGTCTCCTTGAGTGGATCGACGAATCATACGCTAGAATATACCTAAGTCCGAATGTGCTTTGTATATTTTGAATTGCTATTAAAATACCAAATAAATGATATATATATATATATTAGAAATAAAACTAGTTAAATGGATGTATATCATGAGTAATTATCAAGTACCTTCTTCTAAAATCTGAAAGTAAGCAATAATGTAGATCACTGTATTTTTTATTAGCGCTTTTATTAATTGTCGTTTTTCAACTGTTTAACTATAATATTTAGTTATAATATTATTACCAAAGTAAGTTAATTAATTATAAGTTGATACAAAAATCCTGCTTGATGTCAATTATAGTTAGAAACAGAGTGTTTTCGACATTCATAATGTAATTATTTATTTAAATTAAAATTATTTGCTATTTTTACTTAGAGCCAATTAAGCATGACTTTTTTTATATATGTGTCACCTAATTATAAGTATGATTACTTAATAGAAAGTAATATAGGTAAGTTAATATTTAAGAGTGGCAACACCGCTTGGCCTTTCAATCGTAGTATTCGTGTGTAGTGTGTCGTTTTAAATAATTGCTATTAATAATGATAAATTAAAATATATACCAATACTGAATACGTGACTTAGTTCTTGATTTTAATTGTAGTACGATGTTTACTGTTCACTTTATGCCTGTCTTTCTTTAATGCAATATGGGTGTCGTTTTAAAAACGTTTTTGTGAATTAAATTTTGTGTATAATAAATATAAATGTTTTATTTTCTTCAAATTTCTCATACCTGCGTTCAACATTCCTATAATAAATACACAACAGTAATATAACGTACATCCGTATCCATACATGTCCCACAATATTTTCTGATTCGAGTCATTAGGATTTTCCCGAATAGCTGAGGGGCTACCGCGAAGTGAAAACGAGCTTCGTTCGAGTATCTCGCTGTTTGTCGCTCGAACTAGCAAGTGCAACAGAGAGAGAGATACAGGAACGAGATTCGTTTTCGTTTCGCGGTAGGCCCTCTGGTTGCTACTACTCAATTCATTTCAATCGTTGCAAGTTACTCAAGATACTTTCATTGTAAATTGTTATCTGCACTGATTTGTATAATTAACTGGAAACATATGTAATCGCACAGCGGCATACTAGTAGAGATATACTTTTAGACGTAATGTCAATAAATTAAACGATGGCCCATTTCAGTGAAAAAAGCCATGTAATCAACCAGTTTTGGTTTTGCTACCCGTCACTAGATGGCGGTATAAATGTTACCATATACAAAAATGTGTGATTGTAATCAAATCACTCTAACTTTTAATTCACATTATCATTGAATATAATCATTAATATTAATTAATCTGCGTGATTTCTTGCGCAAATATAACTATTTGTATTTAATAATGACACTATTCACGAACGCGTCAAAAGCCTACAGAGCCGACTCTAGCCAATCAGCGGTTAAATATGCCAGAGGAAAAAAACCATTGCCAAATCGTGGGGTAAATAAATATTGGTGAGGTAATCGTGGGTTTTTGTTTATTTTATTATCTCTGTTGTTTTTGTCACGAATAAATGTTTTGAATTTAAATGTTGAAATAAAATTGTTAATAGTTAAAAACAATAACTTGATAGTGTTAATATAATGCACATCATTAAATAATATAATTTAATATAGCGCCCACTCTGGCGCCATCGCGCTCACACTCTCTCGAGCTCTCTCGCCCTATCCGTCTTTCTCTTATTAGAAAACTTAGAAAGAGACGGATAGTGCTACTGTATATTATAATGCTACGTCATTCATAATTTTAGATTATATTCTTATTGGCACGACAACCTGTTAAACATGTTTTCAAAGATCAAATATATGTTGGTATTTAGCCAACTACATTAAGAGCACAACAAAAGGAAGAAAATAAGAATCATAATTAGACATCGCTAACGCCCGTAAAAGGACTCATAGTAATGAACAGAATTATGACGTCACGTCAATTGATATTTTGTTCGTGAAATACTGCGTTTAGGTACACGTACCTACTCGTACAATTTCTTTTTATTGAAACATAATGGGGTATACAGATTATGTGATTTTTCCCCAATTTTTGAGTACAACATGTCGAAATCATAATTAGGTGTAGCGTACAGATGTAACAATCCGACCACATGTACATGCAATTTCTCAGTACAACTCGTTTGACAGTTGGATCAGCAGCGCAACATGCCTCCAGACGATAGCAATTAGTCAGCTTCTGATAAATTGGGGCTAACAAATCATGACATGTATCCCATTAGTTAATTTTGAACGACCGAGCAAAGCGAATGAAGTCTCCGTTTCAGTTTGGGCTTTTTGCTATGCTTTTTCGTATGTCTGTCCGAATGTCCAGATGACCGGCTGTTTGCCTCAACAGGTCGGATGCCTTAACCAATTTTCGTGAAATTTAGTGAGCAGGTTCGATAATTGTATGGATTTTCTGTTGATTTATTCTTTAGAAATTAAAAAAAAGAGTATTAGGTCTACACTTCACAGAGTCACTAGTTGTTAAAGGAACGAGCGAAGCGAACAAACCTACCTAATAGGAATGGTGACACCAAATAAAATAATGGATAATGTAGAAATTTCTCGAAAAAGAATTACATGTATAGTCAGAAAAAATTAACACATGACACTAAATAATCACAAAGTTATAAGTGTCCTAAGTCTTAAGAGGGGGTATACTGTCGTCCCTTTTCCGCAAAACGTACGTTCACATCAGGGATGTTACAAATATTCACATTCACATTCGCATATACGACCGAATGTGAATGCGAATATTCTGCCGCCGAGACGCCAACTCGCGCATGCGCAAAGCGCGCCAACCCGTATCACGTAAATTAAGTAAGAAAAGTAAGTTTTGCTCCACGACGAGAGGGATCAAAACGCTACTTTTGTGTTCAAGCTACTTTTTTAATTTATACATTGGCATGTACCATTTACGCAATGTGCCAATTTAAAACAGATCTTAATAAAATAATCGATTGTAATTTCATCGTAATCGATTCAAAACTAACATATTTTAAGTGTTTATTCTATACTACTGCGGTGGCAAACAAGCGTACTATTAGCCTGATGGTAAGTAGACACATTCGCCTATGGACGCTCGCTACTCCTGAAGAATCTCAAGGGAGGGGAGAGTGGGGATGGGGGATAGGGGCATTTCCGCGGCCATTTAGAGGGTAAGGCCAAATTAGCCTCAAAAAAGCTCGGTGTGCTCAATAGATCGAGACAGTATTTCACACCGGCCCACCGCCTGCAGCTTTATAAGTCGCAGGTCCGCCCACACATGGAATACTGTTCTCACCTATGGGCAGGGGCACCCCAATACCAGCTTCTTCCTCTGGATCGCATCCAACGACGAGCAACTCGAATTGTCGACAGCGAGCATATTTCGGATCGGCTTGACCCCTTGGCGCTGCGTAGAGATGTGGCCTCTCTCTGCATTTTCTATCGCATGTATAACGGGGAGTGCTCCGAGGAATTGTTCGGATTAATCCCTGCCGCTTCTTTTCGCCATCGTCCAACGCGACAACATTACCATCCTCACCACTTAGATGGTTGGCAGTCCTCAACTGTGCGCTTCTCCAGAAACTTCCTGCCTCGCACAGCTAAACTGTGGAATGGATTGTCGCCTGCGGTATTTCCGGACCGATACGACCTTCAAACCTTCAAGAAAAGAGCGTACTCCCATCTTAAAGGCCGGCAACGCACTCACAACACCTCTGGTGTTGCAAGTGTCCATGGGCGGCGGTAATCGCTTACCATCAGGTGATCCGTCTGCTCGTTTGCCTCCTATATCATAAAAAAAAAAAAAAAAAGGGGGAGTGGGTTTTTTGGGAGGAGGGTAGAGGGGGAGGTGAGGAGAGTGGGGGAAGGGGGAGTGGAGGTGGGGGGCTTTGGAGGGGAGGGTATTGTTTTTAATACTGATAATTGAAGCAATTCGCAAGTTTTCACTTCTGCCGGCACTCCCGGAGTGCAACCCGGTCTTTTTTTTTATTTATGAATTTTTCGTAATATTTAAAAATTGGTAATAAAAATCAAGAAAATTTGTTAAAACTTCTTAATTAACTTTAACAGTATCTTTTTAAATTTCTTCATAGTCGGTGTGAAAAATAGTATGTGTCACTCAGTAGAAAAAATATTTTCGCCTCGGGCGTTAACACTTGTATCCCTCACTACGCTCAGGATCCTACGTTAGAATCCCTGGCTACGTTCAGGATTCCATTGTAGGATCCCTCGCTACGTTCAGGATTAATACACCGCCCTCGCCGTAAATATACTATTTTGCTCCCTTGTGACACAAATAACTATTTCGTACTCCATAAGTCCGGAAAACTAACGTGACTTGGCAGCACGTCTAGCACAGGACGGCCGCGACATACTCTCGATTTTTCTCGCACTATACCTCTTGTTCTAAGTTTTCTAATAAGAGACAGACGGATAGTGCGAGAAAAATCGAGAGAGCTCGCGCGCCGTCGCGTGCTAGCCGTGCAGGTTTTGTATAAGAATGTGATGGGGTCTATACATGTCATGATTTGTCATCCCCAATTTATCAGAAGCTGACTAATTGCTATCATCTGGAGGCATGTTGCGCTGCTGACCCAACTGTCAGACGGGTTGTACTGAGAAATTGCATGGACATGTGGTCCGATTGTTACATCTGTACCCTACACCCAATTATGACTTCGACATGTTGTACTGACAAATTGGAGTAAAATCACTTAATCTGTATACCCCATTACATCTGTACGCTACACCCAATGTGACTACGACATGTTGTACTGATAAATTGGGGAAAAATCACATAATCTGTTTACCCCATAAGGTAACATGCACATGAACCTACAAAAAATACACTACAATTGGTAAAATTGAATAACAAGCTGGCAACCCCATATGTGAGTGAAGGAATTTTTAAGAAATAGAAAGAAGTCGCTAATTTATGCGATACGGCGTCTTCATTTTGAGTTTCAATTGCTTAACTTTTTAGAGACAGTTGCGAAACATTACGCCGCGTCCTTGTAAAACGATTAGTGTTATATTGTTTAGGGAGTATAGTGCTAAAAAATAATAGGTAAGCTTGTTTTTGTATGCAGACTATGCATGCAGTAAGCATTTCACATAGTGACGTAGGTTCACTATTTCTTTCGGTGGCCTTTGCCGAAACAATTACAAACTAGGATCACCAAACACTACTGAATTATCAATAATCGGCCTATATTCAGTTTATGTAACGTAATGTTTGTTGATATTTACTGATAACGATGCGTCTAAACATTGTTTACATTGCAGGTATTTAGAATATATATCCAAAATGGGCGATCAACAGTTTTTCCTGAAATGGAACGATTTTCAAACGAATATGGTGACTTCGTTCAGGCATTTAAGGGACGAAAAAAGCTTTACGGACGTGAGTAAACGAAGTTATGGTCAACTCCAGTGTTGTTTTGATTACAAACAAACAAATAGGCATCTAACCTCATCCCACAACATTCATACTTTCGAAATACTTTTTCCATATGTTTGTATAAGGTACGTAACTATTAATTTATTGCAACATTAAAGAGCACACATACAGTTGCAATTTACGAGATTTTTGTAAAACCTAAGTGACAGTTGTTTACTTACTAGCTTTTGCCTTGCCTGTGACTACAATGTAGAACTCGCATAGGTCCCTGAGGCAGCTGAGGCTGCCACTTCCGTATTAACAAACTAGCTAACTAACATGCAGATTGAAGAACTTTTAATTGAACTGCAATACACACATTCACATCCCATCTGTTTGATGATGATCTCTGTTTCAAAAAATATTCTACTCCAGATCCTAAACTATTTCATCTAAATCAGTTAAGGAGCTTGATCATAGATGTAATAAACTGATATTAAACGGACTTACATTCAAGTATGGATCATGTCATGTACATATCAACTATTTGGTGTAGTCTCCTCGGGGACCTGAAACCCATTTTAGAAGGCTTGAGTGTACTGAACATTCGTTTTTGTGACCATTATAACCATTTATATGGGAGACCTAAGCATTTTAGCGTTTAGTAATGTTTTTGAAACCATATCACTATTATCTCCAACAGAATATCAACAAAAAAGTTGATCAACTTCGCTTTGTTTGAAATAAATTATTTTTGATTGACTTATTGATTTGATATACATTCTACATATTACTAGTGGCTCTGTGAGCTGTAGAACTCGCAAGCCTATCTTTTTCCAAAAAAAGTTTGTTTATTTTATTTATTTAAAAGTGACTGCATTAATGAATTCTATATAATTAAGGAACTGGCAGAGAAAATTTCACGAGAATTGGTTGAGAAATGCGACTTTTAGAGGAGAAATGCGACTTTTAGAGGAGAAATGCGGGAAAGCGGGACATTTGGACATAGAAACAAATATATGGGGGGCTAGCACACTAGGTTTTATGTCCGACATAAAGCATTCGTCCCATTCTGGCAAATATGCGAGTGCAAGGGGTACAAATGCTTTATGTCGGACAAAAAACCTAGTGTGCTAGCCCCTCTGGCCACAATATATTGGATAATCTCCACATCTACTTATCCAAATCTTTGCCTACGTTCTTTGCAATATGCAGGCAACTAGTTAATAATAGAGTCAAAGGTTAAGATAATATTGATCATCAATTAATATCAACAATAGTGTCATTGATTATATGTATGCAATTATGTGCGCAATTAATAGAATAGAACCGTATTATTGTTTGCCCCTACAGGGTGTCATAAACTGGCCAATGATTGTAACACCTTATTACGTATATGACAATGCAATATTGCCTTTATTTAAAAATGTAAAATTTTATGCCTCGAACATAAGTGCCAGAATGCGGTTAATTTAATTTAATGCATGTGTGTGTAGTAGTAGCTTTAATTCGCCTAGAAGTAGCTTTAATTTTAAGAAATACTTGCTGTGCCCTAACAGGGTTCATGTGTGAACCCACCCTAATGTAACACCTATTTGTACCACATGGAAACTATGCAATAAATGAATTATGATTACTAAGTTGTACATTAAAAGTTTAAACCAGGCATTGCCAACATTGACTAATACTTGTTAATTAATCCAGAATCCTAGTTACCCATAATGTATATCATTGTTTTCAGGTGACACTAGCTTGTGAAGGACAGACATGTAAAGCACACAAAATGGTGCTGTCAGCGTGTAGTCCTTACTTCAAAAGTTTATTAGAGGTGAGTTACAAATTTTCTATGTAATAATCAACAATACTCTATACAGCTACAGCTCTCTGTGAGCTGAAGAACTAGCAAGCCGGTCTTTAAAAAGAATAGTATTTCGATAAAATGACTCAACAAAAAAACATAATTAACGAACCTGCTCTCAAAATTTCACGGGAATCAGTTGAGAAATGCGACCTGCAGTGGAGAACAGCGAGAACAACTGGACATACAAACGATTTTCGGGCCAAGGTGGTTGGCCACCAAGGCCGCCCAGGGGGGGTTGCCCAAAACATATGTCGCTGGCCGCGCTGCAGGCCAAACAAGGTTAAAAAATAAAAAGATTATAGACAGGTATATTAGTAGCCAAATGGTTCATGCATGCATCTATCACATGGAGATTGTGGATTAGAATCTGGCCTGTCATCATTTGTATGAGTGTTTTGGAATCCCAACGAAGTTTAGTTTTCCCCGTAGGTTGGAAAGCCAAATGGCAGTTGCTTTCGTGAAACTACTACCTAAGCCCAAGCAAACCCCGGGCTGCTTTAGGCTACAAAACGCTAGGATGATGAGGACATTTCTAGACTACCAAACAACAATTGCTCCAATATTGATAGTAATCCAATACCGCGTTGCTAAATGTAAACACATTGAGGATGCGTGAATGCAATTTGAGTATGACACAGCTAGTTTGTTATTGTACCCTTTCCAAACTTTCCGCTCAAATGCTCTGTTAACTCCGAATGGCCATATCGTTTTCACCGCCAAAGACGGCCATTCATGTCATCGGAAAATCGTGCCATTCGTGCCCCTGACGCGAGAGCCATAAAATAAAGATAATAATATTAATAATGCCAAACATTATAAAAGAGTTCTGGAAGTGGTTTTTATTGGTTTTTGGACGGTCGTCATTTGACTTCGGTAGCGTCCGTGGCACGGCGAGTCACTTCGTCAGCTGGCGGTCAATAGGTTTGAAGTCAGCCTTACTGTAGTCCAAGTGTACACTGTCAAAAAAAGCCTTGGGTTTGAGCATATCACTATATAGCCTTGTCTTAAAAGAAATCCTAGGCAAGCTAGTGGGAATCGGCTTGTATGAGCGCTCCGCCACTGCTATGCCCGCCCACGTATTACTAAGATCTCAGAACACAGAATAAAATAAAGCCTATATCCATTCCGAACAATTTTATAAACTAGTGATTTGTTTAAATCGGATTTATAGTTTCCGATATCCTAGTTCTTCATCGTTCTTTCACTGCTGAGGATCGCGACCACATATGGTCCATGTCCAAAGGGTGCGGTCGCAGGCCTTGATAACTTCCTGCCGGTGTCAGACATTCCCGTTGGTGTGCACCTACCACAGAACACCCCCACTACACACACAGCCTAATGTTTCTCAGTTTGTTCGTGGCGTCGTCAGAGTTATAGCGCGTATATGTATAATCCGCGGTCGCCCGCCTTGCCGTTCAGTTGCGTCCAAGTTAACTACCTGTGCGGAGGATGCTTGTCTCTTTTTCAGAAAAATAAAAAAAAAAGTTTTTGTAGCTAATTATGGGATTTTGTAGTGTGAGGTGGTGTGGTAAGCCACACACAAACTTTCATTTCACAGACATTACCTCATTACTAGTATAGATGTTAGATTAGAGCACTACTGTGCCTCACTGGTTTTTTGAAGTGAAAACTTCTTTAGCGGCGCTGAGCAATTTTTGGGATGGGGAAAAATTGTTAAATACGCGACAGAGTTTTGTGACGTCAGATGTGAAGGAGGTCACTTTTTGCTGCTAGCCGATTCGACTTCATTCAAAACTGAACGCTATTCGTAAGATTATAAAGCTGTTAAACACTTTTTGCAATAGCATATTCTGCAAATAAATTTGTAATAATACCAACGCATCCTTCACCGTTTTGCTATTGAGAAAATTCGAATAGTTCTAATTTGGGCGTTATTCCTAAAGAGATAAAGCTTAGAAAAATATTTACCAACGCCAAAAACAAATTGATATCTTGGTCGCCACCGCCGTCTGCTGTTGTGCTGTTCTTGCAAATTCGAATAGTTCGAATTTAGACGTTATTCCTAAAGAAAGAAAGTTTGAAGTGAAGTTTAATAAAGAGATAAAGCTTTGAAAAATATTTGGCAATGGGACAAACAAATTGTTTATAAATTTGCGTCAAATTCATTTTTAGGGTGACACCGTAAGATGTCACGTGACCTGATCGAAAAACTGTTACAATGTTATTGAGTTTTCACTTCTGCCGGCACTGCCGGAGTGCAACCCGGTCTTTTTTTTTATCATCTAGCCTATTTAAGTGTCCCGTTGGGCAAAGCCCTCCCGTCTTTTACTGCATTCGGCCCTATTGCAAGCGTGCTCCCACCAACTCACGCAAAATCCGTCCAAATCGTCCTGCCATCTCCTTTTGGTCTGGCCCATCTTTCTTCATCACTGTGGTTTGCTGTGTACTTTACTTAATAGCCTCGTTATTTCCAGGAGAACCCCTCGAAGCACCCCATAATAATCCTGAAGGACGTGTCCTACCTGCACCTGCAAGCCATCCTGGAGTTCATGTACGCGGGCGAGGTCAACGTCTCGCAGGAGCAACTACCCGCCTTCCTGAAGACAGCCGCCCGCCTCAAGGTATGTGGATCATACCATAATATTTAATTGCGATCCAAACTATACTTAAACCCAAAATTTCAGCTCAATAGGGGTGGGGTGTAGACACTTAATAAAATAATCAATAATGTCATATTTTCTCGAAAGAGGATTAAAAATGTAGACAAATGGAGAAAAAATCAACGCAAAAGGTTAAATAATCACGAAGTTATAAGTGTCCAAAGTTTTAAGAAGGGGTATGTTCTATCCCTTTTTCGCAAAACGCAACTTCATATGAAACGATGACGCTTGAAGATTGTGACGTCACTAATAGACGGCTACGTGCCGTGCCCCATCGTGTCGCGGCCCCCCGGCAGCCTCGCGTGACGTGACGTCACACACTGTTTGCGTTTTCTCTCTCTAACAAGCAATATTAAAAAGGTTGTAGCTTCGTAATTCTTTGATATATCTGAATGGGATTTTCGTCACGGCTTATTTTTTTGCCTTCTTTCTTTTGGAGTCATAATAATTTTCGTGTCTACACCCCTATTAGTTGAAGATATCTGCTTCAAAATTGGGTTCAAGATTCCACCCAAACAAACATAGTGACATACATATAAGTCGCACTCACCGACCGAGACTAATCCACATCGCTAATCCCCATATTGTGTCGATTCCAGGTGAAAGGCCTAGCCGAGCCGCCCCCGCAGATGCCCAGCATCAAGCGAGAAGGCTAACATCGACCGCCACCGCACCGCCATCCTGGGACCCCGCCCGCGATGTTTTGTAACACTGACGTTTATATATAGATAATTCATTTTAAACCATCTGACTGTAACTTGCACATCCTCATAAGGCCCTATGTACACTCCGTCTCGATGGGATGTACCTTTCACAAAACAAATAAGGTAGCATTTCCTTTGTTTCATTTACTATTCGAACAAGTGAAATTCAATCCGGTTAAGTGTAAGTAGATTTAAATTACCTTAGCAAGTCATATGTTGGACCTTACGAGGTGATAGGTTGTGGATTTTGAACACTGGTCGATTTAACAGCGGGATAAGCTTGCCGTAACGTGGTTTCCACAACGATTGGTTAATTAACCAGTTAATGTGTCTATATCGATTTAACAGCGGGATAAGCTTGCCGTAACGTGGTTTCCACAACGATTGGTTAATTAACCAGTTAATGTGTCTATATGACAGCCAACTTAAGATTATGACAAGGTTATATTACTGTTTAATCCCGCAAAGTATGCCAGACCCACAAGCCATCCTAAATTATGCAATTACATGATTATAGTCTTTAAATCAATCTAATGTACGATTCCCACCGAAAGGGCCGGGCCGGGTCGCCTGCCGCCGCATCGCGACGGATGCGTGAGGACGCGGCGGCAGCCGTCCGCGCTTTAAAAGCGAGCAGCAGGCACAGCCGACCACGTCCGCGAGAAGCTGATCGGGTCACAAGTCCATCAAAGTGAAGTGCAACGTCTGTCTTAAAGCTTCAAATTTCTTTGGCAACTCGTAAAATGCGTGCTCTAGCCTGACCCGGACTGTGAGAATTGTACATAAAAGGCTAGGCTGCCTATCACGTGAAGTGACCAATACTTCAGGACATTAACCACTACAACTTCTTCTTACTAAGCTAAAACACAACATTGATTACAACTTTGTCCACTAAAGATGTGAGGACGTGAGTTTCCATATAATACGCCTAGCTGTCAAGCATGCGAGGTGTTATCTCTGCTAAATTCACCCTTTGAAGAGTTGTTGATATAATTTCAAGAATATAACACTAATCATCTGCACGGCTGTCATAGCGCGGCCCGAGAGCTATGTCGCGGCAGATACTATCCGTCTTTCTAATTAGAACGCTTAGAAAGAGACGGATGTCGCCGCGACACAGGTCGCGGCCCGTCCATGGATAGCCGTGCTTATTAAACATACAAACAAAACAGTATTCCCTATTTACAAGTCATACGTCAGTGCTTCAAAACTGCGCCCTAGCTAAGTAGTGATCTCTCAGGCAACATGAAATTATATTTGACATAAGCAAAGATATAAACGATACTTTATCACACTAGGCACCGGCTAACGTTATTTTTCTAACAATTCATATGCAGTATTGAATCTCTGTTTTTCATTTCTATTTCTAGAAAACATTTGCGTAAGAAACCGAATTTTGAGTGTGTATTTGACTAAAATTATATCGCTAATAATGCTCTAGGTATGCATTTAAAAGGCATTATGCCCTGAAAGTAAAAAATAAGCTTTTGTGCACCAGAGTGTGCTTAAATATTTGATACTATTTCACTGCTTCTCTTTCGAAGTAAATGCATTCTTGTAGAGTATAAACTGTGTAAAGCAGTAATAGAAGAAAGCCGCAGGTTTTTTCTTGTCTGTTATTGTAGTTAGACATGGAATCGTACCTTAATGGCCGGTTCCAATAATCAATCCACCGATAGTTTTCCTTACCAGCAGTTACATTTTGACACATTTTCTACGGGTAATCTGTCAAAATGTAACTGCCGGTGAGGAAAACTATCGGTGGATTGATTATTGGAACCGGCCATAAGAGTCACTCAACAATGTTTTGAGTTTTACAAGTCTTACAAATCGTCACTAACTAATGTAAGTTGAGCAAAAGTGAGTTTTAAATCGATCATATAAGGTTGCAATTATGTTCTCGCAGCAAGTTAGTTTGTAGATTATGTTTTCATTCAAACGACTAATGCTGTGAAATGCTCGAGCTTTTTTTTTCAAGATTTAGGAAGGTGCCATTGTAATAACCTGTCTCAAAATTAACTTTTTTTTCATGGAAACTTACTGAATCGAACTTGTATGGCTCGAGCATTTTTCAACAACTACAATACTGGATTAGCACAGAAGGAACCGCCACCCTTCCATAACCCATAAGTTACCTAGCAGCCAAAGTATCGTAAAAGTAGGTTTTTCCACAACTTCAACGTAACTTTACACTCATAGTTGTTAAGTTTAAATTGGTAATGGATTAAAAATACTCCTAAATTGTGGAATTAGATGACCTCACGAAAGTGAGAAGAACTCCCGATGGGCTCGAAACATGTCGCCCGCTTAATAAAGCTAAAATGTTTGTTACTAATACTTTTGCTTCTCTATATTTCAATTTCTTGAAACAACTATGAGTGGAAAGCAATAGGTTCTCTCTGTGCTATGACTGTCACACTAGTAACTACCAATGGTTGCCTTACTATTATCGAGGTATATCTGTAATGGAATATGTACATTGATATGGAAAATACATAAAACATAAAATAATGTAATGAAATATAAAATAAAAATGGCTGACCGTATGTGACACCGTTGATGTAATATTTGTTATTCTTTAGCACTTTTACCATTTTGTATTATATTGAACACATATCGATGTACAATTTCATTATTAAACGATAATAGTCACTCTATCTAATAATAATAATAAGGCTGTTGTTGTTAACCTGCAATATATTCTGTTAGTATAATCTAGTAACGTTTCATAATATTTTAATTAATTTAGTTATGTCTCGATCCCAACTTCACTTTGCGTCATGTCATGCTCTCAAGTATTACTGTCTCTTTCGCACCCGTATAGACTGACATTTGTCACACTGCTGTGTGCTGTCTATATCTTTTACTAATTTGCCGAGAAGGATGAATGATATGGCTAATATTGTGTTGGTTGTGCTTGAGAAAATCATTTATTTTTCAGAAATCATTGTTCAGAATCTAAACAAATCTAAATCAGGTGCAATGATCATTTATTATAAGTGTATTACTATTATCCCCTTGAATTGTGGGCAATGTCTGTATTTTACGAGCTAAATCCAATGAACTGATATTGGCATAAGTTTTTTTTGTATTTTTTTTAACTTGCTATTCTCAATTATCTAATTATGTTCTAAGGTGCATTCCGAAGTTGATCAACATCTAACGAATACATATAATATCCTGGAAAAAATATAATCGCCAGGGTACAGTCAGCATCAGAAGTAGCCAAGCAAAATACGCTCAAAATGGCCTACACAGATCCTTATTCCCTTGACATTAGAGTTCGTGTGTAGATCGTTTTGAGCACTAGAACTGCTTAGCAACTTCCGCTGTTGACTATACTTAAATCTTCTAAAGTATCCGAGACCCGCGCCTCGTCCATAGTTGAGAAGTTATTGAGGATATCTTTACAACCTGAAGGGATATTTGGATGAGGACCAATTCTTGGCCAGCCTAACTCAATTAAATTTTCTATAAAATATTTCCAGTACGAACATAACAATAATATGGTTAATTTTTGTGTCACATCGGAACTTTTTCCATTCTTCAGTTTTGTATTTGCGCTAGATGTTGATTAATTTGTTTATTTTAATAGAATTGGCTTTATGGAACTTTCGAGACCGAGATCCTTTCATTGGTAAGTGGTATTTCCATCATTTTAACTACTTCCATGTCTCTTGGATCATTCGTTGGTCTAATCTATAAATACGTAGGGGAAAGCCACGGATGCAAAATAGAAAATTCTCGAAAATTCCATACAGTCAGACTCAGAAATAACCGGAATTGCCCCTTACTTTATTAGTATAAGCTATCTTTTATTTAGACTTCAGCACCCAGTTCTCCGTGCTAGCATTATTTTTGTAGATAATCAAAATGCCACTAACTTGACCAACTTCAAATTCTTGGCATTATTTTATTGTACCCTTCAACCATGCTCCATATGATCTTGGCTGTCTAATTAAGACCTTATATGGAATTAATCATAGGAAATGTAATGTGCCTTAGTCTCGAGAAGAGAGCTTGCAGTTTTATTAACAGTCTGTCTCTGTCAAACGCCTATGTTTAGAAAGAGACA
Organism: Epinotia ramella; assembly: GCA_947578815.1. Lineage (NCBI taxonomy): Eukaryota > Metazoa > Arthropoda > Insecta > Lepidoptera > Tortricidae > Epinotia > Epinotia ramella. The sequence continues at coordinate 11,422,212 of OX388220.1, read as the reverse complement.
ATGTTTTGGCTGACGGAAATTGCAAGTTTTCTAAATATCGAGATTTTCTATCGCTACAAAAATGTTCTAATGATCCTGTACTACATTATATCACCATAATTATTTAAAGCGAGGTAAATCATGACGTCAAATGAAATGGCCGCAGAAGGACAACATTTTGTACAAACCACGGGCGGTAGTGTCAAATCGCGTGTTTATTTCCCCTTGCCTTTGGCTCGGGCGAATAACTGCCATCATAGTCATTCCTTACTTGATCGCCTAGGGATGTAATGTACAGTCAGCATCATATAGTTAGTAGCAGCCAAAGTAGCCAAATATATCGGAACACGTCTTTATTACTATAGGAGTAAGGAAGTGTTACGATATATTTGGCTACTTTAGCTGCTACTAACTATGTGATGCTGACTGTACCTTTACCAACATTTCTCGTATTTCTCGTGATTAAATTTAGTTATTTAGGACCATTGATATAATAAATGAAATTTCTTCCTAATTGGACAAAAGACAAGTTTGTATGGAGCCTAATGTTAGTGAATGTTGTAAAAATGTAAATCTGATAGATATTTTTAGACAGGACGTGCTGAATCACATGAAGCTAGTTTGTAATGATTGAAATTATGAAAGATTTGTAATTTTTAGATAATACAAAGGATTACAATAATAAGCATGTTTTATTGATTCCCGAACTTACCAATATCTGGAATAGGTCTGGGAAACGAAAGTTGAAACGTCTAGAATCAACAACAGGGGAGACTCGGCGTCAATGCTCAACCGAATGTATCGTTTTCACTACTCAATCTATATAGATTCGTCGGGTCATGTTATGATAACCAACAAAATACTAACGTTGCCTCCAACGGTCTGTCAAAGAGTAAAGTTGTTGTGTTGTCGAAGAAGTGGTGCGGATTTATCCGTCTTTGGCGTTGAAAAGGTTGACCAAATTGACCATTAGGGTGAAGTCACATCTATCAGCATCGAATCGCATTCCGCGACACAAAAACGCAACTCTGTATGAAGACGCGTCCGCATCAATTCACCGTTCCGCATGCGGACGCATCTTCATACAAAATTACGTTTCTGTATTACAAAATGCGATTTGATGCTGATAGATGTGACTTCACCCTTAATTTTCTTGTAACCAGTAATCACTGATCTTGGTTTGGGTTATCAGAAATAAAACATTGCTTTTCAAATAGTTTGTAATAAAATAACAAGTCAACACAAAATAAATATGCCAATAAGTAGCACCGAGTTATAAATATAATTAAAACTGAGATAAACTGGAATGATACAAACATAATTATCTTCGAAGTAAACAGAATAATCATTGATTTAAACTTGTCGACAAGTTTCTCACCAACATAGTGGAATTAAAACTTCCTGTGTGAGAAGAATAAGAATAACATTGTATAAGAAGGTAAATAAGTCAGTAATAGAACAAAATAAATATAGGCCTGTGACATTGTAATCACGTAATACCGAGAATAAAAATTCACATATCACTCGACCAAGTAGTTAAAGAAATAACGCGTAATTTCGGTGTCGGAGACGCAACCGGATGGCTCGCGGTGTTTGAGCTCCCGCAGCGTTGTGGAACTGCCCCGTGCAAGCCAAACTGAGCCAACTTGAAATTAGAGGGGGGGTGAAAAAAAATGTCGCCAGGTATTCGATTCAGACCAGCATTTCATTATATAAACAGCCTACAACCGGCTGCCTCGCAACATTTTTTTTGAAATATCTTTTATCTACAAGTTGGCTCAATTTGGGTTGCACAGGGCGGTTCCACAACACTTCGGGAGCTCAAATGCCGCGAGCCATCCGGTTGCCACTTTTAGACTCAACTACGCGTTATTTTGCTCTGAATAAAACTGGATAGAGGGCATTTTATGCGAGAGTCACACAGACATGACAGACAAAGTCGGCTTTTCTGTGTCCAACAAGTAGTCAAGGGCTTACGTGCATATATAAAATATCTGAATGACCCGCGAAACGCCAGAGTAACATGAACCTATCTTGGAATTAATCATATTCTTGTTTAGTCGAATCAACACATGCGTGATTAACTGATTAGCATTGAAAAGATCACAGAAAACTTCTGAAACTATCCCTAACAAACCTGCTATAAATAAATGCAGTATATGATTATTTCGAAAATAAAGGACCAAACATGCATCAACATAAATGCAACTATAAATATTAAATTTTACAGGAACTGGAAGCTATTCATTTTGGTAACACTTTGGTAATTCGTATCCATAAATAATAAAAATAAATATTTGGTATGTTAATAGTACTCCTGTACCAACTAAAATAACTATGGGAACGAAATAGGAACGCATTATTATAAATATAATAAACTTAAGTCCGCAATGAATTTGATAAGTAAATCGTCAAAATGGCACTAATAGTACATTACGTACCTAGGGCGGTGAATTCGTGAATGGCCCAGATCGCAGGTGTTTGTGGCCCGAACCGAAGCTGAGGGCCATAAATATGAGATCTGGGGCTTTACGAATTACCGCCTGTAGTGAGTACACAAATTTACGGCTTCACCTGGCCACAATGCGAGTTTTACCGTACGCGCAGCGTGCGGTATAACCCGCATTATGGCCAGGTGTGACGTAAAAACATAATCCCTTACTGGGTAAGTAGCGATTTGGTATAATATTTGGAAATAAAACTTATGGGCATTATAATAAAAATCAAGCTTAAATAAACAAATAATAACTACAGTAGTAGATCCCTAATCTTATTCGGAATTTGTATGGCATAGAAAATATTTGAAAATGGGTCTCTCATGTTTAAGAAAGAATATTCCGCTCTCTGAACACTGGCATATAGAACAGGTGAAACAGCGATTGGGTGGCAGCTAACAGCTATGTGTTAGAATGAGATGAATTTATTGCTGTCTCAATTCGAACTATAGCTTCAACTATTGGTTGCAACAATAAATTAAAACATCTATCCAGCTAGCACGATAGGTTTTACGACCCAAATGTCCCAAAACTTCACGTAAAACATGACCATAAACACTATTGTTCTAGCTGCCCTAACTTTAACTTCTTCATTTCCACATAAGACCCAACCGCCATCTTAAACCCATTCGGATGGCGGCTCTGCCACCTCCACGTGTCCCTGCACATTTCGTCTAGTGTCCTTGTCGCTCGCCAGCCCAACAGCCTGTGCGAGAGCGAGACGTCGGCATAGTTCTCAGCTATGTCGCCGGCGCGTCGGCCGACGATCTTGTAGGGGATCTTGCGACCACTAGCTTCTTCGAAGGCTTTTATCATTTGTAGCACCGAGTAGCCGACGCCGGTGCCTGGAAATTAATAGTTTATTTAGTTAGTAATGCCCGGGTCACACTAGCGGGAAATGCCGTCAATAATAATGGCATTTAATTTAACGTTAGTGTAGCCACGACTTCACGCGATAATTCGACAACGACATTTATATTGACGTTAGGCGATAGCTCAAGTGGCGGTACATCAAAGAGATTAACGCGAGAATCATTGTGTGGCTACCCCCTTTATCGCGTTAATAATTAAGGCAACAATTATCGCGATGTTGGGCATTGACGTTTCCCGTGTGTAGTGTGGCCCCAACATAACAGGGTCAATTGATCTGATTATGGAGTCGGAGGGTGGAATTCTTCAATGGCTATAGTAAGGTTGGTATAATGTAATAGTTGTGTTCCTCTATGTATATATTTATGAATTTGTATAGATGGACCATAATATATTCTGTCAAAAAATATAAGCAGTTTGGTAAAACCCACCCTTAGAGTTACATTCCCACTAACTACTACTATACAATTATAAATGTCCAGTAACCAGTAGTCTCAATAATGAGGGGTCAAATGCTCTTCCACGGGAAATCCCTATCCAAATTGGAAAAAAAACCGTCGTTGATTTTTTTAATTATTAAACGGATTGCGTTAATAAAATCCTTTAGACCAATAAGCCTAACCTCCTTCCTGTTGAAGACGTTGGAAAGGCTGTGTGACAGATATCTGAGAGAGAGGGCGCTTTGGCGGGTGCCTCTGCATCAGAACCAACATGCCTACAGTTCAGGTAAATCAACAGAATCTGCGCTTCATGCGGTGGTTACCAAGGCTGAAGCCGCGATCAAAAACAAGTCAATGTGTCTAGGCACCTTCATCGACATCGAGGGACCCTTTGACAAGACTAAATTCACCAGCATAACCGCAGCACTGGTAAGACACGGAGTGAGTGGAGTTATAGTCATCAGGCTCGGGGGAAGACAAGACAAAGCAGGCAAGGGTAGCGAAGGGGTGCCCCCAGGGAGGCGTCCTCTCGCCACTACTCTGGAACATGGTGGTCAACGACTTATCACCAAGCTAAACAACGTCATCACTACCCTTTTCACGAAACAAATTATTTAATTAAATATTTTTGTTACGTGTTATTTTTTTTTTCCATTATATTCTTTCTCTGTATCATATCGTTTAACGTCATCACTACACCATCGGGTATGCTGACGACATAGCAATACTCACAAGTGGCATCCACGCAGGTACAGTGTGCGACGTTACCCGTTCCGCACTCGCCATGGTGGAGCGCTGGTGCAACGACAATGAACTAACAGTCACCCAAGGAAGACCGAGCTGGTAATGTTCACCTACAAACGGAATCTGGGGACCTACCGCCTACCCAGACTGTTCAATACAGAGCTCCAAGTGTCAGCAGAGGTAAAGTATTTGGGTGTAATACTAGATGCCAAACTTAACTGGAGCAGTCACCTAGACAACAAAATCCAAAAAGCTACAGTCGCTTTCTGGCAATGCCACAGAATGGTAGGTAGGACTTGGGGGCTAAACCCCAAGATCACTCTATGGCTTTACCAGGCAATAATTCGACCAATAGTAAGCTACGGAGCCGTAGTGTGGTGGCCTCGCACCACACTAACCACGGTCGAAGCTAAACTACAACGCCTTCAGAGACTGGCCTGCATGGCGGCTAGTGGCTGCATGAGGACCACGCCGACTGCAGCCCTGGAAGTCATCATGGATATTCCGCCGCTACACCTCTTCATCAGGCAAGAAGCTCTGGCGTCAGCCATACGGCTCAAAAAACAGCATTTCTGGAGACCGCCCAGGGTTCCACACACCGAGATACTCTACGAGGCTGTAGGTAGGGAACCCCTTTTAGAGGCAGCAACCGACATCATTCCCAAACAGTTCGTCTTCGACAAGAAGTACAAAATCGAACTATACGAAACCCTCCAGGAAGGACTTAACCCCAGGGAGTTAAGAATATTCACGGATGGGTCCAAGACAAGGTCAGGCACCGGATCAGGAGGACCTAAACATACGAATCTCGACACCATTAGGAATCCATAACTCAGTCTTTCAGGCAGAGTGTATGGGCATTATAATGGCCGCTCATGCAATCGCCTCCAGGGAGGTAAGGGGATATCCCATCCGCATACTTTCCGACTGTCGATCTGTACTGCAAGCCCTGCAAGGTTACACAACAACGTCTGGGCTGATACACGAGTGCCACAAAATTCTACCACCAACTGCGACATAACCCTGCAATGGATCAAAGGACACAGCAATTCACGTGGTAACGACGCAGCGGATGCACTGGCTAGAGAAGGCTCAGAATCAGAAGCCATAGGACCGGAACCTATGATCCCTCTACCCCCTGCATGGCTGCGGAGCACACTGCGACTAAACACCAAGGTAGAACACCAATAAATTTGGAATACCCTAGGCACCTGCAGGCAAACCAGGGAGGCCCTCCCGACAATCAATCCCGGATTGTCAAGGAAGCTAAACAGCTAAAGAGGCCGGCACTCCGTCTCATGACAGGAGCCATAACTGGTCATGCACTACTAAACAAACATCTTTTCACTCTAGGTATTACAGACAGTCCTCTCTGCAGAGCCTGCATGGAAGAGGAAGAGACAGCCGCCCACGTCATCATGACGAGCCGTGGGGTGGCAGAATACCGGGCAAAACACCTCGGAACACCGGGGTTGCTACCGGAGGCCGTCGGCAACGTAAAGGGTTTGCTAGGCTTCCTGGTGGAACTGGGTTGGCACGAATAACAGTAGTGCCAATAACCCATAGGTATACCCCATACGCAAAATAGGCGCTATTATGACGTCGAGTTGCGGAAACCAAGCCCGCGTACACCTATAACCTATAATCTAAAGAGATAAAGCTTTGAAAAATATTTGGCAATGGCAAAAACAAATTGGTATTTTGTTAGCCGCCGGCCCGTCGCACCCAACGCGCCCGCGGCCCGTCCGCCTAAATAATTGATAATTGTTTATAAATTTGCGCCAAATTCGTTTTTAGGGTGACACCGTAAGATGTCACGTGACCTGATCGAAAAACTGTTACAATGTTATTGAGTTTTCATTTCCGGAGTGCCACCCGGTCTTTTTTTGTGTCATAGATAATTTTATCCCGATTGTTCTTAGCCATGTTTCATGAAAATCTGTTCAGCCTTTTTTGAGATATTGGACTTTGAAATGAAAATGTCGGGGATTTTTTAACTTTTCCAAGTTGTACCTATAGGCGCCGGCTTATACATATCAACTATCTGCTAAGACTCAATAGGCATGATGCCTCATGTTCAAATTGATAACGTAGTAGCTGCCAATAGAATTCTTACGCATTCATAGAAACAAAATTGTATGACAACTATGTACTTAAACGCAGTATTTCGCGACCGAAACAACAATTTACCGTATTTTCCATACAACAATGCAACTACTTGTGTCTATCAGTATGAAGCATTTTGCGCTGCCGCCAGCGACGTCAATCTTTGTCTCAAATGATTCATTGGGGGGGTATTTATGTTATTTAATTGTAGTTGCTCCCATACAAACATTTGTTCCTCTTCAAAACCTGGTTAGAATGGCATCAAAAAATGTTAGTAATTATCCCTATTATATGTAATCGATGAGTACGGGTACCCAGGTTGACGGCATGGAACCCGCTGGCGCCGGGTTGGCGCAGCAGGCGCACGGCGCGCTCGTGGCCGCCCGCCAGGTCGCGCACGTGGATGTAGTCCCGCACGCCCGTGCCGTCCGCCGTCGGGTAGTTGCTCCCGAACACCTGCAGCGAGGGCAGGCGGCCCACTGCTACCTGAGACAGTCAACACGTGCACGTGCAAACAAACATGAGTATCATTGTTGTAAACGAATCTAATCAAAAACCCAACGCAATGTTTTTTATTATAATATTTGAATAGTTTAACAATCAACAGATTATAAAAAAACAAAGCTGCGTATAAATTGTTGTTAAGCCAACTTTCAATCGTTATAAATCCTAAACGGTTATTTTAACTAACAATTATTATAGAAATTAACACACAATATAGTTCATCGACTTTATTTTTTTTCTTTTATGCATTATGGCGTCTGGTGGCGGCCATGTTCAATTTCGATCTCGAGTTCAGTCTTCAGTGACACTCGCAAGATTTAAAACAAATCTATTAAATTTGCCCCACCGCGGCTCAGATCGCATATTCATCGCCCTTACCTTCGACTCGGGCGTCAAATACCTGCGGTCTCAGGCATTCTATGTTTTACCGCCCTCGGTGAATACCGCTTGGGCTAACCGCAAGTGAATGCGACTGACCTGCGATAAGTAGGGCATCAGGTTGTTTGGCGTGCCGGCGGGGTCCTCGCCTATCCGACCACTTGGATGCGCGCCAACTGGGTTGAAGTACCGCAGAGACACCACCGTCCATTTCTGAAACATACACATTCCCCCTTACTCATAAAACTTAACAAGTCTCTGTTATCTAATAGCTGTTTCGTCCCTTTCTCGCGATTACAAATTTAATATGATTCAAATTCAAATAATTTATTGCATAGTTATGGGTTTACAGAGCTGTTATATAAATGATTTATGTCCTCCACATTCTGCCTCACAGAGGCCTACAATCATAAACTTAGGTCTATTATGCTAATTTTACGATTACATTATAATATGTCAAATGTCAATCATTAATGAATTATTCTACTTACATTATGAATCTTATATACCAGCTTTGTAAAAAATCTCTTACTATAAAAACACTGTTTCACCAGAAGTGCGGTTTTGGAATTTGGACATACTATAGGTACATATATCATAACCATATTTTGAACGGAGCCTTTCTGTACCAGGATTTCTCATGCACTGTAAACATATCGGGATTGTTTTTTATAAACATACAGGCCTCGTAGATGTACAGAGAAGGAAAGGAATAGTATATTATTGTCGATGAACAGAGGCCTGCACGATTCCGTCTGTTTAAGGCCGAATACACTACGAAGACATTTCTTCTGCAATCTAAAGATCCTGTCTTGCTCTGGTTGTGACATTACCTACATATGAGTGAAATGCAAGTAGAGCTGTTTTCTGTGAAGAAACGTCGCCTAACCTTCTCAGAGGATATAAAAACTTAGCTTTGCTACGACATGTTCCGAATGATAATGCCAATTCGTATGCGAATCAATAATTATGCCAAGGAATCTTAAGAGGAAACACTAAGGGCAAGATAATTTATAAATAGGTATTTGCAAAATGTATTGCTGTCGCGCCAACCTCAAGCCTCCCCCCGCAGAGCGCGATAGAGACAACTGCAGTTTGGTCCGAAAATGCCTATTAAAAGTACATAAAATCAACGTTTCGTAGTCCTCTGATTTCTTCTCCAAAACTTGACCTATAACAATTTTTTTTATTAAAAATCAAGGCTGTAGCCGTGTTCCTGTTTTCCTTTTTTAAGGTTCCGTACCCAAAGGGTAAAAACGAGACCCTATTACTAAGACTTCGCTGTCCGTCTGTCTGTCTGTCGCCAGGCTGTATCTCAAGAACCGCGATAGCTAGACAGTTGAAAATTTCACAGATTATGTATTTCTGTTGCCGCTATAACAACAAATACTAAAAACAAAATAAAATAAATATTTAAGGGGGGCCCCCATACAACAAACGTTTTTTTTTTCAGGCTGTATCTCAAGATCCGCGATAGCTAGACAGTTGAAATTTTCACAAATTATGTATTTCTGTTGCCGCTATAACAACAAATACTAAAAACAAAATAAAATAAATATTTAAGGGGGGCTCCCATAAAACAAACTTTTTTTATTTACTGTTTTTATACTTTTTAAAGATAAATAAATAAATAAATATTAGGGGACAATCTTGCACAAATCGACCTAGTCCCATAGTATGCTCAATAAGGCTTGTGTTATGGGTACTAGACGACGACATATTTAATAGATAGAAATACTTAAATACATAGGAAACATCCATGACTCAGAATCAAATATTCAGGCTCATCACACAAATATTTGCCCTTACCGGGATTCGAACCCAGGACCTTCAGCTTCGTAGGCAACGTCACTACCCACTAGACTAACCGGTCGTCAAGATAATGGTACGGAACCCTTCGTGCGCGAGTCCGACTCGCAATTGGCCGGTTTTTTTTTTTAATACAGTCAAAATTGTTTTCTGGATGTTTGAACACAGTTTCCGCTGGGGCCGGCTTTTTAGGTTTTTGAAGGTTAATATATCTTTTAAGAATAAATTTATGAAAAAAAGGAAAACATAGGAGCATGTCAATAGTAGCCATAGATTTATGGAAAAAAAATATTGCTCTACTGTAAGTGTGGGGACTCAGACCGGGACATTTAAAGAAAAACTAGTAAGGGTAGAAAAAAACAACTTTTATTACAACAATAGGTAACTTTACAGGTTTAGTCCTTGCCTAAACACAAAACAACTTTTAACACAGCCATTCAATACCCACATCGGTTTTTTTTTCTTCGGGTTTTCTGTTTGTTGACGCTTTTCGCTCTAATAAATAACGATGATTTTTAAACCGGGACATATTGCTTATCGGCCGGGACGCCAGGACACCATGCTTCAAACCGGGACATGTCCCGGCGTACCGGGACGTATGGCAACCCTACTCTACTGCCATTATCCAGGGAGAAAACAGGGGACTACGTTTCTATGGAAAAACGGCCCTTGTGTTTCCTCTTAATTAATGAACATTTTCTAGTTCGCAATCATTATTAACATACCTTTGGCAGATTTTTTTACCCTGCGGTGCACAGAACTCCATGAATTTAGTTTTTTGTAAATTGACTTGTAGATTATTGGCCTCCATCCATACATTAATGTCATGAAATACTTTATTAATTTCTACCTTATAATCAAGGGATTCGTCACTACGAATAACGACAGAACAGTCATCAGCAAACAACAGTATCTTATGTTTCGTGATATCAGGTAAATCATTTAAATATAGACTAAGAATAACAGAGGGCCAAGGATGGTTCCTTGGGGCACCCCAGCTTTGAAAGTTTTACTGTTCTGGCAATATGCTTGTATCTCGGTACAGTGCTGTATATTTTCGAGATATGATTGGAGCCTCTTAACCCAACAGAACAGTTGCCTCTTATCCCGTAAGCATTTAGTTTGGCCATAAGTCTTTGATGACACACTCTGTCAAAGGCTACATTGTGCAATGGTGTCAATAAGCTCATATACAGCTAATGTTGTTGTTTTATTTGCCTGAAAGCCAAAATTCATCTACATTTGGTAACATATCAAGGCCATTAAAATATCCTAACCGCCACAATCTTACTTACACGAGAATATAATTTTTACGAAACAGAATTTTCTCAAAAATAGTACGAAAGGTTCCCATAACATCTGTGCAGATAGTATCCGAAAGTCATCAAGTCACAATTTTTAGAAGTGTCCAGTAAGTAAGTATGAAATCCCATTACATATCATAATATTTAAATAGTATAGAACAAGAGTGTCCAGTAAGTAAGTATGAAATCCCATTACATATCATAATATTTAAATATAGAACATTTATGAAGTGAACACTTTTTTAGCGGCGCTGAACACTTTTTGGGATGGGGAAAAACTGTTAAACTCGCGACAGGTTTTTGTGACGTCAGATGCGTAGGAGGTCACGTGATCGTAGGATGGTGAGAGATTCGGGACGAGGCTTGGGGGCGGGGGGGAAATAGTTTGATGTAAGCCAAACTTTTTTTTTTGTTTTTTTTTTTTTTTGGAAATTTAAAATTATTCAAGTTTCCTGTTCTACTGCCTTTGTTATGGCATATACTAATGCTGGTGAGTGTACCTATATATTTTTTATTCAAACTTTTATCTAACTTTTATTCAAACAATTATGTAACTTTTATTATTTTATTTTGTTTTATTTTTCAGAAAAGCACTAAACACGCTTCGACCATAAGTGCCATCCTGGACGTGTATGATTTAGCCGGCCGAGCCGAAGGCGAGCTTAGGCGGCTTACTTACTGGTATCTGCAGTAATGTACTATTAACCAACTTTTATTTTAGTATGGATATGGAAACTGTATTGTAAATGTTATAAAACTTACTTAAAATGAAAAGATTGTGTATTGGATAATATATTGTGCTTGTCAAAGAAATCTATTAATCTTCGGTAGATATTTTTTTCTATTACTTTTCAAAATATAGGTATTAGGGCAATCGGTCTGTAATTATCTATGTCCGTTGCTTTGCCTTTCTTGAGAATGGGTTTAATGACCGTCAATTTTAATTACAACGAAAACATCCGTCTCTTATTGACAAATTGATGATGTGGTTTACCGGGTATACCAATAATTCAGCGTTATCTTTAATAACTGAGGTTGGGATGTTATCGTAACCTTAAATTTATTATTAACAGCTGCAGCGATCCCATTAGGGGAGAAATTACATCACTGTCAACATGATGATGATTCGTCAATGGACAATCTCTGAGGCATACACCGTGCTCGACAATACCCAGTACACCGTGCTCGACAATACCCAGTACACACCTTGTCACCAGGCCCCTATTTCACAAACTTGACAATTGTCACCTGACACTTACAATTCGCCATACACTTGTTCTGGAAGTTAAGGTGGTCGCTAGGTTACTTGTGGAACCAGCAATGCACGGAGAATTGTCGTTGTCAGGTGACAATTGTAAAGTTGGTGAAATAGGGGCCTGGTCGTACTGGCACTGCGGCAGACGTCCTTCATAATCTCCTCGCAGAAGTACTTGGACTTGCCGTAGGGTCTAGCAATGCCCAGCCTTGTCGGATGCGACTCGTACATGGGCAGTCTCTGACGCATACACCGTGCTCAACACACTTTGTATACTCCGTGACTTGAGCAGACTGCCGTTATGTAATGTGACTCGTCGATAGACATTAGGCAGCCTCTGAGGCATATATCGTGACTCACCGGGTCGCTGCGGCAGACGTCTTTCATAATCTCCTCGCAGAAGTACTTGGACTTGCCGTAGGGTCTAGCAATGCCCAGCCTTGTCGGATGCGACTCGTACATGGGCAGTCTCTGACGCATACACCGTGCTCAACACACTTTGTATACTCCGTGACTTGAGCAGACTGCCGTTATGTAATGTGACTCGTCGATAGACATTAGGCAGCCTCTGAGGCATATATCGTGACTCACCGGGTCGCTGCGGCAGACGTCCTTCATAATCTCCTCGCAGAAGTACTTGGACTTGCCGTAGGGGCTCGTGAGGCCGACGCCTGTCGGGTGCGACTCATCTATTGGCAGCTTCTGCGGTTCCCCATACACCGTGCTCGATGAACTGTACACCAGCTTGTATACACCGTGTTTGCGCATCACCTGACAAACAATACCATTTAGCGATATGATTATTAACTTTTGTGAAACGCGTCAAAACCTTTCAGCACTCTTCTCATCTTAACGTTATCCCGGTTGAATCCTAAAGCAGCATTTGGTCTGTGCCGCCCTAGAACCAGCCTAGGCTTTGGTTTTTTCGGAAACTACTGCCATTTCACCTGTCAAACTAATGGCGAAAACCCTTAGGTCATCGTTCCAAAAGTAACAAACTAGGTGTGTATAGAGAGTCGAGTTCATTCAAGGGTCCAAGCGATCCGAGTGACATTGTGACGCTGAAAACGAGGGGTTGTAAGTTCAACATGTGTGTAAACTCACGTCAAACAGCGTGCAAGTCCCGGAGATGTTGACCTGGTAGTACTCCAACGGTTTAGCCACCGACTCCCCCACCGCTTTCAGCGCCGCGAAGTGGATCACGCATTCTATGTTGTGCTGAAATAAGAGTAACATTTGAGTATTTAACATCGAAATGAAACAAAACTTTCAGCCGCATTACAATTCCAATTTCCTTGCTTGTATCATAAGGTCGATATTTGAACTCTTTCAGTGTCAGGAATCTGCTAGAAGACGCTCAGTTCGTATGCGCTTTCCTCTATACATACAGTTTTTGCGAGCTACGAAACCTTTAGCTGAGAATGTGTTAATTACATTGCTTCAAATGCTCATTACAAAATGTTATCCATCTTCGTATATCATAGTCTACCAAAAGCATTCTACATGTTAAAGAAAGAGACAAATTTTCGCGAGACACTTACTCTTCCAAGGCACAACTGTCATCGTAGAACTGCCTGGTTGGCCTGGAAGCGTACACTTATTTAAATGGAACAACCAGAGGTCCCGTTTTCAAAAAATCTTAATCTTACCTTGTTAAAAACCTCGCTGAGCCGCGCCGCATCCCTGATGTCCACGTCATAGAACTGTATGTCCTTCCCCGTGAGCTCCTCGACTATCCTCAGCGACTCCGGTTTTTTCTGGCCCTCGGCTCTGTAGGCGTTGGACAGGTTGTCCACCACCACTATGTTGTAGGCCGTGGATTCCTCGAGGAGGGCAGCGACGGTGTGCGAGCCGACGTACCCCGCCCCGCCGGTGATGAGGATCGATGAGGACATTGTACTGGAATAAATTATATATTTCAGCCTCGCCAGACTGCAGTCCGCCACTTGATTTGGCCCGTCGGGATAAGTTCGCTCTCGGCCGTCTGGCCTAGGCTATACACAAATCCACTGGAATCTAGTTTAAGGCTAAGCCTCAACACACACGTCAGATTCCTGGATCTGGTTCCCTGACAAGATTTTGGGATCAGGGAGCCAGAAGATGGCGCATTTCTCGCTCGCATTGTGATTCGGAAACCGTTGACGGAGCTCGAAAGCGACGGAAAACGTTACGCGAGCCCTGAACCACGGAACGCGGAGGACTGAAACCGGTCCGATTAAACATGTCCGTACGCCTTGGCTGTCTGTCTGTTAAAGAGAAGGAGCTAGCTAACAATAATATCACCTATCTAATGTCTGATTAAAGCGGAAACTGAAACCATGATAAATGACAAAGACCAATAGTAAATGGAACAGATGAAGCAATGCTCGATAGTACATAAACTAAGTCTGAGTCAATACTCAGACTTAGTTTATGTATTGCAAGGTTTAATTAGGTTAATACACAGTGGAGATGTAGATACGTCATGTTAAGGGTCGGCAAGTTTTTAAGATCTTGAGTTACTGCAATTGCGTATTTAGAGAGCTCTACACAAGTTACGGTTTTTCGACCCCTGGCCTTATCGATGACAGTGACCCTGTCTGCAGGGATGTCCTAATTTTGAATCCCTATGAGCATTTAATAAAATAAAAAAAGATCGGGTTGCACTCCGGGAGTGCCGGCAGAAGTGAAAACTCAATAACATTGTAACAGTTTTTCGATCGGGTCACGTGACATCTTACGGTGTCACCCTAAAAATGAATTTGACGCAAATGTATAAACAACTAGCTTCTGCCCGCGACTCCGCCCGCGAGGAACTCGTTTATATCGCAGCTCCATACAAACTTTCACCCCCTTAGGGGATGATTTCGGGGATAAAAACTATCCTATGTCCTTCCCCGGGACTCAAACTGTCTCGATACCAAATTTCATCGCAATCGGTTCAGCGGTTTAAGCGTGGAGAGGTAACAGACAGACAGACAGACAGACAGACACACTTTCGCATTTATAATATTAGTATGGAAGTATGGATATATAGTATGGATGGATATGGATATGGATTATCAATTACTTAGGCGGACGGGCCCGTCGGCGCGCCGACGGGCGGCGGCAAACACAATACCAATTTGTTTTTGCCATTGCCTAATATTTTTCAAAGCTTTATCTCTTTAGGAATAACGTCTAAATTCGAACTATTCGAATTTGCAAGAACAGCACAACAGCAGACGGCGGTGGCACAGATGAATGGCGACCAAGATATCAATTTGTTTTTGCCGTTGGTAAATATTTTTCTAAGCTTTATCTCTTTAGGAATAACGCCCAAATTCGAACTATTCGAATTTGCAAGCACAGCACAACAGCAGACGGCGGTGGCGACCAAGATATCAATTTGTTTTTTGCCGTTGGTAAATATTTTTCTAAGCTTTATCTCTTTAGGAATAACGCCCAAATTAGAACTATTCGAATTTTCTCAATAGCAAAACGGTGAAGGATGCGTTGGTATTATTACAAATTTATTTGCAGAATATGCTATTGCAAAAAGAGTTTAACTGCTTTATACTCTTACGAATAGCGTTCAGTTTTGAATGAAGTCGAATCGGCTAGCAGCAAAAAGTGACCTCCTTCACATCTGACGTCACAAAACTCTGTCGCGTATTTAACAATTTTTCCCCATCCCAAAAAGTGCTCAGCGCCGCTAAAGAAGTTTTCACTTCAAAAACTGCGGATATAATTATACAAATCTATACTTATTATACACAGCTCAATAAGGCTTGTGTTATGAGTACGAGACAAAGCTATATTTAAATAGATATAAATATTGAGTACACAGAAAACATCAGGACAATACTCAGAAGCAAATGTTCATGCTTAACACACAATTACTTAAAATTGTATTTGGATTTGAACCCAGGGCAGACAGTTTCGCAGGCCGGGTCACTACGCACTCGGCTAGCACGTTCGCGTGAGGTACCTCAATTAAGTCGTAGTTAAGCCTTATGTCGCGACGTCTATAGACGTTGTGCACGTGAACGTGCTAGATAGGTCGGCAGTAAATAACCGATTGGGACACAACATCCGTTTTAAATGACGTAACAGAAGTAAATAAACTACGTAAGTTATAACTTCACTTTTCTGTTTATATTTAGTAGTAGGTATCATTATTATTCAATAATTTCGCTTTATTGCATTATGTGACAGTAGATGATGCCAGCACGGCTATCATGGGACGGCCGGCCGCGGCTTACTCTCGATTTTTGTCGCACTATACCTCTTGTTCTAAGTGTTCTAATAAGAGAGAGACGGATAGTGCGAGGAAAATCGAGAGCTCACGCGCCGTCGCGTGATAGCCGTGCTGTGACCTGCAACCCTTTAACGGGCAAAGTTAAAATCTATTCACAATTCTCTTGCTATTGTGTAGACCTAAAAAAAAATACAAAAAGATGACCTTAACAGGTGGTCATAGTGGCTATGAAATTTAGATTGTGCCCTATAAAGGGTTAAACTTTCATATTAACTTGGACAACAAAGGGTATAGACAGTAGGTACCTATACTACGTCCTGTTTCAGGATTCCACTCTACCAACCTTCATCTAAATCTTGACTACATGTGCCACATTCACATCATAACACTCTCACACACCACACTCCACACCAAATCATTTACACACACTTACAGGCAGTGAAATATAGTTTTTAATGAACACCTGTTCTAACATTTATTTGTTAGAAACTGTCATGTTATTGCGAAGGTTTTTAATTGTAAACCTTTAGTTTAATATTTTATAGTTATGCATGTACATTTTTGTTCTTAAGCCGCTATGTTTATGTTTATGGTAACCCTAAATGTCTCTGATTCCCACGATACAGGCTTAGCCTAGTGTGGGAGTCGCCGATAAAAACTGTTAAAAGTATATAAATTAATGTTTTGGTAAATAAATATTTTTTACTTTTTTTTTTTTACTAACTGATAAGTTTATGGCAGCTTAGTTCCACAAGGACAGAATTTACGAGGAACAATCTAGCTACATGATACGCGTACTTGTCTCCTGCAATAACACACGTCGTATGCGTCGAGGGTTAAAAAAAATGCTTGTGCTGCGCTATTGGATTGGATGCTAGCGAGCAAATGCTTGTGCTGCGCTACTGGATTGGATGCTAGCGAGCAAATGCTTGTGCTGCGCTACTGGATTGGATGCTAGCGAACAAATGCTTGTGCTGCGCTACTGGATTGGATGCTAGCGAGCAAATGCTTGTGCTGCGCTACTGGATTGGATGCTAGCGAGCAAATGCTTGTGCTGCGCTACTGGATTGGATGCTAGCGAGCAAATGCTTGTGCTGCGCTACTGGATTGGATGCTAGCGAGCAAATGCTTGTGCTGCGCTACTGGATTGGATGCTAGCGAACAAATGCTTGTGCTGCGCTACTGGATTGGATGCTAGCGAGCAAATGCTTGTGCTGCGCTACTGGATCGGATGCTAGCGAGCAAATGCTTGGGCTGCGCTACTGGATTGGATGCTAGCGAGCAAATGCTTGTGCTGCGCTACTGGATTGGATGCTAGCGAGCAAATGCTTGTGCTGCGCTACTGGATTGGATGCTAGCGAGCAAATGCTTGTGCTGCGCTACTGGATTGGATGCTAGCGAGCAAATGCTTGTGCTGCGCTACTGGATTGGATGCTAGCGAGCAAATGCTTGTGCTGCGCTACTGGATTGGATGCTAGCGAGCAAATTAAAGAATAATATATTAGTGGCTCTGTGAGGAGAACCACCCGCGAGACTATATTTATTATTATTTTATTAATTTAGAAAATCTGAATTGACAAAAGAATTCTATATAATTATTGAATCTGCTCACAAAAGTTCTTTGGAATCGGTTGAGCTGGACGTTTGCCCATACGAAAGAATGTTGGCCCACGCTGAAGCAGAGAACTTCATTCGCTTCGCTCACCCATTCAACAAATGTTTTATTTTCGCATAATTTACAAGAAATTCGATGATAACTGTTAATTAAGCATCCGCGAACGTTATGATAACGAATGAAATGCTAGGATTAACCGCAAATAACTTGGTATACCATATATAATCTAGTTTAATACGTATAAAGATAAAGATTACATTGTCAACAAGGAACCCTTATAGTTTCGCCATGTCCGTCCGTCTGTCCGTCTTCGGCTTAGCTCAGTAACCCTTACCACTGGAAAACTGTATATCGGCATGGGTATATAAATCAATCACGCCGACAAAACAGAAGAATAAAATGTTGGAAAAAAAAAATTTTAGGGTACCTCCCCTACACCCAAAGTCGGGATGTTTTTTTCTCGTTACTATGGGTTATACTATGGGTATAGTGTGGGGTATCGTTGGATAGCTTGTTCAAAAATATTATGGGTTTCCTAAAACTATTTTTCAACTCAGTACGTGATTCGTTTGCGAGGGCTTTATAGCCCTAATTTTTGTTTGAGTCATGTGGGGGACACATGACTCAAACAAAACCCCCCCACCCCCTTCCGGCTAAATGGCTACAACTGGGGTGTGAAATAGTTCGTGGCAGTAGTACATATAATGAATTTAAAAGGAAAACTATCACGGCTAAGTTGGCATAACTAGTTACCGAGTAATAGTCGACCATCTGAAAAGGTCAACTTTCGTACAAAATCGGCCGACGCAACCGCACCATTTACTAGGCGCGTGTCGATGTAACAAATACAGACAGGCAACTACGGAACCCTACACTGCACGTGGCCCGACACGCACTTGGCCGGTTTTTATTGTTATTAACTACACTATACCTATTCCAGCTTACCATAGAAACGATTAAGGAAGCTAAAATGTAATATTGTAATATACGCATATCAACTAGCCGGTACTTAAACTAAACGCACGCACGCACTGGCCATCTATAAAACACAAAAAATAAGCGTCACTACGCGATAACAACGTTCAAATTAAGAACACAAATTAAAAATATACTAACTTTTTAATCAAAGCAGGCAACGGACGCGCGCGCTCGTCCAGCGTGCTGCGGTCACTGAGGCAAAGTTATCAATTGCTCGTTCAATTCACTATTACAGCTACTTGCGTTATCAGCACTTATATCAAATGTAGTGTTGTGAGTACGATACCAATACAGCATGTAAAATATGATTGATTGGCATAATCTTATTAAAATTACGGTTTACACATAATATGAGATTTGTTGCTTATTATTTGTGGCAACAAAAAATAGTCGTAAAATATGATAAATAAAAACTAGACATTTGCCATATACATACAATACTATTAGTCAGGCATAGGCATAGGGCTTGTCCATATATTACGTCATCGTTTATTGTCGAGTTTTGACCGCCCCACCCCTATCATCATACTGTTAATTCCTTGTATGGACCCTACCCGCCTAATAAAATTACCGCCATCCATGGTCAGGACAAACAAACAAACAAACACACACACTTTCGAATTTATAATATTAAAATTATATAATTACTAGCTTCTGCCCGCGACTCCGTCTGCGTGGAAATCGTTTATATCGCAGCTCCATACAAACTTCAACCCCTCATTTCATCCCCTTAGGGGGTGATTTCCAGGATGAAAACTATCCTATGTCCTTCCCCGGGATTCAAACTATCTCCATACCAAATTTCATCGCAATCGGTTTAGCGGTTTAAGCGTGAAGAGGTAACAGACAGACAGACAGACAGACAGACAGACAGACAGACACACTTTCGCATTTATAATATTAGTATGGATAAATATATAGTAAGTATGGAAGTATGAAAGTATGGATAAACTCAACTTCTATAAGTGTTATCTTCTACAAGTATTATTGACGAATTATCTAAAATTAAATATGATAGTACTAAGCTTGCTTATCACGTAGTGAACCATAGTGGCAAGGTGACATGGCTGGTCAATGATAAATCCCTAGCTATGCCTAGTGCATATTTGTGTAGGCCAGACTGGCTAGAGAGTAAACAATGGTAAAAGTAGGTTACACATGCCTATTATACCCAAACAAATCAAATGTGGGTGGCGTTAAATTGTGTACTCACCTCGGGCGGTAGTAAAAAAGCCTCATATCGCGTATTTATGGCCCTTGCCTTGGGCTAGGGTCAAATACTTGCATTCTGAGGCATTCTTTGTTTTACCAACCGAGGTGAGTAGTGTACACATATGTAGGTAGACTTAACATCATAGGCAAATTAAGGAAATCAGTGTCAGTGAATTAAAATATCTATGTGTATTGACTTAATTTTAGTAATAAATGAGTATGAGTATATGCCAAAATTATTATTTATTACTAAATATGCAACCTCTTTAAGCCAGACAGAGTAGTGAAAACGAGTGTCCAATTTCACATGTTCAATAAATTATTTCCTACTAGCTACTGGCTTCGCCCGCGTGGTTATAGGAAAATGTAAAATATTGAATTTTCGCGTGGGAATTAGATGTTTTCCCACTGGAAAAAGTAGCCTATGTCACTCTCCAGCTTCTAAACTATCTCCATACAAAAAGTCACATCAATATGACGCTCCGTTGCGACGTGAAAGAAGGACAAACATACAAACCAACAAACACACACACTTTCGCATTTATAATATTAGTAAGGATACCACAATAGTTAATTTAACAAATTGAGTAAATTGTGCTGCTGTTGCTAAAATACTAGAGCTGGGCGTTTTTTCCCGTAAGCGTTTTCAAAAACGGTTTCTCGTACAATAACGGAATAACAGTTTGTGGCTAGAAACACAAACTGTTTTTATAAAAACGATCGAACGGTCACAGGCAATGGTTGCAATGCAAAACGTGAAAACGTAACTCGAACACTGTAAACTGTTTCATCCGTTTTTTCGTTTCACTTCGTTTGGCGACCGGCGACGGCGCCAACGCACGGAGAAACTAGTTATTTTTGAAACTGTTTTTCAAAACAGTTTTGTGAGAGAAAAAAACGGTTACGTTTCGTTTCACGGAAAAGTCGAAACGACCCAGCTCTATAAAATACACACACCAATAAATTACATTTCACACTTGTTTCAACATACATACACGTTTAGTGAGCAGATCTTCATCCGAACTTTATATTCAGCAAATAAGATATGTATGTTGTTTTCAGTAAGGTTCAAAATGAAATGGCAAGATTTTTGTTTATTGGATGGGCAAATTTTACTATGTGCACAGCTTTGAAATAAACTTTTGCAACTGTAAGAACACCTTTTGGGAATGAGGAAAATTTACCAGTACCATTATTTTGGAATTAATTTTTGATTTTAATTAGGTCTCAGGAAATCCATTCAGGACATTTGGTGTGGAGATAGTTTGAGATATGGAGAATGATGACAAAGGATTATTTTTATCCCGGAGATTTAAATGAGGGATGTCTTTTTTCGCTATCAGACAAAGTTGCATTACAAATTCTAGTATAAGTAGATTAAATAATATTAGTATGCAGTAAATAATAGATTAAATGACAGTGCAAAGATAAAATACATCATTGTACCCTTTTATTAATAGGAAAATTGTATATAGTACTTGTGTGTATTATGGTTATGAATCAATTTAGCGAATATAAGTTTCCATATCAATGAAAATTAGACATTGAATTCAAAGTAGACTAAATGTCCACACAACCAGTTCAATGAATGTCTCAAAATAATAGAGATAATGTCAGTCGTCCTAAACCCAATCATAATAATAATAAGTTACTTCGTCATTTTAGTTGTATTACTAAATACTTAAATAACTGTTTATAAATCGTACTTACCCATTAGTTCCATTACTTTGTTGCATTGTCTCGCTAGACGTGTGTAATATAAATCCTAATAAGACTTCACGCGCCTCAGATTTCAAGGTTTGTTTATTCAGTGGAAATTAACTCTTTCCTTCATAGCTATACCTGAAAAATGATTGTTTACTTACATGTAATTTGAGCTGTTACTTTAATTCAAGGGCATTCATTTAAACTGCAAGCTTAACAAACCTAAGCAAATATGAATTAAGAATTTAACTATACATTCAATATACTTTAGTTCTTATTGCGCTTAAAGCATTTTCATAGGTTTTCCCCAAGAGAACACCGGAAAACTATCCATTCCATTTCCATAGATTCCATAGCGAATACTGAAGTTTTAATGACATTGACAATTTGACAGCGTTGACAGCTACTGTTTGTTCGAGAATTTTCAGGAATGATTGTGGCCGAGGCTTTGTACGATATTTTTAAAGAAAATACGGTTAATATTACACAACTTGTTCGCAGAAACACATTTAAAATGAAAACGAAATATTGAGCTTGTAGTCACGATTATTTGCACAATGTAGTTAAATTTATGATAATATAATAT
This sequence comes from Epinotia ramella, assembly GCA_947578815.1. NCBI lineage: Eukaryota > Metazoa > Arthropoda > Insecta > Lepidoptera > Tortricidae > Epinotia > Epinotia ramella. Next base: position 11,400,014 of record OX388220.1, on the reverse strand, counting down.
TTACAATAGTTATTACCTTTAAAAATAATAGAAATTACCGAACGATAATAATGTTGCCACGTTACAAATATCTACTATTCAGTAGTTTATCTGGTTTTTCTACATACAGTCGGCTCAAAATGATAAGTATTTTAAGACAATTATTGAATAAAATTTAATAATCATCACTGGTTTACTACAAAACATTCATCTTATATTTTTTAAAACGATTTACAACGATTTTCATGCTCTAGTAATTTGAAGGGTGTTTGGAAGATTTTTATATAACTACGCTGTCAACACTGATTTTCTATCTCTTTCGCTCCCGGTTAGTTCTCAAGGTAGCTGTCGATGAGATTTTTTAAATAATTTTAGTGAAATAAATTGCATTATTCCATAAATAATTATAGTATCCACCTTTTCGTTAAATTAGGGATTTAATTATTGCAATAATCCCTTAGTTACGGTAAAGATTACTTCGATATTTAGTGGTGACACTTCGGATCCCTCTGTGTTCAACGTTGTTTTTGTTGGTTAAAGTGATATAAAATTAAAATATACCTTTAGCAGTTACGAAACCTTCTAAACACTAGCGCTCAGTGGTGATTCCTTAGTGAATTTCAGTGTTAATTCCGAAGTCGTGAGCTTGAAATGTTTTCTAACCTATAAATGTATGGCCGTGCTGAAATTGTGAATTGTGGTTTCTAGATGAGTACGAAGATCATCAAAGCCAGCGCGGCTGAGGCCGACCCCTTCGAGACGTCGATCTCGCAGGCCCTGGTCGAGTTGGAGACCAACTCCGACCTGAAGGCGCAGCTCAGGGAGCTTTACATTACCAAGGCTAAGGAGATTGAACTGCACAACAAAAAGGTACCTAAATTTCGTTTATTTCCTTTAAAACTGGCAGTAGAATCCCCTGAAACTGACTTGTTATATTGTTTATATGCAAATATGCATAAAGTTTTTCCCAGATGGGTTGAAGTGTGTCAGAACAGAGGCAACTGCCAAGAGCTAGTTTTCACTGTTTTGTGTAAATGTAAATCCAGACGATTCAGATTACAACTACTAAATTAACGAATCATTGTAAGATAGTAATAATTACCATCACTTAATATTTTTGAAGTATGTATATTACTGAGCCCAAATTCCATAAAAATAACAATTTATGACCTTGAAATTCCCAATTTCGTTTAACCCAAGTTCAAAGTGAAAATTGCAAACAAGGAATCAAACTCAATTATACGAGTTTGATTACAAGAACTACGAGGGGTGATCCAAAAGTAATGATAATCAGCATAAAAAACAGAAGTTATCCGTTATATATCATTTTTAATTATTAAATACACTCTTTATTAGTTTACTTACCTATAAAATATATTAAAAATGGTTTAATTTTGCTACATATAAAAAAAAACTGGATAGACGAAATTAAGACTAGTTTTTACATCAACGCAATTGCACCGATTCTATTGACGAGTTTTCAATATCTAAGAATAAGAAGTAATAGTAAAACAGTTGGTCTAGATTACACTGTAGGTAACTACTTTTATAGAATTCACAAGCCTGAAAAACAGTCCTGGTACTCGGCAAGCTCGGCCAAGAAAAAAACTCATACAATTGGTACTTTTTTTTCTTTGGTTTTTTCTGAGACGGCCCCACTTAATTGCTATAGAATTATGATGTATCACTCTCCCTTCGTATTTATATTCATATATTTGTAACCTAGGTTCACCCTGTTTAAAAAAAAAAAACTATATTGATGGCCAGAAAAACCTACCTTGAACTTTGTTACATGAGCTGTGCTTAAAAAAAACATTGACATGAGTTTAATTTATTAATTTTGTGGCATCAAAATAAATAAACTTTAAATTGTATTTATTTTTATTACCACACCAGAATTTTGCTAACACCGCCCCAAACATGTCACAAAATATCCTCCGATTTTACTGACGACAGAATATATTCCATACCATCATATTTATTTAGCTATTAAAAAAAAACAAATGAATGACATCTTTTTTTACAGTTTTTAGTGTATTATTGAATAGGAATGACAATCACAAATTATCATCATGAGACCAAATCATGCTGATTATCATTACTTTTGGATCACCCCTCGTACAAGCTCACTGTCTTGGTATAATCTGGTTTGGATCAAGAATAAGCCTGGGGTTCCCTCTGCTACCTAATTCCTAAAGGCACAAAAGGAAAAGGTGTAGACAGTGTGCTGAGTGCTGACATGTGTGCTATCTGACTTTCTAGCCCAGAGGTGAAATCAGGCCTTATTGGAATTAGTTAAGGCTTGCCTATTTGAAAGTTATTGAACACCTCATCCTACAGATTTTGAAGATAAATAAGTTTCTGTGAAAAATTTCATTTTTGGTATAAGCTTTTATTGCCGACTTCTTTTCTCTATACCGTCATCAACTAATTGTTGAGACGATTCTAACAAGCCAAACTCAACAGGGTTACATTAGTTATGTACTGAATTCACATGGCCACCTACTGTCACCATCATTAGATCAGCTCGGTGGTACCATAATATTGAATTGTCATCCAAACTATACTTTTACCCAAAATTTTAGCTTGAGGTTAACTGGTTCATAATTCAGTTCCTAGATGTCACACACTAAAAAAACAAATGAACAGGTCAAGTTAAATAAAAGCTTGTAACTATACCAAATTGAGTAGTTGATGCCACTCTGAATATTGTGCTAAATAAAACTCTCCTTTCCAGTCAATCATCATCTATGTGCCGATGCCCAAGCTAAAGGCATTCCAGAAGATCCAGATCCGTCTGGTCCGTGAGCTGGAGAAGAAGTTCAGTGGCAAGCATGTTGTGTTCATTGGAGACCGCAAGATCCTGCCTAAGCCTAGCCACAAGACGCGCGTTGCCAACAAACAGAAGAGGCCGCGATCAAGGTAAAACTAACATACGTTATTGAGAAACAACATTTGTAACTAAATAATTCTCTAATACCAACAATTCAGTCTAAGAGAAGGAATTTGAGCATTCTAAATAGCAGAGAATATATAGATACTCCAACAAGGATGCTCAATATGGTGTTTGACCAATTTATTTTTTATGAAAGGTCAAGTATGTAATTTGAATTTTAAAATAGCAAACATAAGTGAAACATTGGTACTTTCCGAGTATTTTCGTAATGTCAATCTGTTGCTAATGAAAATGCAATTAATGTTCACTGTTGTCAAATAAAAATAACCTATTCAGCAATCTGTAATGAATTACTACTTTAGGAACAAATTCTGGTTCACAATGAAGGCTTTCATAGTATTTACAAAACTTGTATTGGTTTTCTGCTATCAGCCAGATATCGATAACTTACTTCACAATCATACTCATGCGCGTTAAAAAACGTATTGAACACAAGAGTTCTGCATCCAGATTTTGATTTAATTGCAAAAATACTAACAAATATCTGCTCAAAGCATTGTTAATAGCGATGTGTACGTGAAGTCCCCAACCCGCACTGGGCCAGCGTGGGGACCTACTGCCTGTTCCCTCTCATCCATGAGAGGAGGCCTGTGCCCAGCAGTGAGACGTATATTTATTATTCTTCTACCTAGCGTTATCCCGGCCTTTGCCAGGGTCCGCTTTCCTACTCGCTTTCCTCCACTTTGCACGATCCTGGGCGTCTTCTTTTGTGAGCCCGTTTTCGCTCATGTCGGCCTTCACGACATCCAGCCATCGCTTCTTAGGTCTGCCGCATTTTTATTTTCCTTGCTCATGTAAGTTCAGCGTTAATGCAATATTATGGCACCACCAAGCTAAACTGATGGAGACACTAGAGAAACTCGTCGTCTTTGGGCTCATTGGAAGGGTTCCAACAAACTGTTGATGACTATTTTGCAGAAAAAAAGTCGGCAAAAAAATATTGTACCAAAAAAATTTTTTATCCAAAACTTATTTGACTGGGACAAATTAGAAGGTGACCAATAATAGGCAGTGTATCCTAACTTTACTAACCACCATTTCCGTATTTCAGGACCCTGACGTCAGTGTACGACGCCATCCTCGAGGACCTGGTGTTCCCCGCTGAGATCGTGGGCAAACGCATCCGGATCAAGCTGGACGGCTCGCAGCTCATCAAGGTGCATCTAGACAAGAACCAGCAGACTACTATTGAACACAAGGTATTCTATCTTTGTTACTTTTTACGGCCTTTAATCAAAAACGTTCATCTTACCGGTTTTAGTGAAAGTTCCTTTGTCTTTATCTTGACATTTGTGCTTCTGAGAAATGGACAAAACACGTTTTAGTGAACAGAGGTTGGTTAAGTTTTAAGAGTAAAGTGGGAAATAGTTTCAAGTGAGCCAAGATACAGCATACTGCACAGATGGAATAGTACCAACATTGCACTCACAAGCTTGAAGGAAAGAGACCCGTAAACCATTGAGTAATTATGACATGCATACTACTAGAGAGGACATCTCAACTAGATTTTTTGTAACACTAGTTAGAGCCAATTGGCCCTAACGCGTCCAGTCTGTGCCGGACGGTGAATGAAACAACTAAAACTGAAACTGAAAACACCTTCTGTCAAAAAAAATATTTTTGGTACAAGCTTTTATTGTCGACTGTACTTTTCTGTATACCATCATCAACTACTCATTGAGACGATTCTAACGATAACGAGCCCAAACTCAACGGGGTTACGTCGGTTAAGTACCGAATTCCCATGGCCACCTTCTGTCTCCATCATCAGATCAGCTCGATGGTACCATAATATTGAATTGCCATCCAAACTATACTTATACTTACCCCAAATTTCAGCTCAATCAGTCACCAGGAAGTGGGTCAAATTTAACTAGCAAGATTTGATTACAGACAGACAGACAATGGGACAGGTGAAACTAAATAGCTTTTAAAAAAGCTTTCGGTCCGGTTAGAATAATGCTAGGTAAACATAGAACATATAATTGCAATTCCTATTTGACACTATTCTACACATATAACCAATTGTTTCCTTGCTGCAGGTGGACACCTTCCAATCTGTGTACAAGAAGCTGACGGGGCGTGAAGTCACCTTCGAGTTCCCAGAACCCTACTTGTAAACTAGATTATGACTTTACAATAAAACAAAATCCATATCTGACACGTTTCATTTCGCCCAATGCCCTTCCCAACACGCTGGTAGAGACGATACGAATATATTGCTATGTCAGCGTGTATCTATTCTAATGCAAGAAGCTTGATAATGACAGTGCCAGAGTGACTACTCCAGGGCTGCCTTGAAACGAATGTTAAGTTGGTTGGTGTATCTCCATATCCGTCGCAATGCTAATTGGAGCGACATGGATCGAGAGAGCCACACGAACTTTGTTTTCGTTTCGCGGTAGCCCCTCAGGAACCCGCTAGGTGGGCACTCTGTTCTCTACCTAGAATTTTACTCGAATCGAATGTTTTAGGGCGTGTATAGGGTAACGACCAAATTCTTGGCCAGCTTAACTCACTCAATAAAATTTTCCTTTCATAGAAAATTGATAATACCACTGCCAAAATACAAGCGATCAGTCCAAGCGCATCTAATTACATTACAAAGCAGATTTTAGACTCCCTCATAGCGACATACACATCCACACACACACGCACGCACAAACACACACACGAACACACACACAAAATTTTAATTGTTAATTACTCTTATTGTTATGATTTCTCTCTCATGTTTGTATAGTATATCGGGAAGGAGCACAGACACACAATTTTTTTTTTTTCATTTATTTTACTTGTATTTATTCAAAATATACACTTATTTACTTTGTGACCGACCAAGGTCCAGCTAGGGACCAGTCTGAAAACCAGCGCCGGGCCGCGTTGCCCAGCACATGCTGAGACTGGGACCCATTGCCCACTAGTTCCTTAAGTTTATTTATGTATAGTTTTTTTTTTTTTTATTCCTTTGTATTTTTTTTTCTCTTTTATCATGTGTTCAGGTGTACTTGTATATTTAAGGTTCTATTTGTGGCAATAAATATTTTTCTGTTTCTGTTTCTGTTTCATAATTTTTATGTCACAACCGAACTTTATTCAGTTCTCCAGTGTGTATGGCTAACTACCGACTAACCAGGCCAACTACTGGCCAAGAATATGGTCCTTACCTTACCCTATTCAGTACCAGTGCTATGCGAGGGAAAAATCGAAACAATACCAGCTAGCCTTGATCATGCATCTTTTCCTACTGGTGAATTTTCCACGCACAGCTCCGGTGGATGCTCGCCCCCTAACACTCACAGGCAGAAAAGGCCTACGGCGTAATCGCTTTCCGCTACATGCGGGAAAAGCCACGGGATCGGCTACGAGCGCAGCGATTCTTGGCAGTGAATTTGTTAACCTGCCCTGGCGTGTACAGTCGGCATCATATAGGTTGCTACTAACTTTACATACTGTAAGCCGAGAAAGAGTGTGGCTTTTGAGCTACAAACAAATAGTCCAAAATTGGTAGAGCACTTTCATGGGTGCCAGTAATCATAGTAGGCGCACGGGTAACGCGTATGTGCCAATATAGGTATCTATTCCATGGAATATGCACACTTGAACACAGCAGTTTTATTTAGATATGTGTATGTGGGCGGTAATCCATGATGATTGTTTTTACTTCTCATATAAGTAATGAAATAACTACCCCTTTTATGATAATATCGTGAAAGTTCAATACAATGATTATTAATTTTGATTTGTTAATTTGTAAGCATTTTAATACTACATTACTGCAGAGACCAGTAAGTAAGCCATCCTGGACGAGTATGATTTAGCCGGCCGAGCCGAAGGCGAGGTCCGGCTATAATACGAGGCCAGGATGGCACTTATGGTCGAAGCGTGTATAGTGCTTTTCTCAAAAATAAAACAAAATAAAAGAATAAAAGTTACATAATTGTTTGAATTAAAGTTAGATAAAAGTTTGAATAAAAAATATATAGGTACAGTCACCAGCATTAGTATATGCCATAACAAAGGCAGTACAAGAGGAAACTTGAATAATTTTAAATTTCCAAAAGAAAAAAAAAAAGTTTGGCTTACATCAAACTATTTTCCCCCCCGCCCCCAAGCCTCGTCCCGAATCTCTCACCATCCTACGATCACGTGACCTCCTACGCATCTGACGTCACAAAAATCTGTCGCGAGTTTAACAGTTTTTCCCCATCCCAAAAAGTGCTTAGCGCCGCTAAAAAACTGTTCACTTCATAAATGTTCTATATTTAAATATTATGATATGATATGTAATGGGATTTCATACTTACTTACTGGACACTTATAAAAATTGTCCAGGATGAATCACTTTCGGATACTATCTGCACAGATGTTATGGGAACGTTTCGTACTATTTTTGAGAAAAATATATTAAAGAGTTCAGTTCCGCGAGTAAATTGTAATTAAACATTAGCACAGCACGCCATTACGCAGGCGCCAGGTGGCGTGAGGTAATGGAGTGGGGATGGTTGGAATAGTTATTTAACCCTTTCTGTCCCCGAGACCCCGAAAGTGTAATGGTGTTTAAATCCCGGACGTTTCTATGTTGTTGTTTAAATTAGAATTTTGATATATAAATATAATTGAGTTTAAAGTATTTTGAAAAAAGTTACCCATATGTGTGTCAGCGGGAGCCCACGGAAACAAAAGCTGTGACCCATATATGGGTCAGCGGGAGAGGAAGGTTCATTTTTCTGGGCTTCTCTGTTGAACTTAGATTGTGTAAGCATACTCTGCCAGTTTGTTAATAAAAGTGAATTGACTAAACTTCTAATTAAATCTATTTATTTAATTTGTGCCCTCTGTTAAATATGCTACTACTATGTACGTAGCCAGCAATATGTTGCCATCTGATGGCTTGGATAATCAGGCGACTAGTGGGATATCGCCGACATGTAAGTACCTACAATTTTCTTAAGGGTGAAATGAAAGAAAAAGTCCAATAAGAAAACGTTTATTGCAAATCTTAACAAATCAGTCCATTCCATATTAGATAAATTCGAACGTAAATATGCAATCAAGTGCCTAAGATTTTTGTCGTCGTTCCGTGTTTAACTAGTTATATCATGATATTATCGTGAATTTAATCTCTTTATCAACTTCATTGCATATCTACGAACAACACCAAACCTTTATATTTCCTTAGCCACGAAGGTAATTGCACTGGATTCAATGCAGTCTTTAAAAAAATGCGAAATTATTCAAAATAAAGTAATAACAAAAAGGCCGAATTGTGAACAATAATCTCGATTTAGAAATGTAGAAAACTATATTCGAGATAGGGTGGGTTGCACCAAACCGTCGGTAATCATAAGCGGTGTTCGTTAAAATCTGTATGTACGGAAAGTTTGTCAAGTTTCTATGGTTTGACAGCTGCCGGCGCCATATTTAACGTTGATCTGTTTGTAATCGTAAGTTGGTGCAACCCGCCCTTACACTTATGCGTCTGTAATGTTAGGTACTAGCGTCAGGCTACTAGAGTCAGGCTACTAGCGTCAGGCTACTGCGTCAGGCTACCTGCACGGAACCCGCGAACGTCATCCCGCCGCGTTGACATAAGTCTGTCCCCTGGGACCATAATCAAAGGGCTGGCTGGCACACGTTGCAGCGAGCGGTTGTGATAATTAGTTGGTGGTGTATTAACTTACGTGAGAACTAGTGTGGTGTGGATTTGAAAAAAAAACAAAGTCGGAGGCTTATCGCGACAAGTTAAACATACCGTTAATTTTATGCCTCCGACTGTTTTTTTCAAATCCACACCACACTCTAGTTCTACATGCAAACATATAAACAATACCGCTTTATATTATTAGTAGAGATGTATTTGATTGATTGAATAAATCTTTTGAGTTCATTTTACATTACGTTACATTTTTGAAGTGAAAACTTCTTTAGCGGCGCTGAGCACTTTTTGGGATGGGGAAAAATTGTTAAATACGCGACAGAGTTTTGTGACGTCAGATGTGAAGGAGGTCACTTTTTGCTGCTGGCCGATTCGACTTCATTCAAAACTGAACGCTATTCGTAAGAGAATAAAGCCGTTAAACACTTTTTGCAATAGCATATTCTGCAAATAAATTTGTAATAATACCAACGCGTCCTTCACCGTTTTGCTATTGAGAAAATTCGAGTAGTTCGAATTTAGACGTTATTCCTAACGAGATAAAGCTTTGAAAAATATTTGGCAATGGCAAAAACAAATTGGTATTGTGTTTGCCGCCGCCCGTCGGCGCGCCGGACCCCGGCACCGATGACTCCAGGAGTGCCGGCAGAAGTGAAAACACAATAACATCGTAACAGTTTTTCGATCAGGTCAAGTGACATCTTACGGTATAACCCTAAAAATGAATTTGACGCAAATTTATATACAATGATCAATTATTTAGGCGGACGGGCCGCGGGCGCGTTGGGTGCGACGGGCCCAACGCGCCGCCGCGGCGCAACGGTGCCGGGGTCCGGCGCGCCGGCGGGCGGCGGCAAACACAATACCAATTTGTTTTTGCCATTGCCAAATATTTTTCAAAACTTTATCTCTTTAGGAATAACGTCTAAATTCGAACTATTCGAATTTGCACAGCAGACGGCGGTGGCGACCAAAATATCAATTTAATACCAACAATTACACGGTTCAACTCACGTATTCTATGTCACTACGGGCGACATGTTTCGAACTCTTCAGGAGTTCTTCTTCAGGATGAGTGTTTTCGGCGTGCGGAGCGAGCTCGGGCAGTGATACAAGCGACACCGCCGCGAAAACACTCATCCTGAAGAAGAACTCCCGAAGAGTTCGAAACATGTCGCCCGTAGTGACATAGAATACGTGAGTTGAACCGTGTAATTGTTAGTATTATTTCAACATGTCTCACGAAAGTTTAAATTCGAAAATATCAATTTGTTTTTGCCGTTGGTAAATATTTTTCTAAGCTTTATCTCTTTAGGAATAAGGGCCAAAATCTAACTATTCGAATTTTCTCAATAGCAAAACGGTGAAGGACGCGTTGGTATTATTACAAATTTATTTGCAGAATATGCTATTGCAAAACGTGTTTAACGGCTTTATACTCTTACGAATAGCGTTCAGTTTTGAATGAAGTCGAATCGGCCAGCAGCAAAAAGTGACCTCCTTCACATCTGACGTCACAAAACTCTGTCGCGTATTTAACAATTTTTCCCCATCCCAAAAAGTGCTCAGCGCCGCTAAAGAAGTTTTCACTTCTAAAATATAACATGTACTTCTAACATGCTGTGAGGATGGCCCGCATAAAAATGCGTTTAAAATGTCAAAATAACCAACATTTGGTGGATTAGACTTAACCAGCCAGCAACGACAGGTAAAATGGATTTACGCAATAACAAAGTGTTACAACTCCTCCCTGTAGTACTTATCCAACTCCTCTATATTCTTCTCTCCAATCTCCTCCGGCTTGATAACTTTAATATAGTTAACGGGCACTAGTCCAGCCGTCTGTCTGTCCGTGGTGCCCATCAGCCAGCCACTGTTCCACAGCTGGCCCTGCAGGTACTGGGGAGCCAGGAGGATCACCTGGCTGTTGCGGAAGGTCAGCTCCTGGGGAGAGCTGGCGTGGAAGTCGTGTTGGGCGACCGCGCGGAGAGGACTCTGCCAGCTCGTCGGGTCGTTTACTGTGGAGGTTGAACAATAGTACATTACTTACCAAGGGCTGTAAAAGAAAGAAAGCCCGAAATCGCAAGTATTTGTGACCCGAGCCCCAGGCGAGGATTGTAAATATGCGATAGAGGGCTTTCTTTTTTATTGCCCGTGGTGAGTACACAATTTTACGTCTTTATCTGGCCACAATGCGAGTTTTACCGAACGCGCAGCGTGCGGTATAACTCACATTATGGCCAGGTGTGACGTAAATATATTTGTCACTGTAAAACGGGTTCCGTAAGAAATTTCACACAAACGAGAGGCTATTCGAAGCCAGGTGCCGAAGGGGCTTTGTTGGCTCGAGTTTTTAAAATCTTACGCACCTAATTACTCAAGTAACAAGTTTCTGTCAAAACTTTCATTTTTGGTACAAGCTTTTATTGCCGACTGTACTTTTCTGTAAACCGTCATCAACTACTCATTGAGACGATTCTAACAAGCCAAAACTCGATGAGGTTGTGTCGTTTCATTGCGAAGGTCCTATGGGCACCTTCCAGCACCATGTCATCATAATATTTCATTGTCACGCGATTTACACATGCATGCAAAATTTCAGCTCAATTGGTAACCGGGAAGTGGATCAAATTTAACTTGCAAGATTTGATTACAGACAGACAACGGGAAAGGCGAAACTAAAAAATAAAAGCTTGTAAAAATCAATGACATTTTTTGCCACGATAGGATAGTGGCAAAGAAACGCCCTTGATGGTACGTCCCCTCGACATGACATGCTCGACGATTTTGGTCGACAACGCTCGCAAAGTTTAAAATTTAATGTTGGACGAGCATGTCGATAGTACAAATTGCCAAGATCAAAAGTCGAGGATTGAGCCAACTCATGGAGAAGCGATTTACAGTCGAGGAAATTGAATGTTTAGCACTTTTGAACCTTAATGTCATTCCAATAGAGTTGACATGTGCCAAACCTTCATTTTCCTCGACCGTATACATATAGTGTCTCTACGTGGTGACGTAGCCTTTCTAGCTATAATAACTGTCAAAACTCACGTCTTTCGTTGACGCTGGTGCTGAGCCCGCTCAGCATGCGCAGCACGATGTAGGGCGCGGCGGCGACGACTCCGAAGAACAGGAGGATGGGCCAGCTCGCGCCCTTCGCGCGCTGCTCGGGGGTGCCCGTGCCGGTCTGAGTGGCGGCCACCGCTTCGGCCCAGGCCTGCAATGTTCATAAGAAAAGTTTACTCGGAATTGGCTTGAATGTTAACGAAATTAATGACATCTATCATTGTATGCCAGCATCCAACCTCATCGCCATCATCGTCGACCTTTAAGTGTATTACAGACTATACAAGCAGTGTCAAGAAGGGAGACATCGTGGCTGTGTAATATAAGTAAAGATCGTTATCATTATCAACGTGCTGTATTGGTGGCAAAGTATGGTTGACAAAAAAAAAAATACGCAAGTATTTTAAACATTATATATTCCACAAATTATGAGATTTATATACATATTTATAACAACTTATCCAAATGATAGTGAATAAATGACTAAAATTTGTTCAACAGATTTGGCTGCCAGTCGTTCACGACGATTGGAAAAAATCCACTTTAAATTGCTTAATGACCTTTCTACGTTAACAGAAGTCACAGGAAGGTAATTTAAGTCTCTAAAATATTGCACGCAATTTTTATTGACACCCTCCGGCATACCCTCCCACCTCTTTGCCTTCAATCAGCTGCTGCACGACGTAGTACTGTAACCGGGGTTTTTCGTCAGGATATTTTTTAGTTGATAATAAACTTCCTTGCCCGTGGGATGAACTTAATCTCTACTTTGCCATTTTTTTTATCAAGTCAGAGACAAATTTTAATGAACTTTTCAGTTCTAGATTTGGATCATCCAGCAATTGAATTGACTTGGCGATAATGTTGAAGTCTGTGTTTCAATGAACAATAAATCTGATTTTAAATTGCGATCACGAAAAATTTTCTTGGCGTCGACAATTGTTCTTGCTTCACGTGAATCTAAAGCATTGATCACAGTCTTGATTTCATTATAATATTTATAAAGCAGCATTTAAAGTGAATATAGTGTATTTGTTTTTTCTGCCAACCATACCCTTTGCCACCAATACAGCATGTTGATAACGATCATTAAATATAAGCCAATGCGGGAGCGGCATACACGACCGAAAGCTCAATCATCCAACCTACACGCATTTAAGATACAAATATTTTAATTAGAGATGTACCGACTAGTCGGGAAAGCCGACTATCCGGCCTCATTTCTACTTTTGTAGTCGGCGACTAGTCGGCAAAATGTGCCGATTAGTCGGCACTTTATTGATCACAGGAAAACGAGACATAAAATAAGTAAACTGCCATTTTTTACCATTCGTTTTATATTTTACTCAAATACAGATTAAATATCACATTTGGTACTTTGAACGCATGCAGACAGCGCGACGGCAAAGCGAAACGAAGTTTCCCGATTGCACCCAAACTTAGCCGAAGTCCACGATCGGCCTAGCCTAGTAGTATTAGTCGGCATCCTAGGCGACCGACTAGTCGGCCTCCTAGGCGACCGACTAGTCGGCTAGTCGACCAAACCCATACTCGGCCCATCTCTAATTTTACTAACGCATTGTAAGGACAATGATTATATATATATATATATATATATATATATATATATGAAAACAAAGAATGGTCTCTCCTTTCCCACAGTTCCTTGTAATACTAATATACTATTATTCATTTTATTTTATTGTTAAACCAGTTGGTAAGCCAGCTTTCTTTATCAAGGTTTTTTGTAAAAACTGCCAGTTGCATTGAGCATTGTGTTTGAACAATTACAGTGCGAATTGCATAAAGCTTAGATATTTTTTGTTGACAAAGAAAATGATGTCATATTAAAATAAGAGAACAGCTTTCATAAAAGCAACAATTTGTATCTTATATCATAACAAATAGTCTTCTTTTAATACAACATAAATAACATAACAGATAATTCTGCCTCGGTAGCTGTTATCATCATATTTGCAGAGATAAATGATAACAAACAACTCCGCCATTCTAGGGGAACGATTAAAGACAAGAATGATAGTTGACAAATGAGATAAGATATCCATAATATTGCAGAATCATGTAGATATTAAGTTTTTGTAACTGAAATCAGTTAATTATGTATCATCATCATATCAGCCGAAAGACGTCCACTGCTGGACATAGGCCTCCCCCAAAGAGTGCCACAATGACCGGACCTGCGCCACCCGCATCTAGCGGACTGCCGCGCCCTTTACCAGGTCAGCTAAACAGTACAAAATTTTATTTCCTATTGAGTTGTCATCGAACGGCAAAAGTCGTTCAGAACTGGCCCAACACCGATACCGGGCAAACAGTAGGATTGAAGTTTGTTTTAGTTAAAATGATGAAAATGCGCTTGACCTGAGATTTTACATCTTTTCTTGCTTCAGGAATTATAACAAAGATACGCAATAAAACTGACCGAAGTGCGGCACGTGTACTGAAGTAGCTACTGTTTGTGCTATTGTTTATTCACAGTATGTTTTGGGCCCACCGACACACCCGCGTAATTGTTTTAAACCCCTACTTGAACATAACAATTGAATTACTTTTCGTCATAGAACAAACAGACTCTAGCAGCCACTTAGTTCCGATTTTGAAATTGCACTTAGTGATGTTATCATCACTAGCACTTTCCACACGCGACAGTTGAGCAAGTCCACCTTGACGAACTGGATGAATACTAAATAGAACAGGACGATCTTTGTCTGAGAGAGAGCCATATCAACTATAACTGTGTTGTTAAAAACCGTCCTGAATATGGCGCCACGATTATACTTAGGAAGTGGACGGTGTGTTTCATCACAATCATCATATCAGCCGAGAGATGTCCACTGCTGGACATGGGCCTCCCCCAAAGAGTGCCACAATGACCGGCCCTGCACCACACACATCCAGCGGACTCCCGCGACCTTTACCAGGTCCCCAGGTCATCAGTCCAGTCAGGTGAGGTGTGTACAGTAAATCTGTCAAGCAAAGCAGCGGCACGGCCGTACCATCCTTTTCTCGAAGCAGTTCAGGCCATTCGACCCTATAACTTCGTTGTGGATAAAACTAGAAGCCTTAATTTTCAGTAACCAAGCATATACAACAAATAACAACACGATATATTTCAAATTTCATTCAATTTGAACCAGTAGTTTAAGAATGATAACTAGTCAAAGTTTCTTAATTTTGTCACATATTCGCTTTTACTCCTAATCAAATCAGCATCACTATCAGCTTCCGCGTGAGCGACCGGCAGCGAACAGTGACTAATACTGACCGAATACCATCCAAAACTGGGCGAATCTCGACCTTTGCCACCCGAAGTTCAGCAAGTTACCAGCTTCATGTACAACTAAAGGATGTAAACTGACCTTGAATTCGCCCTCAGTCCTGATGCCGAGCATCACCATGAGCTTGCGCACGAGCCAGTTGAGAGAGCGAATGACGGCGAACGTCGACCAGAACTGGGCGAAAAGTGACCTGAGCCGTCCGAAGTTCTCTGCTACACCTGAAGTCATATGAAACAGATGATTCCATAGTGTAAGAACAAAATAATAAGCAATTAAAAAAATATATTAGGGGAGTTTCTGAAAGATTAATTCCTGAATTTAAAGGAGTATAAGTGCAAGGCCCGAGTGGACGCCCCGCTCAGAGCGGGGCGTGCAGCGTCCATATAAAACAAATGCAATTTATATGGACGCTCGACGCCCCGCTCTGAGCGGGGCGTCCACTCAGGCCTTGCACTAAGGTAGCATTCATTGGTTTATATTATATCACACTTAAAAGTTCTGACATGCACTAACCAACCAACTTTTTATGGTCAAATAATCAGTAACTTTATTTATATTTAGTGCCTGACACACTTTTACTTTTTTGACAGTAACTTTATTTATATTTAGTGGGTGACCCAGGACCTTCAGCTTCGTAGGCAGCGTCACTACCCACTAGGCTAACCGGTCGTCAAAAAACAGAAGCAATAAAGACTGTATAGATATTTTTGAAAGGTTGTCTGTATCGATGTTATCTAACAACTATGGACATGCTCTGAAAATAAAAGTATTTGAATTGAATTGAATTATTCGAGAACTCAACTGTATACAAATATTGCTTGTTTAATAGTATAGGATTAACACTATGTAATTAGGTAGGTATTTTGAGTTAAATTAAAGTTTTAACGTTCCAAAGGTATTTAGTAGTCGCTCGCAACATTTTAACACAGAACAAAACC
The DNA here is from genome assembly GCA_947578815.1 of Epinotia ramella. Lineage (NCBI taxonomy): Eukaryota > Metazoa > Arthropoda > Insecta > Lepidoptera > Tortricidae > Epinotia > Epinotia ramella. Next base: position 11,384,114 of record OX388220.1, on the reverse strand, counting down.
TGTTTTGTATGTTGACATTGGACGCTAATATCACGGGTCTATACTTCTGCGACCCTGTTATTTTACAACACTTTAAAACCGTGTTGATCATGAATTTTAAACTACATTTTTAAGTGTCTATAATATACAGCCTATTCTACAGACACATGCCTATAAATTATAGCTTATACATAATATGTTATTCCCAGATAGTTACGTTTGAAGATTCGTTACGTAACTTATGCATGACATGTTATTTCTTAGGGTCGGCCATGCGAGTCTCTTGGAGTAGCAAGCGTTCATAGGCTGCGGTAACCGCTTACCGTCAGGTGGGCCGTGTTTGACGACGTGGTATTAAAAAATATTAATTCACTAGTGGATCATCTGTGAGCTGTAGAACTCGACAGTCAGTAATTTTAACCCCCGACGCAAAGAGAGGGGTGTTATAAGTTTAACGTGTCAGTGTATCTGTGTATCTGTCTGTGGTATCGTAGCTCCCAAACGGATGGACCGATTTGAATGCGGGTTTTTTTTATTCGAAAAGAGGAGGGGATCCCGAGTGTTTTTAGCCATGTTTCATGGAAATCTGTTAGGCCGTTTTTGAGATATTGGACTTTGAAATGAAAATGTCGGGGGTTTTTCTAATTAACACTGGACTTACCTAAAATGGCCCTAAATGAGCTGGTGAGGGCAAAGAATGTGTTTTCCAACATCATGGCTATACTGCCCACTGCATTTACTAGACTTTGTATGGAATCAAATGCAGGCCTCGAACTTTCTTCCGCCATTTGGATAAATCTGAAACAAAAATTGAATTGATTAGTATAGCAGTACCCTGGTAGTTCATGTAAGCCACTTAAAAACAAAGGGTTGCGAGTTTGAAAGTGTTTCAGGTTTATTCCGACTTAGTAACATAAAATTGTTATAACAGCAACCATAAAAAGTTCAAAGAAAAAAAAATCTTCTTTGAAATGATAGCCTATGTCACCCGGCACTGCTAACATCATATCTTTCTTTTGGGTCTGCCGTAGTTGATATTATAAATATTAAAAGAAGACAAAATTTAAATGATAAAACATAAAATGAAAATGCATTACAAAACGAACTTAAATGCTAGTTGAAACTGTTTTCCCACTTAAGCGGAAAGCTGTGCAAAATAGATTAATCACATTCCGTAGATTCTTATAAAATTCATTTGATTTGATGGCGACATAAAGCTTGTGGCAGAAAGGCAGCCTAAATAAAATCATTTCATTACACATGGGGCATTTACCATTGCATGACAAGGTATGTCCATGTTATGCAAAAACTGAAAACAGCTCACCCCCGCCGACCTCTGCCTATTATGTATAAAATTGACTGTTTTGGAACATGTTTACATGCTAATTTGAATATTATCTTAATGAAATACTTAATTTATCTTATCCTGTGTTTACATTTAATAACATAACCAGCAACTACATAAAATAATGTTTTGTAAGAATCTTTTAAGTATACAAAACTAAATTTCCCTTTCTCCTCACAACAACTATCAAATTAGATATGCTAAAGAGTGCTTTAAAGCTGTTGACACCAACATAAACTATTTATGAGTCACACTAAATACAGCAATAGAAAAGACAAACCTGTTTTCAATGTCCCCATGCATGGGGCCATATCTGTTGTATCCCCCGTAAGGTGACATACCACCCATTCCTCCCATTCCACCCACACCCCCCATCCCATAGCTGCCACCATATCCATAACTGCCGTATCCCATCCCTCCCATGCCCCCCATCCCACCCATACCGTAAGAATTCATTCCCCCGTAAAACCCAGGGGTCATAGTATAACTTGGCTGAATAGCCAAATCAGGTCTAGGTGGCAACACGGGGGGCCCTAACGTACTATTCGCGAAAGAAGTCGACGGAATAGGATTTCTGAATGTAGGAACATCTCCGCCAGGCGTTATGCCTGCATTCGATAAAATAGGGTCAGAGTTCCCCTCGAACTTAGCTTGTTCCGTCATCGTTCCAGCAACACACTAGAATCACTGTAACTTTCACGTATATTATACTACGCGGTTCACTGATAATCTATAAACGCCATACGGTGTGATTGTTTTATCTGGAATACTGCACAATCTTAGAATTTATAGAATAATAAGATAGTACGCAATATAAGAGCGACCGATGAACTCGCTATCAACATCTACTCTTAACTACTCTTGTACGTCAACGTCAAATAAAGTGACGTTTTGTTTGTTGTCATTTTTTTTTATTAATAACCAAGGGTGGTAAACGGCGCGTAAATGCGAGTACCGTTTCATATATGTAATGTATCTTTTGTTTTATTTACAATCTACTCAGCTTAGGAGATGTATTGGAATTATTATATTTAGATATAAAAATATATTTGCTACATTTAAAACAACAATATAAAACAATGTTTTCCATAACACATCTTTATCCTATAGAAGGAAGAATATATCATGCACGTCTAGCATGGGACGGCCACGACATACTCTCGATTTTTATCGCACTATACCTCTTGTTCTAAGTGTTCTAATAAGAGAGAGACGGATAGTGCGAGAAAAATCGAGAAAGCTCGCGCGCCGTCGCGTGCTAGCCATGCTGGAGACATGGCAGTATGACCTCTAATCCTTAGCCTGTCTTGATGGACAAAAAAAAATGAAACAAAAAAGCATACTCTTTGTCTATGGTCCGAAGGGTGTCAATAATTTCAATATTTGGTTTCAGCCAAATTGTGGTTTTGTTATTTTCCGAGTTATTGTGAGTGGGTGTTTACTATTATTAGTAACAGATAGCAGTGCAGTGCTGTGAAGAATTTATTGTAAAAAATTTAAGCCGTAAGTTATTTGCATTTATCTGTTTTCGATAAGATGAGCAATTGATCTTTACTTTGTGTCACCGAGTGTCATTCTCTCGCATATTCCTTGATTCTTTCATGTTTATTGTTTTTACTTGCATTTCACGGATACAGCAATTATTGAAAGTATGCCAACTTAGTTTGAAAAGTTGCTGAGCGGTAGTTTTTGTAGGTTTGATACGGTGGCATTCTTGGACCGGTTGCGGTAAACACCGCGCTGAGGAATCAGTGCCAATTCAATTGGCTCGTTTAGAAGTGGCTCATTCAGCAGTCTGATAATTTGCCATATTACTATACCAGTCATAACATAGTAGGTATTTCAAAAATACAAGATTTCGATAATACTAACTTAAATATAAGAATAAAAAAGTTCTAGACATATTTATTATATTATGATAAATTAGTAAAGATAAAAGGAAGAAAGAACTTACACAAATCAACCTAATCCCAAACTAAACAAAGCTGAAAATGAAAATAGTGAAATGTATATATTTCTTTTGAGTAAAAAAAAATACAGCAAAGCTTGTACTTAGATATTGGGTGATAATATAAATACTTTAACTAAATAGATAAATGTATATTAATTATATACATAGAAAACAGCCATGACCCAGGTGCAAGTATTCCTGGATTTGAACCCAGGACATCCAGCCCAGCCTTGTAGGCAGGTTCACAACCAACAAGGCTTAAGTGGTTCTACATTGGTAAATATTGCTGATGGAGCCGGCAATGAATCTGAGCCATTAAAAAAAATGGGCTACCATCGGGAACAAATATTAAATCTAAAAAGTATGTATAAAGAAGTAATCTCGAAAACAAACCTGGTATTCATTCTTAACTAGCTGACTCCGCAAACTATGTACTGCCATACAAAATGTATTAAAAAATAAAGAAAAGTACTTTAAATTTTCCATGTATTATTAGTTATTCTGCTATTTGGAGTGAAGGCAAATCCAACAAATCAATGACATAAAAATCGATTCAGCCGTTCTTGAGTTATAAATGGTGTGATGGTCATTCCAGCAAAACCGACACTATAGGCATAAAAATAAATAACTTAATTTATACTTACATCCATATCTAGAGAATAGAACATTATACCTTGTTTTATTAATCATATTATAATTAAAAAAAGTACAAATGTCCCACCCGTCACAATGGAATGACCCGTAACTAACACAACCTTGCTTTATATATAAAAATTTCAATATATTCCTAAGTTCACAACATTTATATTATCCATGAGGTAGCTTAGTAGGCATTTGATGATTCAATTAGCTGACTCAAAAGCAACAATAAGTGAAAAAACAAAAGAGACAAAGTAAATACTGCTTTCTGGGAAAATTTGTTTGCTCCATATTTTAATCCGAGCGGTCGTCCAGGGATTTTGTGTGAACAGAATACCTATGTGTGGCAAATGTTTTTTAATTTTAGCTTCCTATAATATCACATCAAGTCTTTGAGCTTAACATTTTACTTAAATGTTAAGCTCAAAGACAAGTTTTTCCTCTGGGTTACTTACTATGTGAGATGGTAGTTGCTTTCGTAAAACAAGAACTAGTGTCTACACTGTTTCTTGGGATAAGGTGCCAAAGCTGGGCCTGGCACCTGGGCCTGGGCTCTTTTAGGATACTACCAGGAAAAATGCTGGGTGTGTGATGATCTCACTTATTATGTGATATTGTTGTATTCTATTCTGACCAACTCATCTAATCAAACAAGCAAAGCGAACAAAGTTCTGTGCTTCAGCTTGACCTGGAAACCGTTCGTATATCCAGTGTCTGGTGTCTGTCCCGCTGTCTGGCTGCGAGAAATGCGAGCGTCAGTCTCGTTCTATCGAATGGCGTCAGCCAGTGACAGACGCTCTATCTTGTCACTTATCGCGAGAAAAGGCCACCATGATACGGGGCCAGTTCGCATTTCTCAACCGATTCTCGTGAAAATTTGTGAGCAGTTTCGATAATTACATAGTTTTTTTTTGGTAATTTACTTTTATTGAAATACGCAAAAAAATACCACTGATAAAAAAGCGACCAAGTGCGTGTCGGACCACGCACAACGAGGGTTCCGTGCCTATTAAAAAGGTCGTATCGTTACTGAAATCTTATGGCACTAACATCCTTTTCTTTAAGGAAGGCAGTTTTTTAGAAATATCTCAAAAACCTTTGAACCGATCTCGTTCAAAACAATTTTCGCTGAGAGAATTTAATAAGCCCTATGAGCATGATTTTTTTATTTTTTTTTACATACACGGTTCAAAAGTTAGAGGGGGGGGGGACACAATTTTAGTGCCTTTCGAGGAGATTATCTCCGACTCTATTCACTTAATCAAAAAAATTGCTGAGAAACCTTATATATATTTTGAAAGGCCTATCGATTGATGTGCCACACGTGGGCTTGCAATGAAAAAATAAAAATTTGACTTTCAGTTTTATGTATGGAGTGCACCCCTAAAAAAATTTTTTTTATTAATTTAGTTACAAAACTATGTAGCGGTTAACAAAAAACACCTATCCTGAAAATTTTATTCAAATACACCCTGTAGTTTTCGATTAAAATGCTTGTGACATACGGACGGACAGACAGACAGACAGACAGACATGACGAATCTATAAGGGTTCCGTTTTTTGCCATTTGGCGTTCTCATACAAAATTGTGCGTTGCGTCGACGCCGCGTCGGTAGTGTGGGGGGGGGCCAAAGACAGGCTCGCGAGTTCTACAGCTCACAGACCTACTACTAGTGTCATTACATTAACACAGTTTTGGAATATCAAAAGAATATCGTGAATTTAGAAAGATTTGTTTTTTTAATGTATCCTACTAATATTATAAATGCGATGTTTAGCTGTTTGTTACTCAATCACGCTTAAACAGCTCATGTAGCGGAGTTTTACTCTTAGGGGGATGTAATAATAACCTCGCTACATGGATCTATACATATATAAAACACAACATATGACAGCTACTGCAGCGACCATGAATCAACACTCGATGGGCGCTCAATTCCATCCACTCTCAAAGTCGTATCTCTTGTTATGAATGTAACCTCAACTCTCTTGGGGATAATTAGAAGGGCCCCAAGTCCCGTGGCTCATATCGGTGGATGCACGGCACAACTGAATCTCCACGGGAGAACTCATCGTGCATCCCGCAGCTCATATACTCTCATATCTCTTACTCAACTCATATAGGTATGCGATGAGTACTGAGGTGGGGACCATGTGGTCCCCGACGAGCCTCCACAACAACCCCTACAGCTCATCCATCAGCCTCCATAAAGAACCTCCAGTAACTCAAACCGATAACCTCCAGCCACCTCGCTTGTTACATTCATACTCGAGCTACACAAAAGAATATCAATTTATTCTTCAACTCAGCTCTATCTCAAGGTAGACGTTAATTCAAGGTCACTGCAATATATATAATATATAAAGTTGATTATAGATATGTTTCGCTTACCAAGATTCTCCTGTACGTGATTGCACGCGCCACACCGCGTATACCGTACCAGTATCCAGCCTTCTTCTCCCGACTTATCTCAACTCCTACCCGCCATTTTTCACCGCTCTCAGATATAACACTCGCCGACCTCGATCGCCAGTGTTACCAGTGAAAAATACGCTTAGAGTGACAGATAGGATACATACCACAATAACAGACTTCGCGATCTCCGCGACACTCCCGAAAGGCGAAAGGACTACATAAGTAGCGTCATTAGCTGACGCGTCCATTCGGCTATTCGTTCTCTGGCCCAAATGGCCGCGTTCCGCCTTATTCTCGTCGCTTCCTCAGGCCGTTCTTCCATAACACTTGGCTCTCTCACTCCTGCCTCGTGCGTATCAGCAGCGGGAGCTTGCTCAGTTTGCGTAGGACTCTCTTCAGAATCTAGCACAGAAACATCTTTCTCTGTTCCAGATTCAGTAGGGAATGTTAGCTCATCAATTTCCATTTCGAGCTCAGGTGACACTATCTTTTCTGATGCTTTCATAGGTTCCAAAGCTTCAGTCATCTCCATGTGTTCAGTTGGTGTCTCTGCCATCTCGTTGTCATGTGATGGTAGTTGTGCATAATTCGTTGTGCCGTACGTATCAGACTCTAACGGGTACAGATGGGCTATGGATCTCGTAAACTCTGTATTCCCAACTACCACTTTGGCTGCTCGGCATTCACCATCCCGGCTTCGGATTAAACTTGAGATTTTACCAACCTTCCAATTGATCCTATTTTTGGAATCGTTCTTAATCTGTACAATGTCACCGACTTCTGGAGACTTCTTTGACATCACTCGCGGTTGTTTATGAGAGTGACTGAATCTGTCCCGCAGACTTGGTAGATATTGATTGGTGAACATCTCTTTATATTCGTTAAGAATCCTCTGACCTCTCTTCCAGCCTTCAACCAAGTCGATTTTAGTATTAGTGCCTTGCGAGGTTCCCTCGCCAAGTTCTGGGTTTATTTCTAGACACTGACCTAGAGACAGAAAATCAGCTGGTCGCAGCACTCCCTCTGGGTCGGAACCCACTGCAGTCAAAGGTCTTGTGTTCAATACAGCCTCAATCTCCTTCACTACTGTATGCATTTGACCGTCTGTCAATAAATGTTTGTCGAGTGTGCGCTTTAAGCAGTGCTTTACCAGTGCAACTAATCTTTCATAAAAGCCGCCTTGCCAGGGTGCAAGCTGCGTGATGAATTTCCACTTGATATGTTTCTCCTGGCAGTATGAATGGATTAGTACTTCACTTGTCAACTTGAACTGTAGTGCATTGTCCGATATCAATACTTTAGGTGGTCCTCTGGCTGCCACGAACCGCCGTATCGCTAGCAAGCACTCCTCAGCCGTCAAGGCCTTGACCAACTCCAAATGTACAGCACGAACTGCTAGACATGTCATAAGACAAATCCATCTTTTTTCTCTCCCAGTATTTGTCTCCACTAATACCGGACCCAGATAGTCTAATCCAGTAAAAGTAAATGGAGAACTATAATTAACCCTTTCACTGGGCAGTGCAGGTGGTGGTGGCAGTTTGTAAGGACCTCCAGAATACTTATCACACTGCGAACATCTCTTCAGAGCTTTCTGTACTTGGGCTCGCCCATGTGGGATCCAATACCTTTCGCGTAATATACTTAGCGTGTGTGGGACCCCAACATGGTAGTTGTCTCTATGCGTCTTTAGTATTATCTCGGTTGTGAAGGATGATTTCTTCGGAATCAGAATGGGATATCTCTTATCATACGATAAATTGGCATTCGCGAACCTTCCTTTGCATCTTAAGATCCCATCTTCATCTACAAAGAGACCTAAGTTTCGTGACAAACTGGTCACCTTTCCTGAAACTTCTTCTGAAAAGTATTTTCCTTGTAACTTCTTAATCTCAGTCACTGTCTCTTCACACTTTTCTTCATCTGACGGGTTTTGCATAGACTCCAAACTTTCATGATGTGCAGTGGCTGCAGGATTATCCTCCATTTCAGAAAAGTTAAGATCACTATCTTGGTCTTCATAACCTTTCATTGTCATCTCTGGACCATCCATCGTGTCCAGAGCCCTCCCGGCCAAGCACATTTCTTCCTGTACCTGCTCCTTAGGCCAGTCACTTTGGTCTTGTAGAAGAAAATCTGGACCATGGAGCCATAGATCCTGTTTGTGATGCCACAACTCTGGTCTGGTAGCTATGTCTGCAGGGTTTTCTTTTGAGTTGACATAGCGCAGCTCTGCACCTAAGATGTCTTTAATTTGCTTGATCTCATTGACTCGCCTCAATACAAATGGTGGAAGTAGTCTACTTGATTTGATCCAAGCTATGACAACTTGACTATCTGTCCACAAATATATCTTGCATATATTTAGGTCTATCTGACTTTTAACATACCTCAGAAGTCTACTTCCTATCAGATATCCTAGCAATTCAAGTCTAGGAATTTTGAGATCACTTTTGTCTTCTGCTGGGGTTACTCTGGATTTTGACATGAGAAACGAAGTTGACACTTGTTTTCCAGCTATGACGCGCAGATAAATGACTGCTGCATATGCGTTCATAGATGCGTCAGTGAAGCAATGTAGTTCATACTTCATACACTCCGACTTTGATCCATTTGCGACATGTCTTGGCAGTTCTACGTTCTTAACAGTTTTTAAATTCTCCATTATGTTCCTCCATGAAGTCGTCAGGTCTTCAGGCAGAATATCGTCCCATTTTAACTTTCTAGTGCAGATCTCTTGGAATAAAAGTTTTCCTGGTAGCATGAGTGGTGACACAAAACCGCACGGATCGTACAGACGGGCTAGCACTCTCAAGACTCCTTTCTTTGTAATGCCTCTATCTACGATCTCACTCTCAAAGGTTTCGTTATTTAATTTGAGCCGTAGAGTGTCATTTTCCAAATTCCATACCAAACCGAGGATCTTCATTTCACTTTCCTGTTTAGCTCTTTTTTGCTTAGGAATGTTGTCTACAAAATCTTTGTCATTAGACATCCAGTCTCTAATGTTCATTCCTAATTCTTTAAATGAGTTTGTTGTTTGAGCATACAAATTGAGAGCCTCTTCTCTTGATTGAACTGACGTCACCAAATTGTCTACATAACATTTATCTGCTATCACTGGAAGAAGACTTTTGTTAGTCTTTGAAAGGTGATATCGAATTGTTGCCGCTAAGAGGAAGGGGCTTGATATAACTCCAAACGGCACCCTGCAGAACCTATATTGGATGATATTGTCTTCAGTCAGTTCCCTTTCCAAATCATTGACCCAGAGAAACCTGGTCACATCCCTGTCTTCTTCTTGTAGGCCAACCTGAAGAAAAGCCTTTTCAACATCAGCGGTGATAGCAATTTTTCCAATTCTAAATTTCAGTATCAATCCCGTAAGGTCTTCCAGCATGTTCGGACCTCTGTATAAGCATTCATTCAAGCTTTTCTCATTTTTCAGCTTAGCTGAAGCATCATAGACCAGACGACCCCTTTTTCCCTTCTGTTGAACCATATGAAAAGGTAGATAGTGAACTGGATGGTCAGCAGGAATGGTAGGATCCACAACTTCTATTATTTTAGCTTCAAGCTGTTCCTTTAAGATTTTCTCATACTCCGTCATGACTTCTTTATTTGATCTTCGTAATACACCCTTTAATCTTCCAAAGGCAAGTCCAAAATTAGTAGGCAATTTTGGTGGATACTCTATCCACGGCCACTTCACCTGGTACCTTCCTTCTCCGTATTCAACAGTCTTATTAAAATGCTGAACGGCTTCTTCCTCACATGTAGTTTTTGGAGAATCACATATCCCAATGCTCTCAAGTGACCACAAAAATTTGACATCTATGGTACGCAGAGGAAGATCTGGTTCTGTAAAGTCTTGATTGATATCATGGCACTGGCAATATGTAGCCACTGATAGAGTGTCCCCTTCCCTGTTGTTAGTAGCACTTCCTGCGAGGAACCAACCAAAATCAGAATCTACTAGAAAGGTATTATTTCCTAACTCAACACTCTTCCTGATAAATGAGAAGAATAAGTCATTTCCAATCAACAAATCGATGCCTTCACCAGTAGAATCATCGTCCGCCAAGATGTCTATCATTGGTGACTCTACCTTGGCCACGGGTACCTCTGCAGTGATGTATGGAACTATATTCACTCTAATCAGTCTTTCAACATTGCGTTTACTCACTACAGTTATTGTTGCATATGGGCATAACATTTCTCTAGGCTTTTCTGATCCAAATGTATAAATCATCAAACAATCTTCTCCATCAGGTTTGATTCGTAATAATTTTGCTATTCTGTTTGTAATGTAAGTTCGTTGACTTCCAGAATCAAGTAAAAGTCTAATGCTCAGACTTCTCCCCTCCGCTGTCCTTACTTGGGTTACTGCTGTCTGTAAGAAATTAGATGGCTTATTTAACTGTGCATCAACTGAAGTCATGTTTGAAAGTACCATATCACTAGCCTCACCCTTCTGCACCTTCTGTCGGCAAAGCGCTCTATTATGCATCCTAGAGCAATGTACACATTTCCTCCTTCTTGTACACTTGGAGGCACGGTGCCCTATTTGAAAGCACACATAGCACCTATCTTTCAGCTTCAAGATCCTCTCCTTATATGTGTTAAATTTGGCACAGTCCTCACTGTAATGTTCTTCATTGCAAAATATGCACATTCTCTTAGGGCGTTTCCTGTTAGGTTGAGTTGAAATTGCTTCCCTCTTCTGTTGCCATTTCCTTTTCTTTACAGCTCCGATTTGCAGTGTTGCTGTTGAAGCAGGTGTACTGATCTCCGTTGTGTCACTAGGCTTTACTGGAATCACAGAACTCTCCCTGTTTGTAGCAACTGAACTCTCCATGGCTGTTATTACAGCATCCACAGCTTTTCGGATTGCAGCAAAGGAATCATCGGTTGACATAAGCCGCACTTGGTATACCACTCTTGATGGAAATTTATTAAGTATGATAACTCTAAGGTGACTAGCATCAACTTTCTCCCCTAGAGCCTCTAATACCCTCAGGTGCCTCTCTATAATGTTTAGAGTGAGCCTACAATCTTCAGGTGAATCCTTCGCTACAGCAAGATTTTGCAAAGCCTCGTTGTGAGCATCGATGACCTTCGTAGGTTTACCAAAGCGGCTATTGAGAATGTCTACCACAATCGGGTAGTTTAAGTTAGTAGTTTCCAGACCCTCAACTGCCTGAAGGGCTGGTCCCTCTAATGACGCCAGCAAATATGAAAGCTTCTCAACGTTGGCAATGTCCTTACTATCAACATTAGCCGCGAACTTATCCCAAAAAGTGTTCCATTTTAGGATGTCACCGTTATACTTCCCTAACTCTAACTTAGGTAGACGCGTTCTATGATTGGTCTCTCCTTCATGGCAGTATAGTTTTATCGCGATTTCTAATTCGGTCAGCGTGTCCTCCGCCTTTACTTGCGTATCTCGAATTTATTGCAGAGATCTTCTTTTATGTCCGTCGCCCCAGACAAATATCTATCTAAATCTGTTGTGAGCGATAACAATCTATTTTTAACGTTAATTCTCACGGCAATAATCCTGTCCCTTGTTACGCCAGTCTCAATGCTGTCAAGGGCCTCTGCGGCTCCCTTCAACGCTTCTGTTAGCCGTTCTAGGCGCAATTCTAATGTGGAAAACAGATAGTCCATTTTGTACGCAATGCAAGCTACCGATATACTTCATATGCTTCTAAATCTTGCGTAAATATTGGCCTTTTGTTTGATGCTAATCTGCAATGAAATGCATTCACTTGAAGTCGAGTTTATGTACCATAAAAGTTTGTCAGTTTTACATGAAAATTTAACTACTTAATTACTTAATAATGAAGTCGCCTTAAGCTATTACTTACGACGGTTTATTTAGCAGTCTGCCACCACACTTTGGCACTCTTTAATTAAGTAATTGCGCACTTTTATTCGTTATTTTCTTCTTTAACAAACTTTTCTCACAACACACGAAAGAAAAAAACGGGTAAGTTGCAAAAGTACAAACCATAGATTAAGTAGACTAACTTCTTAAACTTCACTCTTAAACCTCCTCTATACGACCCGACCGATCGATCTGTCGAACCGTTGCGTTCCAAACATAATAAACATTTCGTAACGTAAATAATGTCCGCAGGGAAAATAAAACAACAAGTAAATGTTTTAATATATCTTTCTTTTTTGACTTTAAACAATAATATAAAATTGTTGTAATAAAACTTACGAGGAAACGGGCGCAAAATGACAAATAAATTTGCACATGAATTTGACGAAACATAAACAATGGCGCGTTTCTGAACGTGGTCAGAGACTAAATTCAGTGTTGCTAAATTAAAAAAAAACGTAATCGCCGCTCCTACACAAATTCTTGTTTGTGGAAAAGAACCCAAAACAAAAAGTAAAAGAAAAAAAAAACACGAATCGTCTATCGGCCGGTTCACCATGTAATCGAATTCTACCTTCAAGTATTGAATTCGAAACATGCACCTTCTCTTCATGGCTGGGCAATATTACTGTCTAATGTGTACGCACCGCAATGGGTCAAACCATCCCATGTGTACGCACCACCATGGGCATACCCAAACCAAAAAAAAGTACAGTTGAATAATTGAATATTTCAACATTAAGTACAACTCTTTTATCTTTCCAAACACATGAACCGCCACCGACAGATCTTTTTTTTAAGCATCTCCACCAAAACATGTAGCGGAGTTTTACTCTTAGGGGGATGTAATAATAACCTCGCTACATGGATCTATACATATATAAAACACAACATATGACAGCTACTGCAGCGACCATGAATCAACACTCGATGGGCGCTCAATTCCATCCACTCTCAAAGTCGTATCTCTTGTTATGAATGTAACCTCAACTCTCTTGGGGATAATTAGAAGGGCCCCAAGTCCCGTGGCTCATATCGGTGGATGCACGGCACAACTGAATCTCCACGGGAGAACTCATCGTGCATCCCGCAGCTCATATACTCTCATATCTCTTACTCAACTCATATAGGTATGCGATGAGTACTGAGGTGGGGACCATGTGGTCCCCGACGAGCCTCCACAACAACCCCTACAGCTCATCCATCAGCCTCCATAAAGAACCTCCAGTAACTCAAACCGATAACCTCCAGCCACCTCGCTTGTTACATTCATACTCGAGCTACACAAAAGAATATCAATTTATTCTTCAACTCAGCTCTATCTCAAGGTAGACGTTAATTCAAGGTCACTGCAATATATATAATATATAAAGTTGATTATAGATATGTTTCGCTTACCAAGATTCTCCTGTACGTGATTGCACGCGCCACACCGCGTATACCGTACCAGTATCCAGCCTTCTTCTCCCGACTTATCTCAACTCCTACCCGCCATTTTTCACCGCTCTCAGATATAACACTCGCCGACCTCGATCGCCAGTGTTACCAGTGAAAAATACGCTTAGAGTGACAGATAGGATACATACCACAATAACAGACTTCGCGATCTCCGCGACAGCTCAACCGATGTGGACGAAATTTTGCACGAAGATAGTTTATGGTCTGGATTTAAATATAGAATTGTTTTTAATCCGGGTCCACGCTGACGAAGTCGCGGGCGGACGCTAGTACCATTATAAGTCTGTACACCTCATGCTCACTGGCAATTTGTCATATTCTAGGCATGTAATTATCGCTGATGCATCAAGGTCACGCCTATTAACACTGCTCTGTGTTACTCAGGATTTTAATAACATAGCTATGTATACAGCTCTTTGTGTGAAGGTAGCTTCATTGTCAGTACTGAATCATTGTGACGTCCACAGATACCTATAGATATACACACATATAGATATACATAAACGTATATCTATTCTATATCTGTGGTGACATCACTGATTACGCTTATAGTGGTCATTTTTATCCCGTCAAAATATCGGTGACGCCGGTGGGCATCAAAGTTGTATAACAATTCATATGCTTTTATTGAATTTTGTAATAAATCCTAAATGTAATAACACTGAAGTGCATAAGTCAAGCTCACCAGCGAAAAGATGATTCAGTAAAACAAGAGCTTCTGAGCGGATTATTATAGTTTGAAGCGCTGGTTCACGCGGGCAACTTTCAAATGGGGATCGCCAGTTCGAATTTTGATACGAGACGGATAGACAATGACAAAGTAAGCTCAATAACACAGAAAACATCCAAGACTCGGAAACAGATATTTGTCCTTTCCGGGTTTCGAACTCAGGCCCGTTACTCCGTGGGCAGGGTCACGACCCACTGTACCCAGGCTTATCTTATCTAGATGAGGGCCCTTTCGGATACACTTCGATCCAGTGGGATCTTTAGTGCATATGCCTACTCTTAAGCTCGCTTCATCATTTCCAGAAACACCTTGAATTCCTTTGGTTGTTCATAGCCGTTACCAAAATAAGGGGTCATCCATAAATTACGTCACACTAATTTCATGATTTTTGGCCCCTCCCCCCGTCCTCGTCACAGCTGGTCACATTTGTGAGCCTGCCCTCCCTAGTGTGACGTCACATATTTAGCAAATTTACATGCAGAAATTATTGAATGTAAACAGCGGTTCCGAAATCAGTTTTATTTCCGTTTAAATTATTTTTTTATAAAATTAACATCAAATCAAACAAGTAACAAAACAAAAAACGATTTTGAAATGTGACGTCACGAAATTTAGGACCCCTCCCACCCCCTTGTCACACAATGTCACACTTCGCCATTCCCCTCCCTCCCCCTTAACGTGTGACGTAATTTATGGATGGCCCCTAATCCATCTTCGTCTGGCACCCACTACGCTAAGTCGGTAGTCAAAAATTCGCACGATATACTAGACCGGGGTCATAGTCTCGTCCTAAATCCCGATCGGACGCCAAACTGCATTGTGGCGTCCCCACAATGCAGCGTCGCGAACAAAAAGTAGGAATTCCGCTGACTATGTTTACCAGCACAAAGACCAGACACAAAACGTCCGACTGGCCCGCTAGCCTATTTACAGCCTACGTAAGGCGTGTCGTCCACTGCCGTGAAAGATGCTGCTTTATCTTAGCACTGATTTAGCGCGTTAGGACCCAGGAAGAGATAAAAAAAACCGGCTAAGTGCGAGTCGGACTCGCGCACGAAGGGTTTCGTGCCATTATCTATAAAAACGGCAAAAAAATCAGGTTTGTTGTATGGGAGCCCCCTAAAATATTTATTTTATTCTGTTTTTTAGTATTTGTTGTTATAGCGGCAACAGAAATACATCATCTGTGAACATTTCAACTGTCTAACTATCACGGTTCATGAGATACAGCCTGGTGACAGAGGGGCAGACGGACGGACGGACAGCGGAGCCTTAGTACGTAATAGGGTCCCGTTTTTACCCTTTGGGTACGGAACCCTAAAAATAGCCTATATCGACGTCTATCCTGTTTAGTTTCGGGGATTACCCTCTGCATACAAACTAACATTTTACACACTACCTCTTTATTATAAGGACTAGCTGCCCGCGCGGCTCCGCCCGCGTATTACAAAGAATGCAGGATAGAATAAGTTTCAGTCAAAAAAAGCATTTTTGGTACAAGCTTTTATCGCCAACCGTACTTTTCTGTATACCGTCATCAACTACTCGTTGAGACGATTCTAACGAACCCAAACTCAACGGGGTTACGTCAGTTTCGTACTGAATTCCCATGGCCACCTTTTGTCTGCATCATCAGTTCAGCTCGGTGGTACTATAATATTGAATTGTCATCCAAACTATACTTCTACGCACTGGACTCGGGTGTTAAGGAATTGTGTCTGTAAATATTAATATTACGTTGTCAACAATGGTTGCGCACCCCTTTTGTATATTTGAAAATAAACTATAACTCTATTCTTGACTAGATTAGGTATCACTCCACCCATCCATCCATTCCGTTCTGGTAACCATGTACTTACTAGACCCTTCAATGCACACCTATAGCCTAATGAAAACCGGTGACTCAGCACCCAGTATGTGGTCACCTAATGCAATTTCCACTGTAGCCCCAGCCTTACAGGGTGCCACTTTACGTGGTAGCGGAAATGACGTTCGCGGCCGACGCTTCCGCTCGCTCGAACGGGTGCGCTGAAACTTTTTAATTTTGCGAAATCAGACCAAGTCATTTTTATTTCGGGCAGGCTGCTTTTAGAGCTGGGAGACCGAATGTTCATTCTAGTTAATGTATTTGTCTTGATTCGATTGTTAGCTGGGTTCGAAATTATCAAGATAATCCGTAATATATCACTACTGGTGCGAGATTTTATAAGGCGACTTCAAAATGGAGGAGGTTCTCTCTCAATTCGTCGGAATCTTTATTATTTCATGTAGATTCCCCGATTACTCGAAGACGCCTGGACCGATTTGGAACATTCTACTTTGTTTGAAAGGGTATCTTAGGTGGATCAGTCCATCAGGTCAGGATCTGATGATGGGATCCTCGAAGGAACTCTTCAAAATTTACAGGCACAGTTGAAGCGATTTGCGTATCGATTTGAAGACCGTTAAAACTTTTTAATAGTACATTAGGTACTACAGAGGCCGGGAAGTAAGGGGTTGCCGGCCGAGTACATATAGACGGCCGAGCGTAGCGAGGTCGGATAGTTATCGAGGCTGGCAACCCCTTTTCACGCCGAGGTATGTATAGTGCTTTTCTCAAACATGTAATGAAATAAATAAAAAAAACTCCAAGAAATCAAACTTTAATTTTCATGGCTGAATGCCGTGATCCTGTGTCACAAATTGTGGAATGGAAATTAAAAAAGACCATCTTGCAGGCCTAATTTTGTCTGAAATTTTGTATGAAATGCCATTACGGATCTCTCGTCTCGCTGCGCCCGAAACGTGACACTTCGAAGCCCATTATGAAGAACACAACGTCAATATTTCATTGCATGTTTGAGAAAAGTAAATTATTTTATTTATACGGAATATAGGGTGAAGAAACGACCAAAAGAATTAACTGAAACGCTCATTTGGAAGTCAAACATCATTTATAACGTTCAATGAAATACTGCAAATGTTTGAACGATAATTTGCGTTGGTGCTGCGACACTAGTGTTACGTCGAACGTTTCGAATAGCGAGGCGAAAAGCGAGCACGAATGTGTGAATGTTGGGTATAATCAAACCGATAATTATCGGAATAATTATAAGGAAATGTTGCCAACGTATTTTTGGGCCATACTGTATGCACTCTACGAGCAACGATTCGATCGTAGGTCAATAGGTTTGATAGTCGGACGAACCACCCGACTAACCACAGTTTATTTCGAAGTTTAAACATGTACGGTTGCCTTAGTAGTTAATGAGAAGTTTAATCCACGTCCAGTGCTAAGCCCCCAAGGAACTCTTTAATGCCAAGGATTTTAAACTTTTCCGGGATTTCAGAAAATTACGTTATACGGGGGACTAAGCTATTTTAAACCCTTTTAATACCTTCTAGTCTAGCACAAGTAGTTTAGCACGACGTGGCATCAACTCTCTCTCTCCCACACTACTTGTTTCTGTATTAAAATTTAGCTAAACGGAACACAATATCATCTAGGCGTTTAGCCGTCCGATTGTCTCAAGCATTTTCACTTTTCGAAACGATCACGAAAATTTAAACAAAATGAACATCTGACATTTAAACATGTTCGTGTTCTTATGAGATCATCTAATTTCAGGTGTTCTTTCGTACTCCGAGCCGGTCTTTTTGGTGAGTACACAAATATTTTTAATCGACACAAGCCCTCGACAAATCTACGAATGAATGGGAAGTGCAGCGGACCGACTTGACGCCCATGGACAAATTTACGTAAAAAAAAACAGAATTACGTGTCATCTTGAGAGCTGTATCGCCATTCAAAGTTTTGTAAATTTTACGTTTTTAAAGACCTATTTGTTTTTGCCACTTATAAAATAGGCACTAACTCAAATACTTGTACATAATAAATTATTTACTAACATAAATATAAACTCGGCATCTAAGGCGGTCGTCACATTGCGACGCATCTCCGGACGGAGGTGCGGAGCTGCATACAAATTTCGCCGGACGGAGGTGCGTTGCAGTGTGCCGTACCACACAGAATTTATATACAAACTGAGGTACTTGCGTACAACGAGAAACGCACCTCCGTCCGACATGCGTCGCAGTGTGACATCTACCTAAGTATTGTGTTATGTTGTATCAACTGGGTATGAAATGTGGTATTATTTATTAAGACGACCTCTTTAGCCTAGTTGGTAGTGACCCTGCCTACGAAGCAAGAGGTCCTGGGTTCGAATCCCGGTAAGGGCATTTATTTGTGTGATGAGCACGAATATTTGTTTCTGAGTCATGGATGTTTTCTATGTATTTAAGTATTTATTTATCTATATAATTATGTTTATCGTCGTCTAGTACCCATAGTACAAGCTTTGCTTAGTTTGGGACTAGGTCGATTTGTGTAAGATTGTCCCCAAATATTTATTTATTTATTTTTATTTATTTTAGATAAACAGTTTGGATTCGGTTGGGTTCGGTTAGCAAGAGCAAGCAAATTAAAAATAAGCAGAACAAACCATAAATAAGTGGTGACATATATCTGACATTTATGCTAAAAGTAGCACTGGAACATAAGTTTCATGAGCTCTGCCTACCTCTTCAGGGAATAAAAGCGTGAAACTATGTATGTATGTAGGTATATTTCTGATTTCCCTTCGATTCTAGTGGTAGCGCCGCAGATTTTTGCGGCTTGCCGCACGTGTAGTAAATGCCAGCCTTTACTCATTATGTAGGTACATATTTACTTAGTCAGTAAGCTTATGTGTGTGAACATGTTAGACTAAACGCGTCGGCAAACGCGGTAGTGTTTATATTTACTTTCGATTAAACCTATGCCAATATATTAACTATTCGCCTTGTGGGGTAAAACTGCTAAACTAAACGTTTACTTATGTTAACATGGTGCAAACCGATCTGACCTAAATGTATACGGGTCGTACATGAAATTCAGTCAGATATAATCGAAATATTATGTAAATCATATGTAAAAGTAGGAGTTCTCCCTTTTACCTTCCTGACCCCGTATCATGGGCGGCCTTATCACGCGATAAGTGACAAGATAGGAGCGTCGTCTCGTTCTATCGAACGGTGTCAGCCAGTGACGGATGCTCTATCTTATCACTTATCGTGTGATAAGGCCGACCATGATACAGGGTCTGGTCCTTTCCTGGTTTATAATTTTACAATTAATTTGTTTTAAGTACAGTCACACGTTTACACTATTCTACCTCATTAGATTGCAATTGTCGACTGTACAAGTCTCAGTGGGAGTTGTCAGCAACATAGGGGTTTAGGCTGGTGCCTAGCGGCTCCCACGAAACGCCAGCTTCGTTAGTTCGTCTTTCTCTATCGCGCTTACATATACGAGTGACAGAGTAGGAGATATGCGAACTTGATGATTTGTCGTGTGTCGTCTTGATCAGTTATCTAGGTTCACGTCATTTAAAAAAACCCTTCGACCTCCTCATCCTGGTCCTATCGCTATCCCAGTTGCATCCTAACGAAGCCCGGGGTCCGCTTACTGCCTAATAGCAACAAAACCACCATGCCAAGTATTGGCATAGACATTCGTTTTTGCGGAAGCGACTTCCGTCTGATCTTCCTGCTCAGAGGGGAAACCTAGACCTTGTTCAGAAACCTTCTTTGGCATTGAAAAACTAGAACACTGTTTGTGCAGAATGCGACGAAGTATTGTTCTAGAATTACTTAATTCTTACACTATGGCCCTATAGCAAATGTACACTTTCTATGGTCACAGAGAAAATTAAACAGAAGGTAGACTGCCCAGAACTGTCAAAAACATTATAATATTGCTGTAAATGTATTTATCTATTTCGTTCAAAAAAAGTGCGGTTGGGGTTCTTAAATAGTTTCGAGATCGTAATAAATTGTTTGACTGTAAATAAAATAAGACGCCAGCACCTATATGCATAAAGACGGCTTAAACTCGATTTGACCAAGCCAGAATAAGGATTTAGTCTCAGGTCAAATATCTAAATTATACAGACTTATCTTGGAATGAGCCTTATTGTTTGATGGAATTGACACTTGATTTGATAAGTTATTTAGAGGCTGGCACACTTGCACCAAGCCTATCCACTGACAACCTAAAAAAGGCTTATTACGGATATTTTAATTCTATCCTGATCCAAGGTGTAGACCTCTGGGTTTTGGCTGCTCATCGGGACAAAGCATTTAAAATGCAAAAACGCGCACTCGAATAGTAGACAGGAAACCCCTAGGTCACCCAGCCAGGGATCTATTTAAAAAGCACGGAATATTGACACCCCTCGGTTTATATATTGACTGCGTGCCAATATGTTAGGTCAAATCTCGCGCAGTACAAGACGAACTCTAGCCGTGAAGTAATAACCGCAGACGGCCTCTGCTGCTTGCTCCTACACAGCGACTAGCCAAGTGCCGAAAGTCGCTCAGTATCATTGGCCCCAAAATTTATAATAAGGTTCCGAGCCACATAATATCATCTGAAAGTGACATGATATTTACAAAAAAACTCAAATCAACTCTTATAGATGCAGCATGTTATAGTGTGGATGAGTTCTTACAAGTGGGTGGATAGTTGACTGATGTACGATCATCTTAAATGTTATTATTAATTGTTCCTAGGTATTGCTCCTACATATTTTATGTATTGTTCTGTCCAAATTTACAAATGTATACGTTAGTATTAGACATTTTATTAATAAGACATTCTGTATATTGTGAATTCCATTATGATTATGACCTGTAAATAGATATTTACCAATAAAGAAACTGAACTGAACTGAACTGTGGTATGCCCAGGCCGCCTTGTCGAACGGACGATCGAAGCAAGCGAATTTCTATGCTTCAGCTTGGGCCGAAAATCGTTTGTCCGGTTTCTGTCCCCCTGTCACGCTGTCCCGGTATTCTCCTCTACTGGTCACATTTCTCAACCGATTCTCGTAAAATTTTGTGAGAAGTTGATTATATAGAATGTATTCGTCAGTCACTTTTTCGAAAAAAAAAAAAAAAAAATAGTCTCGCGAGGTCTACTGCTCACAGAGCCATTTGATAAGTTCTTAAAGTTATTTTGAGGCTGAGTTATGCCCAGGCCGGCTTGTGGTATTTGCGATAGTATTTCCTAATCGTATTTTTATATTCGTCGACTTGTTTTGGACTTGTCACTGTGTTAGAGTACGATGCACTGATAATTACATGGCATTCGGATTCAATTTGTTGTCTCTGAATGTATTCCCTGAAGTTTGTTAGTGGATCTTCTGCGTTGTTCTTTTCTGTGGTAGAGTGTGGCAAGGGAATTGCGTTTGCAATTTACTCTTCACCGACTCACGTATGCACGGATTTACCGTTTTATTTCTGTGCAGCAAGTCTAACTGTGAGTTCTTTTGCTTTGTGGCTCTTTGTTTAGTTCGGTTTAAGTTGGAGTTGAAAATAAAGTACCCTAAAAATTGACCGTTAGAAAGCTTTATAGTATTTTTTTATTTATTACTTATAGGTACGCATTTGACCACTATCTCACCTGATGGTAAGTGATGATGATGTTGAGGGTGTTACATGCATACCTAGTTAGTGCACAGTATTCACTCTCGTCTTGAAAGGATCCAAGTTTATTAGTTTTTCGTATACGTTTATTACACACACATCACAGCTACATTTTAACACAGATGTTATACTGATAGATGTATTGTGTACTGAGATATAAAGCCGCTGTTAAGTTTCTGGTTGTTGTCTATAACTTTGTTACCAAAATTAACCTCCCACAAATAACCAGTCGGTGGTGGTAGCCGGATCTTCGCCGGAGATTCTTAGCACCCCTGACCCTAGTACCCTGGCCGATACCTTAACCAGGGTTCGGGGTCGCTGGATCCTCGGGGCCGTGGCTTGGTTGTGCTTATCATTTCAGGGGTACGAGCTCGTACATGCCCTAGCTGGACTGATGACCTGGTAAAGGTCGCGGGAGTCCGCTGGATGCGGGTGGCGCAGGAGCGGTCACTGTGTGATGGCCTATGTCCAGCAGTGGACGTCTTTCGGCTGATATGACGATGATGATGATGACGATGATGATAATTATGATGATGATGATGATGATGACGATGATAATGATGATGATGATCACGATGATGATGATGATGCCTATGATGACGATGATGAAATAACCAGTTAACATGTCCTATCGATACGACAGCCACGGCATGACAAGGTCGTATCATGAAAAATGCCCCAGACCCACGACCCGCGCTCTTTCGGCTTTTCAAACATTGTTGTCAGATACTCAGATATTTTTGCGTGCCTTGTCCTGTCAAATATTCATGCTGGTTGTACCCTTGAAAAGCCCATCTAAAACTCTAAATGCGACGGGGATAAATGATGCCAAGTATTTCCATTAATTGCGGTTTTCCCGGAGTTGTAAATAAACCGCATACGAATCATGAGTTTATCATGATGGTACATAATTCCGTTGATGGTTAACGAATTCCTAACAAGTGAACCTAAGAACGGTTACACACTGCGAATTTTGTGATGAACCTACTGTATCGACGTGGGTGACCTATGGTGGCTATGGTTAGTGTCGCGAGTCTAGTAAAAAATGGACGAGATCTCGCGAGATCGAGATTGCATTCCATAGTCGGTGATGAACTTTTTGTTTTTCCCATGTCAGCAGCACTCCATACATCATTCATACAAATTCCATCAGGCCTCTATCAGGGGTATTGTTCTTAAGTTTTTACGAAAATACGCATTTTTGGTAGTCTTGTATTATGTACTTACTACTGCACTTGCACGGAGACAAAGCGAGTTCATCAGACTGCCGTTTGGACTGAATAATGTTTCGGTTGCCGAGCGTGGGAAGTGCATAGACCTAACAATCTCTATCTAACAGGGAAAGCAATTTAAACTTTATTCACAAGTAATTAAAGCTGAGATTGCAATCTACTTTCAAAGCGGCCCTATTGTCACTATAACCGCAATATGTTTTTTTCTAAAAGGACGTTAGTACTAGACTCTTTGTCCTAACATTCGTCTTTCTTCAGGAAAGAAAGCGTCAGCTGACATGATTACGTTATGATAAAAGTTTGTATAAAACTGCATCGGGTTATTTAGGCGCCAACGTTATCTGTTGATTTAAGATTATTAACCTATTAAAAAAAAGTAAACGTCACTCTCATTGTTGTCTATGGCGCGCTTCTTCTTTGGAAAAAAATGTTCGGGTTTCAGTTATCATTTAGATGATCAATAAGAATAATATTTGCTTTTGATAAAATACAACTCCTGATTGCGTCTAATGTGACTAATGTCTTAAGGCTTGACTTTCACAGTTAGTTGTATTCAGCAGTAGATAGTGCCAGAAAACATGGCACTGTAGACCTTCAAATTCGACAGTCAAAGTAACCAAGCCATTCAAACAAATTCGAGAATGATCTCACAAAAGACTGTACTTTTTTCTAGTTTAAAAACTTCCTATAACGAAGACCGCTCCCACATCAACCACTTTAAATAGCCGTGATACAGCATCTGTGCTGATGGCGGACTGTAAACTGTAATCCACGAGTTCACAAAAACGCGTGAATTGGGTAGTATCAGCTGTATTCACAACGCTTACTATATCAACGCCTCAGGCGAAACAGTATACGTTTGACATTTGACTTTATATTTCGCGTTGTTGTTATGGATGCCGAGTAAAGTTATACTAGGTAGTACTACTGAGTGCTGAAGTGATTCGGGTAGTAAATAGCATAAAGTTGGGCAATCACCATCGCCATGTACCTCAGCTACAACTTGATACACCCAAATGGATGGACTTTGACCTTGACGTTCCAACGTTGAATTTTGACATTGACAACCGTTCCTTCGCATGGCGCGTTGGCGCGTTGCACCCCGTTTTGTTATCCAACGGGCCGCGCCAAATATCTTTAAACCCTAATACAGCTTTGACATTCATGGACTGATTTTGGTGGATGTCACACTGCGACGCATCTCCGGACGGAGGTGCGTTTCTCGTTGTATGCAAGTACCTGAGTTTGTATATAAATTCCGTGTGGTACGACACACTGCAACGCACCTCCGTCTGGCGAAATTTGTATGCAGCTCCGCACCTCCGTCCGTTGATGCGGCGCAGTGTGACGACCGCCTTTGGCGCGACGCTGCTCGATTCGGCTTATTGTAGCGTAAGTGAGTGGCCTGATTAACTGAAGTGATCCTATTGTTGGGATCGAGGGCAGATGTACGGTGTGATTAGCTTTGCATCGTTTTAACCCCGTTGTGTAGTGAACTGAAACGCTTTAACAGTTTTACTCTGTCAATACCGTAATATAAAAGTAGGAAGATATGTTAGGGCTCATTTACAGACACGCGTGGCTACGCACGGCGCGTTGAGGAAAGTGAATCGTCCGAAATTACAAGCTTTTATTTAAGTGGAAATGCTTGTATGTGTGTAACTATGTTTGACCGGGTGGAATCTTGTACTTAACTCAATTTTGAAGCAGATATCTTCAACCGATTGAGCTGAAAATTGGCTTTAAGTATAGTTTTGATGACAATTCAATATGATGGTACCTTCGAGCTGATCTAATGATGGAGCTGTCTCATGGTGGCCATGGGAATTCAGGACTTAACAGGCGTAACCCCGTTGAGTTTGGGCTCGTTAGAATCGTCTCAACGAGTAGTTCATGACGGTAAACAGAAAAGTACAGTTGACAATAAAAGCTTGTACAAAAAAAAAAGACCGGGTTGCACTCCGGGAGTGCCGGCAGAAGTGAAAACTTAATAACATTGTAACAGTTTTGCGATCAGGTCACGTGACATCTTACGGTGTCACCCTAAAAATGAATTTGACGCAAATTTATAAACAATTATCAATTATTTAGGCGGACGGTTTTTCCACATCCTTAAAGTGCTCAGCGCCGCTAAAGAAGTTTTCAATTCAAAAATGTTTTTTTTTGACAGCAATTTATTTCAATATAACGGTGTTTAACGTTCATGATTATGTGTGCAATAGTCATCTTTATAGAATCGGACGAATTAAGCCTGACGTTGCTGAAACCCAAACAAAAAAAAATCATTTTCGATATTTACACATATATACCTACAGGGCGTCCCACGGCGATGCCACATGGAGGGAAAGTACCTTAAATATCACAGATAGCATATTTTGCTGAAAGAAGACTTCATTTTATTTTTAAAACTTAGTAAAGTTGCATTCATACTTTTTTAATTTTTTTATAAAAAAAATGTATGGAAAAAAAAATTCGCGTCATTGGAGGAAAAGTACCTTAATTATTGTAAATGAACATCTTACTGAAAGAAGGCATTATTTAGATTTAAAAAAACATAATTTCATGGTTAAACCGGGAATCGAACCCGCTACACGAGAAAAAAAATACCTTAAGTAGCTTTGTCATACCGATCGAAAGGCGTCAATGTGAGAATATTTTTTTTTGCCAAATAACATAGTGTTGGAAACAAAAGGAAGGCCATTAATTTTGTCATTTGAAGCGAAATTTTTTTTCCATACATTTTTTTTCTAAAAAAATTAAAAAAGTATGAATGCAACTTTACTAAGTTTTAAAAATAAAATGAAGTCTTCTTTCAGCAAAATATGCTATCTGTGATATTTAAGGTACTTTCCCTCCATGTGGCATCGCCGTGGGACGCCCTGTATAATCTGAAATTATTATTTGATAATGACTTATTTTGTTTTGTGATACATATACAATTCTGCCGCCTACACTGCAAGGTAAGTAGTATTATTCTTTCCACGAATGAAGGCTAGTAATTTTATTACAGTAATCGAATTCGGAAAATTATAAGCACATACTTTTGTAATACACCTCATAAAATTCTCGATTTAACAACATTTACAGCAACCCATGTATTACCATCGTCTGCGGTTAACACATTAAACCTTATGGCTTTGGAATACGGTCTACCAGTAGACACTCCTTCCAGTCTTAGTTTTTACGTAAGCTACATCGTAAAATCAGCTATAGATCCAGTAATGTCAAATAATTATAGACTTAGCCGGCAATCTTGTGTTCGAGTCGCTACTAAACACAGGTTATGCATACTTGAGTGTACTAGATTATTCTTCATGTACTAGATTGTGACAAGAAAGGTCTTTAATCATTAATATTGTCTATGAAAAGAATGATTTAGTCTTCATTTACGCATATTGCTCATATGTATATTGCTGATTCGGCCTTGCCCTATCTTATTGTAGGTTAATTGTGCAGCTTTGAAACGGACGCCCGTCTGCGCCCCTTAAAAACCAATTTTAACCCCAGACGCAATAAGAAGGTTGTTATAAGTTTTAAACTTAAACGTGTATGTCTGTGGCATAGCACCCAAACGGATAAACTGATTAAGTGCGGTTTTTATTAATCGAAAATCTGTCGGTCGAGATGGTGCACACACTGTCAGTGCCATTCTTCAAATCTTGACTTATACTAATACGATTGTCTAAATAGTCGAATCAACAGTTTAATAGTCGATACTGTCGTTGGATTTCAAAATGACATCGCAAAGCTTGTTGTATAGGTCGATACAAATCGAATGGAGCTCATAACACAGGTCATCTGTGGCACTACGTTTTAATCCACAAGGCATTCAGACTTTATGCCTAGAATCCTACCATGAATGGTATAGAGAAGGCACTCTGCGACTTGCGTATTGAATTTTAATTTATTTGTTATGTTTTGCGCGTTCCTTCTGTAACTACTAGCCCCGATGCAGAAGAGTTCGTCCAGAACTACACAACTATCACATTTATTTTGATATTTACTACATGCTTAGATCAATCTAGTAATTAATAGGAACATTCATAGTAATTAGAGATGTGGAGTGACGAAAATTGAGAAGGGCATGCTAAGATGGTATGGGCATGTAGAGAGGATGGACGAAAGAAGATTAACAAAGATAGTGTAGGAGGGAAAAGTTTATAGTACAGTTGGAAGGGGAAGACCTCGTCGAACTTTTTCCGACTTATAATTCTATTGTAGATAAAAGGGCTCTTAAAACTATTGTCCAAGTCAAATTGTGGTGTCCAACTGCACTCCTCGACTCATGGGCTCGAAGCAGAACTGTCAGCGTATAGCTATGCCGTGTCGCTTTTTCTAGTAATGGCCCTTTTTACGACTGTTGACCTCGTAACTGAAATAGTTAGTTCTTCTGCTCATAAAAGTATGGAATATGTTCGTGCAAAATGTAACTATTATAAGATTATAATACACTAGTATTAAACGGTATTGAATTTTTATCAAAAACATTATAATCCTTACAAATGAGAGTACCTAAAAAACTGATCTGATTAGATGAAAACTTATGCATCGGGGCTAGTATTAAATACTTCTCTGGCGCAACGACTGTGTGTATTGGCCTCCAATACAAGTGCACACCAGTTAATGTATCCAGTAGATATGCCACCCACTTCATGACAAGGTTATATCACCGTTGAAATCTCAAAGTATCATCGATGCACGCGACCCATCAGACATCGACCTAGGAATAACTGGACAAATACCAGACCACTTCCAATGCAATTTGTTTAACCGAATTGCCCCCAAGGTATCATGTTTAGTATTAAACTAGAGCGTTCCGATCGAACGCAGGCGAGGAACGTTCTGAAATAAAATCTGCCTTCGACACGTTCAATTCAAATTCTCGTGTGTCGCCTCGCCTTATTCGGATTTCAGGATGTGGCTGGGTTTTCTAAGGCGTTCCCGAGTTACAGTCGTTAGATTTATTTTATTTTGTAAGCAACATGCTGCCTTTATGTGTGTTATAACTCCGCTCAATGGCTTATATTAAACCCTCGAATTCGCACGCATTGACATTGGCAACTATGTTTTAGCATAGTCGGAATTGCTGACAATTACATGTGTAGTTACAAGATTATCTCATTTGTATAGCGTTCTGCTAGGTCCCGAGATACAGGCTCAGCCTAGTTCGGGGTCTGCCGGATATTTTTCTGTATTTATATAAGACCTGATTTTTTAAATAAATTTATTCTTATTCTTATGTCACTGACTCTAACGTTTTCGATGTAACTTTTTAAAGCTTGCACTAAAATTATTTTTCTGTATAAACTTATCGTATCGTACAAGTCTTTTTGATCAGGGAAGGATCATTTCATCAACGATTTCAGATATTCCTGGTAATTCTACTTCTCTACAGGCTGACCCTATAATATCGTAATAGACTAAAGGAGAGTTATGTGAAAAGGTTGGCTAGTTCACATTCCTGCCTAAAAGCGGTCAAAACTTATCGGTCAGGCCTGGGGGGCTTAATGCGGAGTTTGGTGGATGAAATAAGGCTTATAACTAACTTATAAGGGTTTATAGGCTGTGATGTTTTGAACGTTTTGGAGCTCTGTCTGTAATTGTTAAAACAATAAGTTAATTACTAGAAAATTTATTCTGTTAGAAAGTATGATAAAGCTGATGGTCGTGGTAAGTCCTTTAATGCGGTTGATAACATCCATCACGTATCATTGTTCTAAGCAGGAAAGTGACGCACGTTTTATCCAAAGCGATAGCTACTTAATTGCGACCATAATTTTCTCGTATTTGTCATTTTCAATATCTGAACTTTATTTTATCTTAGAGTCGGTTGATGTCCAAATATCGCGCGGACGTTTATCTTCGTGAGAGTACAGGCACAAGTTTACGAATATGTTTATGTTTATAAAAATCGTATGATTTCTAAACGCAATATTGCGTAGGCGAAAACGCGATGGACATGGAGGTGCGGGAACTGTTGTCCTGTTCCAGGGAGCATCGATTGGGGTTCTCGCCGCCCTCCGTTCCAAAATCACCTTTTTGGGTTAGTATTTAGGGCATATGCGGTCTCATCAAGGCGGGAGTTAGGCCGTAAGGCGTTCGAAATGTTTGCGGGCTAGGGTGACTTTTATTTAAAAAGGCTTATGTGTGTTCGCTCGTCTAATGGAGTTACGGCGTTTTGTAATGTAGGGTTTTACACGCGGCCGGCCGGCATCGCACCGCAGTGCCACGCCGGCCGCCGGCGCCACCGCTTGTCTCGTGTGCACACCGAACGTTTCCTAACGTCAATAATCGACGCGTTGCGGTAGGCACGCGAACATTCGCGCGAATGTGTACGTCTCTGTTTTTTACCAGTGTAATTAGTATATGCAAATTTTAAAACCTCGTTTTTATATAGTGTGAAGTGTTTGAGTGGGATTGTGATGAGAATTTTTAAATTTCGCTTGCGATACGTTTAGGTGGGTTTGTGATTGTGTTTAATAATAATGGCATATATTTTTGCAACATTGTGCGACATCATGATACTGGTATACTTTATGGCGGTGACGTTCTTCGG
The DNA here is from genome assembly GCA_947578815.1 of Epinotia ramella. Classification (NCBI taxonomy): domain Eukaryota; kingdom Metazoa; phylum Arthropoda; class Insecta; order Lepidoptera; family Tortricidae; genus Epinotia; species Epinotia ramella. Next base: position 11,354,409 of record OX388220.1, on the reverse strand, counting down.
TTTTTAATGTATTCTCGGGGACAATTGATGTTTTTGCCGACTTTTCCCGTATTTTAACATCATTCGTAATGGCATTTACATTGTATAGGTATAGCTACAAATGTTATGATAATTTGGACAATTGTTTCCGCAACGGACTTATTTTGGAACACAATTCCTGTCCTGTTTAATGTCATGACATACATTTATGACTAATAAATATCTGCAGAGTTGACCAAAATAATTAAGCTCTCTATGCTTACACTGCACCATACACTGCAAAAATATTAATACTAGAGATAGGAAAATCTTTGTAAATGAACCCCAACATATAAATGACGTCTTCAAATGACAAATATTTTTAGTGACGACAAATATAATAGAAGTAAATGAAATACGTACATTTTCAAACAATGTGCAGGTACTTTAGTATTAGAGTTATCACAAAAAATGTGTTGGCAAACTAACCTACGGCCCTGGTAGTAAGAACTTAGAACGGGCCAACAACAAGGATCTCTTAAAAGATCTCTCGCCTTTAATACAGCGCGCCCTCCTGAAGCTTCTGATGCTCTAAGGCGGGTTGCACCAACTCACGATTACAGACCGATCAACGTTAAATATGGCGGCGGCAGCTGTCATCCCTTAGAAACTTGTCAAACTTTCCATACATTCCGATTGTAACGATTACGGACTGTTTGGTGCAACCCATCCTTAGGCTCGGTTGTTTTAACCCGTCAGTAGTGGTATGTGTGGGAAGTTTTGGCAGCTGCCGGCGCCATAGTTAACGTTTACTGTTCAGTAAAGTGTGGTCGATGCAACCTGCCCTTACTGACCACCAGCACTGGTGGCAGGAGTTTATTCGTGCCTCTCGCACTTACACTTAGTTAAGACGCTATCAACATCAAAATGCCCTTGAGGATTTTGGATAGCGCGCACACTGTCTATTTGTATCGGAGTAAACGAGAGCGAGTGTTACTGGGCGGCTCGGTTTTTGAAGATACATAAATATTGAAATAAAAAAAAGAGTGGATTATTTGTGAAATATGACTCGCTAGCGGTTTAGCTATGAATATGTTGACTTCATGTTTTTAATTGCAGACCTATACGTCAACAAGATAAAGACAGAACCGTTTAATGTGATTTTAAGACCAATCTTTGCATTTATATTCTATCGAGCCGATTTCGTCAAATTATGTATCGAGCCCGTCTACGGTCTTTGAAATATGGTGAATATTAACATATATTATATTTTATTTCATGTGCTAGAACAAATAGTTTTTCTTAAAAAATTGCTTAAATAACATCAATTTCACCAAATTAGGTCTTGTCAGCCTCTTAACGATGCATGCTTTATGTCCGAAATAAATGCGAGGTTGTAGGTCTAGAACACTGCGTGATTTACCGGCGATATAACCTTGTCATAACATGGCTTTCATATAAATAACAAAATATTTGCATGTCCAGCCGAGTGTGTGTGACAGACACGCCATGACGAGTTTATACTATACAGTATACTAATATCATAACTGCGAAAGTGCGTCTGTCTGTTACCTCTTCACGCTTAAACAGCTGAACCGATTAAGATGAAATTAGGTATGGAGATTGTTTGAATCCCGGGGAAGGACATAGGATAGCGTCCCGGAAATCATCCCTTAAGGAGGTGAAATGGGGGGTGAATGAATGATTGAATCTCCCAAAATTTTCTAGATCTATCTATCGTAAACTGACCTAGTCGGACACAAAAGGAATATAACGTAGGTATACAAAGATGAACGTAGGTATACGCTGAAACATCAAACATCAATGGCGGCGTAATTGAATCCAAATTGTGTTCAGAAGCCGGGTCTTTCGCTAATTAATTGGTTATTAACGAAGGACTAACCGAATTGTCGGCCTTATTCATGCATTATACAATACGTGTAATTGGCTTTTGTGACAACTATATCGACTAAACCAAATCAATAAAGTAGCTAGCCTTAGCCGCCCAAAGGCTGATCGAGAGGCATCCACCTCTTCAATGGCCAATATGCCAAATTAAATTGGAACAGAGGTTTGTATCGATTTTAAAACAAAACAAACTACTCTATTTTTAACCCCCCACACAAGAAGAGTGGTGTTATAAGTTTATCATGTCTTATGTCTGTCCGTGGTATCGAAGCTCTTATACGGATGGACGGATTTTAATGCGGTTTTTTTTCGAAAGCTGACGTGATGCTTCTTAGTTGCGTTTCAACAAAATCGGTTCAGCCGGTTTTGAGATATTGAACTTTGAATATGTCGGAGGCTTTCAACTTTTCTAAGTTGTTAATTATCTATAGTGCGTGACACATCACTTTATCTTTATTACGACATGTACCTAATTGAAATTTAGTTTTGCATTTTTTAAGTTTTAAATTAGATTTTGATTCTCATCTAGTATTATTATACTAAGTATATGTTTGATTCAAATTTCATCGCCAATTGTTCTTGTATGATGGGCTGCTAGAGGATAAATCGTATTCCCAGACAAAATTTCACTTATACAAAATGTATTCGAATACGGTTCATCGTTTTAAGCGTAACAGACGAACAGATGGAGTTGTTTTTCACTTATAAATATTTGTGTGAATTAGTCCCATTGCCCCCATTGGTACTCGTATAACATGATATAATTTATGACTACATATATCTATAACAATGCTTCTCACATGATTTACTCCGTATCAATTGCTTCAATTTATTCTGTACTGTGACCTGCGATCGTCATTTGTCATAGGCATGACGAAGGCCGGGTTGCATTCGTAATAATATAAATACTTCGCGCAATGCGGACTTTAGTAATATATTACGATAGTGCCTGTTACCATTTGACGCTTATTAAATTTTGTATGGTGATGGTTTAAGTTCCCGAAAAAAATATTGTTTACTTTTTGTTTCATATTCGTTTTTTAAGTATATGTATGTAAATACTTTATTGGACACGGGTAAAAATACAGACATAACCCCCCTCTCCTTCGGCAGTCGGGTAAAAATAGGTTAAATCTGTACAAAGGCGAACATATCCCTGTAAGTGTCTAAGTGGTTATAATGGGAAACGGAGTCGCGGGTACAGCTAGTTATTTAATGAGATAGACCCGTCTGTTTAACAGGACGATTCGCTTTACGACTGTACCATTATTATAGGGTTACACAAATGTAGTATAATCAGTATATAGACTAACGTCTTGACCACACGTAATTAATGCGACTAGAAAGCCACGCAATTGAGTTTTCACTTCTCATGCTCGAAAAGTGTGTCATATTAGGCTTAGATAGCGGGGCTAAAGTAGTACATATAACCCCTAGAAAAAATATGTAAACATATTTATGATTTTAAAACATTTTAATTTGACCAATCAAAACACTTCAACGTATTAAATTCACTAATCACAGCTGTTTAAAAAACCATTTGTATTTGCTACCAACTAATCAGAATACAGCTATATATTAGAATCAACCAATCAGGAAACAGAATAAATTTCAAATATTAGGCGTTTTTTATTCCCGAATTCACAATCATTAGAAAAAATAAACGCCTTTAGCCATCTATAGCCTCGCCCAAACGTTCAAGCGGACCTGCAAACATGACATAAGCTATTAGATTGATCGGGATAGACTGCTGTCTATCTCGCTTTATCTTATGCAGCGTATGCTGTCCGCCGCGCTCGGCTGTTTGGTTTGGATCGTGGCCGGCTATATACGGTAAGTAGCGTTTATTCGTGGTGTCAATATTTTGTATCTGTGTCTAACAGTTTATTAAAAAAATCATGCCGCCAAATTGAACAATCTTTTCGCTGTGGAATTTATTATTGATTGTGGATGGATAATCTTTGTTTTCACTATTTTCTCGTAGTCTAAGTGAAAAGTAGAGTGTATAACTCTGGTTTAAAAGCCATATTACCACTCAAACAATTTTCCCTCACTTCGCTCGGGAAAATAACCATCTCGTGGTGATATGGCTTATTTTAGCCCCTTTGCATACAATCTACTATTCTCATCGGTCTATGTTTCGCGTGAAAACGTCTACAGGTTCAGTTTTGTAACTTTCAAACTTCTTGATGAAACGAAAAGTGGGTTTAGGATTTTAATTCTTCGCGTCCACAATTCTCATTAGCCTTGTTTCTTCTAATACTTCTAATAGCCACAGTTACGTTCAACTACAGTGATGTTGTATAGTCGTCATCAAATGTCTGTACCTTCCAGGGTGTTCTAAAATACCTGAACTTTTAACGCTTTTACAATAGAGTTGTGTATAGATATTTGTGAGCTACGTGTTCGCTACGATATATCTGATGGCTGTACTTAAACGGTACTCATAATAGCTTGTTTATATTTAACGGCGGCTACTGCGAGTCATTACTCTAACGCGGCACCCATTGTGTCCGCTACATTGTTAATGTGGCGCTGATTCACACAATTGAGGAAGATTTTATCGGCACTGAGAATAACCTATATCTATCTGGTTATAAACGTACCTAACTGCAAAATTTACTGCAATAATCGCGCTTGATAAAGGCCAAAACCAAGCAAATAAAAACGTTTTTCGAATTTTACTATCTCTATCGCTCTTGTATTCCATTGTTGAGCGAAAGATATGAATATGAGAACTGAATGAACTTGGATTTTCATATGTTCGTGGTGGCCATCTCTATCTTTCTTAATAATTTTGTCGTTCCAGTCAAAATACTGTTGTAATGTATAACTGTTACTGTTTGGGTCGAGTTTTATTGTGAGCCGTGGGGTGACCAGAGGGCTGAACGGCTGATTGAAAACACTTTTATTGCGTCTGGCAATTAAAAATAAATGAACTGTATCGGCATCTTAAAATTTGTATACAACCATTTTATTGAGAGTACCGTTCGCTTTTATAATTCATCATCATCATCATTATATCAGCCGAAAGACGTCCACTGCTGGACATAGCCCTCCCCCAAAGAGTGCCAAAGCGACCGGTCCTGCGCCACCCGCATCCAGCGGACTCCCGCAACCTGGTCATCGGCCCACCTTGTCGGGGGCCTACCCACGCCGCGCCTTTCGGTACGTGGTCGCCACTCGAGAACCTTTCCGCCCCAACGGCCATCGGTTCTACGTGCTATGTGTTTTATAATTAGTTGGATGTATTTGTATGATGTTGGTGACCTCTTCAAACCTGGCAACTTCATAGCAATTCGGACTGATAGTAAGGCAACCCTTATTTCTCCTATTCCTGGTGTCATATTCTCTCAGCTAATTAATGTAATCGTGAATGCGGCATCGTACCTCCCTAACGGATAACCTGAATTGAGAGCAGTTTTTAGTCGAAGGTGTTGTCTGTCAAGATGGTTCTTAGCTATGTTTGTTGTGTTTTTAACCCCCGACGCAAAAGAGGGTGTATATCTGTGGCTCCTAAACGAATGAACCAATTTTAATGCGGTTTTTTGTCTGAAAGTTGACGTGATCGCAGTGAGCCGGTTTTGAGATATTGAAGTATGAAATGAAAATATCGGGAACTTTTCAAATTTTCTTAGTTGTTGTTTATTATTTATATTGATCGTACTTAGGTGCGACACAAATACGATCATGCTTGCTAAACAGGCCTATGGCCAGTTTGAGATGTATGACGTTTTTTGGGTATCCTTTCCCTATCAAATTATTCTTCATTCTTATTTCACCCTCCTTCAGGTAGGTCTGTCACAGTTTGCGCCTCAGGATTAAAGTTAGAAGTTAGCTTGTATTTAATTTACGTTTTAACTTAAACTTTATGTTTTAATTTAAAAGGTCAGTTTAAACGTCGGAATGTTATTTTTTTTTTTTCTTAGAAGCTGTTATTCAGCTTTATTATTATTTCAAGGATGTGGTTCTATAGTATTGCAATTATTACAATTAAAATAAGTTTTCCTCAAACAGCTGCATTGTTTTGCAAACTAATAATAATGAAGTAACACTTCCTATATAAGCCTACGTACTAAGTTACAACCTTGATGATTTGAGATTAGAAGGGGTACTTATAGGAGTTATTATGAAAAACATATGTCGGTCTCTAAAAAAGAAAGTAGAATTTAGACATCTTATTTATTTACCTGGTTACACAAGATAGAAGAAAAATAATTGACTATAAAAACAAAGTTTTAATCGACTTTAATTCAGTACTCTGCCAAGCCACATGAACATTTCCTCTTCACTTTGAACATGAACATTGTTTTTACAGAAAAAATTAAATCGCTGTATGTGGGCCGATAATTTTTGAGGAGTTCCCTCAATTCCACCTGGATCCCATTATACAACTGGATTTTTGAAAATAATGGGACCAATCTGGAAGCATATACTTACAAACAAAAAATAAATAAATGACGCAGTTCTGAGGTAACAAAAGAATAGACAAAAGAAAAGAATAATGTAAAAAACCGGCCAAGAGCGTGTCGGGCCACGCTCAGTGTAGGGTTCCGTAGTTTTTGTAATTTTTTTCAAAAACTATTCAACCTATCAAGTTCATAATATTTTTCCTAGAAAGTTTTTATAAAGTTCTACTTTTGAGATTTTTTTCATATTTTTAAAACTTAAGTACTTATGGTTCAAAAGTTAGAGGGGGGGGGGACACATTTTTTTACTTCTGGAGCGATTATCTCCGAAAATATTAACATTATCAAAAAATGATTTTAGCAAATATATCACACGTTAGGGTTGAAATGAAAAAAAAAACACTCCCCAGGTCACGTATAGGGGAGGTACCCTAATAAAATAAAATAAAACACTTTTTATTTTACCACTTTGTCGGCGTGATTGATATGCATATTAGTACCAAATTTCAGCTTTCTAGTGCTAACGGTTACTGAGATTATCCGCGGACGGACGGACAGACAAAGCGAAACTATAAAGGTTCCTAGTCGGCTACGGAACCCTAAAAAAGAAATACAACCGAGTTGAGAACCTCCTCCTTTTTTTGAAATCAGTTTAAATGAAGATAACTATAACTTCGTAATCCTGTTTATCGAATGTGAAACCATGGTCGCTTGTTTGCCAAAAAAGTCATGTTATTGTTGCCAAACAGGTCATAACAACCCTGACACAAATATGATATTAACGAGCTTTATTCCAAAACAAAAATGGCAACGACCCTCTGTCCTAATAGAAACAAACAAGCCCGCCCGAGTTCTATTATTAGACTGAATTTAAATAATGCCGGCTGTTTATGTGAGCCATTAGTTCTGCTTTCATGCAGCATGGGTACCCTCAATTACAGTCTGGGCCAATGTCCGATGACTAGACTATACTTGTAGGTATACTTTACTTGTCTGTCTATTAAGTATGGTACACACAGGTGAACGTTACTTTAGTGTAGTGGTGTAAAGTTAGTTATTTATTCTTCAATTTAGGCATACTACATGCATCTATGAATATCGATATTACCCCGTACACAAATTTACGAAACTACATACCTCTGTATAATATTAGTGTAAATTAAGTACACAGTGAAACATATTTGCTCCGTCGCTTTAGTGTACTCTATTCATTTGGAGTGTAAACCTACAAACTGCTGCTGTTAGTAATAAACTACAATGTTTATGCTACTAACTAATATGTTTTGCTTCATGAATAACTTCAGCGTCACCCAATCGGCAAACGTCTCAGTGCGTTGTCTAGCAGACTGTATGTGTAAGATGCGCGTGCGATGACTGTACTATTTAGTTATTTAGTTAGTTACTTGGCCCTCATATCACAAAATTAAAAAATTTCATCTGATACTGTGTATTCTGTACTTTTCGGGGTTGTCAAGTAATACGTCCCAACTGGACTCGCCTTAGTTACTTGTCGAATAAGAAATATACAGAGAATGGTTAGCTTCGGATGGACAATTTACTGTACATACATTGCAAGTTATACCAATAAGCATAGACGCTGGGTCTCTTGTCAACCTAGAATTGGGTCGCGAATTGTCATTGTCACATGAAATTAAGCCTGTTTAGTATATTTAGCTACTCTCCTCGTGTACACCGGGCCTTATCGGCTATTATGCACCGATGACTCACGCGCGTGGCTGTAAATTAGGAACCATTACTTGACTAGCCGTTACTTTATTTTGGGGCTATGATTGATATTCTGTTGACAGTTGCGAATTAATTAACGTGTATATTTCTTGATTAAAGCTATGTGTAGCTAGGTAAATAAATAATCACTTGTGTAATAACAAATAACCCGTCTCTCGACGCCTCGACATTAAAAACGAATTTCCCAATGATTAGCTCCGAAAACTACTTTTGCCCGCACCTCCTCGCAAAAATACCAACGTTTTGAAACAAAATGCAATATCCTACCTCATCCAATTAGATCCTCTTAAGTCGTAATGAAAAATAGTTCGCTCCTGCTTCGGAACGCTTGCAGACATGTTTGTTTACACTGTGAGAGCTTGTTGAACTCTTACTAGAGTACAACTTACAATCCTTGAGGGAATTAGCTTGAGAAGTGACATTTTGGCTCTTAGGGTGAGAAGGCGGTTTGTATTCATATATTTGACACCTTCACATCTAGCTGCCAAGCATGCGGAGCGGCACACATCTCTGATCGAAGTAACCCGTACAGTGAAACCCGAGTCAAAAGCACGCAATTAATAATATACTGTTCTACTCTAGAGCTAAATAGTTTTAAAGATCGTCAATTTTAATTAGCCATTAAAAGAAGGTTTTTAACCACTCAGTTCAATGGTCGGATAACTTGAAATTTTGTAATATCATTTAATTCGATGACAATCCAATAAAATAAACTAACATTAGCTAAACGTTGAGTATTCAAAACGATATTCCACTTAACGGACCAATACCTATGCATTTTTTTTAAATAGTTCAAACGGACCTATTCCTCTCTGTAAAAACAGAAAAATACACGTACATTACAACCATTATTTTGCACCGCGCTGTTAAAAGTAGAACCTTCTAGACATCCCCGCTCAGTGGTAAGCCGTAAAATGTAGCTGGCTTATTGGACCGCTGTTTTACAATGTTATTCGTCCTGATTAAGGCGGGGTGCAAGAGGAATTTACAATGTTCTACTATAGTTTATGGTGTCGGTATGTTGACCGTGAACTCACTTGTCGTATACAACAAAGTAATCATTGAGAGCGGATAATGATTTCTTCGGTGAGTGGTTTTAATTACTAGTAATTTAAAAGTTTATTGCGACAGTCCTATCTGGATAAAAGTTATATGCGCCTTAAATTCCCGAGAAGATGTTTTCAATATATTTACTGAAATGGCTTACAAGGAAATTAAAATATAATCGTCTTCATATCTGGTCACAATGATAATAGAGCACAATCGATCAACAGCATCAACACACATACGAGGGTGCGTATCCGCCAGAGATGAGCTAAGCTGTGTTTCATATATTCGACACCTTGCATGCTTGACAGCTAAGTGTCACTTGTATAGAAACACAAACTAACGCCCTAATACTTCTCACTGTTATGGAAAGCGTTCATTGATGAGCATTTATGAGGGAATGAGCTGTCGTCTCCACGTTAGCCCTTGCACACAATAATTAAAACATAATTATGTATCCGATACGATCGAATAAAATTAATATTGGGTCTAATAATATAATCACATAATAAATACATTCGGAACAGAAACAGACGAATAGTTTTTTTTTTATCCTGGCTGTTTTTACAACACAATCACAATAAACGCGAGCACCATAGACTCGCAGTCGCAGTAGACTATCGACTAGTCATACAATCCTGGAATTTTCTATCGACCATTACACAATGACATAAATTATTTACATGACCTATGCTGTCCCGCGGACTGAAGCTATTTATTTCTTCTATTTGTTCTCTGTCGACTGTCAAGTCGCTTCAAAACCCTGTCATGTTCATTCAAAAACACACACGTCGTTTCAGAGCAGGTTAACAAGCTAACATTTGGTGGGGCTATATTGTGTTTCGGGCTATATTAACATAACAAGGGATAAGTAATCCGATCAATGAGGAGTTTTTTTATGGGGAAGAAGAACCATGGTCTATCTCCTATACTTTATTAAAAGCTCGTATGAAAAAGCAACCAATACCCAACAGTTTTAGGTATTGTTCTTAAAGTAAAATTGATTTCGAACGTGATGGAATTGGCAATAATTGATAATAGTTTAACTACAAACCAAATTCACAACTATAGTATCTAAGTTTAACGAACTGACATCTTTGTTGCATAATATGCCTAACGTTGACAATACGTAAACGATCACTCGGGGTAGTTATGTATTGAACAATAATATTGCATCGCTTAATGTTACTGATTGAGATCAGAAATAAATCTCAGTCAAAAATTTCGTTTCTGGTACAAGCTTTTATTGCCAACTGTCCTCTTCTGTATATCGTCATCAACTACTCGTTTAGACAATTCTAACAAGCCCAAACTCAACTAAATCCTGAATTCCCATGGCCACCTTCCGTCTCCATCCTCAGATCAGCTCGATGGTACCATAATATTGAATTGTCATCAAAACTATACTTGAACCCAAATTTTCAGCTCAATCAGTTGAAGGTATCTGCTTCAAAATTGAGTTGCAAGTTTCCTTTCGCGTTTGCAAGTTAATAAAAACTTATAAAATGATAAGCATGTTAATCATATTATTCGTAACTTTATGTAGCATTTCTCAGATTATTTCATCCTTCTACGTTGGTCGAACCATTACCATTATTTTCAAAATTGACATCGAGGCTGAGGTAACACGCACCGAAAAATTACCATTTATGCAGAAAATAGGGAAGTTTTTGTAGAGGTCAACGCTCTCATTGATCGGAGTATAAGGTTATATGTGTCACACACCATTAACATAACAAGGGAGCAGACTGGGCCCATTCAAAACTTGCGTGTCCGAATATCATTGGGACGAACGACCTTCGTCCCGCCTCGTCGCCATTTTTAGCTTAAAGGAAATGTGACATCATCGGCTCACAGAAATGCAGTCGATTTTAATCGGTTCGGGGTTATTATCGAATGGTCGAATAAATTGACAGCGTTCAATACTGATAAACACTCAAGTATGCATTCCATTATACTAAGTCGACTACACTTGTATGAACGTTTAACGATGTATCACCTTGAATCATGAACAGAATTATGTTCTCAACTCCTGAAATTAGAAAGGTTTTCTGACGATCGATACACGAACATATTTAATAAAAAATCTGCTAATATTTTGAATGGCTCAATACGGTATTATTTGTCTCGTGTCTCTGACGGGTCATAACTTAAAGAAAAAGTTCCTCTGTGATATTTTTGTGTATTTGTGATATTTTTAATCAGATGTACTAATTTCAACGCTGTTGTGTATCTCTGAAAAACCTTTACCCGCACACAAAACACTTGAAAATCTAAACAATTTTCTCTTCTTTACTTAACAAGCACTCGGCTAAGTACGATATTTACAAATGTTCAATCAACGTTAAGGTTCAGTAACTCCCGTGGAAACAGCAGCAATCGTTACAGAATTTGCTAAAAACGCTCAGATCTGGACACGCACACGAAGCTCGGGACGAAATGTTCGAGAACTTCTAGATCGATATCAAGTTCTTCTATATTTAGTGTTCAGTGTTGTTACATCGAAAGTCTTAATTATTTATAAGCCATTGAACGAGCCCATGGCCCGCTACTTCCGCCGATAATTTTGTTCTATAATATCCGCATATCTGTTCCTTAATATACTTCGGCAGAATATCCCGTATTTAGTGCTTGCTTCTCTGTGGCTCACGAAAATTGCTTCTACAGTAGCGTGTTAGAAACACTTTAGTTATATATAGTACATTTTTAAATAAGGGAAAAATTGGAAAATTTAATGTTCCGAGCCGGATTTGAACCGGCGACCACAGGCATTCATGGCCCGTCGCCATCCTACGAATCCGGCTCGGAGCATTAAATTTTGAATTTTTTCCTTTATTTAAAAATGTATAATTTCGTTAGCAGCGTAACTGCTTAATACAAAATTACTTTAGTTATATAGTCTTCAGTTAAGAGGAAACACGGGCTGTTTTTCCATAGAAACGTAGTCCCCTATTTTCTCCCTGGATAATGGCAGTAGAGCATTTTTTTTTCCATAAATCTATGGCTACTATTGACATGCTCCTATGTTTTCCCTTTTTTTATAAATGTATTCTTAAAAGAGATATTAACCTTCAAAAACCTAAGAAAAATGCCAGATTTTCCGCTGTGTTCAAACATCCAGAAAACAATTTTGACTAGATTATTTAAAAAAAGGAAAACATAGGAACACGGCCAAGCCTTTCTTTGATTTTTATTAAAAAAAAAGACTGGGTTGCACTCCGGGAGTGCCGGCAGAAGTGAAAACTCAATAACATTGTAACAGTTTTTCGATCAGGTCACGTGACATCTTACGGTGTCACCCTAAAAATGAATTTGACGCAAATTTATAAACAATTATCAATTATTTAGGCGGACGGCCCGCGGGCGCGTTGGGTGCGACGGGCCCCCGGCTCCGGGCGGCGGCAATCACAATACCAATTTGTTTTTGCCATTGCCAAATATTTTTCAAAGCTTTATCTCTTTAGGAATAACGGCTAAATTCGAACTATTCCAATTTGCACAGCAGACGGCGGTGGCGACCAAAATATCAATTTGTTTTTGCCGTTACTAAATATTTTAGGAATAACACCCAAATTCGATCTATTCGAATTTTCTCAATAGCAAAACGGTGAAGGACGCGTTGGTATTATTACAAATTTATTTGCAGAATATGCTATTGCAAAAAGTGTTAAACGACTTTATACTCTTACGAATAGCGTTCAGTTTTGAATGAAGTTGAATCGGCTAGCAGCAAAAAGTGACCTCCTTCACATCTGACGTCACAAAACTCCGTCGCGTATTTAACAATTAATCCCCTCCCAAAAAGTGCTCAGCGCCGCTAAAGAAGTTTTCACTACAAAAATAGTTAAATAGGTCATGTTTTGGAGAAGAAATCAGGGGACTACGAAACGTTTATTTTATGTACTTTTAATAGGTATTTTCGGTCCAAGCTGCAGTTGTCTCTAGCGCGCTCTGCCGGGCCACCCTTGAGGTTGGCGCGACAGCGGTACATGTTACAAATACCTATTTCTCAATTATCTCGCCATTAGTGTTTCCTCTTAATGTTCTTCTGAGTACAGAAATTGCTAGATTTTAATGATCATGTATTTCATTTCATTTCATTTATTCCTTGATAAAACGTAGTTACGTAAACGTATGTATCTTAAAGTAGCCTACCCTTGATATGCCGCCGATAAATATTGGAAACACATTTACCCCGCCCGATCACCGTCGAGATTGCGTCGCAGTTCGCTTGTTTATTCAGTCTGGTATTTAGCTCGCGACAGTCAAGTCGTCTAACCTAAACGTTGCAGCGAAACGTGGGAACAGAGAATTTGCGAGTGGCCGAGATGGTATCGGTCTGAAGGCCAGGCAATAGGTAGATTTACTGGCTGCGATTACCGTTATTTAGCTCGTTAGCTTAGTTTCTAGTTCTGTCTGATTATATTTGCAAATGCTCGACACATTAAAGGACGAGCTGGCGTCCTACTAGTACAAGTACCTCATGGCTCGATTTGTGGCTTGTTATATTTGGCATTTCGTCGGAATCGGCAGGTGAATTTCACGTTCGATAACGTTATGCTTCTCTTATAGGTAACCTTTGAATCCATACAATATTATAAATGCGAAAGTTGCTCAGTCTGTCAGTCTGTTACCATTTTACGCTTAAACCGTTAAACCGACTTAGATAAAATTGGTAATTAACGTAGGATATAATTCTTACCCCGGTAATTATTCCCTAAGGGAAACTCCAATATAAACGACTTTCACCCGGACGAAGTCGCGGGCAGGAGCTATTATATGAATTAAAATAAAACACCCCCGACACAACAAACATAGCTAACCACCGTTCCGACAGACAAGACCCGATTAAAAAAAACTGCACCCAAATCGTTACATTCGTTTGAGACCTACGTACGATGCCACAGACCTCAACATGGGTTAAAAAACTGATACGTTACATAATGTGCTTTAAGATCGTTTAACTAATGAGCGAAATGATAATTAAAATGCGCGTAGTCGACTTAAGATACAAAGAACTGAATTACAGTGAATCACCTCCGCCAGGTGAGAATTTGCGCTTTTCCGTTTTCGCAAGCTCCTTTGAGACCTCTGTTCTGTCTTCCACAATCAGAACGCCGTAACCGCGGATAATTACCTTGTACCATACTCTCTTTTACGTCGAGTAGAGAAGTAAACAGGTACGCTCTAATTATGACGTAATGAGTTCGTCCTGTCCGTTTGTACATTTAATTCGGTCGAGATTATATTGCATTGCACTTAGAAATCCTCGTAATTTTGTTTTATTCAAACTGTTGCCGGCTGTCAGAGGTATGACTGAACATGTGCATGGATAATTATTAGCGAGTGCTAATTACCATTTCGTGAGATGAAGTCGTGAGAGGGATAACATTTTTTGATATATATAGCAATAGAATTACAAAGTCTCCGAATTTTGAAGTCTTCTCGAATGTTTTTAGAAGGCTGTCGGCACGAGTTAAAATTAGAATATCAAAGTAACATCACCCTTCAAATGACTACACTTAACATAACGGCGTGCTTATGGACGCAAAAAATAGGCGAAAGTGTGCCGAATGTACCGACAATCACCGATCGATATCAATACCTATAGAATTATAGAATAGTCACGTTTAGGCACGGCGTCGCATCGCATATGTTTTTAACGTAGAAAATAATACAGCAAAAGATCAGAAGTGTGAGGATTTTGAAATGGGCAACATATTTTAACAAGCTTTTATTTAAACTAACTATTTTAACTTGAACTGTTCGTTTTTTAGTGAGGGACAAATCTTGCAAGTAAAATTTGACCCACTTCCCGGTAACCGATTGTGCTGAAATTTTTGATAAAGGTATAGTTTAGATGACAATTCAATGGATGGAGACAGAAGTTGGCTGGACTTCAGTACTTAAGAGGAAACACAAGGGCCGTTTTTCCATAGAAACGTAGTACCCCCGTTTTCTCCCTGGATAATGGCAGTAGAGCAATATTTTTTTTCCCATAAATCTATGGCTACTATTGACATGTTCCTACATTTTCCTTCTTTTTTTATAAATTTATTCTTAAAAGAGATTAAATCAATAAATAAATATTGGGGGACAATCTTACACAAATCGACCTAGTCCCACAGTAAGCTCAATAAGGCTTGTGTTATGGGTACTAGACGACGATATATTTAATAGATAGAAATACTTAAGTACATAGAAAACATCCATGACTCAGAAACAAATATTCATGCTCATCACACAAATATTTGCCCTTACCGGGATTCGAACCCAGGACCTTCAGCTTCGTAGGCAGCGTGACTACCCACTAGACTAACCGGTCGTCAAGATTAACCTTTAAAAACCTAAAAAAAAGCCAGATTTCCAGAAAACAATTTTGACTAGATTATTTAAAAAAAGGAAAATATGAACACGGCCAAAGCCTTTCTTTGATTTTTAATAAAACAAATAGGTTAATAGGTCTAGTTTTGGAGAAGAAATCAGGGGACTACAAAACGTTGATTTTGTGTACTTTTAATAGGTATTTTCGGTCCAAGCTGCAGTTGTCTCTATCGCGCTCAGCGGGGGGAGGCTTGAGGTTGGCGCGACAGCAATACATTTTACAAATACCTATTTCTCAATTATCTCGCCCTTAGTGTTTCCTCTTAAGTTGATGACGGTATGTAGAAAAGTACAGTTGGCAATAAAAGCTTGTACCAAAATGGTAATTTTTGACAGAAACTTATTAGGTTAAATAGATGTTCCGTTGACGCTAAATTGGTTACCACGAGACTTCCATTTGAGTACAAAATAGAATTTATCATATTGATGCGGAAACAGTAGATTCTAATGACTGACAAAATAATGCCTTTCTCAATGGACAATAGGGAATCTAGAGAAATCGTTTCGTGCTTGGGGACTGGAGTTGATTGGTATTGATTGCAACTTCCCTATTCTTATTGTATCGACAACAGGCAGACGTATATTGAGGCTTCCTGCATTATAATCGACTTCGATAAAAAAGGTTTCAGAACTGTCGTTTTTCATAAGAGACAATTTAATGACTTCGAATTTTGCGTTTTATTTGGATGTTTGAATCCCCTAAATGATCCCATTTTATAACTCGTTTAATTCCTTTCTGAAACTATCATGTCTCGCTCGACCTGGTCGGATCAGTGGAAGTCGTACATTCTTGCCCGACTATGGCAGAGCCGAAAGGAAGGGATATGTCTTTAGCAGTCTGTTTGTATTTACGTGCGTTCTGTCGTAGCGTTTAAGATACTATACCGATTTTGATAAATTATGTATCAATCGATTCGAAATTATGTTCCGCGTGACATAGGCCACCTTTTGTTTGACAATAAAGGTTTTTTTTCAGTTAGTTTTCCATAGCCCGCATACAGTTTTTTCAACTTTTTACGCTTGGTAACGAATATTTTGTTCAATAGTGACGGCTGTAAATTGGACACCTAGTTGGAGTACTGTATATATCGAGTATGTATCGAGGAAAGCGTGACGGCTCGTTTCGGGCTGTCCGCATGCAAATTTGTGCTGGCGCAGATACTTAAAGTTCAGAGGATAAATTCTTATCTGTGAACCAATTCTAATTTTCTGAGAACTCGGCTTCGAAGTTCGCAAAGACAGTTAAATCCATAAACGTTTAAGATTTAAAGATTGGCGTTACTTTGGCTAATACTTTCAACGAATCTAGAAATGTACCATCTTCCAGGCATTTTTTAACACATTTAGTTATTTTTGGTACGATAATACTGTTTTATGCATTTGACACACTTAGTTGTGATTTTATCTATAACCGATATGAGACCCATGACATTTAGACGATTCTAACGAGCCCAAACTCAACAGGGTTACGTCGGTTAAGAACTGGATTCCAATGGTCACCTTCTGTCTCCATCATCAGATTAGCTCGATGGCACCATAATGTTGAATGAGCTGAAATTTTGGACATTAGTGTGTCCAAAACTTCAGCTCAATCGGTTGAGGTTAACTGGTTCAAAATTCAGTTCTAAGATTTGTCCCACACTAACAAACTAACAGGTCAAGTTAAATAAATGGCTGTGAAAACAGTTTCTCTTGATGGTGTTACAGTCCCATATGGGTTTTCGTCCCCTATAAATAAGTATGTAAAAGCGAGTATGATGAATAACATTTGTGTATACGAGGGGTGATCCAAAAGTAATGATAATCGGCATTAAAAACAGAAGTTATCCGTTATACACGGTGGAATTTAATCAGTGATCAGGAATCCAAAAATCTTAATTATCAATCTACACAGAAACCAATACGTGAGATCTCGTGCAATATAGCTCACAATCTAATTAATCACACTTAATTAACATCGGTAAAATGTACACTGACTGAATAAATGGACACCCTACTTTTATTGAAGGGAAGTGTACATACGTCAAGCAATGAAGAAGAAGCAAGCAATTTGTTATGAATTTGACAATGACAAATTGACAGCTTATTGCTCATTTATGTTTTAAGCTTCTATGGCTGATAGTTTGAAAAAAGGTATTAAACTTTTCAGACTAAACCATTAGTAGGGTGACAATAAATTGTAATTAAAATTTAATTTCAACTTAAAGATTAGTTATGATTGAAACTTGGTTCCACTTAAGTACTATATAAACGTGACCGCCATCGATTACTGAATTAGAAAAATGGGTTCCTGTTCACCGATTAAATTCCACCGTGTATATCATTTTTAATTATTAAATACACTCTTTATTAGTTTACTTACCTATATAATATATTAAAAATGTTTTAATTTTGCTACATATAAAAAAAAAAAACTTTGGATAGACGAAATGTAGACTAGTTTTTACATCGACGCAATTGCACCGATTTTATTGACGAGTTTTCAATATCTAAGAATAAGAAGCAATAGTAAAAGAGTTGGTCTAGATAACACTATAGGTAACTAGTTTTATAGAATTCACAAGCCTGAAAAACAGTCCTGGTACTCGGCAAGCTCGGTCAAGAAAAAAACTCATACAATTGGTACTTTTTTTCTATGGTTTTTTCTGTGACGGCCTCACTTAATTGCTATAGAATTATGATGTATCACTCTCCCTTCGTATTTATATTCATATATTTGTAACCTAGGTTAAAAAAAAAAAAAAAACTATATTTTGATGGCCAGAAAAAACCTACCTTGAACTTTGTTACGTGAGCTGTGCTTAAAAAAACGATGACATGAGTTTAATTTATTAATTTTGTGGCATCAAAATAAATAAACTTTCAATTTTATTATATTTTTTTTTTATTACCACACCAGAATTTTGCCAACACCGCCCCAAACATGTAACAAAATATCCTCCGATTTTACTGACGGCAGAATATATTCCATACCATCATATTTATTTAGCAATTCAAATAAAACAAATGAATGAAATCTTTTTTTTAAGTTTTTAGTTTATTATTGAATAATTGCACATTAGGAATGACAATCACAAATTATCATCACGAGACCAAATAATGCTGATTATCATTACTTTTGGATCACCCCTCGTATGTTTATTTTTCACCTTCTAACGATTTGTTAGGCTTACCAATTCATTGATACAAATTATTACGCAATTTGCAACTCTGTTCGTGTTGAAATTGCCTGCTTTCAAATCTCTAGGGACAGCGGAAAGTTGAAACGGATGCGTTGTCTGAATGGGTTACCTATTTAATATGCAAAGGTAATGTTTTATTAGGTTCACGTTGTGTGTTAACGCCTAGCATATGTGTGCGTGTCTCACCTACGTCACACTCACACACGCATACGACAGATCTGCTGCAGCGACAAGCGCCGATGATCCCGCTTTACCGACGGAGCGCACTCGCCCTTCCACCGTTCAACGCGACAAGTCGCGTGCACCTTATTTTAATATTTTTGTACCTTTACTTTGGTTATTAAACCAGTTTTTTTGGAAATAGTGGCACATCATTTCACACCCGTTAGATTCCACGCATAGCGCAAGTACCGGCGTCTCCATTTTGATCCTACGAGCCGTATATATACATATGAAGAGTTTGAACCAGCGACGAGAACAAAAGAACAAAGGAATTACTTCGCTGACGTGCTTCAACGTGGTGCGGAAGGGCGAGTCAACCAATTTTAAGCCACGACAACTTACAATTTCAATCTGCGACTACGATTTAACATCCGAAGATATACATGCAAGAAGATTGGAAGCGGGAGGCAAAGAGAACCACACCTACTTACATCGGAGCTCATCTTAAGTCAGGTCCTGAGGGTAGCGTTACTGTGAGTTCGTTCCAATTTGTCTCATTGTCCCGTAAATCTTAAATTTCGGTCGCAATCCATTATTTGCGATCTCAAATAAGTCACTTAATTACGTCACTAATCCTTTATTTAGTGATATTTCTCTTAATAACGCATACGGATCCTTTATTTCGTATTGTAGTTAAACGTATTGCACGTTATTCGCAAAATAACCTTATTTGCGATCCATTTCATACTTATAAACGTTAACGATCCATTATTCTGTTAACAAGTCACTTATTACTATTGAATTTCGCAATCATACTTGCTTACATCCCGCTCTTAAAAGGGTTCCCATTGTTATCACTTATTTCTTAGATAACGTAATTGCTCAAGCGCAGTAAAAATACTTCGTATTAAAGAAGTTGTCACCTAACATAACTTTCATTACATTCTTATACCTAAATTGCATTTCAGAGTGTTTCTAGATATTCCAGATTCCGTCGTTGTGAGTGAGAACTTTAAAATAACTTGCTTAATTATTGTTATTTTCGCATGTTCTAGTGCATTCTATCGCTCGCCGCTTGGTTCGCGCTGGCTCGACCTGGCTCGCCGCGCGACCGCTGCCTGCGCACCGCTTAGCTTATCACACTTTTTACGCACACCCTCACTTCGCTGCTTTATGCTGATTTAAGTAATCGTTCCAATATTTTATTCATTACTTATTTGCACCGTAATTATTGTTTGTGATTCTGTTTAGCAACTCGTTTCATCGCATTGGTTTGTAACATACACACCTACGTAAAATATTTTTACTTATTTAACTTAAAGGACAAACCTCTTAATTTAAACTTAAACTTGTTTTTAAACATTAAAAGTAACTTTAAACCTTAAGTACATTTCTATAGTTTTTCACCATGGTTGACCAAGCTTTAATTAGAAAGCGTGGATCATTTAAAGCTAAGCTTACGCAATTTGAAAATCATTTAATAACTGCTGAGAGTTGTGATCGCTTAAGTAGTTTACAACTTAATGAATTAAATGTCCGCTTGTCAAAAATCGAAGAAATTTATGCCGATTTTGATGCCATTCAGTGTGATATAGAAAATACACTGGAAATTCCAGATGAGCAGTACCGGGAACGCGAGGCCTTCGAGAGCAAGTACTTCGGGCTGATCGCGCGCGCTCGCGAGCTGCTGGCCGCGGCGCCGGCGCCGGGCCGCCCTGCGGGCAGCGACCGCTCGGAGACAGGTTCTAGTGGTACCGTGCTTGGAGGTGGGACTAAACTTTCATTACCTACTATTCAAATGCCAAGTTTCGCAGGTCATTATCATGACTGGCTGGAGTTTCGCGACACATTTAGTAGTCTCATACATACAGATAATTCAATCCCAAAAATAAATAAATTCCATTATTTGCGTGCCGCTTTAAAGGACAGTGCCGCCGTAATTATTCAGTCCTTAGATTTTTCGAGTGATAATTACGACGTAGCCTGGGAACTACTTTGCGATCGTTATAACAATAAAAGGTCATTAGTGAACAATCACATTCTGGAAATATTTAACTTAGAAAACATATCAAAGGAATCATCTGGATCACTTCGTAATTTAATCGACACAGTTAATAGGAATCTTAGAGCTCTTAAAACACTTAACCTCCCCACTGAACATTGGGATATACTAATTATACAAATTGTTTCAAACAAACTTGATACAATCACGAGCCACAAGTGGGAGTCTTATCGCAACAAACTGAAAGAGTTACCCACGCTTAAAATGTTTAACGACTTTCTTAAGGATCGTGCTGACTTGTTAGAACTGACGGAGAATGCTCATAAAAAACGTAGGTCTAGTGACACTACGCACGTTCGACATAAATCGTTCTCAGCCAACACATATTCGCCGCTAACTCACAAGTATGTGTGTCCATATTGCAAACGTGATCATGCACTTTACCTTTGTCAAAGGTTTAGGTCATTACACTTAGAAGCTCGACTCGACAAAGCTAAGGCACTCAAATTGTGTTTAAACTGTTTGCGACATGGTCATAACGAAAGAGCGTGCAGGCTAAGCCCATGTCGTTCATGTGGTTTACAACGTAATAGCTTGCTGCATGAACATAGAACTCCTACAGCTGCAACTTCAGCATCCCCGTCAGGTGACGTCATGCTGCACTCGCTGCCGCAGCCTGACACTGAGGGACAAACTCTTAGTCCTTCTAAAGACATTTCCATGTCAGCCATCCACAATAATTGTGTCTTACTGTCAACTGCTTTAATTCAGGTGACAGACCAGAGTGGGCAGAAGCATACAGTGCGTGCATTGCTCGACTCTGGCTCGACCTCGAGTTTTTTGACGCAAAGCTTATGCGATAAACTTAACTTACATACTTCCTCAGCTTCGACCAGAGTCGAAGGCTTAAACAACCAATCATCGCGCTTAACAAAGCGGTGTAATGTCCGTATATCGTCACATCTTAATGATTATAGCGAGAACGTTGCTTGCTACATCGTTCCGCGTATCACTCAACTGCTGCCAACGTCCCGTGTAGACTGTAGTACCTTAAATATACCGTCACACATTACATTGGCGGATCCTACATTCCATATTCCGGCTCCAGTTGAAATGTTACTTGGAGCTGACATATTTTGGACGATATTAGACTCTCAAAACATTTCATTGGGAAAAAACAAACCAATATTAAGTAAAACTAAACTGGGTTTCTTGATTTCCGGCCCAGTAAAAATGCAAAATTCATCGCATCTTAATACAGTCCATTGCAATCATCTTAACTTAAAAAACTATGACGAGGAATTAAATAATCAACTATCTCAATTCTTTGAATTAGAGTCAGTCTCATCGCGCAAACAAGTCTCCAAAGAGGAACAAGAATGTGAACAGAGTTTCATAGACAACACCACTCGACTTCCAAATGGACGTTTCGAAGTGATGATTCCATTAAAAGATTCACCCGATAAACTGGGCGATTCTCACGAACAAGCTTTGTCCAGATTCATTTCTTTGGAGCGTAGATTCAAACGCGACCCTCATTTTAAGGAGCAATATTGTAAATTCATTAAAGAATACATTTCATTGAATCATATGTCATTAAATGAAAATCCTGAAAATGATGCTCACTCATTCATTTTTCCTCACCACGGTATTTTGCGCGATTCGTTATCTACTCGCTTAAGAGTCGTTTTTGATGGCTCTGCAGTCACGACATCTGGTGTCTCATTCAACCAAATTCAAATGGTGGGACCCACGGTCCAAGACGACCTTGTTAGCATTTTAATAAGAATGCGCCAGCACAAGTTTCTCGTGACGGCAGACGCTGAGAAAATGTATCGTATGGTCAATGTCAAGCCGTCGCAGCAAGCCCTTCAGCAAATTTTATGGCGATTTGAACCTTATGAGCAATTGCAACAGTACAAACTACATACTGTGACATACGGGACGGCGTGTGCTTCTTTCCTTGCGACAAGATGTCTCACGCAGCTCGGTATTGAGTGCCCCGACAAGAATGTCTCGGAAGTCATCCTACGTGACTTCTACGTTGACGATTTAATTACGGGTGCCGCCACTGAAGCAGAGCTCATAAGCACTTGCGACGGTGTAATAAATCAACTAAAGAGTGGTCAGTTTAATTTACGCAAATTTCATTCAAACAGTCCTCGCATTATTAGCAAAATTGTCGGAGAAAATAGTAACGACGAATTACTTAACTTATGCAATAATGAATATTCGAAAACATTGGGACTACTCTGGTCCTCCAAAGAGGACAACTTATTATTTTCAGTCAATATTGACGAAAATAATCACGTTACCAAACGCACCATATTATCAATGATGTCTCAAATTTTCGACCCATTAGGCTTGATAAATCCTTGCATACTTCTAGCAAAAATAATCCTACAGAAACTTTGGTCCTCACGAATTATGTGGGACGAATCTGTTCCTTCCGATATTGAAGTTTCATGGTCTAAATTCATATCATCATTGCGCTACATAAACAATATACGCATCCCTAGATATATATTAATCGATTGTCCGCTATCAATCGAACTCCATTCATATTGTGACGCATCTACACAAGCTTATGCCGCGTGCGTATACATAAGATGTGTCAATAATAATAACGTATCTGTTCATCTCGTGACAGCAAAGAGTAAAGTAGCACCCCTGAAACCGGTTATGACGGTTCCGAAATTGGAGCTTTGTGGAGCCCACCTTGCTGTACGACTGACAAATAAGGTCAAGAAGTCACTCAGATTACAAATAGCTAATTGTACTTACTGGTGCGATTCCACTATTGTCTTAGGGTGGATACAGTCATCCAAAGCGCATTTACTTAAACCATTCGTGTTTAATAGAATTAGCGAAATATGTGAAATGTCGGAGTCAAACAGATGGCGCTACGTCCCCACAAAGTGTAACCCTGCTGATATTGGGTCCCGTGGAGCAGAAGCTAAACACTTGGAAACTAGCACTTTATGGTGGTCAGGGCCGCCATTTCTTCTCCAAGACAAACAATCTTGGCCTAAACAGCCTTCACAATTACAAGATACTGACTTGCCAGAATTCAAGGTCAATTGCAATTTGAATGCTGACTGTACCGATTATGCTTCTTATCATTCTGACTTTATAAAGGGTTTTTCTAGTTTTAGTAAATTACAACGAGTAATCGTATATGTACATCGGTTTATTCACAACTGCCTTAATCCTCAAAACAAACGTAACGGTTATATTAAACTTTATGAATTGAATTCATCGCTAAATTCATTGTGCAGATTTGCTCAAACTGAAGATTTTAACTTAGAATATGATTTATTAAAAAACAACAAACAATTGTCAATCAACAGTAAGATAATCAAATTAAATCCATTTTACAATACAAATGACAAATTGTTACGTGTAGGTGGTAGACTGAGTAACTCATTTTATGACTATGACACTAAACATCCCATTCTACTCGACTCACGGCACCATATTGCCACACTGATATCTAGACACTATCACATAATATTACTACATGCACCTCCTCAATTATTACTTACTACATTACGTCACAAGTTCTGGTTCATTAGTGGTCGAAACCTCGCCAGAAAGATTGTCCAAAATTGCATTAAATGCTGTCGTTATTCAGGAAAAAGTATACAACCTATCATGGGCAATCTTCCCTCCTCTCGTTTACACGCGGATTATCCATATGCTAACACGGCGTGCGATTATGCCGGACCAGTCATGATACTGAACCGAAAGGGCAGAGGTAGCACATTGATTAAATCATATCTGTGCATTTTCGTTTGTCTAGCCATAAAAGCGGTTCACATAGAACTTGTCACCGACTTAAGTAGTACAACCTTCTTAGCTGCATTAGATCGGTTCATTGCCCGCAGAGGAAAACCTCAAAATATTTTTTCCGACAATGGAACTTGTTTTACAGGTGCCTGTAACGAGTTGTCTAGATTTTTAAAAACAAATTCTGATTACATCAGCTCTAAAGCATCTGATCTATCAATCAACTTTAAATTTTCACCAGCATACAGCCCCCATTTTAATGGCTTAGCAGAAGGTTCCGTAAAATCTGTGAAGTACCACTTAAAGAGAGTTTTAGGCTTAGCTAACTTAACTTATGAAGAATTAAATACAGTTCTCACTCAGATCGAGGCTATTCTGAATTCTAGGCCTCTCACTCCGTTATCATCCGATCCGTCTGACCTCACCGCTCTTAGCCCCTCACACTTCCTTATTGGACGAACGCTAACGGTTTTGCCTTCTCCTCAGGACTCAGGCCCTGCGGCGATACCTACTCTCTCACGATACATGAGAATCCAGCAGTTAAAAGCCCATTTCTGGACTCGTTATTATAAAGAGTATATTACAGAGCTCCAGAAGCGACAGAAATGGCGCAAGCAAGGAGAGCAACTGCATCTCGGAGAAATGGTGCTGGTTAAAGATGACCGGCTGCCTCCCAACCGCTGGCTGCTGGGGCGCGTGACGCGCCTGCATCCCGGCTCCGACGGCGTCTCTCGCGTCGCCGACGTGCTCACAACTTCGGGGACTCTTCGACGAGCCTTCAACAGACTGTGCCCGCTGCCAGTCATAGACGACAACTCCGTTCCTGGGGCGGCAGCATGTTAACGCCTAGCATATGTGTGCGTGTCTCACCTACGTCACACTCACACACGCATACGACAGATCTGCTGCAGCGACAAGCGCCGATGATCCCGCTTTACCGACGGAGCGCACTCGCCCTTCCACCGTTCAACGCGACAAGTCGCGTGCACCTTATTTTAATATTTTTGTACCTTTACTTTGGTTATTAAACCAGTTTTTTTTTTTTTTTTTTTATTTGTTTTTTTTTTTTTTTTTTTTTTTTTTTTTTTTTTTTTTTTTTATTTATATCCATTGTGTATTTATGCTGATTGCCGTTGTTTGTATGCATGAGGCAATATGAAAATATTGATGTTTGCTCATTTATTTTGCGCTTTTTATTCGAACGCTACAGATCCCATTCCGGCGTTTATGTCTTATTGGAATATACACGTATTCATCTTGAGTATTTATGCGCTAACACATAGCAAGAAGTGTGTTTTGAATTAAACTTACATTTCATGTTTAGTTCTAAAATAGAGGCATTTTCCAAATGGTCGTATATTGGACACGAGGCTTCTATTTCACCCAATGGAGAATATCTGACATTGGCAATGCGCTGTACATTGCTCGATCGAACGGTACATAGCGATGATCACTGCTTGTCTATCCAGAAATGCACGGCAAACTCTCAGTGTCACATGACTATTGAACAAACTTTAATGACAATGAACAGTTGTCCAAGTATGCGATTCACAGCCCTGCCCATCTCAGGGCAAGTTGCTACTAACTACTCATTCTTAGTATATTCATAAGCATCATTCGTAGAGGAATGTCATCTCGGTTTTATTTGGAGCAGCTCAACTGGGGATAGAAAACCGCAGCTATACTAACGCCACTACTTGCGTCGCACTGTAATACTTGCTCTGTCGTATGTGTTGTATAATTAAGGTCGCCAGAGTTCACGAGGGTCTGGCTGGATATCCGTCTGTTCTCTACAGGTCGCATTTCTCAACCGATTCTCTTGAAATTAGTATGTCCGGATGTCCGTCTGTTCTCTACAGATCGCATTTCTCAACCGATTCTCGTGAAATTCGTATGTCCGGATGTCCGCCTGTTCTCTACAGATCGCATTTCTCAACCGATTCTCGTGAAATTCGTATGTCCGGATGTCCGTCTGTACTCTACAGATCGCATTTATCAACCGATTCTCGTGAAATTCGTATGTCCGGATGTCCGCCTGTTCTCTACAGATCGCATTTCTCAACCGATTCTCGTGAAATTCGTATGTCCGGATGTCCGTCTGTTCTCTACAGATCGCATTTCTCAACCGATTCTCGTGAAATTCGTATGTCCGGATGTCCGCCTGTTCTCTACAGATCGCATTTCTCAAACGATTCTCTTTAAAATTAGTATGTCCGGATGTCCGTCTGTTCTCTACAGATCGCATTTCTCAACCGATTCTCGTGAAATTCGTATGTCCGGATGTCCGCCTGTTCTCTACAGATCGCATTTCTCAACCGATTCTCTTAAAATTAGTATGTCCGGATGTCCGTCTGTTCTCTACAGATCGCATTTCTCAACCGATTCTCGTGAAATTCGTATGTCCGGATGTCCGCCTGTTCTCTACAGATCGCATTTCTCAACCGATTCTCGTGAAATTTGTATGTCCGGATGTCCGTCTGTTCCCTACAGATTTTGGGCGTTTTTCAAAAAAAGTGTACAAAACTTTTTTTTCAGATTTCGTTTTTTTTTCTTTTTTTTTTCGTTTTTTTTACTCAGAATCGTTGGCACTATCGGTCGTCATGCAAGAAGAAAAGTGTCACAGATTTTACTATGTAAGTTTGTTCTTCCAGTGCGTCACGACCATATAAATAAAAAAAGACTGCATACAAAAATGTGACGATCTGGAATGGAAATTTTGGACACTTTTTTTCTTGTATGAGGATCGATAGTGTCAACGATTCTGAGTAAGATAAACAAAAAAAAACAAAATCTGAAAAAAAAAGTTTTGTACACTTTTTTTGAAAAACGCCCATTTCTCAACCGATTCTCGTGAAATTCGTATGTCCGGATGTCCGTCTGTTCTCTACAGATCGCATTTCTAAACCGATTCTCGTGAAATTCGTATGTCCGGATGTCCGTCTGTTCTCTACAGATCGCATTTCTCAACCGATTCTCGTGAGATTCGTATGTCCGGATGTCCGTCTGTTCTCTACAGATCGCATTTCTCAACCGATTCTCGTGAGATTCGTATGTCCGGATGTCCGTCTGTTCTCTACAGATCGCATTTCTCAACCAATTCTCGTCAAATTCGTATGTCCTGATGTCCGTCTGTTCTCTATAGGTCGCATTTCTCAACCGATTCTCGTGAAATTCGTCTGTCCGGATTCCGGATGTCCGCCTGTTCTCTACAGGTCGCATTTCTCAACCGATTTCCCTGAAATTCGTATTTCCGGATGTCCGTCTGTTCTGGACAGGTCGCATTTTTCAACCGATTCTCGTGAAATTCGTATGTCCGGAACCGGATGTCCGCCTGTTATCTACAGGTCGCATTTATCAACCGATTCTCGTGAAATTTTATGAGCAGGTTCAATAATTATGTAGTTTTTTTTCGATCCTGTTTATAATAAAAGAACACTGAAAAAAAGACAGGCTTGCCCGTTCTACAGCTCACAGAACTACCAAGATATTCATAAAAAACATGCTTAATCATAGTTCAAACTTATGCTGGTTGGTCTAAAATTGCCGCTAAGCGTTGTAAATACTAACCCGGTAACGAGCTGACGACGGATAGCTTTGACATAGTCTAAGATAGTCCTCAGCTCGAGACTCGATTTAAAGATAATGCCGCCAACGGAGTTCTCCTAAATTCATTTCCTGAAGCGAGCGAGCTCGAATCGAATTCCGACCAACCGTGAAGGGTTGAGACAAAAGTCGTATTAAGGTGATGGCTTTCGGGTTTACAGTTTTATTGTTTGTTTGAAATGCTGGGTTTATTAGGTAAGTAGCTTCTGCCCGCGACGCGTGGAACTCGTTTATATCGTAGCTCCATACAAAATTTTCACCCCCCATTCATTACCCTGGGGGATGATTTCCAGGATAAAAAACTATCCTATGTCCTTCCCCGGGACTCAAACTATATCTGTACCAAATTTCATCTAAATTGGTTCAGCGGTTCAAGCGTGAAGAGGTATCAGACAGACACACTTTCGCATTTATAAAATTGGTATGTATGTAATTGCTAAAGCAAAATGATTAATAAAAAAATCCTGTACAGATTAGCATAAAATACCTACCT